>CM070737.1:15657630-16257630 GCA_036346245.1 Bonia amplexicaulis | reverse complement strand
ACCTTTCTCATTTTTGGCCAATTCTTTAGGGTTCTCTTCAATATTGATAGAAAGGGATCTTGTACACAAACTAGGCATTCGACTATATATGGCGTGAGTGAGCTCCCAAAGTCACCAAGGACACGCCCACTAATGCTGAAAGCCAACTCAGATGCGACTGTCGAAATAGGAATTGCTTACACATCATGAGCCAAGCGAGACAATATTTGGAATCTAGAATTGCACTTCCACCGATCAAGAATATCAAATTCTTTGTTGTCTTCTTCATTGTCTTCACCAAGATATTTCTCAAGTTCATACTTGATGGTGCCAATTGCACCATTGCTCATCCTCTGCAGTTTCGGATCTCTCCGCATCTCGATTTCCATAGTTTTCGTCAGGTTCCATCATCTACAGTTTTATGGATTTGCTAGCACTTGACGCATGAACATATAGAATGAGTGGTTTAGGATGAATGGACAGAACATACATGATATTTGCTATAATTTTTGATTTTCATTATAACGTACGATCAACCAAGTAGTATAATGATTACACACAAATAGGTAATGTTGGTCTTTTAAACCAGCAACTAACTGCACGTGATAAAACCCAGTTTGATCGACGTACTAGTATGCTTACTAGGGACAAGTTAGACCCTGTTTGTTTCCACTTAAGATTATTATAATCTAGCTTATAGGTGCAGATTATATAAGCTAGCTTATAATAAGCTGGTGGTAAATAAGCTGTCAGATGTTTGGCAGCCTGGATTATCAGAGTTATGAATTGTTGTATTCGAATGTTTAAAGACTACAATGCCCTTGAGCTTATAATGTTTAAAGATTGAGGAGTTAATGAATGGCAAAGGTGGGTAATTTTTCTGAAGTTTTATGGTCATTTAGATAAAATGTGATCTATAAGCTGAAATAAGCTTCTTTTTTTGAGCTTATTAGATTACAATAATCTGAGCTATTAGATTATAATAAGCTACCTTATAATTTGGACTGTTTGTTTCCACTTATGATTTATAAGCTAGATTATAATAATCTTAAGTGGAAATAAACAGGGCCTTAGGCTCACGCAAGGTGCTGCCAATTCATTGATTCAAGGCAATCAACTATCTCTTTTTGAAAAGTTTTAGCGACCATACTACGCCCACAACCGTTACATCTCAACGAACTATACTGACGGCCTTGATCTCAACACGTGGCCCGCTCGCGCGGCGAACAGCCTCACGGGAGTAGACGCCCACATCATAGGCCCCTCCCGTGCTTCCACATACGCACCACGTAGGGGGCACCGCCGCATGGGTCTCCACCACCGTTGGATCTAAATCTATCGGACTAATAACATCGAGTCATAAAAGTGGTCAGGATGTTTGTATTTTAGGTTGAAGGTAATTACCCGTAATATGCCACTCAACTACCCCAACAGCAGGGCACCCCCCACCCCTTCGCACCAACTAGAAGCATAGGCGCGGCGCACGCCCGCCACCACCGACATACCAAAATAAAAGAGGCGAAAATTCGTGAGGAGTTTTTCAAAAAAAATGGAGGGTAAAAACGCATTTTCGAGAAAGGTGGAGGATTTTTTGCACATACCAAACGAAGATTCCCCGCCACCTGTGCATGTGCACATGTGGGGACGTGGTCGAGCGAGCGTCGGGAATCCCTGTATAAGGGGTACTAGAAGTATAAGCGACGACACACCGCCCACCACCGTATGTAAAAAAATAAATGAGAAGATAATTCGTGAGGAGTTTTCAATGGATTCGGGAAAACGATTACTGGAAAAGGTAAAGGGTTATTAGAAAACGATGACCGTTAAAAGAAACCAGGGCAAAAAGCATTTTCGAAAAAGCAAAGGATTCATTTGAAAAACCGAGGACCTATAAGTGGAAAACGGGCCATCCAAAAGTGGAGGGACAAAAATACCGAGGATATTTTGCGAGAACCAGGACCAGACGTAATTTCAAAAAACTCGGAAAAGAAACCGAGGACCAGACGTGAAAACGGACCCGGCGCACTTCAAACCGGGTTCATTTGAAAACCGAGGACCTATAAGTGGAAAACGGACCATCCAAAGAAGTGGAGGGACAAAAATACTGTGGATATTTTTGCGAGAACCGTGGACCTGACGTAATTTCAAAAAACTCGGAAAAGAAACCGAGGACCTGTACGTGAAAAACGGGACCCGTGCGCAATTTCCGAAACCGCGGGGGGCCATCCTGAAAAGTGAAGGGGTTAAAAAAATATCAGGGATCTTTTTGCGAGAACCAGGGACCTGTACGTAATTTCGCAAAAACCCAGGAAATGACCTCAGCTGACCGTACGAAGTTTTCCAGCCCACGCGCCGCGCGCGCGCTCGCGCACGTCGCGCCCGGGGCGACGTGGCCGCGCGGGCTTGCGGGGAGTCCCCCGGGCGTAAGGGGTTTTTATATTTATATTATATAAGGGGCTTTAGCATTCGCCTGTTCACATCCCCTGCGCATCCTCTTCTCGTCCCCTCGCCCGTTCGCGACAATGGGACGGCCAGGGCAGCGGGCGACTCCTCTCCAACGGTGGCTCCTCCTCCGGAGACCTTTTCTTCCCCGGCCCGGTCCTCCGCGTGATCTCTTTGTCCTCTCTCCCCCGGCGACTCCACCCCGGTGATACCCCCTTCGTCCGAGACTTGAGTGAAGGTTTGCTCGCCGCCCGCTCCTTCCCCTTTCCCTCCCAAGTCTCAACTCCTTCCTTGCTCATCCTCCCACCTGTGGCCACCCCTCCCCCTATAGCCGCCCCATTTTTCCTTGGTTTTATTTGTTAGGATTGTGTAGATTAGTGTGAAACTTTAAGATTGTTGCGATATTGATAGCAGAGGATGTGTTGTAGTTTATGTTAAATTATTTTTGTTGCATGAATTTCATATCTGAGTGGGAGGAAGGGCAATGTGGAGCAAGATTGGCTGTAGAGGATAAGGTTTTTTTTTCTTGGTTCCCAGATGATAATGTTTGCTTGTACATTAGTGTGTTTTGGAGGATGCCTAGCAAATGCATGCCAAAACTAAAGTGAACCGAGCTATTGGGATTCATGTCTTCTGATATTTGGGATGTGAACTTGCCAAAACTAATGTTTGCTTGTACATTAGTGTGGTTCTGATGCCTCTGTGTTGTAGATTTTTATAATTTCAGAAGCCTGATATTTGGACAAGAAAATTGCTTGGTTCTGATACTAGTGTAATGCTGCCACTTTAGTCCATTTTATATTGATTGCTTTGTTCATATATATCGTTTGCCGCCTGATGCTTTGTTCTGAGGCAACTCTAGTCGTGATACTTCGATATGATGCCACTGCTATTTCATATGCTTGGTTCATTTCCTGATGCTTAGTTCAACTTCTTATGGTGTGGTTAGTTTAAATTGATGCAAGTGTGAATGTTACAACATGCAGATGGCAAGTTCTGGTGAGTGGAATGGTGAACACCTTAGGTAGTGTGTGAGTTGTTTGCGGAACAAGTTAGGATTGGGAACCGGCCAAACACCCACTTGAACACTATAGGATATGCCAAGGTAGCTAAGGGGGTTTAAGGATATAACGAACCTCGAGTACACTAAGACACAATTCAAGAATAAATGGGATAAGTTGAAGTCCGATTACACCATTTGGAAAAAAACTCACCACAAAGGAGACCAGTTCTGGCTGGGATAGTGAGCAAGGCACAATTTCTCAACCCCTTCCATGGTGGAAGAAAGTTAACATAGTAAGTGTTGTTTCATTTTTTTCACTTTGGGCAGCACATCTTATTTATCCTAATCGGTGTCCTATTTTTTCATAGTAAATTCCAGGGGCAATAAAGTTTCGCAAAAAAGGTCTTCAAAATGAAGGCCTTTTAAGGCAGATGTTTGAAGATATCACCAATGATGGTGTTGATCATTGGTCTCCGGCAATGGGTATATTGCCTCAAACACAAGCTGAGAATATTGAAACTGTCAACGTTGAAGCTGAGAATGACATTGAGAAGATGGATGAGACCGAGCTTGAGGATAAGCCCCCCTCAAATGGCAAAGGCAAGAGAGTAGCTCATGAACCTATTGGGACGGGCAAAAAGCCTAAGTCAAGCTCAGCTTAAGTTATGCAATGCCAAATCATAAAGATAGCCAACATGGCTGAGAAATCTCAGTCAACATTGGAGTTATTTGCAATGAAAGATGGCCCTTGCTCCATAGAGTTGGAGTTAGCTTTCTGACCAAACACCTCCTCAGACTACTCCAACTTCTCAGAGGAGTGGATCCAAGAGTGAAGCTGGAGTTGGAGTTACTAAAACTTGGAGTGGAGCAGGCCTCTATGGTGGGGCTGCGTCAGAGGGGTCACTGAGCTCTACGATCCCAATGTGGATTGGCCTCGGAGAACATGATACTTCTAGTGTAGCTTTTTTTCCGAATTGAATTGAGCCATTTTTTTCGGGTTTATTGCTCTCGCAAAAGAACATAAGCGAGCACTGTCTCCTACTAGGCTACTACAGAAGAATATATTTGCTAGACCAATGGCGCAGAATTTGCAAACATGTAGAATGTGCAGAGCGTACAGGGTGCATGGAATTCTTCAATTTTAGGTGTTACACCTCCGGAAGGAAAAGGAACAGATCAGCTTTGCAACTTTTATCCAATTTTGCTTTGGGTTAAAAGGAAAGGAGCCCGCCTGCAAGGGAAAAAGGTGTGTGGTGTGGGGGTACAGAGCAGGAGGCCATTGCTAGCTGCTTGCATTCGAGGCTTGTGATATTTTATCTCTTTCTCTTTTTTTCTTTACCCTTTTTGCCTACAATATTTTTTCTCTTTTTTTACGTTC
The DNA here is from genome assembly GCA_036346245.1 of Bonia amplexicaulis. Classification (NCBI taxonomy): domain Eukaryota; kingdom Viridiplantae; phylum Streptophyta; class Magnoliopsida; order Poales; family Poaceae; genus Bonia; species Bonia amplexicaulis. Next base: position 16,252,828 of record CM070737.1, on the reverse strand, counting down.
CCTTTTTCTTTGCGGTTATTCTGTTCGGGGTGGATATTAGGATGGGCCAAAATCTTTTATGTTCGATCACGCTCCCGGCCCCTCAGCCCAGTTATGGGTGGGCCCACTCGACACGTGACAGTGGGGTGATGTCAGAACGTCATGTGAGGTGGGGCCGGGCCGCACGGGTGGGACCTACGCGAAAAGCGGTGGTCAATGCCATGTGGCGAGATTTGGTTGCGTCTTTTTGACGCCGTTGGGCCAGCTGAGCGGAGCGGAGTCTGTACCAGCTGATAAATTATACCTTAAATATTTGAATTCTATTTACTCATAAAAGACAGTATATAGAGAAAAATAGTTATATGTGATTTTAATCGGTGCAGCTGAACTCAGTATATTTTTTATTATATTTTTTAATTAACTCCGTTTGAAAAAAAATACATTATTTAAAAGCTATTTACTATAAACAATATAAAGATAAATCAAATTTAAACCCAAAAAATCCGGCCTTAGCCCCGCCGTCCGTGTTGCTTCACCCGCACGCGCCAGCGTGCCGTATGCATGGGATTGGGGCGTCGGGCTCGTCTGGTCACGTGAAACGACCGTGTTAAGAGTTCATTCACTTGCATGTGTGCTGATCCATTGAATTGTCTTCCTTGGGCCTGCGTGCATAGTTCAGCCGTTAATACTGCAACGCTAAATTCATCTCTCTGTTTTTCCTCTCCTCTCCTGGCAGTAGCACACATGAAGAGAGATGAACAAATCTTTTTTTAGTAACGGCAAGGTATAAATGATAACTTTCTTTGTAAGGAAGTTATAAGAGCATCTTTAGTGGGAGGTACCAAGGCCTCTTGGTACCGGTATCGGCCCCGTTCGTTTCAGTTTTAACTTTTGGCTTCTGGCTTATGTTTCACTATTTATAAATTTTGTTTTTTTTTGAACTTTTAGTTTTTTAGTTTTTTTGCCGGTTCTTTTTTTGTATTCGTTTGCGTTGTCCGTGATGAACTAGCATATTTTTTTTCTATTTTTATTTTTTTAAATTTAATTACGTCAAATAAGACACCTTCAGTTACAGTAAAATTTCACCCGCTACAGTATAATTGCAGCCATAAGATACAGCTTTTCAGCCCAACCGAGCGAGCCCGAGTCTAAAATCAGCACTGGAGGGTGAGGTAACAGGGAAAATATTCCTAGCACAGGTACTAGGTCAGGATGTGGTACCAAGAAAGGGGGAAAAAGCAAGGGCCCATGTGGTAGCGAAATGGGGGAGGGGGAGAGAAAGGGTGGAAGAAAAAGAAATGATATTTTATGGTGGTGTCTAGAGAGAATCTGTGTGCTTTCTTGCTAAATAATACTCAAATTTTGAGTCTAGAGATCTAGATTCAATTGGTGAAATCACTTTATCTTCTCACCTCATATTTGATTACTATTTTGTCAAGGAGTACTCAATTTTTTTTAAGTTGGATGTATATCTACTTCCGTCGCCAGTTTGCTTATTAGTTATTAGCATTTGATGTGATACATTACGGAATGCTCTAATATATGTTATTCTTTTCTGTACAATCTTCTTACATCAATTATATACTAGTTTTACACAGATTAAATTATGTAAAAAATATACAACAATTTTTTTAAAAAGAGGAACAAAACAAATTATAAGAAACATAACAAACAAAAACTCTACAAAAAAACCTACTAGTTCGTTTATGCTATAGCTCCCAATGACCCTAAACAAATTGATTACTCCCTTATCACATTATTTACTCAGAGAAAAACTCACAAAGTCAAATCATAAAGCACAACGTGGATCACAAAGTAACATCTAATGGACAAAAAAAATTGAGTACTCACAAACATAAAAATACTCAAGTACTATTTAGCAAATTCTATATTTTATTTAGTTATGGGTCTCATCTGACCTTAGAGAAAATTGAGTGCTGAAATACTGGAGGGATAAGGTAAATTTAGTACTGGATGACGTTGTTTCTTAACATTGATACGGGTACCTCACGCTGTAGATGTTCTAAAAGGACAAACAATAGTATAAGAGATGTGGCAGATAGAGATTGATTTGCAAATTCGTGGGCCTCTTTTTCTTCAATGACAAATGTTTTTTTCTTTTTGACATTGTAGAGTCGACCCGTCGAGAAATATATGTTTTGTCTACTCCTGTTGCTATGGTACTACTACTGGTGTACAGCTAATCAGTGCTGGTTCGTTCTTGCTATCTCTGTACCGTGCAATATTACTGATGCGATTGATCTGTAGGTCTACGGAGTTAGCCGACACTCCACAGCCTGCCTTCCCGGTTCGTCCATCTTGGTCTTCCCCAACCTAGTCATGTCATTAGCTAACCTGTGTTTCAGAGAGGATAATGCCTAACACACCTTTTTGGGGACTATCAGTTGTCTCCGCCCTTTTGTTTTTGCAGTGCTTGGATGGCAGTGGCACGGACTGTAACGCCGCTGTTTCTGAGAACAGGACTACCTTTGGTAACAGATCAGAGGTTCAGTTACGAATATAAGTATCATATTACTTATGAATATTTAAATAGAATTAATTTAATTAAAATAAAATCTAACAGTTAATGTTAACAACTTTTACGGGCGTCTAAACCCAAAACTTAACTTACAATCAGAAGATTCAAAGAAAACTCCCACAAAAACGCTTGAATACGGTCGTAACCCTATCACGTAAAGATTGAGGTCTCATTTCTTCTTTCGGTATCTGTTATAGTGGAAATATAGCAAGATTGAGTACAACCAACAGTACTCAATAAGTCCTTATAGCAGAATGCATTTATACGGCTATCATCTATATGCAAAGTTAAATCAAATGATGGATTTATGTTTCTTTTGCGTGAAGCCAAATTTTCAACATAATACCATAATTAGTTTTCAAACTTATGACTTAGCCACTTTAACTAAAATAAAATAAATAAGTAAAATATCTATAAGCATTTGATTATGTGGGAGCAACTCTCTACACAAATATTTCACATGTTCGGTGCATGGATCTCAGCCCATATCCTTTACCATACTCCCATACTAATAACAATTTTGCGAAAACTACACACTGTGGTATTTCAATATGCTGCCCATGATCGGGGCACGACTATTCGAATAGATTATTAATACTCTGCAGAGGTGTATAACTTTACCCATAAGATATGATTATCTTATTATGTCGGCCATTATACGTTTCCGTAGACATACGACTGAGTAATAATAATAATGCCTTTACAATGCTTAGTTCTGAGGTTTCCCCTATTCTGGAGATAGGAATCTTTCAGCGCTAAGGTACCTCCATTGTTAAGGTAACCCCTTTTATCGACGAGTGTGCACTCTATGTAAGGGTAGGGACCTTGCAGGTCCCTCCCAGGCAGCGACCCCTATAGGTTTACTCCATTACTTTTCATCGGGCAATGACCCCGCGAGTCATCTCCAACCTAACTACACTTGTGCAGGAGTCCATACCGGAACTAAGCAGATTAGTTAGCCAGGTTCGTCCCATACCAGACTTGTGGTTGTACGGTGGGTGTAGAAATGAGCGCACACGGATTCGGTCCTTAATCGACTCAGGCGAGACAAACCCAACAATCCAGACCTCGAGCAATACCTGCACCGGTCTCAAGCCAACCTCTCGCTTAGGTCTCCCATCATTTTATAAAAAATTCCTGTTTCTAGCTGTAACCCATGTTACCACTACCATTATCATATTTCAAATTTCAGTTGGCAATGTTTGTGTCGTATTTACTATTATTTCTAAAGCATGTCTAAGCACAGACATTATTTGGCAATATTATTATTGTGATAATCATATGGTGAAAAGAGTAAGGTAATATCAAAAGGGAGAGGTATCATTGTATGGTATAGCTAGGCAATTTATACAAACAATAAAGGCAAGCATGTATTTGTATTTGGAATTAAAGTATTTCATTTGAAAACTAGGTTCAACATGATCGATATAAGGACTTGCCTCCATTTCTTATATCTTCGATCTTTCCTTTGTAGGCTTCGAGCTTGCTTCAATTGCTCTTGTAGTTCTTCGGTTGACCAACTAGCTAGGTCCGAATACTAACGTGGGAAAACGAATGCAAATGAGTTTCTACTTTACGGAATGCAAGCTAGAAACAAATTACAATAAAATAACCAAAAGATATAAAGAAAATAGGTTTAGTGGTCAGGGTTTAGGTGGTGCTTAATTTGGCTGAACGGGGTTGGGATTGAGCTAGATGGGTCCGAGAATGTCGAAGAAATATATATGTGTTATATGGGTTTCTGTTAATGACTATGGGTATGGACGGTGTTAGGTTTGGGTCGGAATATCATCTGGATGGTTTGAAGTTTTATCTAAGTCGGCGAAATGGAGTTGGGAATGGCGTGTACATTGACACATGATCGGAATGGTATCTAAACTGGTTAGGGTTTCATCAGAGCGTATTTAAGCTAGGCAGAGTTGAGAGGGACCTCACGGCTCAAAATGGTTTACATCTATATCTATACCTAATTGGTTCAAACTGTATTAGGTCTAGGGTTTTATCGATGTCTGATATGAGAAAACAGAGTTAGGGATGGTGTAGATGGGCTCAAAATAGTTGAAATGAATTTATATATGTATTTTGGGTTTCAGATGAATAGTAAAGGGTGTACTATTCACTTTGGTTTCAGCACTATTTATTAGTAGATTTTACTGTTTAATAATGGGTTGGTTACTGTTCACATTGGATCCATTGCTACAACACCAGGTCGGCATTGTTCATTTTCCTCCTTCCGCTAGTTTACTGTAGCGACCAAACATGGGATTTTTGCGACAACAATTCCCAATGCTACAGCGATCCCCAATGGAAAGCGAGGGCATGGATGGGTTGCTGGGACTGAGGGGAACCCATTTTTGGGGTTTATGGCGGCCGGTGAGCATAGGTGGCCGGCGGCGAGGTTCTTTCTTCTCGGGTCTTTTGAATGGCACAGAAGCTATGGCTGGGTTAATAGGTCAATAGCATTAGTTTTTGGGCATTACTGGGAGTAGGGGAGGCTTAGGGGAGTGGTGGTTCGGGTCGGGGTTCACCGTGTTGGGCTGCCCATGGTGAGGCTCCATGGTCGGGTGGTGGCGCTAGCCGTCGGTGAAAGAGGAGGCAAGGAAAGTTAAGGCGGTGTTTCGGTGGGGTTTCTACGGTCACGAGGATGCTACAGGATCAAGCAATTGAATTGAAATGGATTGTACAATAAGAATTGAAATTGGCGATTTACTTTGGGTTTTTCGGTGTTGACGGCAAGGTGATAGTTGTCAAAGCAATTGGGAGTGTCTACCACTCACCTGGGTACCTATGCATTGTACTGGAGGGGTTTGGTCCCTTTTATAGCAGGCTTAAAGGTGGTTGGCTACAGGGGCGGGCTATCTCGGTGATTAGCATGTGGCCGGGGCAAGTTGGCGCTACGAGCTTCGGTGAAGTTCGACAACAAGAAGGTTAGCTTGGCGTGGCACATCGGGTTCATCATCTCCTCGGGCGACAGGCTATGATAGTCAAGAATTGCGACTTGGGGGAGGTCGGCTGAGATAGGGATGGGAGGCGGTGGAGAATTTTGGGTTGGCTTGCTTCCGCATGGGGACTGGACTCAATTAAGAAGGTGTCAGAGAGGTCATACGCTGGCCTTGTCAGAGAGGTCATACGCTGGCCTGGCAATGATTGGTGAAGTGAGGGAAATTACGACGGGGTGTGTCGGCAAGGAGAGGGAGCAGGGGAGGTCGGCTGTGAGAGGGTGGGAAGGCGGTGGCGAGGAGTATGATCCGAGTTTCCCAAGTGCGCGTCAAGGTGCATTGAATGCACTGCCAGAGGTGGTACGGTAGTTTGACATGGAGGTGAGAAGATGATGGCGGTGGCGTTTATGGTGTCTTGGCAGCGGCGATGTTTTCGGGTGGTGAACAGTGCTTACGGCTCAACGGTTCGTGAATTTGGCCGGAGGTGGTAGTATGACGAGGAGGATGAAGCGCAAATGGCTGAGGGAGATGCCAATTGGGTTAGGACTCTATTTCAGATCAAATTCAAGGAAATTCACTTGACTACATGATTTTGATAAAATTCGGTTTGTTTCACGGACGCCGTATAGTCACTACTCCATGATTCAATTTTAAGGACAGTCTGTTCGTCGGTAAAGACCCCATCTTCGGCGATGAATTATCTATCCGAAAATTTTTCTTGATAGAAACCATCTGACACTGTAAGTCTTGCTGGCAAAAGTATTTTCTGACAGATATATCTTTCCCGACAGATAACTTGACCATGATATTACATTTTTGCCGACAAACAAAATTTTCCTGAGAGACGAAAGTTTTCCCATAGACAGCCTTTTGCTGACAGATAATAGTTTTGTTGATAGATAGTAGATACCAAAACTAGATTTCCTGTCAAATATTTTGATGCCAAACTTTGCCTATATTAAAAAAATTGCATTTAGATAATTATGATTGTTTTTCGATGGTCCATATCGTACATGCAATTACATCATACAACACATCTTGTAATCAATAACTTCACGTATACCATCAATATTCAAAATCACATGCACATAATAGTAGTAGTTTCTTAAGTATGGTACATCCGTGAACTGAAGGAACATGTTGCAGTGCACATGGAGTTGGTTTAATTCATTTGGGTTTACCTTAACATAAATTAGGAAAGACCAATAAGTCATCGAAACTACGAGAAAACATCATTTATCTCCATTTGTGGTTTATCTCTTTGTCTTAACTTTCCGCATTTATATTTTTAGTAAATTATTTTAATTAAATCGTGTAGCTAAAACGGTATCTGGTATTGATATAGTTTTGCAGTGCCTTAGTGAAACCTAGAGAATTTAGATCTTGATTGTGTAAACACTTTTAATTAAATTCATACTTTGTAAACTTATGTTTTAGCCAAAAGAATTTAAAAACCTTCTATTTATCTTCTCTAGTCGGTTAAAATGGTATCTGGTATTGATATAGTTTTGCAGTGCCTTAGTGAAACCTAGAGAATTTAGATCTTGATTGTGTAAACACTTTTAATCAAATTCATACTTTGTAAATTTATGTTTTAACCAAAAGAATTTAAAAATCTTCTATTTACCTTCTCTAGTCGATTATCCTTAATTTTACACTGGGTGGCGGGACGGGTCTGGGGAGATGGTGGTGGCTGAGAATGGAGTGGTGGCCGGCAGATACATAGAGCCCAAACTTAGAATTACCGACAGATAGACACCGAATGTCAATATAATTACCGTCAAATAATCTGTCCCTTAACATAGTATTGGCGATAGATAGTGCCAGTAATCTCTACTACAGATAGCTTGTTCGCAAAAGTTGATTTTTGCTGACAGATATCTGACGGGAATATTGGATCATGGTGTAGTGAGTTTTTGTACAGTCGGTCCTGTTTTCCCGTCTGAACACGTACAATTAGAAAGTCCCGCGTGCCATTTTGGCTAGTATGAGCAGCGGAGCTACAGCTTCAGCATCGTAGGTTCTAATATGTAGCTACGTATTCTTGTACTGTCTATCTTTAAAATTTATATTGTCTATTAGATCTTCCCCCTCAAATTCTCGTGTAAATATTCGTACGTGATGGGCAAGCAGAGGCGAATCATGGATATGAGCTAATAATGATACAGATACTCTCCACGACGCGCATCAACTTCTCTGCACTGTGTTAACCTTCAAAAAAAAAAAAGAACTTCTCTGTAGTGCGAAGCACCGCTTTGCTCATTGGTTAATCCTAGAGTGTTTGTTCCTGTGATGCATATATGACATTGTAAGTGTAGCCACAACAAATAAGATTGATCCGCAAGGCTCAGATTTAGGTTTATCAATTTCTGTTACAGTAACTATATTTTAAATAGTACATCTTTTTGAGGTAGTGTCTATAGTTAAATTGTAGTAGATATTATATCGAGTTCAGCTATATCAATTAAAATCACATACAGTCTTTTCTCTTTATGTACTATCTCTTACAAATAACTATAATTCAAAAAATATAAACCTAAAGACAGAGCCACAGTAAATATAAAGAACTATAATTCAAAAAACATAAATCAAAAGAAAGATCCACAATATAAAAAAAACCGTACCTCATGTGCATGCCCCCACCAAAGAAAAAGGCGTGACTAGCTATATAATACCACGCACAAATCAATAGAATCCAGTTGATCGACAGTTTGTTCATCACACCGTACTTGTTTTCCGCGAGAAGCTAGAGTGCATGCCCCAAAGGAGCGAGACCCTACCAGCTAAAATAATTGCATATGCGTTGTCGCCTCCACGGCTCCACGCCGCACGTATTGGTGCTGCACATGGCGGCTGCCGGCCGTCGTCTCTTGATGATAGTGTGCATGTAGACAGCTTTATACATACGTGCAAATAAATTTATACATACATGTTCTGGCCATGGTAAATTATCCCTGGCATTATAGCTGGGGGTTCCTCGCCCGCGCGCGAGGCCACGTCGCCCCCGCGCGAGGCTCCGCCCGGCGCGTGACGGGGGAATCTGCGTACGGTAGGGGAGGTGATTTCCTCGTGTTTTTTTGAAATTACGTACAGGTCTTTGTTTCTCGCGGATAGGTTCCTACCAGTTTTTTTAGCCCCTCCACTTTGCAGGATGACCCGCGCTTTTTATTTACGTCTGGTCCTCGTGTGTTTACGCATACAGTCCTTGCGGGTCCCTCGGTTTTGCAAAACCCTTCGGTTCCTCCGAAATTACACATCCATCCTCGATTTTTTTAAAAAGAATCGTCCTACGAATTTTCGTCTTTTTTTTTCGGCCCACACGGTGGCTAGCGCGGCGTGGCGCTGCGCTTATGTTTCTACTAGATAACAACATCGAAACTGTAACGAAATCTAAGATATACTACATAGGAGTACCAAAATCTGTTCGTTCGTTCCAAGCATAAAAAAAAGTTTTTTTTGGGAGAAAATGATCGATGTGACGTTGTTGACAATTTTATAGTGATTTTCATTTCAAAAAGGATATTGTATTTTTCGAAAACAACACTAGGTGTGCCGTGGGCAATCAAGGGCCAGGGCCATAGCAGAATCTAGAATCGTGTCAACCGAAGTTTCTAAAACTGGGCCTTTTGTTTTCGTCTACCAGCCCACACATGAATCTGTGGTCCAAAGTCCAAACGCTGGAAACTCGATGGGCCTGCAAATTCCAGCTCGCGGCACGGGCAAATTCCACGCTCTAACCCGCCACTGAAAGGAGACGAATAAATACGCCACATATATTAAGTAGATGTAAGTAGATCACACAACTATAAATTTATATGTTTACATTATTGATTGTATTTAAGTAATGCAATTAGGTATAAAACGAGATGTGGTGACATATTTAGCGCTGATATGGTGCTAGCTGTGTTTTCAAGGTGGCTCAAGAGTGTACACTAGACTTGAGGTAAGAAAATTTGCAAAAAGCCATTGAGTTTTATCCTCTATATTAGTTAAGCCAAAGTCATCTTCTATTCTCACAAAAGAAGCAACAGACACTTCGAGTGTGGCATCTAGAGAAGGGTTCGATGATCTGGCAATTATGCACGTGGTAGATACAGTGAGTTGTGGAACTTGGAGGGGAGACAAGTGAGGTGGAGAGGCGCAGGGGAGGGGCAGTGGTAGGGGGAGGGCGTTGGGAGGAGAGGGCGCGGGGCAGGGGTGGTTGTGGGTGGAGAGGGCATGGGGGGCAGCAGTGATGCAGACACAAGCCACGCGGGCGGTGGTGGTGTAGGGAATCAATCAAGGGACAGTAGAATGCCGTTGAAACTCCACTAGAATTAATCAATGAATTGGTAACTCGACTGAAATTTCTTCTCACTACAACTTCCAATAAAACGTCATCCGTGCACACCAACCAGATCGTTAAACCCTCCTTCGAGCGGCTCGCTCGAAGTGCCCGTTGCTTTCTTCGTGAGAATAGAGGGTGGTTTAGGCCTAACTAACGGAGATGATAAAATTCGGAGGGCTATTTGCATTTTTTCCCACACTAAACCCAATACACAACTTTTGAGCCACGCTGAAAGCATAGATAGTACCACATTAGAGCTAAATGTGCCACCACGTCTCGATTTGTACTTTGTTGTATCACTTAAACAAAATCAGTGACGTAAACGAGCAAAATTATAGTTATATGATATATTTGCACTGACCTTACAAGTTATGGTACGCGATATGCATTTTACTCAGTAATTAATAACGGCTCAAAAACGAAACCCCGAACCAAAAGTCCAAAACATTGCCGCGCTCTCATCGGCTCACCCCCTACCATGGCGTCCTCCTCATCGTTCCAGCCCCACCGCACCGCCGCCGTCGGGAGGTAGTCCCCCTTTTTCTACGACCTCACCTTTCCCATCGTAGGGTTCACAATCTCGATTTGCAAAAAATTTTGGAGGACAGCGAGATAAACAGATTGAATAAAAATTTCGTTCTTTCGTTCAAAATTTCAAACAAAATAAACAAATGTCATTTCATTTTTGATGAAAATTAACCAAAATTTAGATAAAAATTGGGCAAATTCAAATAGATCAAATTTGGCTGAATCTTACATGTTTCGAAGGGTAATAAAAGCAACGAAATAAGTGAAATTCCGGTGCAATTTCGTCGAAATTTTGAACCCATCCCCCCGCGCGCCGCCGCCAGCCGCTCGCCCTCGTGGGACCGCTCCCGCGGCAAGGCCTCCGCCTCGGTCTCCCCGATGGAGCCAGCCCGTAAGGAGGTCGTGGCACTGCCCCCGCCGTCGTCGCTTCATCCTCCCCGTGCAGCGACCGCAGAGGTGCGCTCGCCGGTGACTCCGGCTCCGGCGCCTTCCAGGACGGCCTCAGCGGCGAGCGGCACCGAGGTAGATGGGGAGGAGTGGGTCACCGACTCACCGTGTTCAGGTAAGGGAGTGATGCTTAGTTTTTTGCTGGACTCGTATTCTGTTAGTAATTTCGTGTTCCTGTCTAATATATAGCTTTCGCTTCGTTCACAGATTCTCCGTGAGGGAGACCAACCTTGTGCTGCGAGAGTTTGAGAAGTGTGGAGTGATACTGAGACATTGCTCCGGCCCAAGAGATGGAAATTGGATTCACATATTGTATCGGGAGATTGGATCATATACCCTCCCTTTAGTTGGGAAATTGAGGATTTACCCTCCACATCTCAATGACATGTAGGGTCATCATAAGTCATTGACTCGTGGGTCAGGAGGGTAAATTCTCAATTTCCATCTAAATGGAGGGTATATGATCAATTTTTTCTATTGTATCCGGTAACACCTTTTAACTAGTTCTCTGCTACTGTGTCTCAAGTTAGTCGGTTCCAACCAGTCAATATCATCAAGTGAACATTTTGTCACTTACTAGTAAATATCAAACACCATCAACTAGAACGAGTTCAAATGGTTTGATTCAAAGGCTAATGGTTTTTTCCGGTCTTCCAATTTTCACTTTGTCCTAGTACGATGTTCGCTAGGCTTAATACTAAGGATGCATCATCTATATCAATTCAATTTAGTAGGATCTGGTTTTAAAACTCTTAGGCAATATCCATTGAGTCACAGCTTCAGATATGAATATACTATACTTATGATTTGTTATCCCTGGAGTCAAGCTATTTTTCTTGGATCGTTAAGCATCAGTGATGGTCATGATCCATCAGGTTCAAGTCTTTTATTTCTTTTAGGAAACACAATGATCCATTTCTTGGTGGGAAGAAATCATAAAATAGCAGAGAATAGTCATATTCAGTTCAAAAAGGTCTTCCGCGTTAAGTACCCGGTACCGTTGGCATGGCAAGTTATATAGCAAATTCAAGGAACAAACCTCTAGACTCCTGTATCCCCTTCTACCGTGGAGCGGAAATTTCATTAGTTGCGATTACACTGTTAATACTTTATGCTATATTGCTATCTTACATTTTGTTGATATCAGCTGATAATTTTGTCTTGTTACCTTACTGTTTTACTTGGTCTTGTGAAGCACCATTACGATGCTCGAAGGGCCCTTGGAAAGAATGAATCCCAGCTGATACGTTGTGTTACAATTGGGGTTAGGATTACTGATCCAGTGCACCGGCGGCAAGTGCATGAGAAGATGAGTGAATCATAGGGGCTTCATGGTTTCCTTGCCTTCAAAATCATTTGTCTAAAGAGCGCAGGGGCATCAAGCCAGTTAGGAGACTCACAAATGTTACGAGAGACACAGTCTGTTGTTCAAGAGGAAGTGTTACCATGCCAGCAAAATCAGTAGTGACAAAAGCCATGAACTTCATTTTTGGCATTTGATGTGCAGAGCTGGGGATTTCTACAATCTTCTGTCATTCTTGCTCGTCACTGCAGTGCAGTAGTTTTTCTTGCCGTACATGTAACGCCCCCGTTTCCGAGGGCACGTACGGACACGACATTCCGCAAATATTCACGCATGAACAGTTATGGAGTGTCGCGCAAGAGTATACCATTGCATGCTTACAACAAAGTTCAGCATATATTTCACATATGGATTAACATCCAGAGTTTGACAGCGGGACGTGCAAGCCTAAAGTATATTTACATTACAAAAGCTCCAGAATCCGCTTGAGTGCGGCGAAGACCTAAAGCCACGGATCATCGTCGAAGAAGAGGCCCTCGGGGACTTCCTCAACGGGGAGACCTTCACCTTCGTCTTGATCCTCTAAAGAGGGGATTTAGCAAGCCGTGAGCCAACAACCAGCTCAGCAAATCGCAAAGGAACCCTACTTTACTACTTGCGCGGATTAACAAAGGAAGGAAGTATACTTGGTTTATTAACTTTGTGTGGATGCAGTTTTATTTGTAAACTTTTTTGTAAAACTTACCGACAAAACTACTTCTTAATCAACAGGGGTTTTCATGAAGAGTTAATTAACCATCTACTCAGATTAAAACATTTACAAAACTACTTAAGCTTTGTCATTGGGATCACCCAAGTGGCATGACTCCATTAACCGGAGCACGGCGTATCCGAATACCATTTATTTGACTCTGCAGAGTTTGCTCAACTTTACCCACACGATCTCTTAACTCCCGCGACAGAGTTAAGAAAGACAGGTCGTTTCACCGCTCAATTCTTTATATAGGCTCTACCCGGTAGAATTCACTCGGGTCTGGCACGTGAAGCTTCCGTCCGCTTCGCATGAACCCTACCGTTATTAGGTATCCGCAGCACGGCATACCTAATCTACTTCCCAACCTCCAGACTTCTCAACACCTGTAGAGTTTCAATCGAGTTGAGCAGCTACTAAACCAGTGTTGACAAGTCAACTCCTGTGGTTGAGCGATCACTGTGACATTTGCTCAGCGAAAGGGTTTAGTCCTTATATTTTCACATGGCCCGCAACCTCTCCAGGTCCGCGACCACAACCTAGGGTAAGCGGTGGGCATCGATCGACTCGCGGTTTCCCACAATACCCTTACCCTAACTTCCGTCCTAGGGTAAGAGATGGGCGAAGACCGACCCACGGTCCTTCCCCAACGTCCTTACCCTACCTCGTGCACACCGACACTCTCCGCTCTAAGGCACGGTGTCCCACACCACCCTGCCCTAAAGTCGGGTTTTTGCAACTTCTAATGGCCCGCAGCCTCGACCTTATCAGGGTAAAACTTTGCATGATAGTAATAACCTATAGTGATCTAGATTAACTGATAATTATTTCTAGGGTTACAAAGGCATGGCTACAACTTTGATAAGGCATTTGTCGGTGGTACGACTTATCTACATAACAAGTCATTCTAAGACATTTTATTTTATTTTCAACTAGCATTTCACAACTAGCATAATGCAAATAATGTAATAGCATAATTAAACATCATAGGGCACAATATGATCAAAGAATTTGCGACTTGCCGTGGACTTGGACGATCTCGGCGATCTCGAACGTAGAAACTCCGGGATCCTGGGACTGCACCTGAGCCTCCGGGAACTCCGACACTAGCGCAAATACATAAAATAATTAAATCCTAGCTTGAGAATAATCAAGCAAGGGAAAATAAACTATTAAAAGAAAGAAAAAGAAATAAAATGCATAAAATAACCAATTCGTGAATTTTTAGAATTTGTCTGGGATGAATTTGGGAAAAAGGAGGTTACCACTGGGTTCAGGATATTATTTGGAGCAAAGTGGTGAAATTTGGGAATTTTTGAGATTTTCTGTGATTTTCTAGGATTTATTTGGGTTTTCTGGATTTTTGGAAATTGATAAATCCCTGGAAAATCGGTGAACAAGATCGGGCCGCCCGCTGCGGCAGGCGGCTGAACTGCAGCGACCGTGGCCGACGCGTGGCTCGCGGTCGATCACGATGCGAGGTGGGCGACGGCCGGATGGGTTGGCTTAAGTGGGATCGGATGGCTGAGATGCGGGGGAGGCGAGTGAAGCGGTACGGGGAGATCGGACGGATGAGGTGCGGTCCGCCTAAGAAGATCGGACGGCAGCGAGGATGCGACCATCCGACGCACGAGTTTAAAGGATAACGGTTGGAGGGACGGCGTGGATTCGGCCACGTCGGTCGTCTTCAACCTCTCGTCGGCGCGCACGGCAGAGGAGCAGGGAAAAGGAGGAGCTTTGCCCTCCGGCGATGGCGAGGTCTCTGGCGGCCAAAGAGGGCACCATCGAGTAGGTCTCGACGAGGGGAACTCATTTTGGGGCTTTGGAAGGCCGGAGAGCCAACCCGGGAGGCAGGAGGCAGAAGAGAAGGATCGGCCTCCCGGCGAAGGAGGGATGCCGGCGGCGATCAGGCCAAATCGACGGTGGTTTTATGATCAGTGGGTCCTGGGGCTCACGTTGGTGCCGGTGGCCGAAGCTCGGAGCCTTCCTGGTGAGCTGGCCACGGAGAGGGTGGTTCGGCCGGCGGTGAGCTTCGGTGCTGGAGCTCCACAGGCGATCACCTGGCCAGAAGAGTGCACCAAAGTGATCAGGGAGTAATGAGGATGCTCGGGAGCAAGGAATTGAAGAATGAGGAGAGGGAAGGAGATCACTCACGGGGTCGCCGCGCAGGGGAGACGACGACGGAGCCGAGGCGATGGGAGCTCAATCTACCGCCTGGGAGGTCTTGGGGAGTGGTGGGAGGTGAATGGGGTGGTCGGGAGTTCGGGAAGCAAAGAAGGAGTGGGGCGGCAGTGAGGATTATTTATACCCGAGCGGAGAGAAGGGGCCGGCGTGGAGGAGAAGGCTCGAGCGCGCGCGTGGAGTCAACAGGAGGACGGGAGTTTTGGGCGTCTCCTCCGCGGTGTGGGCGGCGCCCCAGACCGAGCGGTGAAGGAAGGTGGCACGTCTTGAGGACGGCAGCGAGAAATGGCGGCATGGGCGAGGCGTCGCCGGAGGGGAAAAATGGCGGCGGCAGTGGGGGCCAAGGGAGGAGAACGGCGACGCGTGGCGCGGGCGTTACCTCCTTCGGACCGGGCGGGGGGCGCGAGGCTGTCCGGAGGGGGCTAAGCGGCGGACGCGGGGACGGGCAAGGCGGGGAGAAAGCGGGATGAGGGAAAGCACCAGGGGAGGGGGCGGCGGCGCAGGAGGGAGGAGGCGGGAAGAGGGGCAGGCGTCCGGGAGGGAGGCGGAAAGGGCGGGCGCCAACGGGAGGGAGCGGAGCCCAAAAGGAAAGCGATTCGGGAGAGTTTCCAATTGGGAAAATTTTCAAAAATTCACCAAAAATTCAAGAAAAATTCAGGAAAAAATTTGGTTTGAAATTTTGGGGTCTTTCAGTACATGCTGATGGGCAAGTTTTCTCAGCGTTGGAAGATGGTAATACATGTCCTGAAGGACACCAGAGGATGATCACATACACGGTGGTGGCTGAGTATCTTTTCTTTGGTTTTGAAATTTTCGCGCTGAGTTGGACATCTGAGCCAGCAATGTTTTTTGGGAGTGGCTATTGCAAAGGCAACTAAAATTTTTTTATCTCTCAGCCACTTGAAGTTGCACTTTCAATCAACTAAAGTTGTAGTTGATTTTTTTGGAGGGGGACTGCAACTTCAGTTGATTGAAAGTGCAACTAAGTGTAACTTTAGTTGCACTCTGGATCACATGAAGTTGCAGCTGTTTTTTTGAAGGGGGCTGCAATTTTAGTTGATTGAGAGTACAACTTCAAGTGACTGAGAGATACAAAAATTTCAGTCGCCTTTGTAATAGCAAAACCATGTTTTTGGTTGAGATCCCCCAAACTAACGGCTATGTTCTACCTTCCTAAAGAGGCAATATGGCAATATGACGTTCTACTTGGGCCGGAAATGATGCCCATGTCATTTTCTTATTGCTTTATGTTGTTCTAATTCATTATGTTGATTATGATATCAAAGTTACCACTAGTTTTTGGTGTATGTAGTTCTTTTCTGGCGTGATTTTACTACTCTCTCGTCCAAACTTGCAATCAATATTCAATTATTCATGTTCATGGCGCTTTTTACAACTTTACATGTTCAAATTTCTGCTGTGAATGGTAGCACAGTACTTACGCCCTCATAATCATTAGCAAGCTAAGCCTCTGATCAAAAGTGATGTATTTTTTAGTTTTTGACTGTATCACTGTAATGGTTATTAGTTTTTCAAAGAAATTAAAGGAAAAATAAGAAAATGAAAAACACAGAGAATGATGCAAAGGAAAAAGAGAGAAAAAAAATGAAGTCATGGTAAGAACCTAACATGTAGCAAACGGCTTTCGGTTTGTTATCATACTCTGACATATAGCGTAGTTCCCGATTTACGTATCCAACGCAGCAGACACCTGGAACTGGAGGTAATTCGTAGTTACTTGACTTCGCTAGACATCGATTTCGAACTCTTAAAGCCTTTCCTGCCGCACTGCCCCAATTCCTGCCCGCCTGTCCCCGCTTCCAAAACCCTAGCACCTCCTCGTCCGGCGGCGAGGATGCCGGGCATGCCGACTGACGGCGGCGGCGCCATCGTCCCATTCTTGGGGGAGCCAGACCACGCGGCGGCGGCGCCACCCGTGCGGCCCATCCGCCACGGCGTGGCCCCGCCTATCTTCCGCGTCTACGTCTCTTGGTCGAGTGGAAACCTCCTGCAGGTCGCCTGCCTCCGCCCGCCGAATCCGGAGGGTGGCGGAGGCCGCGGCGCGGAGGGGGTCGCTGGGAGAGTGGTGGAGGTGAACCCCGGCGGTGGCGTTGGCAGTGGCAGTGCGGAGGTCGAGGAGGAGGTCAATGAGGCAGAGATGCGGCGGATTGAGTACGGGTCGGTACCGGCCTTCGCGCTGCTGCAGAGCAGGAAGAACGCGCTCGCAGATGCTGCTGCTATGTCGCGTGTGCCCTCAGTCTCAGAGCACGCAGAATGGTGAGCATTTTCTTTTGGCTGTGTGCACTGCTAAATGCTATTTGGTTTCGATTAGGGATTAATTGGACTACCAATTGTAGTAACGAGCACTGTTTAACTTTTCTTATGGTTCAGAGCTCCAAATTGCTGAACTTTATTTCGCAAATTATGCTTACATAGCAAATGGGCATGGCACATTACTATTTAAAATTGTCAACTTTGGCAACGATTGTTATATCTTTAATGATTTTGACAACTATCGGAGTGTTCATATATCCTTTATTATTGTATAAGCTAAAGTTGTATACTTGTATCTCTCAGACTTTCATTTTGATGCATACCGAAAAATATGGTTTAAATCTCATTTGCATAGTGGGATGACAGGCACAGCCTACCAGTTACTGTAAATCAAAACTGCTCTGCTTCTTAGTCCACGGTATGTTATTTTGTAGATGTGCTTGCTTTTGATATCATGTTATGTTATTAGGTGGCAATATGTGCTCGAGTACAGCAAAACCATCGGTAATCTCCTTGGGAACCCGGATTCTCTTCCTACTCTCATGATTGAAGACCCGAGGGTGATTCTTAAGGTGGTCATCTCTATGTATTACATTGTTTCTTGTTTTCTCTGGTGCCTGAGGAACAGCGCTTTCCTATCATTTCAGTTAAGTTTAAATTTTTATTTTTTCCCAAGGAAAAAGTAATTGCTATATTTTACTTTACAGGTTAGAGAAAAGCCTACTAGTTTAAAGGCTGCCTGGGAGTTGTTGGAGATATTCTATGTTGATAAACAGTTACAGAGTTGGCTTCCTGAGTGTCTTGTTGATTGGTTAGCCGTAATGCTCCTTCTTTCAACTATTGCCTTGTTCCACTTTTAAAGACTATTTGTTGTTAGAATGCCCAGGGCTGTCTCTCTTATTCTTCTTCCTTTGGTTTTAGGATTACGACAGCCTCTTGACCAAGACGGATAGCACGGTGTATTGGAAACTCAACAATTTTCAGAAAAAGCTCATCAACTTGCAGGTTTGATTCTTATATATTTTATTATAGTATATAGGTCAGAATGGTACTTTGCAATCTTGTAGTTTGCTGTTTCTCTATATATGACTGACTATGCTTTTGAGTTGATGTTCTGTTCTATATTGTCTATTTACTTCTATGCATTTGTATTACTCCCAAGTTCCAACCCTCAGTGCCTTAATGTTGATGAGAGTAAATCGATAATAACATCTTATAGATTGTTGAAGACGATCCTGATTACTGGAATGGATTGTCAGCTGCACTTTCAGTTGGATGGCTTGACATTGTTGTAAGTCTATATTCTTGCACATTTTTTCAGGTTTAATACTCTTGTTAGAAGTATTCCATCTGAAGTTGTTTTTCTTGTAGGTGAATATGCTACGTTTTCATGGATCGTACCAATTGGATCAGATGGACAACCGTGAGGTACTTAGGTTGTTGTTGCTTTGAGGCCATTCTTCATTTCTTTGTCAATGATGTTGATCTTGCAAATAAAACTAGCATTTAAATTTGATTTAAGGTTTAGATTATTGATAATTTACCCTACTATTCTGAACCATGAGACTATACCCAAATGTAGAAGAATAATCACAAGCGAATTATACTTGTTTAGTGTTTTTTTGTTATTTTATCATGGACCTTCATGCAGTTCAGCTATTTCAACAAATATAGTTATGTTATATTGCTGATTGCATCCATTTCATTGAATGATTTCATAGATTTTCAGCCTATTTGAATTCATTTGGAACAGCAGCCTATACATAGTTTTCCCCCTGTAGATCTTAATTGTGTACAGCTATTGTGAAGAGAATAATTAAGTGGCAATGCTATATGAACCCACTCTAATGCTTAATTTTGTTGATATGATTGTTGGGAAGAGAGTGACCTGTAATACGAGGACTTAGAATTTCTCTGATCCATTTTGGGATTTAATTTATCTCCATTTTTTGTTTGAAATCTTTCATTTTACAAGTAAGATATTATGAAGATGTGACTCTTCTGTGTTTAATTTGTGCTTTAATTTTTATTATCACTTGTGTTGCTTTAGTTATGTACTTATAACTGGGGCATAGTATTTCCAATCCTCATAGGTTTGACCATATGCTATTTCTTTTATGTCATCAGTAGATTTTATGTACACCTACTTTCCTAACATAAACGATTTTCTTCACTTGGTTCATCAGACAGAAAACGGGCTGGTCGAGGCTGTTGCTGTTCTTGTGTCAACCATGCCACGCATGAGACCGGATTTGCCGATTGGTAAATTAGGCCAGTGCTGTAAAACAAGACCTGATTTTATCAAGGTATGCTTTGTAATGTTGCCATCTTTTCAAGCAAGAACCATTTCTTCTACGCCCCTCTGAAATTCAGACATTGCATATTAGTGCTTCTATATTGCAAATTAATCCACTAAAAAAATTCATTTTTTCCCGTATCTTTGCAAAACCTTAACAGATGTTAATTTGCCTATTTTTGTCCTCGTTGTCACCGCAGTCGACCACCGCATACTACGCAATGCGTGCTGCTTGTATGCTATGCAGCACCATCTCTATTATTCTCTATGCTGCCGAACTTGTTATGCACCTTCTGATTCACTCCACTATTTGCAAATGAGTGCTGTTGCTTTGCTTTGTGCACCTTTTGATTCTCAATGTTCCTTTGTGAAGTCAATCAATAAACAACAAGTTCACTCAAACCGGTTGGCTAAGATCAGAGCCTCCTTCCGGAGGGCGATCTGTGCTTCCCTGGCCTGCTATCTCGGACCACAACACTTTTAACCAAAACAGTTTTACCTTGTTATTCATCAGGGCAAACTGGGTGCCATACTGGTTGGGCTTGGTGAAATTGTTCTACCAATCTTCCAATGTTATACTTCATACCATGGTTGTTACGGCGTTGCCTAGGCATCCCGGTGGTGCTGGGAGGACGCTGTGGAGCTTCGCCTCGACTGGGCCTGCTAGGCGAGCGCCTTGGAGCTCTCAGCGTCCACGACGTCTTCAAGGCATCCAAGACGAATGAAAAGACGATGCCTTGCCGGTGAAGACAGAAGCGAACCGATGCGCTCACTGTAGTGAAGCGAAGGCGACCCGGTGGAACCCTAGCCGTCGCCACCGCCACTCCCTCCGCCGGCACCGCCGACCCGCCGTCGTCGAAGATCCCTCTGCCTCCGACGAGCAATCCCCCCGCCTCCCCCTCGTCCACTCCCTCCGGTACCATCGGAGGATTCGATCCGGGAGGGGAGGGAAGAGAGGAGGCGGCGGCACGGAGAAGCCATGCCGGGGACAGGAGGCAGCCGGGAGAGGAGACGACACCAGGAGGGGAGGTGGCTGTACCGGGGGGGGGAGCAGCGCCGTGGGGGAGGAAGCACGACGCGACGGCAGTTGGGGACGGGAGAGAGAGAGAGGAGGCAGTGAGCTCGGGACGGGAGAGAGAGAGAGGAGGAGAGTCGGGACTGGGGGTGAGGGAGTGAGGCATGACCGGAGATATTTGGATGGGAGTTGGGACCCGATTGTAAAGAATAAAGTTTTGGAGGACCTGGAGATAAGATCAAGCACTATTGCTGCTGCATCGCCTTTTCTCGCCTAGGTGACGCCATGGCGCTAGCCTGGACGCCATGGTGTCCCGGTGCCTCTCCTGCGCTGTGATCGCCAAGTACGCCGTGACAACCATGCTTCCTACCTTTATGAAACTTCTGGTTTCTGTAGCTAGAATGTACCGACAATGTTGGCCCAATTGTTTTTCACTAACTCCATGTTCTTCCCTAAATTAAGAAGAACTCAATCCTTTCAAGCTCCAAATATGCATAGTTTCACTTCCAAGTGTTTGGTGACATGATTGTCAAGGCCCAAAACAGGACCTGGGAGCGACAATAATAATTGTAATACATTCCTTGAAGTTAGCAGAAACATTTGCTGAGCTACTTGTATTTGCAGGCATGGGAAAAATGGCGAGGTCAAGTAAGTAAACTGGAATGCAGTGCATTTTGGATTCAGTGTGCTCACCAAAAAACACGTGATGGTTTGAAGAATCTGCTTCATATCATGATGGGGAACATAAAGGATCTCACTGCTGCTACTTCCCATTGGCTGGAGCTATTCGCTTCTCATTTTCTTTATATAAGGCCATTTACAGTGGTTAGTCCCTTTTCCATGCATTTGCTCTTGTATTGTCTGTTCTAATGCTTGTGGTTTGCTTGACAAAGTTTCCATTGTCAATTCTTTCATGGCATTCCTGGATGCCCCATGCTTGAGCACAGATGTGCCAGGTTTTTTTCATATCACCAAAGATTTGCTTGTTCTTTCCTTCAAAATTTCCCATTTCACAATTGCTATTAGAGCAACCCCTTGCCAGCAAGACCATTTTATAATTTGGCCTGCTTTGATCTGTGACTTGATCCCACTACCCCAGGACCCATTATATGAATGCCAGATAATTTTTAACCATCTCCTCTAAACGATGGCCAGCTATTATGGTTCTTTGTTTTAAATTGTCTTAATGCTACCCTGACTGAATTTCCTGAAACCTCTTATTTCTTGTATGGTTCAAAGTTCAAACAGTTAGCTTTTAATACATACAAATGAACAGTGTTTTTCAAAGGAATCATGTATTTGAACAATAGAAACTTCATGTTATGTTTGACTAAAATCTGCATTGTGTCAGGGTTTTGAGGGGATGCATCACTCAGCACAGAAATGCATACAGCTTAAACCGTCTTCCGATAATAGTGGATTAACAGCCCTCCTTACTGGTATCCTTTCAGAAAATCCAGAGGTTGGAATGCAATGTGATCCTCAGCTTCATATGTCCCTCAACTTCTTATCCTTTGCCCCTTAATTGTTGGTGCAACATTTTATTTTCTTTTCCATTGTTAGGTTGTCTTGGCGGAATGCACAAAAAATTTTGGCCCTTGGTAAGACGGACAATTGGCCATTTGATTTTCTACCTACTCGCAACTACGAAACACTGTGTCCTACCTACTCGCAACTATGAAACACTGTGTCCCAATAGTTTTTGCCTGCTGTAACTGCAGGATGGTCACACACGCTATGGAACTGTTGACAGCGGATAATGACTATGCAGATATTATGTTGCATGAAGAGCGGTCTAACTTTGGTGGTATAAGCATCGAGGAACTGCACCGGCTAGTCTACGCTCAAGTTTTGTGTTCTCATTCTTTAACTTGGCAGGTAAGTTTTATAACACTAGTGCAGGACCAAATAAGTAAATAACTAAACTAGATTGTGATGTATCGCTATATTCTGTTTTGTGGTTTGGTTCATGTTTGAATATATCATGTAGTTTGCTACCATTCGTTGTCTATATTTGTTATAACAGATCTTCTGTACAACCGCTGTGGTCTGTTTATGATAGGATTTTTTATTTTGACATTATTAGTAATGACTAATGACCATCTTGAATGTTTGGTATTCAGATTGCACCGACTTACCTGTCCTCGTGTCTAAACCAAGGCCTAGGGCTCTTGGAGGTTCTACTTCTCAAGCAACCCATACAAGATAGTCGTCTAGTACTGAAGGTATCATTTATTTGACTTGATATTTCCTTGTAGTGTTTTTGTATCTATTATTTTGTCACCTAATACTCATACTGTGAGCAGACTTTGGAAATTTGCCGTTTGTATGAACTGGAGAATGTTAGTACGAACATCATGAAGGTAAATGTGGTTTCTAATGCATGCATAACTTTTTTTTTAGATTTTAAAACACACGATCATCTTGGGGTTTGAACATGGCTTAGCCTTTATCTAAATGTTCAAACTTTACTTTGAGAGTGTTCATTTTTCAGTGTAACCTGCTGTCCTCTGGTCGGAACTGACCTAAGAAGCTCTATTTAATAACTTCTCTCTGTCTCTCTTTTAGATTGCTGGCATTTATCATTGGAAGCATGGTAGAAAAGGGACTGGCGTTTACTGGTTCCAGCAAGCTCATGATAAAGTTCGGCTTGACAGAATTGCTCAACAATTATTCGAACGCATTGGAAAATCGGTCACAGATGATAGTTTTAAGGTGCCAAATTCTCCCCTTTTCCATCAAGCAGATAATTTAGCAATGATATTCTTTGTGGCAATAGCTAATAGTGATTTTGCATGGTCAGCAATGGGAAGGCTTGCTTGAGTTACTAGGTTCTGACATTGGTAGTGCAGGTGGTCTTGAGTTCCTTCACAGGTATTTCTTTCTTTTTTCATCAATTTTCTGTTTCTCCTCTCTTCACGACAGTTTTACTTACATATCAGCTCACATATAATTTTGCGAAGGTACCGAGATTTTAAGAGGTCCCTTCAACAGGCGCTAGAAGGAAGGACTGGTGAGGCTGCTCGCCAAACCTTGGAGTTTCTTATACAGGTGAAGATTTAAAACTCAGCTGAGTTCCTGCAATTCAATTCGAAACCACTAGTAGAATAGGGCTGTAAGTAACGTGCACCTTGGAGGACACCAATAGTGTCTGTTGTCTCCAGGCTTATGACCTCAGGCATTAATTGTTTGCTATATATATTCTTTGCAGCTGATGAGAAACCCTTCTACACCACAACGTTTCTGGCTACCCCTTCTACATGACTCAGTAAGCTGTTGTTTGTTTGCTTAGGATGTTCGTTCAGCAAAGTAGCTTTGCTAAACCTTAAGATACTTGGAGTTTTGATTCTGTTTCTGTAACCTTTTTTGCAGGTGAGTCTACTTAATTGCAAACCCTGCCCGATGCTGAATGTTGCTGAAACGACCTTGTTGCTCAACAAGCTACAAGAACTGTCAATGGCCAAGCTGCGCCCTGACTTTTGCAGCAATCACTTACCAAGCCATGCGTTGAACTCCGTCAGATTGGCTCTGGCATCAAATCTCGCCCGCACCATGCTTGAAGAATCTTGAGTTAGTTCTATTTAGCTGCGGAGTGTCAGATCCAATTTGCTGGAGGCTTGGAATGATGTTCCCTTGGCGTTGCCTGGCAGTTAAATTATCGGGCACTGTATGTTTCTTGAGAAAAGCTTGAACTCGCGTATGTATTTTAGCTTTAGTGATATCCCAGGTGTCGCTTGTATGTACGAAGCGATCCTACTAACTGTATTTGGGGACGAAAACTGGCGTGGTGTTGCTTAAGTCCTACAGTGTACTTCCGACGTGCAGTGGATTTCTTGGAAAGAAAAGGAGAGATGAATGCTTGGCCCGTTGACTACTTTCCTACTTGTCACTGGGAGAATGTCCTTTCCTCCATAAAGGTTTTCGTAGTTGGATGAAAGCAACGGTCTTGATTGTACCCTTCTGAGTTCTGTAGAAGAATATATCCAATTTTGCGTGTGAATTCCATGTTTGGGTGCTTAACTGCTTATGTTTTCTGACGATATTTGCGTGAAAAAACCCGGCTGTACTGTAACACCCCGCCCCTCCTCTGGGCCAGAATGCTACCACCCATGCAAGTTTCTACCTTCAATTACCAGAAAAATCTACACTAAAATATTTAGATAGCAGCGAATAGATACAACATAATTCTTCGTTTAGCCCATACTCTAGCAGCCTAGCAGAGACTAGCATAGACTGACAAAAGGTGGTACAAAAAGTGATGTTGGTTCGTGAAGAACATTCATGTGCTACTCCCGCCCATGCATGTCGTCCTCAACGGTCACCTAAAAACAACATCAAAGCAAGGGTGAGTCGAAAGACTCAACAAGTACATAATAGGACAATAAATACTATCCAAACATGAACACAATTTAATCCAGCCATAGCATACTCTGCATACATAGCCATGCTCGTATCATCATTTTCAAAGTTCCACATTTCCCCATCATTGATGCAATGCATCCTGCTCTACATGCACATTTGCTCATCACATTGCAAATACTAGATTGCCGAGTGAACACCGTCGATGTTCACCCATAATCTTGGGCCCGCCCATTTAAGACGGGATCTCTCACTCCGTGGAGGCTCACTGAGATAGGACTTACTCAAGAGCACTCGGATTAGTCCGCTAGCTTCACTCGTAGCTAGGGACTTTCTCACCGCCTCACTCTTGAGTGCACATAATGCAAATGCATATGCTCATTGTCATAATCATGCTCATCATTAACATCATTAGCAGGTAAGCATCATTGCCCACCTTACTCCATCAGCATTACCATCACTTACCATGCAACTTTATGTCATGTAACATCACATTTCCGCATAAACATTATCACAACATGTAAACAACGCATATTCATGAACGCTATGGTCTACCGCTCTACCATGTACTTGCCTGTTAACCAGCGGAGCGAAACGACGTGCGGACGGCGTCGACTCGGGACCTCCACCTGGACAAGCAATTAATCCGACTTAACGCATCATAACGAAATCAGATATTAAATAGGCGACGACGGCCCTACACGTATAACCCGAACCTGGCGTAATACGCACGGGTTTTTTTTTTAGGGACCCGTCGCGCAGGTGCCAAATCCCATTTTCTTTTCTTTTCTCCTCTTTTCTTTTCTTCCTTCTTTTTTTTACCCGGCCGGCCCACCTCCCTCTTTTCTTTTCCTCCCCCGTCTCTCTCTCTCCTTCCACTTCTTTTCGGCCGACCGGCCTCCTCCTCCTCCTCACTTCTCGCTTGGGAAGCCTGGGGCAAGACGGCCGGCCCGACGTGGCGCGGCCCTCCTCCGCCCCGCCTTCTCTCTCCCACCCTCTCTCTCTCTTGGCGGCTTGCAGAGTGAAGGCGGCGGCTCCTTCCGGACCGGCCGAGCAGGGCCGATCCGGCGGCCCCTGCCGGCGACTTCCCCTCCGCCACTCCGCCTTTCCCTCGTTATTTGCCTCGGATCCGCCAACCAGGGTCGGATCCGCCGCCCTCTGCGTCAGGCGGCGGTGGGGCGGCTGGCGCGCCGTCCTCGGCTCCGGCCTGCGCCTCCGCCCTCGGTCGCCTGCGCCTCCACACCTCCCTCGGATCCCCGGCCTCGAGCTCGCCGGCCACGGCTCTTTGCCGGCCGGCCAACTACTATCAGGGCAGTGCATCCCCTCTTCCCTTACTTTTGCATACTATTGTGTGGTGCTATGGGGTTGTAGAGGGGACGGTGGACGAACTCACGGGTTGGCTTGGCGTGAGTTCGGCGGTCGCCGGCGTCCTCTGTTGATGTCGGTGCCGTCCTCACTTCCTGGCCCTTCCGAGCTCCTTAGGGCCTCCCCTCACCTTGCTCTCCTCCGGTTCCCTCTTCCTCACTCCCTCTGCACGGTGTGGATACCTTGGGGTATTTGTCTTGGGTGGTGCTTGGCAGCAGGGTAGGGGTGGCAAGCATGCAGTGTGCCACGGCTTGGGATAGCTGGCGGACGGAAAGAAAAAAACAAGCTGGCTGGCTGTCCACTGCTCTCACTGCGAAATTCCCTTTATGCCCTTCCCCTTTAGCCTTGGCTAGTTATGCCCCTGAGGGCTATTTGGTCCAACTACACTGCACTACTACTCTTTGCAAAACAGTGGTATTACATTCTACCCCCCTTAACAGAATTCGACCCCGAATTCTGGCGTTCAACAATTCGCACTGAAGGACAAAAATAAACTAACTGCACATAACATAACATTAACTCATACCCCTGGAGAACAAGTCCGGGTACTTCTCGCGCATGTGAGATTCCAACTCCCATGTCGCTTCTCGCTCAGACTGATGTGCCCAAAGCACTTTAACATACTTTATCGTTTTATGCCTCAACACCTTCTCTGATTCCTCCAGAATCCGAACTGGACGGGACTCGAAGGTGAGGTCTTGCCTTACGGATACCGGTTCTAATACAATCTCACGTTCTGGATCTCGCAAGAACTTCCTCAACATCGAAACATGGAACACATTATGCACCCCTCGCATGGACTCAGGGAGGTCCAAGCGATATGCCAACTTTCCAATTCGTGTGCGGTGGAAATGGCCCAATGTACCTCGGGCTAAGCTTCCCTTTGGTACCAAATCGCACTATGCCTTTAGTGCGAGATACTCTCAGGAGCACACGATCTCCCACTTCGAACTCTAGTTCTCGCCTTCTGACATCTGCGTAGCTCTTCTGCCTACTCTGGGCAGCCAGCAGATGTTGTCTAATTTCCGCTACTGTTCCATCGCTTGCTGGACCCAATCCGGTCCCGAGCGACCTTCTCGCCCATCGCATCCCAACACGGTGGCGATCTACACCTTCGTCCATACTGAGAACCTCGAATGGCGCCGCTCGAACACCGGAGTGGTAGGCGTTGTTATAGGCAAACTCGCAAGTGCCAAATGATCCTCCCGCTACCCTCCAAGACAAAACACAGGACCTCAACATGTCCTCCGAAGGTTCGAATGGTGCGTTCGATCGCCCATCCGTCTGCGGTGGAAAGCGAGACTAAAGCGGAGTTTCGTGCCCAGAGCGCCCTGCAAGCTCTCCCAAACTTGGAGACAAACTTGGCGTCTCTGTCCGAAACTATCGACTTGGGAACACCATGCAACCTCACAATTTCTCGCACATAGATGGGCGCCAACTCACTTGCCGAGTTCGTTGTGCGAATGGGGATGAAGTGCGCGGACTTACTAAATCGGTCCACCACTACCCAAATCGCATCCTTACCTCGCTGGGTACGAGGTAAACCAACTACGAAATCCATGGTAATATCATCCCATGGCCATTGAGGAACCTCCAAAGGCTGCAATAGCCCAGCGGGGCGCTTGTGCTCGGCCTTCACTTGCTGGCAAACTCCGCAAGATGCTACATACTTGGCGATATCCACTTTCATCCTCTTCCACCAGAAGCTCTTCTTGAGATCACGATACATCTTGGTCTCACCAGGATGCACTGTGTATGGGGTACGGTGAGCTTCTCTCAAAATCTCATCCTTGACTTGAGCTTTCTGCTGCACGCAAAGGCGGCCTTTAAATCGCAATGCGCCTGAGTCATCAAGGCTGAAATCCCCGGTTTTTCCTTCATTAAGACGCTTCCTCACTTGTTGAAGCAACCGATCATGCTGTTGTGCCTCCTTTACTCGCTTTGGAATTGCGATTCCAAAGAAGAATCGCATCTCACTGTCTTTGTATCAAAGAAAGCAAGAGGAAATTCCCATCCGCTCAAAGTCAGCAATGAGACAACCTAGAGCAGAGGGTGTCGTCTTGCGACTAAGGGCATCAGCAACCACATTTGCCTTGCCCGGATGGTATTGAAGAGTGAGATCATAGTCTTTAATAAGCTCCAACCACCTTCGTTGTCTCAAATTCAACTCCTTCTGAGTGAAAATGTATTTGAGGCTTTTGTGGTCAGTGAAGATGTCACAAGATTCCCCATACAAATAATGCCTCCAAATTTTTAGAGCAAAAACCACTGCGGCAAGCTCTAAATCGTGAGTAGGGTAGTTCTGCTCATGTTTCTTCAACTGTCGCGAGGCATACGCGATCACTTTGTTATCTTGCATGAGCACACAACCTAGACCCACTTGAGATGCATCCGAGTAGACCGTGAAACGCCTCCCTGGCTCAGGAAGTGTGAGAACAGGAGCAGTTACTAACTTCTCTTTCAGAGTATTAAAACTGTGCTCACATTCATCGGTCCACTGGAATTTCACATTCTTCCGTGTGAGCTGAGACATTGGCTTGGCAATAGTGGAGAAGTCTTTCACGAAGCGCCGGTAATAACCAGCTAGGCCAAGAAAACTCCTCACTTCTTTAACATTAGATGGCCTCTTCCAATCCATGACGGTGGAAATCTTGCTTGGATCTACCGAAATGCCTTCCTGGTTAATTACATGACCCAGAAAGCTCACTTCAGAAATCCAGAACTCGCACTTCTTCAACTTGGCAAAGAATTGATTGTTCCTCAGAGTCTCAAGCACGAGCCTCAGATGCTTCTCATGCTCTTCATTCGTCTTGAATAAATCAGATATCATCGATGAACACCACTACAAAGTCATCCGGTACTTGTGTAGCATATCGTTCATCGCTTCCATGAAAATGCTAGGGCATTAGTCACCCAAAGGACATAAGCGTAAACTCATAGTGCCCATATCTTGTTGAAAAGCCGTCTTCTCAATGTCTTGCTCCCGACTCGGATCGATTATACCCGGATCGTAGATCAATTTTTGAGAACACCTTGGCTCCTTTCAGTTGATCAAACAAGTCTTCGATGCGAGGCAAAGGGTATTTATTCTTGATGGTCACTTGATTTAGAGCACGGTAATCTATACACATGCGCCAACTCCCATCCTTTTCTCGATGAATAGGACAGGGCTCCCAAGGTGACACACTACTGACGAATCAAGCCTTTGGATAATAGTTCATCCAGTTGCTTCTTCAACTCCTCCTGCAGGGGTCGTGCCAAACGGTAGGGAGATATAGAGATAGGTCTTGTACCAGGAACAAGATCAATTCTGAACTCCACATCTCGCTTGGGTGGCATACCCGGAAGCTCTTCAGGGAACACATCGGGATACTTACGCACCACAGGAATATCCTCAACGTGCAACGGTGCACTTGGCTTCTCCGTAAGGGCTAGAAGTAACCCAGACTTCATCGTTCGTCGGCCAGGGAACAAGCTGGCCAACACCAAGAGGGAACACGTGGGTGCATTCCCCTGAAAGATTATTTCCTTCCCTGAAGGTGCTTGCAAGGTAACTGTCCTCCCGAAGCAGGAAATCACGGCTCGGTAGCAATGCAACCAGTCCATGCCAAGGATAACATCGAAAGGTTTCAACTGGATAACCATGAGGTTGGCAATAAATCCCTCACCATCTATTGCAACCACACGCCGGGGCATCTTGTGGAGCTAGCAAGGATACCCCTTGGGGTACTAACCACAACCGATTGGGAAATTTGCTGGACACCCAACTTGGCCCTCCTAACAAACTCCCGAGACACAAAAGAATAGGTAGCACCAGAGTCGAAAAGAACAAGGGCTTCATATGAGTCCACTAACAAGGTACCTGTCACCACGTCAGGTCGACCCGCGGACTCAGCAGCAGGCAGTGAGTAGACTCCGGGTGGTGTCGGGGCGGCGAGAGCCCCGACGCTCTGCTGTGGCGGCAACGTGATTGGAGGCGGTGTAGCATCTTGGAGTGAAGGAGTTCTGCGGGATGCCGTAATACCCGCGGGTGGAGCCGGAGAGTGGAGGCTGCGGCACAGGCGGCCGCCATCATCTGGACTGACCCCCGAGGTGTAGTATTTGATGAAGATGAAGATACCGGCTCCCACTTGATGATACTGGAGGGGTTCTGACGACAAACCCGCTCCATGTGGCCTGATTTGCCGCAATGCCGACACTCTCCCGTCCAGGAGCACTCAGCAGCACGGTGCCCACCTCCACACTTAAAACAAATCATGCCCTGTCTTGGGACAGGACGATAGGTTGTGGTCGCCGATGAAGAACGAGGCACTGAGGAAGACGACCTTGAAGACTTGGACTTGGATGACTGTGGGGGACGTTGGCCCCACTTGGACTTCTTGGGAGCGGGCCGCTGAGATGACCCACCCCCTTCAGTGAAGCTTCTTTTCTGGTCACCACCAGAAGCACTCGGACCACCAGAGGGCTGCAGCCCTTTAGTGAGCTGCATTTCCATCTCCATCCTCTAGCTCGCTCCACCACGGACCTAAAGTCACGCGGTGCAAGTAGCTCCCATGATATCTTGGAACTCGGAGTTGAGCCCTCGGCGGAACCTTTTGGCCTTCTCAAGGTCATTGGTCGCAACTGCTGGCACGGCGGATTAGATTATTGAATGCCGCCTCGTACTCAGCCACGGACATCTTTCCCTGTACGAAGGTCGACAGGGCGACCTCCATACTCTCCACAAAAGAATCTGGGTAATACTTTGCCTTGAGCGCTCGCGAAGACTTCCTGTAGCAAGACCACAGGCGGGGTCTGGCGGAAAGAACCCCTTCCCACCAGATATCCGCCTGACCCTTCAATTGGAAAGCCACAAAGCGAGCC
This sequence comes from Bonia amplexicaulis, assembly GCA_036346245.1. Classification (NCBI taxonomy): domain Eukaryota; kingdom Viridiplantae; phylum Streptophyta; class Magnoliopsida; order Poales; family Poaceae; genus Bonia; species Bonia amplexicaulis. Next base: position 16,221,662 of record CM070737.1, on the reverse strand, counting down.
GGTGAGAACTCATCTCAAGGGCTCGGTGCCTCTCCATGTAGCGCAGCCAATCCGCAGCTTGACCGGTGTGCACGATCCATCGAAGCTATCTAATCGCAAGGCCAACCACTCGAAGGCCCATCCTTGCCTCCGTGACGACCGAGGCGGCGGTATAAATGCAATCATTTCGGTAGCACAAATCAACAACAAAGCTAACGAAAGCGTAAATGCAATGTAGGACCCATTCCCCATCCTATGGTGCACCAGTGTGTCAAATTTTATCATTAGGCCTAAGTCAAATTTTTGTTGAATAATTAACCTAAACTGTCAAATTTCTTTACCACGGACCTAACGCCCGCTCTGATACCAACTGTAACACCCCGCCCCTCCTCTGGGCCAGAATGCTACCACCCATGCAAGTTTCTACCTTCAATTACCAGAAAAATCTACACTAAAATATTTAGATAGCAGCGAATAGATACAACACAATTCTTCGTTTAGCCCATACTCTAGCAGCCTAGCAGAGACTAGCATAGACTGACAAAAGGTGGTACAAAAAGTGATGTTGGTTCGTGAAGAACATTCATGTGCTACTCCCGCCCATGCATGTCGTCCTCAACGGTCACCTAAAAACAACATCAAAGCAAGGGTGAGTCGAAAGACTCAACAAGTACATAATAGGACAATAAATACTATCCAAACATGAACACAATTTAATCCAGCCATAGCATACTCTGCATACATAGCCATGCTCGTATCATCATTTTCAAAGTTCCACATTTCCCCATCATTGATGCAATGCATCCTGCTCTACATGCACATTTGCTCATCACATTGCAAATACCGGTATTACCGAGTGAACACCCGTCGATGTTCACCCATAATCTTGGGCCCGCCCATTTCGGCACGGGGATCTCTCCACTCCCGTGGAGGCCTACCGAGATAGGACTTACTCAAGAGCACTCCGGATTAGTCCGCTAGCTTCACTCGTAGCTAGGGACTTTCTCACCGCCCTCACTCTTGAGTGCACATAATGCAAATGCATATGCTCATTGTCATAATCATGCTCATCATTAACATCATTAGCAGGTAAGCATCATTGCCCACCTTACTCCATCAGCATTACCATCACTTACCATGCAACTTTATGTCATGTAACATCACATTTCGCATAAACATTATCACAACATGTAAACAACGATATTCATGAACGCTATGGTCTCATCGCTCTACCATGTACTTGCTCGTTAACCAAGCGGAGCGAAACGACGTGCGGACGGCGTCGACTCGGGACCTCCACCTGGACAAGCAATTAATCCGACTTAACGCATCATAACGAAATCAGATATTAAATAGGCGACGACGGCCCTACACGTATAACCCGAACCTGGCGTAATACGCACGGTTTTTTTTTTTAGGGACCCGTCGCGCAGGTGCCAAATCCCATTTTCTTTTCTTTTCTCCTCTTTTCTTTTCTTCCTTCTTTTTTTTTTTACCCTACCGCCCACCTCCTCTTTCTTTTCCTCCCCTCTCTCTCTCCTTCCACTTCTTTACCGACCGGCCTCCTCCTCCTCACTTCTCACTTGGCGGCGGGCGGCGCACGACCGGCCCGGCGTGGCCGTGACCCTCTCCTCCGCCCGCCTTCTCCTCTCCCCCCCCTCTCTCTCTTGGCGGCTTGCAGAGTGAAGGCGGCGGCTCCTTCCGGACAGCCGAACGGGCCGATCCGGGCCCCTGGCGGCGACTTCCTCCGGCCACTCCGCCTTTCCCTCGTTATTTGCCTCGGATCCGCCAACCGGTCGGATCCGCCTCCCTCATCAAGGCGCGGCGGTGGGGCGGCTGGCGCGCCGTCCTCGGCTCGACTGCGCCTCGCCTCGATCGCTGCGCCCACACCTCCCGGATCCCGGCCTCGAGCTCGGCCACGGCTCTTCTTGCCTACGGCCAACTACTATCGAGGCAAGGCATCCCTCTTCCCTTACTTTTGCATACTATTGTGTGGTGCTATGGGGTTGTAGAGGGGACGGTGGACGAACTCACGGGTTGGCTTGGCGTGAGTTCATGGCCGGCGTCCTCTGTTGATGTCGGTGCCGTCCTCACTTCCTGGCCCTTCCGAGCTCCTTAGGGCCTCCCCTCACCTTGCTCTCCTCCGGTTCCCTCTTCCTCACTCCCTCTGCACGGTGTGGATACCTTGGGGTATTTGTCTTGGGTGGTGCTTGGCAGCAGGGTAGGGGTGGCAAGCATGCAGTGTGCCACGGCTTGGGATAGCTGGCGGACGGAAAGAAAAAACAAGCTGGCTGGCTGTCCACTGCTCTCACTGCGAAATTCCCTTTATGCCCTTCCCCTTTAGCCTTGGCTAGTTATGCCCCTGAGGGCTATTTGGTCCAACTACACTGCACTACTACTCTTTGCAAAACAGTGGTATTACATGTACACCACTCAGATGTCTTGTCAGTTCACTGAATGATTTTGTATGTATTGTTCTTGAGCTTCCATTCAAGTCATTAATCATCTTTATGAACTTTTATACTCATAAATGGCCCTTTTGAGTTTTCATCAGACTGAGAAAACTTCAACCGTATCACTGAAGGCGTACAATAATGCTTCGGTGCAAGTTAGCACAGCATATCCATACATGGATCACGAGTGTATTTGATCCACAAATAAAATGTTCCAAATAGCTGAACACTTCACTACTTCAGTTCAGTGAATCAGTGATACGCAGAAACACTAACTCCAAACCTGGATGTGAGTTAAACCTAGGCACCGATTCAAATAAATAAATACACATCAGGGTCCGATACGCAAAAGTTCAATAAACCTCGACACCAGGGCGGCCGGCGGGGCATCAATACCGTCCGTAGTCGACCGTAGTACGCGGGGTCTGGTCTCCACCTCACCAGTCTTCCTCCGTCCCGACTCGACTACTGTGCCGCAATGGCGGAGCCCGAGGCCTCCGCGGCGGCGAGCGGAGGCGGCGGCCGACTCCGGAGCGCCTTCGGCGGCGTGCTGTGCGCCTTCACCCTCCTCCTCATCGGCGTCCTCGCCTTCTCGATCCGCCTCTTCTCCGTAAGATCCATTAATTCCAACTTCGAACCCACATCCTCTAGATCCCCACCGGGAATTCGGTTAGGGTTTTCCGAACCCTCTGCCCGTCTCACCTGTCCCCTGGCGTGACGCAGGTGATCAAGTACGAGAGCGTGATCCACGAGTTCGATCCGTACTTCAACTACCGCGTCACTCAGGTTTGTTCCCGCGGTGCCACCTTGTTTCTTCGCTGTTTATTGTTCGGGTGCCCGTGGAAGCATGTGGAATTGAGCTCAGAGCGTAGGAGGACGCGTTGTTATGTTGTTCTGACTTCGGAGTGTTATGGGGGTTAGAGACAGTTTTGGAAATTGCCTTTGTAGGATGGTGGATAGATTTTGTTTAGTCTGAGGTGACACGTTGTGGTATTGAGTGGCGAGAATATTGGGATGGATATATGGCTGGGATGTGTTTTGTGTGTATAATTTGCTGTTTAGATTTCCATTCAAGCACTTAGTTAGTGTGTGTCAGTGTTTCGTAAGCAGTATGGATAATTTTGTGCATTATATTTCCCCGTCTTAGTGTTTCAAAAGCAGTATGGATAATTTATCCATTATGTTTCCCTGTCCTGTTTCAGTTTTTGTCAAAGAATGGAATCTATGAGTTTTGGAACTGGTTTGATGATCGAGCATGGTACAGTTGCCGGGAACACTTGAATCATTCAGTATTTTCGTACCACAGAATGCGTCATGTGTATTGTCACTATTACTTGCATTAGGTACCCTCTTGGGCGTGTTATTGGTGGCACTGTCTACCCTGGTTTGACACTGACGGCTGGCACGATATGGTGGTATGTAAAATGTTGCATTTCCAATTCATATTATCAGAGCAATGCATTGTGGAATAGCTTTGAACTATTGCAATTGTGCCTCAAGTGTTTGGTTGGTTTAGGTTGCTAAACTCCCTTAACATCCCATTGTCGGTGGAGACTGTTTGCGTGTTCACTGCTCCGATTTTCTCAGCAAATGCTTCCTGGGCAACTTACCTGTTGACAAAGGTTGTTTTCTAAGTAAAATATCACATATGTTTACACTGGTTCTACCATCACAGAAGTTCTTTAGTAAGTATTATATTATTTTCCCTTCAGGAAGCAAAGGGCCCTGGGGCTGGTTTGATGGCAGCAACTATCTTAGCAATGGTAATTATTGGAGTGATTACTCATTTTGGCTATGAAAAAAAATGAAGTATCTTGATATGCTTACTTGATTTATATTTTGCATTTTGATACTTTGCTATGAATTCCTATGGAAAAGAAGGTAGTTCTGCTCGTCCATTTATTTGTGGGTGAAACAGATAATGGGGCAATTTGAAGGCAGTTCTGTTAGCTTTGTCAAAATTGCTTTCAAATCTTCAACTGTAACAGCTGAACATTTAGTCATTTTATTTTGTCAATCTTTCTAACTGAAAAACCCGTTTTCTTTGCAATTCTTTGTTTGATTATGTTTTAGAACAGTTCTCAATTCACTTGTTAGGTGAATGTTTAGGAGTTGAATTTCGCATTTTCTGAATGAAAAGGTCGTATTTTGATCCTCTAATATGAGCTCCGGTCAATTTTATGTCTTAAACATTTCAATGAGCTGATTTGGTCCTTCAAGTTTGCCCATTTATCCAAAGAAGCCTTATAGGTAACTGACAAGTAGGTCCATTTACTGCATGTCAAAAACACAAAAAGTCAGTAGGTCCTATAGTTTTTTTAATTGGAAGGACCAAAATCGGACCAAAACTGACAGCTGAGGGACCAACACAGCTCCTTTGAAAAGTTTAGGTCCTAAATGGACTGGAGCAAATCTGAAAAAAAAAGGACTGGATCCCAAAGTTGGGGAACCGGAGTTCTTCACCGAATGATGAAAGTTGAAATTGCCTGTCATTGAAAATCATGATATGAATTGACGGCCTTTGTATGGGGTAGAAGCTGGGTTTCTCTCTCATTTATTTAAGATCTGTAACATCAGCCTTCTTCATATGAGTGTAGAGGAAGCAAGGTCTTCCCATTGATTTCCATCTTTTGAGATGCTTACTAGTATATCCTTATACCCTACCTTGTCGATAGCACTTTTAATGAAGAACATACATATCACTCCTCCCAATATGCAGGTCCCCTCATACATCTCAAGATCTGTTGCAGGCAGCTATGATAACGAAGCTGTAGCAATATTTGCTTTAATATTCACATTTTATCTATATGTAAAGGTGAGGTTATCAAAATGTGCTTAGAATTTTATGCCTGATGCTTTTCCCCCTTCTCTTTGTGCCTTTACAAAGATAGTGTGAAATGATTATGCAGACACTAAACATGGGATCACTCTTTTATGCAACGCTTAATGCTCTCTCATACTTCTACATGGTAAGTTTTTGTTGGACAATTATGGAATAACTACAAGATACAACGGATTCTCCCTAATATACTATTTTCCCCTTTTTCAGGTCTGTTCTTGGGGAGGCTACACATTCATCATCAACCTTATCCCAATGCATGTTCTCTTGTGTATTGTAACTGGTCGTTACTCTTCACGACTTTACATTGCGTATGCTCCCCTTGTAAGTCCATAGGTCTAGTGCCTTACCAAATTTGTATGCACAAATGAATGGCAGAAATTCTTGTCATAACAATTAACACCACGCAGATTGTTCTTGGAACACTTCTGGCAGCGTTGGTACCTGTTGTTGGTTTTAATGCAGTAATGACATCAGAGCACTTTGCATCATTTCTGGTACATCAACTGACTATCTACAAACGCATGTGTTACTTTATTTCCTGAACTTTTCCCATTCACCCTAAATATTTATGACTGTTAGCAAATGGCCAGCCTCTTTCTCTTTATCTCCGAGGATTGTTTTTGAATTGCAGGTGTTTATAATCCTCCATGTGGTTGCTTTCGTGTATTACATCAAAGGACTTTTAACTCCTCGGCTGTTCAAAGTGGCCATGACATTTGTTGTAACAGTTGGTTTGTAAGTTTCTGACGTTGAAAACAGTTGAAATGCATAAAAAAAGTGTTACGCTTGTTAGTGCTTCATAATGTTGAAAAAAGAAACATTTGTTCCTCATAAGTCAAAACAAAGCACCTGTTCTATACACATGCTAACAGCAATAATTCATGCAGGGCCGTTTGTTTCGCTGTAGTAGCGATACTTGTTGCATTGGTGGCATCTAGCCCAACAAAAGGTTGGAGTGGGCGCAGTTTGAGTCTACTTGACCCGTAAGATCTCATCAAAATATGGTTGGTGCTACAATTGTTGCTAATTAAGCTCTGACTCTGGTCAATAAGAGCACATAAACATGAAAAATTTTAAATTACAACCAACTTTTCTCTGGACTTTAAGTTGCTAAAGAGTAAAGAGATATACTACTTTTAAGGTTTGTCCTTTGGTACAAAAGGACAATGATTTCTGTTACCAACTAACACACATTTATTTAGTGATACCTTGATTTTTCTGTATGTTTGACGGATATAATTCCTGTTATAATGAATTCATGCTTATTACGTTTCTGTATAAGATGGTGCCTTGAATGTTTTTGTTTTGTTCCTTTCTGACAGAACATATGCAAGCAAGTACATCCCAATCATTGCTAGCGTGAGTGAACATCAACCACCTACCTGGCCTTCTTATTTTATGGATATCAATGTGCTAGCCTTCTTAATTCCTGCTGGGGCCATAGTAAGTATAATATTTTTGTTGTTGAAAAATTGAATTTAGTTAGTGTTTAGCATGGTTTAAATTAACTGGTCTCAACACAATTTGCAGTCATGCTTCTTACCTCTATCTGATGCAAGCTCGTTTTTGGTCTTGTACTTGGTAACCTCAGTGTATTTCTCTGGAGTAATGGTAAGTTTTCACTGTGGAAAGCATTTACAGTATTGTGCTGATTTATTTATCGGCTGATAGTGATGTTAGTGCATTGTTAGGTACGACTTATGCTTGTCCTAGCTCCTGCTGCATGCATTTTGTCTGGGATTGCTCTGTCTGAAGCTTTTAGTGTCCTTACACGATCGATGAAATTTCAGCATCCAAGATCCGATGATGGCCCTCCTACTGTACGATTGTTTCTTCATTGTTTTTTCCTTATTCAGATTTAGTTTCCATATATTTTTTAATGACATATTGGTGTCCTGTCAAATTCAAGGCAGGGGATAGTACTCCAGGGAGTTCCAATACTGCTGCTACTACCACAAATTCAATGAAAAATGAGAACAGGACAACAGAAAAATCAGAAACTGTTTCAAAGGAAAGACCATCCAAGAAGAATCGGAAGAAGGAAAAAGAATTGGTGGGAAGTTCTCCTATTAAGCTTGAAAAGGAAGAAAAGCTTTCAGTACTGCCTTGTGAAGTATCTGCTATGGGTATACTGTCGCTGATCATACTTTGTGGCCTTTATGTGGTAAGGAAGCTGTTCTCAATGGAAGTAGCATTCTCGTTAGAGCAAGATCAGTCACTGATGCCATTTTTGCAGGTCCATTGTGTTTGGGCAGCTGCAGAAGCATACTCCGCACCCTCAATTGTGCTGACATCTCATTCACATGATGGATTGCATGTTTTTGATGATTTCCGTGAATCTTATGCATGGTTGCGCCATAACACGGATGTAGACGATAAGGTATGCCTTCTCCCTTATTCCTATTTCATGAATTGGATTCATTCTGACAGTAAGATGGTAATGATCGTTGTAGGTTGCATCTTGGTGGGACTATGGTTATCAGACTACTGCAATGGCCAACAGGACTGTCATTGTAGACAATAATACCTGGAATAACACACACATTGCGACAGTTGGGACAGCAATGTCGTCCCCAGAAAAAGCAGCATGGGAGATATTCAATTCCTTAGATGTCAAATATGTGCTTGTTGTCTTTGGAGGTTGATGCCTTTTGGACTTGTAGAAATAAACAATGTCTTAAACAAGTGCTTCCAGACTCCCTAACGCCTGGTGATTTTTTGTCAGGGCTTGTTGGCTACCCAAGTGATGATATTAATAAGTTCCTCTGGATGGTTCGAATAGGAGGTGGTGTATTCCCTCACATTAAGGAACAAGATTACCTTGTGAGTTGTGAACTTGCCTTCTGCATCTCCTTGTGCATATTATTCTGTTAGCAAACTTAAAATTTTATTTTGCATTGTGATAACTTGGGTAAGAAAAGCACTGTCAAATATGTAAAGTTTCAAACTTGTTCTGATTTTTTTATGTTATATCGTTTCTATAGAGGGATGGCAACTACCGTGTTGATGCTCATGGCACCCCAACGATGCTGAATTGCCTCATGTACAAGCTTTGTTATTACAGGTCTGCCACACATGGAAGTTAGCATACCACTCTCAATTAACACAGTTATGAACTTTTGTTTAACATTTGTTTTTCTTTGAATCAAGATTTGTTGAGACTGATGGTAAGGGCTTTGATAGAGTGAGAAGATATGAAATAGGAAAGAAGCATTTTAAACTGACTCATTTTGAAGAGGTAGAGTGCTGTTACTCTTTCCCCAATTTTTTTAAGTCAAAATCCCCCATTGCCAGCTTGACTACACCTGCTATGTGTTCATGTACTGTGTTGCTTAATGCAGGTTTTTACAACCCAGCACTGGATGGTTCGGATTTACAAACTGAAACCTCAAAAGAACAGGGTTCGAGGGAAGTCAAAATTGAAATCTGTAAGTTAGACAACACTACAGCTTGCATACAAGCATATTGGTACTTCTGAATTTTAAACATCTTTCTTCCATGCTTCTTAACTGCAGAGTTCAAAAACAAGTTCTATGCGCAAAGCAGGTGGAAAGAAGAACCCATGGCAATAGAGATCACAAAGGCGGTGTTGCAATTAACACAAACTCACTATACGGCTTGCCCAAGGTGCCCAAACTCGCGAGAACTGTGAACTCACGAAACGAACTAAATTAGAGATATCCACATTGTTGTGTTCTTTATTAATGCCCCGGATTGGATTAGAAAGGTGCTTTGCTGTGCTCCATATTGCCATTTACACCTTCTCCAGTATTTCTGGAATCTGGGTCTACCAGTGTTTGCAATATCGAATATCCCGCATTTTACTAGCTCGATAAATTGTTCGTTTGGAACTCAGAATTAGATTGACTAAGCAAGTGTATCATTAGTATATGGTGGTAAATTGCAAAATCTGGTGCTCAGATCTGCCATTGCTGGCTGTGATTACTGATTACTACCATTACATGACAAAGCTTTCACCGCGAGAATGTTGTGATGCAAAATGAGCTATAAAATATGCTGCATATTACAATTGGTAAGAGTTTATTACAACTTTATAAAAAAACAAATGCAAGTTGCATTTGAAATTGCGTGCACTGCATAAAAAAAAGAAGTCAAAACTGCTAGTAAGCCAACGGGCCTGTTCTTTAGTGGCTTATAAAAGCAGATTTTAGCTTTTGTTACAGTACTTAACTTTTAAACGGAATATTTTTTTAAAATGAGATATACAAGTTAATTATAGTACATGTTAAAAACCAAACATATATATCAATCAAAATTGTAAGTGAGTATCTCTCTTCATAATCTCTATCACAAACAGATAAAATTTAAAAATTTTAATCAAAAATCGTAAACCACAGCGATACAGCTATATCAAAGGCCCCAACTTTACACATTCGATGCAACTGCGTTCGAGTCGCCGATACCTTCGCTCCTGGAGGTTGGAGCTGTCTGACGTCATGCTTTGCATCTGAGGCGGCGTCCCCGCGGCGGCATATCAAACTCTCCCCGGGGAAGGTGCAACGTCGTGGCTGATGCAAAATCTAGTGCTCAGATCTGTCATTGTTGCATGTGAAGTTATGGATCTATTCTTTTTGGCTGCAACTTATGGCTTTTGGTTGAAATTTTTAAATTTTGGCTGTTTACGGTACAGATTACAGAGAGATCGATACTCACTTGCGATTTTAGCTAGTACAGATGTTAAGCTTTTAACGTATACTACGTTTAACTTGTAGACCCCGTCTTAAGAAAGTACCACGTTTAAAAGTTAGGTACTGTAACAGCTGCCAAAAGTCGGTCGGCTTGTGGCCTGCCAAACACCCCCTATGTTAACTGTATATTATATGATACAGCTTTCACCGCAAGAATGTTATGATGCAAAACGAGCTATAAAATATATTGCATATTACAATCGACAAACTTTATTACAACTTTCAAAAAAAAGAAAAAGAAAAAAAGCAAATGCAAGTTGCGTTTGAAATTGCGTGCACTACGAAAGCAGGGGAAAATTGATGAGCACCTTGATTTAAGATTTGCCACCTTTAAGTTGTTTCTTGATAATTTGCCACTCATAAGCACCAAATACATGTGATTTGCCACCTCCAGTATTTTGACTTTTTTATTTGCACCGAAATCCAGTGTGAAAGGTCGCATTTGCCCCTCCCTACCCGACCGGTGGAACCAGGCGCACGGCGTGGTCAAAGCATGGTCTATCCTGCGCCCCATCTCCTTACCAGACCTCGTCTCTCTCTCGACACTAGTGAGGATTTCCTGGGGTGCGACTGATCGTGAGGCCGGGACGAAGGGGCTCGACGCCGTGAGCACTTCGTTGGGCGCACGAGGAAGAGGCGAGACAGCGGCTGCACTTCCTAGGACCTAGGGTGCGACGACCGCGGCCTCCTGGGAGCACGACGACGAGGACTGAGGTGAGTTTATCGCCGCACCATTGTGCATATTGGCTTCTTTTCCCCAATATGGTTGGATTCGAACCCTAATTTTGGTCTTTAGGGACTTCTTTGCAGAACCCTAGATTGATACCATCTGGCTGAGAGATAGAATCGTGGAAGGAGGTCATCCATCGTCCGTTGGGTAAGTTGATGATGGCCATTTTTTCCACCTCTAGTAGTGGCCTAGTGGGGAAGAACATGGGTGTATTCATTCCCTTGTGCTAACTCTTATTTTCTGTCATTTGATTGATTATCTCTATAGGGATAATAGAGATTCTAAGGTGGTGCTTCAACTAGCTTTTGGCTTAAACTTCTAACCATGGATTTTAGCTGAAATTGTATTGTAACGGGTGTTAGCTTTTTTCTGAGAAAAATAAAGAAAATTTTGAAAAAAACTGTTATCATCACGAACAATGCAAAATAATAAAGAAAAAAAGCAAAAAAACTAAAATAAACTGAAATTAGAAGCAAATATTTTTCAAGTAGCTTCTAGTTTAAATAAACTGAAAGTAAAAAAAGCCAAAAATTCAAACCATTTAGAATGGAGCCAAATACATATTTGAGATACTTGTTAAGAGTTCGTCATTGCGCAAATTTGCTTGACGATGGTACAGGCTCACCAATTGACACCATGGATTATGGATGGAAGGCTAGTTGCCGCAAGTACATATTGCGTGCGCTCACATGGCAACTTGCTAAGCACGTCATTTTGCGTGGACTAGGATGAGATGTGTCGACGAACGAGGGAGGGGCAAATACGACCTTTCACATGGGATTTTGGTGCAAAAAAGTCAAAAATATTGGAATACGTCCAGGATAGCAAAACACACGTATTTGATGCTTAGAAGTGGCAAATTATCAAGAAAAAACTTATAAGTGGTCAATCCTAAATCAAAATGCTTAAGAGTGGCATATCCTTAATTAATTTCTTTTTTTAAAAAAATGGTAACACATCAAACTCTCCCCCGGAAAATTGTCCATTGCCACTGCATTTCGTTGCTGATGCATGCATACAGCGTAGCGTACCTGCGCTTCAGGCCCCGCTCGTTTCGGCTTGAGCTTCTGGCTTATTTTGCACTATTCATAAAATTCGTCTTTTTCTATACTTTTGATTTTTTTGAGCTTTTTGCCGGTTCTTTTTTTATCGTATTTGTTTGCATTATACGTGTTAGGCTAACATATTTTTTCTATTTTTAAATTTTTTAAATTTTAATTATGTCAAATAAGCCTCCGTCAGCTACAATATTTTTTCAGCCAATTACAGTAGTTTTCAGTCATAAGCCACAAAAAAGCTCATTTGAGTAGGGCATCAATACTTCGTTCAATCACGAGCCCACCTCTCTCTCCAAGCGTGCGCGCATGTCAGCACGTGTGCTTCGGTAGTGCCCATTAGGGGTGCTAACAGAACAGATAATTTTAGTCCGTCTGATCGACTGAAGGCATACGGAACAGATACGAAAGAGATAGATGTGTATCTGGCACTATCCGTATCCGACTCCGAGGAAAAATATGGAATAAGATACGAGATAAGTGATATCCGTCCGTATATATCTGTATGTCAAATGATATGAGAAAGTCTGTTGTGACTTCACCTAGGAACAAATAACATATAGGCAGATTGTTACATCTAAACAAGCGGAAGTACTGAGTGTTCTTCCTTCAACATTTTAGTAATTAGTCTGTCCATATTCGCTCTGATTGTACGATACTATCCAATGTTCTGTGCAAAAAAAGTGGATAATTTCTGTCCGACTGACCGTCCGAAAGATTATGGAACGGATACGGAATGGAGAAATAGATATCCGATATTATCCGTGTCCAACTTCGACTCCAAGAAAAAAATATGAAATATGATACATGATAAGCGATATTCGTCCGTATCTGCTCCGATTGCATCCTTAGTGCTCATTTCATCTTTTGCTATGGATTTTTAGCTTTTTTATTATTTTAGATTGTTTATATTGTAGTTGTGTTATTCTTTCTAGTATAATTAAAATTTAAAAATGTAAAAAACAGATTATTTCACTATAGACAATACAAAGGAATACGAAAAAAATGAAAGACAAAAAACTAAAAAAAAGAAAAACTAGAAAAAGGCAAAATTAAAAGGCTAAAGCCCAATTAAGTAGGGCCTCATGTACCAGTGGACATCTCTGTCTCAAAAAAAAAAAAAAAGAAAGAAAGGAAGAAGTATCAGTGGACCGAGCCGACCCATCGGCTACTGGGCCGAAACGAGAGGATCGAACAGTCGGAGACGTCCTCAAGCCGACGGCTGCATTGCCCATTCTTTCAGTAGCCGGCTAGCTGCACTGCGCACGAACTGACCGGCACAAGGCCACCGCCGACCAAAACCGACGCCGCCGCGAGGTCTCGCCGGATAATCAAGGAACTTTAAGGTAGTTCACCCATTTGGCCCTTTCTCACCTCGCAATCGTAATCTTTATCTCCTCGATCTGGCCTGTTCGAGCTCGCCACAAAGAACAAAGATCTGATCTGTTCGGTTGATTGTATTTAGGGTATCTTGTGGTTCCATTTTCTTGATGCTTCCATCTGTTGTTCATCGGTTCCTTGCATTTTAGGATGGCGACTCTGAGGAGCCTGAAGATCAAGACGTCGACGTGCAAGAGGATCGTAAAGGAGCTGCGCTCGTACGAGAAGGAGGTGGAGAAGGAGGCGGCCAAGACTGCTGACATGAAGGAGAAAGACGCCGATCCCTACGATCTTAAGCAGCAGGTGAAAATCTTCATCTTACAAAGCTCGTTTCCTTTCTTATTCATCTGTCTGCCTGGTAATACTAGGATCATATTCTGTGTAATTAAGAGACTAAGATACTTGTGAGTTGTGAAGGGTTTTTTGCCTTTTCTCCTTAGAATGGTTGCTTGTAGCGTTGTTTCGTAAGTTAATGGATCAACAATCTAGTTAGTATCAGCTTGCTGTGCAATTGGGTCACAGTGTCAGTTTTCCTTGAAAAAATGGACAGGTAGGTCACAAATTTTGTTTATTAATTCTCAAGAGCAATTTTTGTGTATTTGAATGGCGTATCATCGAATGATTGTGGATATAATCTGAAACGATTGAGAATTAGTTGGCTGGAGTAATCTTTTGCTGTTTGTCAGTGTTGCATACATGTATGTTAATAACTTCAACCACTGCAGTATTGCTATTTTCTTTGTTCTGAAAAGGTTGAAGTTCAGTTCTGCTTCTAGTCCATCCCAGTTATTGTTCTGATAATTAACCTAAAGCCTTGACATCAAAGTTTTCAACATCTATACTCATGAACATGGTAGTGGTTGGTTGTAATTCCATCTTTTGGTTCTGTCCATGTGAATAACTTGATGTAAGACAACTTATTTTTCCTCAGCCAAGAAAATAATTCTTCCGTTAAAAACTAATTTGCATTTTCTCAGATGTCTGCTATTTGTCAGGCAGCCTATGTAAGCTTACCAATAAAGCATCTGGATGGACTAATTATAAGCAGAATTGTGAATTAAATCAACATGTGGTGTATGTGTGCTTCAGAGTACTACCGCGTTTGATAATCACATTTGTTGGGAGTTTTACATATAGTTATTGCCAGGGTTATTAAGATGTCATATATATATTTAAAGACTTATGGAATAGTTTATGTAATTGAGATTGGGAAAGATCGTTGCTCAAATTGTTTGATCTCATAACTACAGCGAGATCTTATGGCCATGTCCAAGATCATTTCTTCAAGTGCTTTTTTTTGGAGACGAGCAAGTGCTAATTATTTGTACCCTTGTATCTCTTCCAAGTCGCAACTTAACATGAAGCCCTTGAACTGCATCTTAATGCCCTTTACTTCTGCAGGAGAATGTTTTAGCTGAGTCAAGGATGATGGTCCCAGACTGCCATAAGCGACTTGAAGCTGCAGTGGCAGACTTGAAAGCAACTCTTGTACCGTACAGAAAATTTCTAGCTACATATGAAGTTCTCTGCGGCCTTGTCTTCAGCCACTTCAACTGTTTTTTTCATTGCAGGCTGAATTGAAGGAGTCAAATGAACAAGGTGCTGAGATTGGAGAGGCTGAGAGTACAATCACAGAAGTTGAAGCTGTATTCAAGCCAACAGAAGAGTAAACTCAAAACTTTGATTTTGCTGAAATGTCAGCAGGCTCATTTCACGTGACGTTTGATGTGAATTCATGTACCTATTTCACGACTCTTGAACCATGTTTGATATATGCCCGTGCATTTCTTGCCCAAGTAGACAATTCTGCTCCGCTTAATGGAGATAGTTAAGCGTTGTTGTAGCTAAGCAAGCTTTCGTTCTTGCGACTACGGACAGGCATCCCATACTTCTGTTTGAATGAGACAGTAGAGCAGGCTTGACCATTGATATGCGTCATGAATGTCGATAAATTTTTTTATGATGACCGATGAGGCCACGCCGCCACATGACTAGTATCTGTATCTAAAAATCGAATTATGCACGAAGCCATACGCAAGGGACCCCAGAATCACATTCAGGATTGCTCTTTCAACATTGGTTATTTTGTGTATATTCTTAAGTTAAAAATGTCAAGAACGAGTGCCATTCTCCGACCCTTACTGCCCAAACGCAGAGCGACCCTTACTGAGGGATATGGATAGAATTGGGATACAAGGTGTGATAAATCTAGCTCTTGATTTTTTTTGATCCAGCTGCTAAATTTATTTTACTTTATGTCCTAATCTCATTCTCACTCATTATTTCGTATGATCCAAACGGCCCCTAAGGGCCTGCTCGGGAGTTCTGAATTCTTTTCACTTGTAAAGGAAAACCACCTGTAACTTTTCATTACACAAATTACCAGTGAAATCAAAACCCTGGAGTTCAGCCTGTTTGGAAAGATAAACAGAGAGCTACCTCTATGATTTGAGAAACTAGGATTCCTTGTCAATTAATCAAAATGAGTGCGACCTTTACAATATGCAGCAAAATTTCAGATCAGTACATCAAATTGGAGCTACAAAATAGGAGAAATTGATAAGAAAATTCAGACCAAATCATCAAAATAGCTCTGCACCTTCATCAAAAACAGTTGGCCATTGCATTATTCATCAGAATGTCAAACCAGAACATCACAGTGGAGCTGCGACACTGTACAAATTGATAAGAAATCCGAACCAAATCATCAAAATAGGTCTGCTCCCATCTCTTCTCTCCCCAACCTGGATGATTGATAAGAAATTCGAACCAAAACACCAAATAGGCGGCTCGCTGCTCATAGCACCCAAAACGATGGAGGAGGATCTCTTGATGGGGAGCAGAAGCCTACGGAAGCCATATTGGGACTAGGGGTGTAATCGGAGCGGATACAGATGGATATCGCTTATCATGTATCATATTCCATATTTTTCCCTCGGAGTCAGACACGGATAATATCGGATATCTATTTCTCCATTCTGTATCCGTACTATAATCTTTCGAACGGTCAGTCGGACGGAAATTATTCTATAATTTCGTATTCTTCTGATTCTTGTACTTGATCTTGAGTACAAGAATCAGAAGAATGTATTCCATAATTTCGTATTAAGAATCAGAAGAATGTATTCCATAATTTCGTATTCTTCTGATTCTTGTGCTTGATCTCGAGCTTCTTCTTCCTGGACTGACTGACCTACAACGTTGGGCGCTAGCGCAAAGCAATAGAAAATAAATTAATTCCATGCTCAAAGGGTTGAGCTAGGAAGAAAGACATAAAATCCAGGAAAAATCAAATTAAATAGGTTTAGGGTTTATAGGTGTCTGGCATGGGGAAACAGGGCTGAGGAATGGATTGACGGGCCTGAAACGATCGAAATAGATGTATATATGCCTTTTAGGGTTTTGTGAACAGTAACGAGTAGGGTTACTGTTCATCGAGAGCATTTACTGTTCATCACGGGTTCATATACTATTCATGTCGAACCCGCTTGCTACATGAAATCTCGGCCCGGTCTGACAGCCGATTCAGCCCATCACTGTTCGGCCCAAGATGAACAGTGTCATCTTCCACCTCCGTCGACACTGTAGCACTGAAAAACAGAGGAGAGCAAAGGCGATTGGCAGGGTTAGGGTGAGTTGCGATGGGATCGAAAACCATGGTTGGGTTTCTAGTGATGTGGGGAGTCCATTTTTGGGGTTGAAGGTGACAGGGGAGTCGGCGTTCACCGACGGCGAGGTCTTCCTCCCGCAAGACGTTTGAATGGCACAAAAGCAAACAGAGGGTTAAACGGTGGTAGCGTTTGCGTTTGAGTATCTTTGGGGTTAGGGCAGGCTCGGGGATGTGGTGACTTGGGTCGGGGATGGCTGTGTTGGGTTGTCCATGGCGAGGTGCCATGGCTGAGCAACGGTGCTAGTTGCCATGGCAGTAGGGGTTTCGGGAAGCTATGGCAAGACTTCAGTGGTGTTTCTAGGAGCATTAGGAAGCTACTGGTGAATGCAATCGAAAAGAAATGAACGATAGAGCAAGAATTGAAGTTTGGCTTACTTTGGGGTTTTCCGATGATCGTCGGCGGTGTGGGGGGTCTCTCGAGCAATTGGGGTGTTTGGCTTACCTTGGGTGTCAGTGCCTTCGAATGGAGGAGCTTGGGGATTTAAATAGAGTGGCAGTGGCGGTTTGGCACAGTGGGCGAGCTATGGCAGTGGCGGTGCGTGGCACAATCGGGAAAGCTCGAGGAGGCGCGGCGTGGCTAGGTAAGGAGAAAGTACAGGATGTCTTGGGTATGGCAATACAGCGGTCAAAGGCGGTCAATGGTGTACTTGTCGGTTGAGAGGGAGAAGAGAGCAGAGGCGGTGGCGAGGAAGGTTGGCGGCACTGACACACGATAGGAACGGTTGAGAAAATGTTAAGGGTGAGAGAGCAAGGTAGGACGGCCTCTGACACTTGTAGTAGCGTAGCAGCGATGAGAAGGCGTGGGAAGGCGCGGGAGTTGAGAGAGAGATAGGGCGGCGACGATAATTTCAGACGGTGAACAGTGCTCATGCAAAATTGGTTCACTGGGGGTGATGTAGCAGGGAGTTTTGGGCTTGGAGGGTTGGGATTTGAGCTGAATTAGGCCAAGGCTCACAAGAAATCAAAATCTAACAAAATTCAAACTTCTTTTGAATTTTTAGTTTTATTTCATAGCGCCTCTATTTATCATGTACCCCTCAAAATCTCAAAACCCTATATGGCATGTCCATGTGATAAAGAGCATCGCCTCGGCCATGCCATGTGCGTGCGTTGCTAGTGCTAATAACACTCCTCTCTGTTGGCCCTTTTTGTAAGAAAAAAGTAGTTCTTGTTTTTTTAAACCAATGCCATGCCAAGCTGCCTCCTACTGTGCTCGGACTCCTTTTCACCGTGCCGCTGGTGCGACACATGTTCACGCGCCACCGACGCTAATGCGCCGCTCCCTGCCTGGCCTGCGGCTGGCGTAAGCCGCACCGGCTGCACCCACTGTCGCCAATAAAGCTATGATTAGGGAGAGGGGTAACCATAAAAGAAAAAACGGATAGGGGGAGAACCCAGATCTAGGAGAAGGATGAGAGAGGCGAGGAAGGGGAGAGGAAAGGAGAGGGAGCCGGAGGCCCGCCCCCACTACTGCACCATTGACAACGACGATGGGAGGTTTATCAGAGGGCTGCTTGGGCCGCTCCTTGAGTCGCCCTAGGAGCGGATCAGGAGGTTGTGGCTTTTTTATTTTGTGGATTAAAGTTGTTTGTGTTTAAAGTTGTCGGATTTAGTTGTACATTGCCTTAAATCCAAGCTTGTTCAAATTTGAGTTCATATTCCTGGGATTTGAACTGAAAGTAGTTTTAGATCCAAATTAAAAGCTGAAAACTCTTTCCAATTTTGAGTAAAAAGTCCCCTGATTTTATTGAGTCCTATTTTTCCGGTCAAATTCGGAGGTGTGGCCATGATCAACATCCAGCCAGTGGGAGTGGTGTGAGGCAGTGGAGCAGAGGGCGGAAGAGTTTTCAGGTCTTTTGGAAAGAGCCGGAGGGCGGAGGGGAAGAAGATGCCAGCTGTCTACCTTCCTGCCTTCGTGGCTTGGTCATCCATCCCTAGAATAGTCCTGTTCATTTTTTCCTGCTAGAGCGGTATCTCCAACGACACGGGGTCCACAGGCAGCAGCCCGCCAAAAAGTTTCTCTGGTCCCACGCGTCAGTTAAAAGCGGTAGGACCACACCCCGTAACAAAAGACGTAGGTCGTACCCCCAAGTGGCCAAGCAAGACACGCGTCATCCATCCATGACTCTACCCAACCATCGAAGCCGTCCACGTACCACACACGCTCTTCATTTTGCCAAAGCAACCGTTTGACAAGCTTCACATCCAGAAGTCTCTCGGACCTTCTAGTCCCCAGAAGCAGCAGCTCGTGCTGCCTCCACGCCGTTCTAGACTTCCGGCGAACTTTCTCCTCCTACCTCTTATAACCCATTTCATCTCTGATCTCGCCCCAAATTCTAAGCTATCGAAGTCCCGATCGAGAAACACGAACGCGGAAGCTAAGCATTTCCACTAACATCTTGCGAATCTCACGATCACCATTGGTAGTTCTAGCTTTTTTTTGGCTGCTAATCTGTAGCTTGAAGAAGCCATGAATCCCGAGAAGTTCACTCATAAGACCAACGAGGCGCTCGTGGCAGCGCACGAGATGGCGTCGGAGGCCGGCCACGCGCAGCTCACGCCGCTGCACCTCGCCACGGCGCTCGCGGCGGACAGGTCCGGCATCCTCCGGCAGGCCATCGCCCATGCGTCCGGCGGCAACGACGGAGCAGCTGACTCCTTCCAGCGCGTCGTGGCCGCCGCGCTGAAGAGGCTGCCCTCTCAGTCCCCACCGCCGGACACTGTCCCGCCGTCCACCGCGCTGGTCAAGGCCATCCGCCGCGCGCATTCCGCGCAGAAGTCGCGCGGCGACTCCCACCTCGCCGTCGACCAGCTGCTCATCGGCCTCCTCGAGGACTCGCAGATCTCCGACGCGCTCAAGGAGGCCGGCGTGTCCGCCTCGCGGGTTAAGGCCGAGGTCGAGAAGCTCCGCGGCGGCGACAACCGCCGCGTTGAGTCCGCCTCGGGGGACACCAACTTCGAGGCCCTCAAGACCTACGGCCGCGACCTCGTCGAGGTGGCGGGCAAGCTCGACCCGGTCATCGGCCGCGACGAGGAGATCCGCCGCGTGGTGCGGATCCTGTCGCGGCGCACCAAGAACAACCCCGTCCTCATCGGCGAGCCCGGCGTTGGCAAGACCGCCGTCGTGGAGGGGCTCGCGCAGCGCATAGTTCGCGGCGACGTCCCGAGCAACCTCCTCGACGTGCGCCTCATCGCGCTCGACATGGGCGCGCTCGTCGCTGGCGCCAAGTACCGCGGCGAGTTCGAGGAGCGGCTCAAGGCCGTGCTCAAGGAGGTGGAGGAGGCCGAGGGAAAGGTGATACTGTTCATCGACGAGATACACCTCGTGCTCGGCGCCGGGAGGACGGAGGGGTCCATGGACGCGGCCAACCTGTTCAAGCCAATGCTCGCGAGGGGGCAGCTCAGGTGCATTGGCGCGACAACGCTCGAGGAGTACAGGAAGTACGTCGAGAAGGACGCGGCGTTCGAGAGGCGGTTCCAGCAAGTTTTCGTGGCCGAGCCCAGCGTCGTCGACACAGTCAGTATACTGAGAGGGCTCAAGGAGAAGTACGAGGGGCACCATGGTGTGAGGATTCAGGACCGTGCGCTTGTAGTCGCCGGGCAGCTCTCGTCGAGGTACATCATGGGTAAGTGTCTTTGTTCGTATTTCTGAAGTTAATTTGTACTAGATGTTATGTTTGGTTTGATCAATGTTGCAATTTTTGCCTTGATCGCTAGTCTCAAATTGCTGATTTTGCCGTTTTATGTAGGTCGCCATCTGCCTGATAAAGCAATCGATTTGGTTGACGAGGCCTGCGCAAACGTGAGGGTGCAACTGGACAGCCAGCCGGAAGAGATTGACAACCTCGAGAGGAAGAGGATTCAGCTTGAAGTTGAGCTCCACGCCCTCGAGAAGGAGAAGGACAAAGCCAGCAAAGCTCGGCTAGTTGAGGTGGGTGACTGGTGATCATGATTTCTCAAGTCTTGCACCGCAATTGCTTTGTTATACTATTTAGTTTTGACAATGTGCATACATGACTCGTTTCAGGTCAGGAAAGAATTGGATGATTTGAGGGACAAGCTGCAACCGCTGCAGATGAAGTATCGCAAGGAGAAAGAGCGAATTGATGAGATCAGGAGCCTGAAGCAGCGTCGTGAAGAGATGCTGTTCACCCTGCAGGAGGCTGAGCGCCGGATGGATTTGGCCCGTGTGGCTGACCTCAGGTATGGTGCTCTGCAGGAGATTGATGCAGCCATTGCCAAGCTAGAGGGTGAGACTGGAGAGAACTTGATGTTAACAGAGACTGTCGGCCCGGAGCAGATTGCTGAGGTACGTTTGTTAGAAGCCACTTGACGCAGTGTTTCTCAGTTTCAATATGTAAAACCTTGTATTGAATCGATGCCTTTGTTTTGTGTAGGTGGTGAGCCGCTGGACTGGTATTCCAGTGACTAGGCTTGGACAAAATGAGAAGGAGAGGCTGGTTGGGTTGGCTGATAGACTGCACCAGAGGGTGGTTGGACAGCAAGAAGCCGTCAATGCAGTTGCAGAGGCTGTTTTGAGGTCTAGGGCTGGTCTTGGACGGCCACAGCAGCCTACTGGCTCATTCCTCTTTCTAGGACCGACCGGTGTCGGTAAAACTGAGCTTGCCAAGGCTCTTGCTGAGCAACTGTTTGATGACGAGAACCTGCTTGTCCGCATTGACATGTCTGAATACATGGAGCAGCATTCAGTTGCCCGGCTAATTGGAGCACCACCTGGGTAAGTACTTTCCCACGCCTGTATAATTCTACCATTACCTATTATGGGTGTGAATTGGATGTGCATTCTGACTTCTGAACTTTGTGTGAATTTGCAGCTATGTAGGCCATGAGGAAGGAGGGCAATTGACAGAACAAGTGAGGAGGAGGCCCTACAGTGTTATCCTCTTTGATGAGGTTGAGAAGGCACATGTAGCAGTGTTCAACACACTACTTCAGGTTCTAGATGATGGGAGGTTAACTGATGGGCAAGGGAGGACGGTTGACTTCAGGAATACCGTGATCATCATGACTTCAAACCTTGGCGCCGAGCACCTTCTCGCAGGAATGGTTGGCAACAACTCAATGAAGGTTGCTCGTGATCTGGTCACGCAGGAGGTATGTACTGCAATTACAACTATTCTTTTTAGCTTTCAGTTGTTGCCACTTTGCAATCCCATACTTAGCGAGGCTGTTCATCCTCAGGTGAGGAGACATTTCCGTCCCGAGCTACTGAATCGTCTGGATGAGATGGTGATCTTCGACCCGCTGTCGCATGAGCAATTGAGGAAGGTTGCTCGGCTTCAGATGAAAGATGTGGCAGTCCGTCTTGCGGAAAGGGGCGTTGCTTTGGCCGTGACTGATGCTGCCTTGGACGTCGTCTTGTCGCTGTCTTACGATCCGGTATGCGGAAGCATCAAATCTCATCTATCCAAATACTATCTTAATTTTCTGGGTTCCCTCGTGGATTCTAACTCGGTACGATTTCTTCGTGGCTTAACAGGTCTACGGCGCTAGGCCAATCAGGAGATGGATTGAGAAGAGGGTAGTAACCGAGCTCTCCAAGATGTTGATCCGGGAAGAGATCGACGAGAACTCGACAGTGTATATAGACGCGGCTCCCAACAGGGAAGAGCTGACATACACGGTCGACAGGAATGGTGGGTTGGTGGATGCGCGGACGGGCCATAATTCCGGTATCCTGATGCAGGATCGGGAGCGACAGGCCGTGAAGAAGATGAAGCTCATGCGGGATGACGAAGATGCTGATGACATGGAAGAGGAATAGGCGTCAGAACAGTTGATCTCTTTCTGTAGTTGCAGGAGGCTATCGGAGACGTAGTTTAATTAGTTATCAACTGATTTTGTACAACTCTACAGATTTCAGATGCTTAGAAGTTAGAAACGACATCTGTTGGGAATGGGGTGCCATACCCTTCTGTAAATGAGGATGACATCTGTTGGAGCGTATACAAATTGCTTAAGAATTTTTAGGCCATATGACTTACAAACTGGAAGGCGTGTGGCCCTTTTTCGCATGGCGTGCTTCATTTATTTCATAATTTTTTTAATTGATTTGTTTCACAATCACTTTATCAGATCAATTCTGATGTTTTTTATGAGGAAATTTTTAGCGTATCTATTTTTTCTTCTTAGCAACTGTAAAAACACTTGTCATAAGCTTTTATTATAAAATTTATTAATGAGATAGATTTTAGTAATATTTTAATTTTTTATTATTGCAGGATTCTAGCCCTCAGAGTTAGGGCCTGTTTGTTTCACCAAAATCCGACACGGAGAATCTGAGTAACCCGACTTCGGCTACTAGTTCATTTTCTGGATTCTGTAGCTTCTGGCTACTTAGAATCTGGATGAAAATCTGGCCCTTGTTTGAGCTGCAGATTCTAGGAGTAGCTGCAGCTGCCAGAAGCTGAAACAAACATGCCCTTAATGAAATAGCTCCGATCTCACCATAAATCATCCATAATTTTGTATGGCTTGCTATACAAAATCCATATAACAAATTATAGGGCATCTATTGAAAAAAGTTGGAGGAAAAATGATAAAAAAAAAAGAAAATTGACAATTTGGAAGTCATACCAACATTCGTCTCATTCACGACTCACGAGTAGAAGCTATATTGGGACATTCGGATTTATCAGGAACTCTGAATTCACGCAACTGACTAGGATTTCAATTGCGCACATATTGATAAACTTTCTGCTTATGATAGCAATACCATAACAGTAGTCTTATATAAAATATGATATAGATGTCAATTACAGAGTTTTAAGGCTTTCAAACTAAACTTACTTATATTACAGATAAAAGATGACCACACCACATGCTACACCTTAGTGTAGGTTCGACCTAGAATATATGATCTTCATTATCATAGCACTCGTCATTTGGTGGCATATCCTCTTCATACTAATCATTGTCTGAACCAAAATATACAAGAATAGATACATTTGTACTTAACAAGCCACTGTGGTAGTCTTATAATGCAATAGGATTTTAAGAGAAATGTCTGTTAAGGAGGATTTGTCTTGAACTTATTATCACCAGTGCCCATACAAGTTTATTTATGAACATTTGCCCATACAACTTTATTTATGAACATTTGTCTTAAAATCAAAGTAAGGTCATAAGGAAGGTTTTGTTAAGGGGTTTTATATTAATAAATTATCTCACTTCCAAGTTAACACAATTTTAACCAACAATGTTCCTTATGCCTTAATTTGGGAATCATTCTTTTGACACAACTTCATTAACCGAAAGCACAATAAATTCGAATGGTTTGATTTAATCTCTGCACAAAGTGCCCATCTTTACCCACATGATATCCATGACTTGATCAAAGTCGAGATAATAGAATTCATCACCGATTTACAATATTAATACTACCCAGTACAGAGCGTGTCCATCTCAGCAGCGGGTCTCTTACCAGGCCTAGGTACGGGTAACCGCTTCGCGGCTCCTAGAGATCATACTGTGGTATAGATCGGTCTGTGGTCCATACCAACACCGAGCCTACCCATGATAGCACCAATGAATTTAATACAATAGCTGAATCAATTAATCCTGTGGATGGACGATAATTATGTCTTTTCTCATGGCACAAGTTAATTTTTTATACACCATTGAGTAGGGTGGAAATTACCGACAATCACAATGTGAATCGCAACAATTTTATGATTGACATATAAACCATACAACACCCTTGGCCAACATTTCCAAATCATCACTCTTGATGAGTGACTCAACATAAACAACACATTTAGTTCAAGTATAAGTCCCGACACATCAACTCGTGATGGTGGATGACCAGTGGTAAGTGATTGCAGTTCTTATTCCTTCACTACTACGCTAATCTAAAGTATGATATACTAGCTCTATGTTTATCAAGAAGAACGAGATCAGATTATTATCAAGGATGGTATGTAAATGATATAATTAGATGTATTAACTACTTAAGTAGGATCATTCAAAAGTAACAGATAACAAATAGCATCAACAAATAAATAATATAGAAATTAACATATACGTAATATAACCCAACTAATAAGAATTCAACATGATCAAGGATCGTGACTTGCCTTGTGACTCATAGTTGGTGCTTATTCCTTCATAGGATTCGGGATCGTCACTTCTAGTTCCAGTTATCGTGGTGATTTCTCTTCTGTAATCTAGTGTACACACACGAACAAAATCAAATAAGCCTATTGCAGAGCTTACACACACACGAAAAAAATCAAATAAGCTTACTACAGAGTTACAACATTTGCAAATATAACACTACATAAAGAAAAAGGGGAAACAGAGTCGAAAAGACATCGGTAGGAAAAACAAATGAAGAATCGGTTTTGAAAAAGCTTGGATTTCGAGATGGAGGGTGAACAATGACAATTGAGTGGTCTATAAGGGTCTAGGATCAATGCATTATGTGGAACTGGTGGTAACTCAGTGAGAAACAGTATGGAATCATGTGAATCGGCCATAAATCAGTGATGAATTGGCTTAACTCATGCTAAACTAGTGTAAATCGGGATTAACTTGGGCTAAATGGGTTGGACTCATGTTTGACTTGGTCGGATTGGGTTTGGCTTGATTTCAGGCTCAGCGGTTTTGGTTTGACTTGAACGCATGCGCACAGTGTCACGCATGGGCTCGATCGGGTGCGAGCAGCTCAGGTCAGACGCGTCTAGCTGACTCGGTCAAACCATGAGAGTACAAAAAGGAAAACAAAGAGAAAAAGAGATGGCAACAACATATGTGGTGGCGGAACGGCTATGATGACGTGCGCACAGTGTGTTCCTAAGCATCATGAATCCATTTTGGGTGGTTTGTGACAACTGGGGAGGACCGTGGTGGTTGGAAAACTTAGAGCAAGGGGCGACGGTTGCGAAAAGGGGAAAGACTCACCGGTGGTGATCTCTGGCGATTTTCAGTGTAAATGGTGGGTGCATGAGCATAGTGTGGCGTGGCATGGGGAGTCCTTCGGTGGTGATGGCTTGGTTTGGGGCGCAACAAGGAAGGCTAGCAGCATTAACGTCCATGGCGGTGAGGTGAAGCTCGTCGGTGGCTATACACAGCAGACGAGGCGGTCAATGGAGGTGGGATTTGGCAACAGCAGATTAAGGCACACCTCGTGACGGGGACGGCGAGGGAAGGGGACGATGGAGGTGGTGGTTGGTGGTGACATGGCTGGTGGCATGACGAACGGTGTCAACGGCTCCAGCAATGTCTTGATGTGAGAAAGGTGCTGTTATAACTACAAGGAAGTGAGGGAGATGATGGCACAACCAATTTGGGGAGAGGAATGAAGATGAGAGTGAATTTAGGTAGATTACCCGGGCAGCTGAAGAAAGGGGTGAAGCTCTTGCCAAATTTGGAGATGATGCCAGCGCTAGTGGCGGTGATGATGGGGTCCAGGGTAGTTGCGGAAAGAAGAGGAAGAAACTACCTACTGTTATTGCTTGATTTTAGAGATGCTCGAAGGAAGTGGTGCATAGAGCGTGACGAAGGCAGAGGCGATGCATGGGCGATGCATGGGCATCGGTGTGGACAAGCGCGCTCGTCTTGCGGGCGAGCTGGCGTGCAGTGACATGGAAGTTAGCGTGCGGAGTTATGGCGGCACTGGAGAAGGAGCAAAGGTGCGGGGGTGGTGGCGCTAGCTGGCGAGGTGGCAGAGGTGGCGAAGGAATGACGTTGTCGGGGTTGACCAGGAGAGTGGGGGCGGTAAGGGGTTGGACTAGGAGGAGATGGACCAGCAGGAAAAAGGGAAGAAAAGGGAAAGAGGAAGATGGGCTACAGCCTAGAGAAAAAAAGAGGAAGAAAGAGAAACAAGGCCGCGAACTAGGCTAGAAATGGCCCAAGAGATAGAGAATATATTATGAGGAATTTATATGACTTTTTAAGAATTTTAGGGAAAGGAGATAGATTTTTCATGCACAAAAAACACAAGAAACTCATAAAAACACAACAAACAACTCAAGAGATTTATGAAAAAATTCATGCATTTTTGGAATGTTTTGGGCCGTCACAAGCTAGGATGTACATGAATGAGTGCATGGCGTCTCATGAATGAGTAGAGGGCCTTATTCTTTCCATGACACTTTTCCTCAATTTTTTAGTTTTAAAATTACAAAGGTAATATGTATCTCTAAGTAATAATATCTAATGGCGGCTATAGTTCAACCTAATTAGGCTCGGTAAGAGGGCTAGATGTTTTGCTCTTTTACGAGAATATCTTGCACATTTATCTTTTTAATAACATCTGATGGTCGTTATAGTCATCT
The DNA here is from genome assembly GCA_036346245.1 of Bonia amplexicaulis. NCBI lineage: Eukaryota > Viridiplantae > Streptophyta > Magnoliopsida > Poales > Poaceae > Bonia > Bonia amplexicaulis. The sequence continues at coordinate 16,194,546 of CM070737.1, read as the reverse complement.
TAAATTAGGGTCCACTCAATTGAGGGCCAGATGTTTTCTTTTTTGTGTGAGGGCCCACCATATTAAGGATTGGATGTTTTCTTTTTTATGAGAATTTCCAGAATATTTCTTTTTCTCTTAGCAGTTGTAAAAGGCTTGTCATTGACTTTTAATATATAGTATAATGTATTCTCAAAGCATACTTTAATTTTAATCTTTCTTTCCAGTTCTTTTCCTTTTACCCATCCAAACACTTATTCAATTGATTTTTCTATATTTTTTAATCCTCTGTTTTACACATACTAGTAAACTGTCTGTGCATTGCAATGAAGTCTCAAAATAGAGTAATATATATATCATCAAACATATAATCCTAAACCATGCCATGATCCTAACGTTTTTCTATGATTTAGCTATGGGACTCAGAAAATGCAAATTACCACATGGTATCTAGAAAAAGCAAATTCAAATACACGCTTATGTGCTTATACATTCCTTAGGACCCTGTATAAATACCGAAATAGACCACTAATATTGTAGCTAGCATAAGGAGCGGACCAATGGAAACCCAAATGTTTTCTTGTGGTCTTGAGTTTGTAATATATATTTTTGCAACAAACATAACAATAATATGAAATAAACAAATATCAAATTTACATCATTAATTTGTTTCTCTGAAAGCCACATCTTACATGCCATCAGCCTAAAAGATGCCAAAGTTTTCATGAAGAAACTAAAATGTATACAAGGTTAGTTCATAACTAAACTGTCAAACCTTGAATATCACATTATGCAATGGAGTGTCTCATAAATTTCACAATCAATGCTACAATTAGCTATCACAATATGCAAAGAATGTCTCCAGTTCATTGCCAATTTGACAGTGCTTCTCTGGACATCTTTGAAGAATAGTGATCGTGTAGAGCCATTATTTATAGAAAAAAGGAGAAGCTAAAAACAACATAACAAGATGAAACGTAATCAGGACAAAGGCTCATTTATCCCAAATCATGGATTCTATATAATTGAGTAGAACAAGAAAAAAAGACATTATCTAGCAACAAATGAGTAAACTACTAAGCCCTCAAGAATTAAATTTTAGAAGTATATAGAGAAAATCCCAAAGAAACAACAATTAGGGGAACAAAAATCCCATTTAAATTAGAAAGTAAATTAGTTATTGCTCAAAATGAAAATCAGATATGTCATTTTGGTTCGTAATGTCCCTACAACAATCATACAATGGTACACATGTATAGTTAAGCATGGCAAAAGGTAGATCAACGCGAGTGCATCCAAAAACTAATGATGAAGTAGGATCAGCGGAGGACATGAAAGACATAATACTCATAAACTCAAAGACGTGTAATGCTTCTTCAAATGCTAAGGTGTCTTTCTTTTGTTGTACTCGATGCATTATCAGGTCATATGAGTAATGATCCCGTTGTTTGAACTTTACAGCCCACATGAAGCAACGACCCCCATTGTTCAAATTTTGCACCCCACATGATGCCTCCTCCTCCACGAGGCCGCAGGCTACAGCTATGCTTCCACCTCCCTCTCTGTTGTGCCACCTCACGCCGAGCATTGCCACCTCCTTCTTCAATCCGAAGGCGAGCAGTACAAATTAATAAGCAGTTCGATTCTTAGTACAATCAAGAGAAATAAAGAACCGTCTGCTTCTATAAGATGAATCAATAATTGAATCCGTGCCGCCGTCAACCTATACTCCATCCTCGTAGATGTTGACGTGCTCAAGGCGGGATACCTTTCCACGCTCCTATCCTCTGCCACGCCGCTGCTCGTGTCGCTAGAGTCATTCCTCGATGTGAGCAGTCGCCATGAACCTTTCCTCTGTGCTCGCTTCCTGTCGCCGTGGAGCCGTCTCTTCGGTCTCCATGGCTATCGCGTGGCAACTTTCTCCTCAGTTTCTCCCACGCGAGTAAAGGAGAAGCCCGTCAAGGCCGGGATGATGCATATTATGAGAAGGGAGAGGACTGGCCATGATGGTAGCAACATCAGGATCGAGAGAACCCACCGTCGACGTCGGACAATAGCAGGAGAACGCTTGAGGTAGCCCAAATCGGGAAGGGAAAAGGCATCCTCATCCTAGCTTCCCTTGGTACATTGTGGAAGGAAGAAAGTGCGAGATGTGGGGGTGAAGATGGAAGATGTGGCCATATGGGGGATGGAGCAGTTCGGGAAAAAACAAGCCTGATAAAGAGGACATGTACGTCAACCTGTGCGAAGAGAATAATAGAAGGATGATGAACGGATAAACTCCTATTTATATTAGTAGAAATAGAGATACTCTTTTCTATTGTTCTGTTTTTTATTCCTGTGTTTTGAATTCTTGTATTCCAAACGGCCCAGGGAAGTTCACAGGGCACCTTTAAGACGTCAGAAGATGATACGGTGTGTATCGGAATGAGGTGGATACTACCTACACGGCAAGGAAACCAAACCCATGATAAGATGCCGTGATGTGCTTTGAGACATGACTGCACGGCGAGAAGAGCTGCAGTTACAACAAAAGTTAGGGTTCGAGAAGGTGAAAGTCGTGAGATACAGGTGTAGTTAACTTTTTTTCTATTGTTCTATAACATATTCGTTGATACGTGAGAGACCATGTGAGAGGTGGTTCTATGTTTGTGATGAGTAATTGACACGTTTTCAGAAAGTGTGAGTTTGATTTGAGTGTTTCGTGCGTGAGTTTTTCGACTAATGCTAATGTTGATTACATTATCTCGACTGGTGCTATGTGATGTATTTTCTTGTCTGTGATGGCTGCAGGACTTTGAGGTGGAGTCGTGGCGAGGCACGGGATGACCGAACTAGGCACAGGCGGTGCTGAGGTCGGAGCGGTCGGGATGTGCCGAAGACAGCGAGACTCGAGGTGGTTGTGATGCTTAGATGGCAAGAAACGAGGAAGTTTCCCGGAAGGTGCAGCAGGGGCGTTTTGGGAAATGCGCAAGACTGCAAAAGCGGAAGTAGATTCGGTTCGAGTTAATGGGTAAAGCATTGGAGTTGGTAGAGCTAATGGATAAAGTAAAAAGTGAACCCGGTAGTGGAGGCTATAAATAGAGAGGGTGTTCTCTAGTAGCCTTTGAGGGTTTCTGGTGGTTGCTCTCCATGTGTGAGTCTCTTTTTCATTTTGGTGTGAGTTGGTAGAGCAAATACCTCTTGTGTGAGCTCTGGTTTTTCTTTGGCGTATGTGCTCTTGATGTGTGAAATGGCTGTAGAGAACCTTTATATGTAAGCATTCATGTCTCTGATTTAATATGAGAAATTTCTGTGCCTGAGACGATATGGTTTCTTGTGCTCACTGTGTGTTTGCTTCAGTTCTGTTCTTTTCTTTGTTCTTGGTCCTTCACTACTTCTTATGATTTAGAGTTGAATCATTGGTCATGCAGCTGCAAAATCATCTTTTCTCTGAACTGGGAATCTCTTCAAAGCCCCTTGGCTTGCAAATTCCCTAAAGAAAGTTTTTCATTAGACATGTTCTTCCCAAATGACCAATCTCTGGAGTTTCCTCTGTTTTCATAAAATCTAGGGTTTACTATTTGCGTGAGCAGAGGAGCTTTGATTTTCTTGTGCCTCAGTGAAGAGTGGTTTTTGCTGAGTGATTTCTTAAGCAAAGACCATTTCCTGCTCTGTTCAAGAGTCTCATGATCACAAGATCCAAGAATCACAGACTATATGAATCTAGATCTCAGTTTCTGTCTTCATTTCAGTATTTCAGTTCTTCCTGTTTTCGGATGGTTTTTTGATTGGTTCAACTCATTGGGCTAGTTCAAAGTTTCTTTGCAGTCTTCTTGTTTGGGTCTTTTCTTTTCAGTCTTTCTTTTTCTTTTTCACTTTCTCTGTTCTGTCGGCACTTTCTGAAAAAGTTGTTCACTCAATCTGATTTGTTTCTTCCTGAGTTTGTCATGCTGTTTAGTTTGAAGTCCAAAGTATTTTATCCAAGAAAACTCAGCAATCTTTCTTCCATTTCTTTGTTCTAGTTTCTTCTTCTAGTATTTAATGTGGCCTTTTTGTCAGTCAGCTGCGCTCTATTTTCAGTTCTCCTGCCGAAGCTGGTCCTTCAGTCATTTGCTCTTTGTTTTGATTCTGCCAAACAATCGTGTTCGAGATTCGATTCATCCACTGTCTTGCATTCGTTTTTACTTTCGTGTTTGATTGGTTTCGGTTAATTCCTGTGCAGTTAGTCTTTCAATTCTTTGTTTTCACCGAATGTTGCAATTCTCACGAGACATTTCGATTCTGATTTTCGGTTCAAGTCATTTTCGCTTTTGTTGTTCCTCTCTGCTTGCAGATTTTGTTTTTATAGTATCTGCAGCCTCTGTTTTCGGTTAAGTCACAGCTGCAGCTTCGGCTGGCTGCAGATTTTTGTCAAAGCAAAAGTATTCACTGTGTAGTTTATTTTTCGGTCTCTACTTTCTGCCTGGCTGTCTTCTTCCGTCTAATTTCTCTAGTTCTCGGTCTCATTTCTGGTTTTAGGTCTGCAGCACAGTATTTACTGAGTTCTTTGTTGCTAGTTCAGCTGATTTTTTTTTTTGGGTTTTGGTTCTCCAGTCAAAGGCTTTCTCAGCAGTCTGTGTTCTTTTAAAATCTTCCAGCCTTTTTAGTTTGTGCAGTCTGTTCTTCAGAGAAGATCTTATCGGTCTGGTTTTTGCCTCTTTCGTGAGTATCTTTTGTCTCTCGACAAAATTGTTTTCGACTTCCAGTGAGCTTGCATTTACTTACTTCATAGCTTCTGTAGCTATCGAAAAAGATTGTGTGCGAGTACTCGGGGGTGATTTTTGAACGCACCATTCACCTCCCCTCTATTGCTGTTTTCGATTCTACTGTGCTAACATGACAAGCCTTGTTCTGGATAACATCATATCATTACTATCAGAGGCTGCAAAACAATAAAGTGGAACTCGGTGTTCATGCCCCCTCTTGCTTCGATGTCCATACGGTCCTGTGCAGTTCATGCGTCTACTGAGCATTGACTGTACCATCGCAGCCACGAATATGGTACTCCATGGATCCTGATGACCAAACTGGTGCAGTAGATATACCTTCCGTAGGTTGATCTGGGGGGAGGGGGTGGAATCACGGGACGACCCGTAGTAGCAAGACGGTAAGGGAGGCAACATCCTACAAGGTAATGGTCATCTCCCCCATTGTAAGTGAAACATGTGAGTCTCTAGCCTCCACGATCAACAAGTGCTGAGAAGCGGCCAGTCTAACACGAATGAGTACCCAATATGTATCATCCTCACTAGGGACAGCAACACAACCTGTCGTAGAACTAGAACGTACCGATCGTCGAGAGGCCCGTCCTCTCGAGATCCCTGGAGAACAAAGGGGGCGGTCCATCACCGCTCTCCCATGCTCAACAACAATGCTGCCCATCCCAAGATGGGTCTAGCAACATACTACACTCGTGACCGTCGCCAGCAGCCATTCCTTGTAATACAGAAAAAATGTGTCGATGTCTGATGATGCTAAATACATCCTAGCATAACCCAGAATAATCATGCATACGTATGTAGCTGAGTTACCAATTATGCATACAGTCATGTGCTTATATGCATGTATACAGGTACACATGTATATGCATATATATATGTACACATAGATATTATAACTAACAGTGCGCATTTTTGCCATACAAGCATCATTTTCTATAATTTTTTAATCACACAAGAGCATAAATATGTACATACAGACGTACATACATATTTTCTAAATTGCAAACGCACGGGGGACATTAAAAATAACAGAACGTATTTCTTCAGCTATTTACAAATATACATATAAATATAAATATAAATATAATAAATACACTATTTAATTTATATTCCATCTATTTCCACCCTATATCAGCGTCGAGCACAAAGATCCAAAGTAGTATGCGAGGAATGTCCCAGCTGCCGCCGCTAGGAATCTATCTACAGTTCCATCTATCATTGATATGTATTGTATTTGTAGTAGTAGTACGTATCCCAAATTCCATTTCTGAGGATAATTGGAGCTCCATTTTGGATTTGACTTTGGAAGCTACTCCTGTCTCCTGTACACCGGAAGTATGCCATTTGGAGCAGGCAACGTACGTATACACAACACGGCCCAAGCCTTCAGAAACATTGTAGCAGATGCCATGTAGGAAGTATTAGGCAGAGCACTGAATTTGACATGGTTGGGCTTAGTCTGGCATTAAGAGTAGAAAGCTCAGGACCAACTGCTTGCAAGCAAATCAAACATAATCAAGGCCCATGTTTGGTATACATGAATCGCTTAGGCTTTAGTCTTACCCTGCTTTAGCCTTACCCTATGTATATTGGTTTCTAAAATCTATTTTTATAGTAAATAGTTTTTCTATAGTACCTTACTTTTAAACGAAGTTGTATCTTTAATATGGGGTTTATTAGTCAATTGTAGTATATACTAAGTAAATTCATTTATATCAATCAAAATTACATATGCGTTTTTTTTTCTATAAATCTTTTTACAATCTGTTACTATTTATAAGCTAAAACTAAAAAAACTGTATAAACAGGCTCTGTTTCGTGCATGTGGATACCATCCGCACTAACCGTACGAAATGAAATACCAAAGACATGGTCATCAACACGCAACGATCCGATCATAGTGCAGTCGACTGGTCTTTCGGCAAGAGTTCGATTGTATACAGAGGATAGAAAAAAAAAATCTTCATCACATGTTTGGCTGCTGTCCATCCAAAAAGAGAGACGTACAAGTCTACAAGATATCTTTGATTCGAGAAGATACTATAGATATTGAACAGTACCATGAACTTGGAGAGTTATGTACACATTACACGCGTGCATTACTAGAGCATTGAGCTCGGAAGCCCTGGTACGTACGCTTCCCCTGTAGTTTCGATTCAACGTATATGACATCTGCCTATACATCACAACGTGTGTACCTTTTTCTTCTTGTTGTTTTTCACAGAAGAAAACCAGCAAACTGGCCATCTTTGTACGTAGCTACATCCACGTATGCGACTCGATACGCCGACCCAAGGTGCGGGTAGCAGAGACGAATCAACGACATTGATGCTGACGTATCGTGCATGTGGGTGCAGGAAAATCGTTACTTCCTGGGCACCCAGCAGCAGTGCAAACCGTATGGCAGCCCGTAGGGGAACCTGGCCCGTGCGATCTCCTCGAACGTGGAGCCGTCCAGCACCAGCGCGTAGCCCGACCCGTCCTTGGCGCTCACCATCGATATCGCCACGCCTGTCAGAGAGTTTCGCAACGCTATGTCAGTTACGTACAAACCAGAGCAGGTCGGCACGCGACCTCAACGCGAACAATCTACGCGCGCGCGTGATCGATGGTGCTGACCGTCGTCCTCCTCCACGGCGCCGGGGCGTGGCACGAAGAAGGGCTCCGACGGCACGGCGCCCTCCTCGTACCAGTCCTTGGCCGTCTTCTCGACCAGATCGACCTTGGTGAGCGTGTTGGGGAAGTTGCACGGCCGGCGCGCGCCGCAGGCGTAGGCGTAGCGGTACTTCTTGCCGAGGTGGGCGGGGTTGATGCTGCACATGTCCATCCCCCGGCCGTGCTCGTCCGGGTCCAGCGCCGACTCCAGCTCGCCGAACGGGCTTCCGTCCAGAGGTATCCTGAACCGGCCCACCCTGCAGGTCCATCGCCCAACAGTCATTCTCGATCAGCCCATGTATGCCATCGTGCGTCGTGCGGCCGTGATAGAAATCGAGGCGTAGGAAGCGCTCCGTACGTACGTACCTTGCATCGGGGAGGACGTCCTGGCCGGCGAAGGACCGGAGGTTGTGGAGGCGGAGCTTGTCGAGGATGGACGCGTTGGCGTTGTGCTCGCAGCAGTCGGCGATGATCGCCGTCACCCGCCCCTCCTCATCCGTCTCCTCGTACGCGTTGATGAAGTGGAACGTCACGAACGGCGGCACCTCCACGCTCGCCACCTTCGGTTATCCCAACAAATTAGAGCCCACTCAGAAATCTCCAACCAGAGAACGCAAATTGGCACGAGTTGCTAGCTAGTACGACGGGTTACAGCGATAACTTACGATCTTGCCGCTGGCCTTGCACATGACGTGCATATAGCTCCCGGACTCGAGGTGCCACTCGAACTTGTACAGCGGCGTGGGCTCGGCGCGGAGGAGGTTCTTGGCGCAGTACCGGAGCGGCATCTCCGGCACGACGACGTAGTGCTCCGTGATGGGGAACGAGTGCACCCACCCCGGCGCCGGACCGCCGCGGCAGTCCACCCTGCCGACGAACTGCCTCTCGTTGCTCCCGGCGTCCATCCTCGCGACCACGTAGCCGGGCCGGATCAGATCGGGGATCAGCGTCCAGAACTCGGTGTCGGTCACGATCGGGTGCGCCGAGTGGATCAAGCCGCCCAGCTTGTCCGTGTACTGGAACTGGCCGATCGTGTCGAGCGTGTCCGGGTCGATCACGATGGATCCCTTGACGGTCTCCGTCAGGCAGAGCACGCGGCCGTCGCCGAGCATGACGACGCCGGTGTTGGAGTTGTCGGTGAGCGACGAGCCCGAGAAGAGGCTCGCGAGCTGGCCGACGAAGGACATGAAGCTGTCCGGCTTGGGCACCTCCGAGAACTCGCGGTAGCACACCTTGCCGTGCGCGCGCGCCGCCTTGTACGCCTCCGACTCGATCTGGCGGTGCGCGCCCACGGCACGGCCGCCGCGGAACGAGACGCGCACGAGCGTCGCGTAGCCGTCGAACAGGTGCCGGAAGCCGTGGTCGCCGAGGTTCCATAGGCCCGGACCGTTCCTCAGGTACGTGCCATCCTACAACAAGTTACGTATCTTTGATCAATTATTGCGAACAAATTAATCCTTCGAAGTTTACGGACAAATCAATCCAATCACGAGCATCGTAGAGGATTTCATAGTTAATTAGCTGGACGATTGCAATTATAGCTTAGTGAGTGATTACCAGCAAAGCCATAACCATATTATACTGCACGTACACCTGTTTTAATTCCTCAGAGTCACTGTCGAAATGGCACGCACAGTCAAATGGATTCCTCAGAAAAAGAAATTGGAACGAACAGTGATCTCATCACTAGCTTGGAGTTAGGGGACAGCAAGGTTTTAGCCTCTCTTTTTTTTTCTCAATGTTGCGGGGAGCGACAAAACTACAATCACAAGACAGCGGCGCCATTGTCGCCGTGGAGAGGAGTGAGCAGAGAATCTTGGTATATATGCTGTGTTCCCCGCAAGCATCGATCGTGGGTGCCGAGATGCCATTTACTTTTGGCTAGGTCTTATAGGTTAAGTGTCGCCCTCTTCGTCGTCGATCACAACCAAAGATGTGCGTGACGTTGCTTCCCCAACTGCTGTTACTGTGAAAAATTAGCAGTTTCCAACTTACCATGTAATAGACCTGGGCACCTGGCCGTGCTAGATACTAGAATATGCTACGTACGTGTCCAATGCTGGCACGAACCTTTTGGTTACATATAGGAGTATTATATAGGCGCTTTAGTTTGCCTTTTGTGAGTGTAGATGTTTGGTGTTGCCGACACTAATTAACACACACACACACACACACACATATATATATATATATATATATATATATATATATATATATATATATATATATATATAGTACATTCTACTTCGGGTGAAAATGGTTAGGTTAATGAAAAGAATTTGTTACACAGTGTGACATGTGGTCTAACGCTGGGTTCGAAAGCACTTTGTACTTTTGGCTTATGTACGGATGAACAGTAATTGATTCAAAATTGGTGTGTTTTTTTAAGACGAGGTATACAGGTAAATTGTAGTATAAACTGTACCGAGTTCAGTTGTATCGGCTAAAATTGTATGTGACTATTTTTTCTCTGTGTACTACCTCTTACGAATAGCTCAGAATTCAAAAACCACAGCCATAAGGCTTAGTCTAACAGAACCCACCCTAAAAGTACTACTAATTATTCCTTTCCTCTTATTCTGTTTTTTTTTTTTGGGGGTGGCTATGCATGCTTTTAGCAACTTAGTATATAGCATAGATGATCTCAAAAAAGAAAAGGTAACATTATATATATATGTTTGTGTGTGTGTATATATATATATGTATGTATATGTGTGTGTGTGAGGGGTGGACAACCTTTGAATCGAAGTAACGGAAAAGATTCACATTCTTGAAGGAAAATGCATGGCTAACCTTTGCTTGGACCACCGGCGGATTATTATAAAATGTTGAGGTTATGGTTAGTCAGTTCAAGAATCTTTGATTAGAGGAGATAACACAAAACCCAAACTAAGGCGTAGATCAGATAGCTAGATTTGTGCAAGTAATTAGAGCTATCATCACCCACCAGCCAAAGAGGCAGTTCTCCCTTCACCTCCAGCGCCCCCTCCCACCTCTCCTGCCGGATACTCTTCCACGCCACGAGCTCGCCGGCGCCGCCGCGGCCCCCACGGCGGCGCGGGGCATCGACTGGCCGGGCAGGCGGGGCGATGACCGGCGGCGCCTCCGTCACGGCGCTTGCCGCGAGAGGCTGCGCCACGGCCCGCTTGCCCCCCTGGCTGGCCAGACGGCCCGCCGGCACGCCGGCCGGCCGGCCCGCGGCTCCAGACAGCGCTGCGAAAGTGCAGAGCGACGACGCCATAATGGGAGACATGGCGATCGAGCTCGGCCCTGGAATGCTAGCTAGCTCTATTATTTAACGGTGTACGTGGTTGCGCTCTAGCTAGCTCGTGTAGTGGTAAAACTTTGGAGCTTTGCTAAGAGAGCGATGTAGTGCACAAAGCTAACCGAGCAGGTGTACTACTGCTAAGATTTGGTTTGGAATGGGATCGTTGCCTGGTCAAGCCTATATATATAGGGCGGGGAGGCAGGGGAGGGAGCTCAGAGCCGGGTGTGTGCGCGCGCGCAGCAAGTGCTAGCAGTGCGGACGTCATGAGATTGGAATCTTGCTGGGCCGAAATTCTAAGGTGCAGAAGGTCGCGCGCCCTTGTTTGGATTCCGTTGTCACGACGTTGCAGGATGTCAGCTTGGTTTGCTCCGGACGGTTGGTGGGGGCGAAGCAATTCGAGCGATCACGCCAGGCGTACCGCGTCGCCCGTGGACCACTACGCACATCGTTGTCGCGCGAGGATAGTCGTCTACGTATGTACTCCGTGCGAGTGAGTGTTGCGGTCGCGGTCAGGGACGGAAAAATGTGACACCTCGGCTCTTTTAGAATTAGACCTATAATAATTTATATGTGTGCGTACATCTAAAGATATGATTAGTCACATCTTACTAGTTTAGCTTAAAAAGCACTAACATATAAGTCTAGAGATTCCAATGGTAGCAACCTCATATTAACCGTTTTGCGTGAAGTGAGGACAAAAGTTCAGGCGGTTTTCTACGTGTGTGTGGTCTATCTAGAATAGGGTTAGGCCTAAGCCGGATTAGACCTAGGGCGTCACAAATGGTATCAGAGCCGACTCTCGCGGTTATATGAGCTCGTGTGGGTCAAGAGCGCAGGCATATGTCGTATGGCGTGTGTGGGTCCGGAGTGGACACACGACATGATATATGTGCTGGCACTGAATACACTTACATGTGCCAAGAGGGAAGATCCTGATCATTTGCCCCAATATGGGTATGTTGGGCCGACGGGGATGTCGGGTCCTTTGAGGTGATGTATGTGACACCTCGGCCCCGTAGAATTAGGCCTATGATGGCACATATGTGTGTGTGCACATGAGGGTGTGGATTAGTCTCACCTTGTTAGTTTAGCTTGAGAAGCACTAACATATAAGCCTAGAGATTCCAATAGTAGCAACCTCCGATTAACCGTTTTGCGCGAAGTGAGGATGAAAGTGTAAGCGGGTTGCTACGTGTGCGTGACCTATCTAGAATAAGATTAGGCCTGAACCGATTTAGACCCTATGACTACTACTACAGATAGTGTTATCACAGACGGTTCAAAACCGTCATCACAGATGGTTCCTGAACTGTCTGCGTTTATGTGTCAGTGATAATAGGTGGTTATCACAGACAACTCCCACACCGTCTGTGATAACTTACAATACAGACGGTTATTCAGAAAAACCGTCTGTGATACTCGACTATCATCGACAATTTTTTTTTATAAAAACCGTCTGTGATAGTCTAGTATCACAGACGGTTCAACAACGATTTTATTTGCTCTTTTTTGGCTAGCATCAGGATATGCTAGCCATGCCCTTTAAAAATAAGCAAGATCACGTATATAGCACAGAACAATCATTACATAAATCACACGAATGAATGAAACAATACCACACACACACACACACACACACACACACACACACACACACACATATATATATATATATATATATATATATATATATATATATATATATATATATATATATATATATATATATATATATATATATATATACACATATGACAATCGTATCTGAGATCTCACAAATGAATTAAATTCAATGAATTGTTTGATTAAGCACAATTGAGTGAGTACAATTGAATCCAATGTTTCAACATCTAATTATTACCATCGCCGGGGTGGAACTCTCCAGTCTTGTTTATGACCTATGCTAGCAAGAATTGGGAGATGTTTCCACGAATTTCGATGAGTTTGTCAAGATCATATGTACTTTCGTCGAAGTCCACCCGTTGTCGCTAGGAGCAATGTTAAGTCATTAATTAGTATACGTGTGTATATATATACATATATAATCAGAAAATAATAATTATTATAAGGTTGATAAACATCTAAATCATTCATCTTAGTGTTAATAATCACAGACGGTTCGTATTAATAATCGTCTGTGAAATTATCATAGACGGTTGCTACTATAAATTATCTGTGATAGTTTAAATATAGATGTTCTGTATAAATCGTCTGTGATATAGCTGTTTAGTTTAGGATTGTTCCTTTTTAGCGGTCGAACTTACGAAAACCGTTGGTTTCTGCTGGGCCAAGACGGCTGCATTCCCTTGTGGCCTTGACAGAGTACAGGACTTTGCGTGCTGAACCCGAAGTACGTACATGCATCGATAGTTTCCTACCTTTTCAGATGATTAATCTCGCCGGGTCGTTAGGTTCTCTAATTTTCAACCATTCGATGTCGACAAAAGGAATGGTTCTTGTCAACGGAACTTGCGTGGGAAATGAGTTGATGATCTAGCCAGGATGAATCCGCAAAATTTCAGAGTTAGCGTTTTATAAAACTAGCAGATTTATTCATATAATCATACGGCTAGATATTATGATACAGTTAACTTTAATATATATATATATCTACTTTCTATAATTAAAATATAATTATATTTATTATATAACTCTAATGTCTATATATAATTAATCTACATCATTATAATATGGTCCTACCAAAATAAGTAATTGGGATTCATTTTTTGTTTCGATTAATATGAGGATTTTTAGAATTTTTTTCTTTTTAGGATTATTCTAGAATTTTCTTACCTCCAAACGAAAGGATATGCTTTGAATATTACCAATTATTTTTATTTATATAGATAGCATCCATACAATAATGTTGGGAATTTTTTCAAATCAATCTAGTAAAATTACAGATGTTGATGCCTATCAGTTAGAATCTTAAACAACTAACGTGTTGATTGTTACTTTATTGCATCTCATAATTACCTCTGTTTTCAAGAGGGGAGTTATTTTTCACCCCCTCCCGCAGGGGATCAAAGCCGGGTCAGAAGCTACAAACCCCTATGTACGTGCTATCACTAGGGATCTGGTAATTGCCTGTAAGTTGGTGACCTCAAATAGTGCAATAGTGCACGTGGCATCTTCTAGGGATGATCGAATAGTCTCAAATATGAATACGAACCTATATTTTTAAAATAAATATGAATATGAATCGAATGTCGTAACGGATATAAATTTGAATCAAATATAAACTTAATTTAGTCGAATACGAATACCCTTCTACAACTTTTGTAGCAAATCATGGTAAAACAAATTCCTAACAGTTTTGCGCCGTCGGCGAGAGCAAGGAAATGGGGAACAAATGAGCGTATGTGTGAACCAAGGGCCTCTGTTAAGTGAGAGGGAGTAACGGGAGTGGAAGTGGTTGTTCAGTGTGGTGAGAAGGGAAGAGATCAATTGATATTCTCTTTAGCTATGGGACCCACGGCACAGGAATACTACTGCATTCCACTCTATTCACCGAACACACACAAGCTTGGTGATGGAACACCACAGTGTTCAGTCGTAGATACAACAATTTCACTAGAGTTAAAAATACGGACGGTGGCATTAGACTTAGGAAATTAATTAGTGTATGCTTAAGATAACATTAATACAACAACATCACAACTGTACAGGACACTAGGCAATAGAAATGGCCACACTGTTACATAGACCGATATCTCTTAACGAATTATGCCTAAGTTCAGTACGTGTGCTAAAATGCAGGAAATGGGCAACCGCAGGAGAAGGAACCTCTGGAAGTCACAACTGAGTCTAGGCTCAACCTAGGAATCTCAGGCAAGCTATCAATTGATCATGACGGGTAGAGCTAATTTAATTACAAATTATTTGCTACTATGTTATTAGTACCATGTGCATAAGAAGGTTTTTGAGAAAGAAACAACTGAGATGAGTATGGAGGAAGGATACAAGGGTAGGCCTAGTTAATGGAGCAGCTAGTCTATAGTTAAATAATAGGTGGTAGAGGATGCCCATGTGAGGCAGCAATCATAGTTAGGGGAGGGCCTCTACATATATATAGTATAAGGATTATAATCCACTTTCACTCATGTTAGTGTGTCGTACAAAATCTGTATTGACCACGGTCTTGTCTCGAAGGCGGGTTGAGCCCATTAACCCCATCAAGTTTGTTACACCTCCACACGGGTAAGGAGTGTAAGATTGCAAGGTTGGGTAAGGCTAGATATCGCAAGACCCAGGTGCTTATAAGTAGCATGGTGGAGTGTCAGGTGAAGGCGAGACAGGCCTGGCACAACGGCTAGGACTATACTAGCTAAGTGGAGAATAATAAATGGAAATGGGGATGGGATGATACAAAACTCATGAACATGCATTTTGCTAATATGCTTATTGAGTACATTGTACTCACTCTTGCTATTAATCCTCCTTTATTTGAACTAAGGCAAACTGACAATCCAATTGAATCGGGAGAAGGATACTTAGGAGAGGACTACTATTATGAGGATTGGGAAACTATGGATTCGGACAAATTTGTCTATGATATAAACACTTCTTATGGAGGTTGGGATGACGAGTAACTAGTAGTTAATCTATGGAAGCTAGGGTTGCCGTGTCACCCCATGTATCCAATAAGGCTAGGTGAAACTTCTATGAGGAAGATGTAATAAGGATACAGACATGTTAAGCTTTATTCAAGGTATTAAGCATGCGTGGCATGGTATTGTAATAATGTTTATCGTCTCTAATTAGTGTTCTGTTGCAATACTCTGATGGGTTTATTACTCGTTGGAGCTATGTCCTACCATACAAACGAATAATAATTTATTGACTAGTATAATTATCCTTTGTAATAACTAAGGTCAGCAGACGGTGACGGAGATATATTGGTGGCAATAAAATCATGCATCTGGAAGGTGATCAGGTACCAGAAAAGATAAGAAAGATCTGGTGAACTTGGAGAGAGCCAAAGGTCAAGAATATAGTAGAGATTATATAATTGGCCGATTGCAAAGGTGCTTGCAGAAGCATATGTTTATTTTGCATCAGATCATTAGTTGGAAAGGAGAACGCGTGACGTGCCCCATCCCATGCACTGCTTTGGAGTATCATATATACAGGGGTATTGCTGAAATGCTTTGAAATAAGCGATGCCAGAAATAATGACAAAGATGTAGCTAGGGAATATACTTGATTCTTGCGTGGGCATCACGATGATGTTGCACCATTGCCAGTTTGCCCACCAAATGTTAAACTCCTTCCACTATTTATCAGGGGTCCTACCGGCTACCTATATATATATATATATATATATATATATATATATATATATATATATATATATATATATATATATATATATATATATATATATATATATATATATATATATATATATATGAGTGTTCCTTGGTGTCCGGTACTATAGTCTAAAATAGATATGTATCATGTGCGAAAAATTTTAAAATTTTTTGGATGTCAAGTTTAACTAGTTTACTAACTAGTTCAAACAAATTTGAACAAAATTTCAAATTGTAGTTACCTTTTTTATGATAGTTTGATTATAGGTATATCTTGATTATATATATAAATCAAAGTATATGATATATATATATATATATATATATATATATATATATATATATATATATATATATATAGACACACACATTTATTATATTTTCTATTATTCCCTTACTTTATGAAAATTTGTCACTTCTGACCACATTATTTAGTTGTGAATATTTATGGCTCCACATTTTCCAATATATATTTTTCTATTTTGCCCCTATTGATTGTCCCATGCCAACCATCCATAGTAGGCACGTGGTCAATTTGAGTAGTTATCAAAGACATTCGGCTCATTTCAGATTCAGCTTTTGTCTTTTAATTTACTATTTTTTATTCTTTTTTAGTTTTTTGGGTTTTTTATATTTTCTTTTTTTCCTATATAGGCTAACATGTTTTTTTATGTTAAAATATTTTTAGATTTAATTACGTCAAATAAATCACCATCAGTTATAGTGAAAAATAAATCAATTACAGTAAAAAAATCATAAACTATCGTCAAACTAAGCACCACCTTAATCACTTTGAATAAGAAATGTTAATTTGCTTTGGTGTTTGTGCCATGGCCAAGAGGATACAAGTCAACACGAACGGGGAATAGCTGGATATATAGTGCACATGTCAACTTTAAGAACACCCAGCCGGATCGGAGGTAATCAATACTAAGTTTTTTTTTAATCTCAGGTCCAGTACACTTGGAGTTCGCTTAGAGCACTATGTCATATAAAGATATGTATAATAGTATAGACCACTGCTATCTATAATATCTTTTGTATCATCTATAGAACAGTATTAAAAATAGCGTATATAATATATTATCTTTTTACATATCTTTATAGACAGATTCTCTGTAACACAATATATCTTGTTTCTCGTGTTACAACCGATTACTGTATGAGAAACAACCTAATTCTCTATGCTTCCTCTATCTCCTCCACATCATGTTGTGTCCGAGTGGCAAGACTTACAGACAACTGATGTTATACCATTGTATATGGCTTAATGTTTATAGCTAATAATTAGTTATCCACATAAGATGAGAGATGATGTGACAAAGAGTTAAAGAAGAGATAGGGAAAGCAGTGTCTTGCATGAGACATTACTTAGCACACAAACTAACAAGAAAGATAAAACTAAAACATGCATGGGGGAGGGTTGTGTCTACCTAATTAAATCTGTGGCATATGTGAAGAAGAGGGGAGAGAGAGAAAGGCGGGAGAATGTGTAAATTTATTGATTGGATCTACTGATTGATATTATGTATTTGAGGAATTACATTTACAGCTATTTCTAAGTGATATGGATGGCATAGGCATAGCAAAGCAATGCCTTGCATTAGGAATGCTCTTAGTTAGTTTGGTTAGGTTTGAATTGTATATGCAATTAATTATTATCTTTCTTATGGGCGCCTTTAATTGTGGAGCGTTAAATCGATTACAACTTTCAAATAATAATGAATATACATCGTGACTTCGAAACATTTGAGAATAAAAATCTAGTGCAATATACTTGGCAGCCATACATCTAAGACGCTAGCGAGTAATCACAAATTCTTGAGGGATAAACAGAGAAAACAAATATATGTTCGTGATCAATCTTCAGCTTCACCTTTCACATTTTTTATTCCTGTAGCTAGCTAGCTCGAGAGTGGGATCCAGGAATTCCCACTAGCTAGAATTATCTTTCTTCTCTGAAGAGAGAGTGTTTGCTGTCCAAATCTGATTGGGTGAGTCTTCTTCCAAATTTCACAAAGTGACATCAAAATAGCAAGGAATCTAAATTTCAAAGGTTACTATATTAGATCCTACTGCTACTGGTACGTATGATCTAGTGTTACCTAACACTGCTAGGTAAGTGGGGAGCATATATAAAACTAGAGCCTAGAAAAGCATCATTAATTCTTTGAAGGAACAAAAGCACAGTACATCACCAACGTCTTCTTGCAATTTTATAAGAATATATCGTTGAGCACTTTTGTTGAATAACATGAGTGGTCTAGAATCAAAAGTGGCAGTAGTACAACACTACAACTATATAGCGAAGGGCCCTACGACGAGAATTAGACAGATTTTCTTAAAGGAAAAAAAAAAAGTAGAGACATTGATGCGTGATCACAAGACGGAATATGCTCAATTTCCTGTCATCCGTCAAACATGCTCCTTCAAAACAAGGAGATGCATCCGTGTCCTGTTAAAGTCTATATTCGAATATTAATTACTCGATCTATGTATGCATATATCTATACTAACATGTACTGCATACATAGATTTATTTTCTATGAAGTTACTGGGTTCCAAAGGGTATATATGCAAAGAATGAAGTCAACTTACATACATACATTTTACTTTAAATGTACTTGTTTTCTTTCTTTGAGAGTAGTGTGTATCTAAGAGAGATAATTGCTAAAAACAGATCATACACTAGTAGATCATTTGCCAAAGTGTCTTACCATTTGGATTACCAACGATCAACATTTATTAGTTGCTTATTTTCCGTAGTTACTGTATTGCAACATCTTTCTAAGGATACTAATATATATTGCACCAATTTATCTTAGCTACTACAGCTTTTCATAAGTAGAACAAGTAGCAACACTAAAGTATATGACTGCAACTTTCCATTTGGACTGAAGAAATATTTCTGTTTAATTCCACTGTGGTCGGTTATTCCATAGTTACATGCATGCATATGGATGGCAGATGCCGAATTGGCATCATTTGTCATATGCAAATAAAGTTAAAGCACTTTGATGTATTTTATTCAACTCAGTTCAAGTCAAACAATTGTATGGTTCATATTAATTGTACAATTAAGTGTATGTTATAATCTGTAAGACAAGGGTATACCATGCTGATTTTTTTGTCGTCAATGTCCCTATTGCATACGCAAGACTGTTCTAGAACAAGGATTGCTGATTAATTATACTTGATTAGCGCACAATAGTGCCCTACATGTAATCGGTGATCATGTAGATGCATGCATGGAAGGTGAGATCCTAGAACTGGAAAAGAATAAGATGCTGAGGTCCTAGAACTGGAATCATTGTATTGTTTTTTGGGAGCGACTATTGCCAAGGCGACTGAAATTTTTTTCTCTCTCAGTCACTTGAAGTTGCACTCTCAATCAACTAAAATTGCAGTTGTTTTTTTTGGAGGGGGCTGCAATTTTAGTTGATTGAGAATGCAACTTCAAATGACTGAGAGGGAAAAAAATTTCAGTCACCTTGGCAATAGCAAAACCGTTGTTTTTTCATTGTAATTGACTGGTATATATATATTAGGTGGTACGTACTGCCTTTTAATTGGTCATTTGGGGGGGAGAATGGAAATGAACTTATCACTAACAAAATCAACAAATTGCAATTTATTTTCTCGAAGCATTGGCCGGTGGATATATGCCTCAAAGCACGCATATGTACATATGCATCACAACACAATTGACGGCTTGATCTAATAGAATTTGGCTTCGAAGGAATCTAGCCAATGCCTATGGATTCTTTACCGCCCAAAGTGGGAGGAGCCCCCCAAATAGGTGGGGAAAAGCGAGGCCACTTTTGCATGGTTTAGTCGACCACGGCAATCATTCTGTTTAATTCTGCCCGCCGGCCGGCCCGTCGATCGGATCGTGAAATCGATCTTTCTCATATCACTTTTCTCTCGGCTCCGGCCACTGATTTGCAACGAAGCGAAGCATCATTTTATTTGTTCTACGCGTCGGAATCCAATGAGAAGTGCCCATAAAATATTGTTGTATTATTGTTCACTCGATCTTAGGCAAATCAGCAATTGGCAAAGTGACAAGAAAAGTCTCCTGTGTAGTGCAAAATTTAGCTCCCTTTTTCTTTCTTGTAGTAGTAGTAGAGAGAGAGAGAGACGTTCATGCGTAGGAGATCATTCTCCAATTGACGGTGGAAGGCGCTGATGAGGTCTCAACAATCCACTGATGGTCGAAGCATGTTGCACAATCGTCTGCAGGAAAATAAAATCCACTTCCTTTTCTTTCTCTCGATACTTACTAGTATATCGAATGTTCATTTAATTGGTAGCAAGTAGGTAGGAAACTATGTCTATGCTATAACATGTGCACACAGCCCTTGAGCTAGTCAAGAGGGAGGGAGGACCACAACAGGCCACGGTGTCCATTTGATCGATCCTAAAACATGCCACCTCGTAGCAACCCTTTACGCCTGTTTGCCTCGCACAATCGGCCAGGAGATGTGTACCACACTCGCCGCACTCAGCCAGGCAGCTTATCGTTAGCCAGAGAATGAGAGAAATTGATACTACCAACCACCCACGCTTGCCATCTCGTTGCGGTGCCACCTGGTCCCTATTGCCTCGCGCCCTTACCAGCCGAAGGAAGCTTAGGCCCACCCGATCAGTATGTAGTTTGCTTTAAATTTCTCTCAATTATTCCAATTTGTATTAAGAACACGAGCTAAATTTGTGAGTTGGGGTTTCAATGTGATAATTGTTGATTGATTTTTGTGAAATTGTATGATTAAGACTTAGGATTTTAATTTTGATTTTTGGAATACCAGTCTAGCTTGTTGTAGATCAAAGGCAAAATTATAGTATTTGACCACAATGTCAAGTAAGTAAGCTACTGGACATATTTTTCTATAATATTATTCTTGAATTGTTGAACATACAAATATTTATTTGACTTTTTCAATTAATTAGTGATAATTTCATGAATGATAGACTTATTAAGAGTAGAGAAACAAGAATTAAAGAAATTTACTAATGATGTTGTGGTTCATTGCTTCATGAACTTAAAAGAACATTAATACTAAAATGTAATGCTTTTACTTATATTTGATCATTCTACAGTTTTTTACTTGAAAACTTAAAGTAATTTTGTTTACTTTTATAGGCCGTTGTGATCAGATGATTTATTTTACCAATGTCGATCAACTTTTATCTGCAATTTTGTTCTTACCTTCAATTTGCTGCAACTAACAATATTATTATCAGACTTATTTATTCTAGTAAACATTTCAATGATTACTTCTTTATCATCGTACACCGCCATCGGTTATGTTGAAGTATTGATGCTAAAAATTACTTGATACATTATTATTTAGCATAATATGGATTGAAAATTATATATGTTATTATATATATGGTGAAATAGTGAAGCCCGATTATTTCATTCTAGTTCTGCCCTACCCATGTTATAAGCATAGCCTTATTTTCATTCTAGTTCTGCCCTACCCATGTTATAAGCATAGCCTTCTACTGTAAAACGTATGTGTATATCCCTAGAAAAGAAAGTGTGAGACCATGTGAGATCACTCTATAGTTGTGATGAGACCATGTTATTATATATATTTGGGCAATTTGGATGTCCAAATCTATTATGACTAACATTCAAGGACCCAACCAAGTTTTAGGTGCCACAAAGTGCTTAAATGCTTAATAGGTATTTGGAGAGGCAAGTCTCCGAACACCACATTAAAAAGAAATCATATCAATTGTGGTTTGTTTTCTTGTGCTCTATCTAAATT
Organism: Bonia amplexicaulis; assembly: GCA_036346245.1. Taxonomy (NCBI): domain Eukaryota; kingdom Viridiplantae; phylum Streptophyta; class Magnoliopsida; order Poales; family Poaceae; genus Bonia; species Bonia amplexicaulis. The sequence continues at coordinate 16,172,813 of CM070737.1, read as the reverse complement.
CAAGCCATTTATAATCATAGAATTAAATTGATTACTTGTCATTATAGAATTACAAACGTTGACATAGTCTTAGGGTGTTAGTACACTCAGGTGAACATAGTTATTTTAGACGTTATTTATGCTAAACCAATTTGAGTTAAACTTCTACACTATATACTTGGTTTAGACAAATAGTAATTAAAGAGAAGAGATTTTATAGACCGTCTATTCATCCCCTCTAATCGGCCTACTCGATCTTACACACCCGTGTGAAACAAACAATTAACATGTAAACTCATTTCCTTCATACATAACTCTATTATAGTCTTCCCTTCATTTGCAATAGCCAATGCTAACTTTTTCGAATCACATAGGTCCTTTAGTGCTTACGTTGCGTAGGGAGGGAGGCACAAGAAATCCAGCACCACACTGCGATACATGACGCGATTTTTGGTACCCACTACAATACAACAATCTTATATCACACTTCGTAATAATGACTCTAAAACTGACAATACCTATGCATGTAATTCTATTGTTGCAGTGCCACTAGCAGCTACATGGCAAAGTATATGGATTCTATATTTACCGTCATATGCAGGAAAATATGGGTACTAAGACAAATGATCCAGTGGTTTGTCAACCTACCAATAATTATTTTGTGATTATCGATATGTATGTATGTATGTATGTATGTATGTATGTATGTATGTATGTGCTTGTAGTTTCTTGCATAGATTTAACTCGTGTAGTTGTATATTTCTATCCTATTCCTGTCCCACTGTCAATTTTTGGCACGTCAGTACGTGTACATAGCTTGTCTTTGTTGTCTAGTACATCGTTAATTGAATGCACGCTTGGCGCACATAGACACACTCGTAAACCGCGCGCTATCCTGTCTAATCGTCTTATTTTGTCACCAGTCACGCTCTCAGGAAATTAATCAGCTGTATTTTCGTCTGACGACAGCAATACGATACTGACATGTTGTCTACGGATCGATCGATTTCTGCTTGCAACCAGCAGCTACTCGACTAGTACACCATACGACATGTGAACAAGGGCTGCGCTTTCTTTCCTTTCATGACACCATCGCTGCCCTTTTCACCGACAGCTAGCAAGTACCATCCAAGAAACAGTCAGAAGACATGCACGCAGCTGGTTGATCGCCGGTGCGGAGATGGACGCTTCCGGCAATGGCAGGCAGTTGCATGCGGCATAGGGCGGAATACTCCGACATGCACGCGCAAGCCTAGCTAGAAACATATACAAATGCCTAAATGGAGTAGCAATTCCTACACCCAGCCTTGTAGCGGCACTGGGTGTCAGCGTGTGCGCTCCTTGATTCCTACACCCAGCCTTGTCGCTTCGCCCACTGCCAGTGCCGTGCCGATCGAGGCGCGCACTGCCCGGCCCGAGGTCAGGTGAACGAGTCCCAACTGAGAGCGCTCTGCTCTGCTGCCTCCGTGGTTTTTCTGTGGAAGGATGGTAAAAATAAGTCAGAAGCTAGAAGCTGAAGTTGAAACGAGCGGAACAGCGAATGATTCTCCGCGGTCTCAGGTTTTGTAGTAGCATGCATGGTGCGTCTGTTTCGGTTGGAGGCACAACAAGTTAGTTCATCGATAACGTGAGGACTCGCCATTCTTTTCCGCTGATGTACATTCGTGTACGACTAAAATTCGACATATACTTGGACAGAACACCAGCCAAACTGCACCGGAATATACCTTAAAAAAGAAAACAGCACCGGAATCTTTGATCAGTTAATAGTGTTCCGCTCAAACACGTCAAAAACAGCAGAAGTTTGCTTACGGGCACAAGCCACTTCGCCATTGGAGGTAGAGTGGCTGATCACATGATAAATGGCTCCGAAGAGGCTGCGCGTATAGTGGGATGGCTAGAGGCAGGGTCGGCGACCCTACCCCACGGGCATCCGGCTATTGGCTGCCATCGCTCGTCAGTTGGCCCAGGCCAGACGTGCGCAATTGGCCCCCCATCATGCGGAAGTGGGCGGCCATGTAAGCCGCAACGACGGCGCTGGCCTGGCCACCCACGCATGGCACATCGTGCGATCTGCTGGCTCCTCGCCTAAGCTAGCGTCTGCGTCTCAGCGGTGCTTTGGACTGGGAAGACCCAAGCTGCTTCGCAGACGTTGTTTCCAGCACCTCTCTCTCGCGCCGAAATGATGGGCGGCAATGGCGTACTGGTACTAGTCTGGTCTCCAGACGGACCAGGGACTTTGGTCCAGTGGGGGCAGAATCCAAGGCCGTGTTTGGCCTAATAAAGCCTGCTAAAAAAAAGGTAGTTTAGGAAAAAGTATCACATGAAAATCGCTGTTGAGGTATGAGAAATCGCATGCATGAAGAACAGCTCCAGCTCGGAGTACAACTATTGCATTTCCCTGCGTGGATGGTGAAAGTGAGTGCACGTCTGTTAGCAGTGGCGCCTTTTGGGGAATCTACCAAGGCCCAACCGGCGCTCGCTCTTACATATCAAGTGCGTGCGTGCCAGTCTCTCTCATCGGTACTTAAGTTGACATTAGGTTGAGTAAATTTCAAGTGATGTCACAGAATACCATGGAGTAGGCCCGTACTTGGGGTGATAAAGCAGTATAGAAGATTTACAAAAAAAAACCGAGTTCTTTTCGAAAAAACAGAGTAATTCATGCTCCCGATTATTGGATTCATTGATCTGGTAAAACCGTGGGCTTTGACTTGGCATCAGGTCATGATAACCGGCTGATTTGCGGCCGATTTTCAGGGGGGAAAACAGTTATATTGGGTCTCCGATTAGAATACAAATCGACCTCAAATTTTCCGGTTCTTACACCAATTTAGCGATTTTTGGTTGATTGTTGAACCGATTTTAGCTAGAAATTCAAATAAAATTTAAATTTTTTGGCCTAAAACCCACCGAAATTATCCAATAATTGGTCACACCCCCCACCCACTCACAAGTAAAATTTTGCAACCGGCTATCATAACCCTGTTTGGCATGTAGTTTGCGGAGATACCAACGGTGGAAATCGATGGACATTGGGCGCACACCTATGCCGAGGAGAATCTGCCCAATTTGGCATTGTACCACGAATGCTACCCCCACTATTAATCTTTCTAGTCCGCACGTACGTAACCAATAATATACTATCTTTTTTAAGGAGAGATTAAAAATAAACATATAACTATGCAGAAAAGCGAAAGCATAATAATGTCGAGCTTAAACACTCACTACCAGTTAAAATCGATCTTGCGGTCCAAGGGTGAGTGGCGGTTCAATTATGCTGCTACTGGCGCCTCTAGCCAGCTAGTGCGTTTTGGAATGGTAGCGAGCGTACGACCAAGAACATGTAAAAAATTGTCCAAACGTGCATGAGGGTGTGGCAGCAATGGCCGACAGTCGTGACGTTGGGCAGCCTTGCGGTCCGTAGATTTCCCTTCGACGTTTGACGGCATGTTGTTTTGGTTAATCCTTGGAGACTGGATTCGCCACAGGTTACCGGTATTGAGTTGTATATACCATAAAAGATTAAGTTGATACGATAAAACGGGCAATTCACACGTACTTCTTCAACACAGTCTTTACGTGTAGGCTCTCTTAGGCTTAAGTGGGTTGTAATTATATTATTTTTAATTACGTTAATCGGGTCTTGAACTCAAGATCTCTTGACTCTGATATCATATTGAGTTATATGTATTAATCAGTTCACTCAAAAACTTAATCTGACAAAGAAAAACGGATAAATCACTTATACTTCAACAACCAAAAATGACACTCAAGAAGATGAGACATGGAAGATCAAGATATTTCGTACATTCCTTCCTCCAAGGTTCTGTTTTGCATTACCACGTAAGTCTTGGTTAACCATCCAATTCCACTTTAGTTTCCCTATTTTTCATTAGGGAAGGGGGGATCTATGGTATGCATGCCACCGAAAGTATCAGCAGAAAAAAAAGCAAGTCAGAGAATGCAAATAAGATAGCTTGGGAAACTGTTTTTTTAACTGGTCCGGCGGACAAATTCATTTTAAATTTTGAGCGTACAAAAGAACAGTGCAAGTCTGTTTGGATTGTGCTTGAGCTTGCAGTGTTGCCCATGGACAATTGAGATAGCTTGTGCTTGCACATGAAGTACCAAAGTATGATTTGCACCGAGATGAATTCCGTGCAGCCGAGTGGGATCGGGCCGGCTTGGCTTCTCTCTCCAGGACGGCCAATTTGTAAGGCTGTACAAGTGAGAAAACGGGCCGTCTACTCATCGAGCTTAGTTGTCGGGGGGCGCGAACCCCAGATGCCCACGGTGAAGCCCATGAGTAGCACCGTGCGGCCGCAATCCGCAAAAACCAGCCCAAAGCACTTGGAAAACCCCTCCCGATACGAGCCACCGACCGCGCTTCCGTGGCCTTTCATTTCGTGGGTGTCTCCGAGATGACGCGGGCCCGTCGCCAACTGCAACATACGGCCCACCCCTTTCTTCGAGGCCTTGTACGACCTCGCCGGCCTCTGTCTCGCAACGCTGCCTGCCTCTCCGGTGCCAAAGTGCGCGCGCTCCCTTCACCGACCTCGTTAGCCACGCCTCCACGGCGGCGCGCCAACTACCCATTCATGCGGGCGCGGATTCTCTGACTTTACTCGGTGACTTTACCGAGTAAAGTCCCTCCATTTGGTGATGAGTGGCCCAGATTCATTTTGTATTTTGTATTTTTTAATTTTTAGTTTTTTATTTTTATCTTTTTCTAGTTTTTTTCTTTTTTATATATTTTCTTTATATTATCTGTGTTAAAATAATCTATTTTTAAATAAAAAATAACTTATTTTTTATTTAAAAAATAGATTATTTTAACACCGATAATATAAAGAAAATATATAAAAAGAAAAAAACTAGAAAAAGATAAAAATAAAAAAAATTAAAAACTAGAAATCAAAAAATGCAAAATGAATCTGGACCACTCATCACGAAATGGAGGGACTTTACTCGGTAAAGTCATGCACCCACCCAGCGCCGCACGTCTCTTGACTTTCGTGACTTCTTCCAGACGAACAGCGTAAGGGATGTTTTTAGTGGTTTTTAAAAATGACTTTTAGTTTTTATATTTAATTTTTAAACAGAGTATTTTTTTAAGATATGATCTACAAGATAATTGTAGTACACACTAAAAACCTAACATCTATATCAACTAAAATCGCAAACGAGTATATCTCTCTTCAAAATCTCTGTCGCAAACAACTAAAATTCAAAAACAAAACAAATCTCTGTCAGCGGTCAAAATCTGCTGGTCAGACCGTCAAAACAAAACGGCCAGACCGCTTAACCTGAAGATTCCAGTATACAGCTTAACCATAATGAAGTCTTTTGCAAAACCGTCAAAAGCCATATTCAAACTCCACAAAAACTATAATCCAAAAATCAATTACCTATCACAACCATGTGGTGACCTCCACATGGTCTCACAGTAACAACAACTAATTAACCAATTTCATACTTGATTGGATTAGGTCATACCAAGTGCAGGGAAACTTCCCCAGCAATTTTTTTGCCCCTCACCGATAAATTTGAAAATTTAAAATTTTAAAAAAGTCCTAAATTTTTTGAAAAAAATCCATTTGAAAATTTTAAATATGATTTTTAATAGAAATGAAAAACAAAATAATAGTGTTGGTTTTGGATTTTTAACTCAAGACCTAGTGCTCACCAACTACCATCCTTACCACTAGGCTAGCTAAGTACTTTTTTCCTTGTATTACTTAAGGAATTTAGTTAAACTCTAAACTTTAGACCGAAATTCACCTGCTTTACAATTTTTCGGACCCGCTGAGACAACCAAAATTCCGCTAAAATTATTTTTTTCCTGCCAAGAGCTACACTGCCTAGGTAGGTAAAAGAATCAACCGAAGACAACGAAATTTCAACCCTCTCGTTCCAATCAGAAAGCCAGATGCCAACTCGATAATAAACATAGTAGAACTAGAACTCACACGAACAGAAGGTCGATCTGGGACCTACCAGGCAACCTCCACGGTGGTGTGGCATCGTCGGACCATGACCTGTGCGCGCTACATCACGTCGTCACCAACGGTAGTAGTATAGTAATACTACCGCAGCGGTGAACTGGTAGTGCGGTATAGACAGAGGTCGTGTCGGTACAGTTCAGACGCCAGGATCGCAGCAGCACCGCCGCGGCTACCAAAGTCGCGTGTCTCCTCCGGACTTCCCGAACGATTCCCCACGATCCCATGAGCGGCACGAGGAACGTGTAGGCGACTAGCCCTTGTCCCTCCACCGACAATGCTTGACTCGAGCAATGATTGGCGTATCGGCGGGTGCGATGCGATCGTGGCCAACACTGCGCGGCTACTGGAGAGACTGTTCCTCACACGGTCACACCGCAGGTACTCATGACGCCGCATCTGTGCCTGCGCTGTGTGGGTTCTCGCTTCTCGGAGCTAGCCGTCGAGTAAAACGGGCCAGGCCCAGGCACGCGGCATGCTCCTGTTAATCAAAGCAGCTGTTGGATGTGGCCGCAGCGCGCGCGATCCCGTTCCCATTTTCGGCACAGGCAACTTCTTCGTTGCCGAATCTTTTTCAGGACCATTTGCTGCATTATCTGGAAGCATCTTCCTGGGCTAGTCGTGCACAACAGGAAGCTGCGGCGGAGGGGGGATTTCTTAAGGCAGCTAGCCTTTGTTGCAACAATTCTCTGTGGTATGCCGGTACAATACAAATTTGAAGTACGTACAACAAACAGGAAGAGGCAAATAAAACAGCAAAGATTTTGCTTAGTCAGCTGTAACAATCCATGTAGATTTTGGACGCACTTTTGTTGCAAATGAAACTGTTAGAAATTGACTCATATGAGCAAGGCTTATTTTCTTAATTCCAAAGCATGTCTGATTTAGTATCATATTGCTAAGACAAAGTGGGGAAGACCAATTTATAAAGTGTTGTCATCACCATTCCTTAAATATGGATAGAAATGTCATGAGGAGGGTTTTGGCTAATCACGCACGTGCGCATGCATGCGTGCGCGTATTCGCGCATTTTCAAGGACCACCTAACAGACATGGTCACTGCTTAGTAGCTCGAGGACGAGCTGTATATCCGGGAGGGGTGTAATGTTATAGGTGTGGGCCTTGGGCCCAACCGACTAATTATTAGGAAGTAGAGATTATTTTATATTTGAGTTAGATATTAGTTTCCATTCGTTAGAGATATGATTAGGGATATGATATTAGTTTCTATTTGTTAGAGATATGATTGAGATTAAAATCTATCTGTTAAGGGGAGTCAATCTATATAAGAAGGCTGCCGCATGCTATTAGAGAAAGAAAAAAATAACAAAGTCATTCTCATATATAGTCTCCTCTCTCTCCCTCTATGCCGACGCCATCCGGTCATCTTCTCGGTGGTGTTTATTCCATACGGACTAAGGTTCATAACATATTGACAATCAAATCGTTGTTGACGATCAGATCAGAGCATGTGCTTTCAAACCTATGGCATGACGAATTCGCAAGTTCAGAAGAGAATCAGATGGCACTATGGCAGGATGCAAATTTTCAAACTTATGCCATAACGAATCGTAGGCTACAACATCAACCAATATTGTCCAACCAGCAACCATAGTTAGCTTGTGCACATTTCAGAGGACTGTGCTCTCTTGCTAGGCAATAGCACGGAATACACTCTGGTGTCGACTCATTGCACAACGAACTTAAGGTTCTAAGTCTGTTATAGCAAACCTAAATAATCTAAGCAAGAAATGTTACAAGCTTGTCATTCAGTCATATGCTTCCTCGGCCTACCAAATTTCCAAATCTTTATCTCGATGAAGAACAAGAAGGGCCTAGTTTCTCCCAGTGTTAACGAAAGGCTCTATGAATGAGTCCTTGATGGCAAACATTCAAGCGAATAACCGAAGGCAAATTTTCCAAGGAAACTGCATGGGCATACTCTGGTAATCTGGTCCCATGAACCAAACAGTATTACAGGAGAAAAACAAGAGGAACAACATTTCAGTGGTTAAGCCAAACAAGTGCTTATTGTGCTATAAAATCGCGAAGATAAACAAATGGTATACCTGTTATATACCTGCGCAAACTTTCGACAATTACACTCTGAGGCCTATCAGACCAGCAAAGATAGGAAAGGAGAATAGTTACAACAGTTTTGGCGGTGGAGGTCCAGAGAGATCAGGATGGCTATGTTTGAGCTTTTGAACCCAATGAGCTAGCCAATTCTTGTGATCATGAGTCTCCTGGCAGTTTGAGCTTGGCATATTGTCGAGGTTTCCATCTCTGTCAAGAACCATCTTAAACTTCTCCAATACTTGAACTATTTGCCAGAATTCCGGCCTCTTCTCGGGTTGAAAGGCCCAACATTGCTCAATTAGAAGACGTAATGCTGTTGGGCAGCTACTAGGAATGACCGGCCTCTCATTCTGAAAAAAAATGGAAAATTATGTTCGTCATTTTCTTTCTGAAAAGCACAGAACCAGAGGTCCATGAGAAAAATGTATACGCACTTCTTACTTCGGAAACGATGACCGCACTTCTTACTTCGGAAACGATGACCATACAATGCAATTAATTAAAAATGTCTCAATATATTGGTTCTTATGCAATGGCTCTCTTCATTATGAACTAGAAAGATAATATCAGGCCACCGAAGATATTACAATGCATGGAAAGAATAGGAATAAGATGAGTGCATACCTTATCAAAAACGGCAAAAGCCGCTTGGAATGGAGTCAAGTCTTCGTAAGGGACTGAGCCGGTAAACATTTCCCATAAAATAAGGCCAAAGCTGTAAACATCAACTTTTCGACCATAGGGTTTGTGCTTCATCATCTCCGGAGCCATCCATCTGAAAGTCCCAGGGTCATTTGCCAGAGGGTCACAGTACGCTTCTTCACAAGCTATTCCAAAATCAACAATCTTCGCACAGCATTCTGCGTCAAATATGATGTTCTCTGGTTTCACATCACGATGGACAACTCCTTGCGAGTGAATATATCCCATGCCGTGCGCAATATCCAAGCCAATTGAAATAATCTTCTCTAAAGGCAGAGATTTGTGCTCCTGCTTGTGCAAAAACGCTCTCAAAGAACCCCCAGAAAGGAACTCGGTGATGACACAAAAAACAGGTGGACTAATGCATGCTCCAACCAGCTACATAAACAAAACAGCAAAAATGAATTAAAGCTTTTTGTTTATTATGATAAACTAGGTGAGATACAAAGAGGCAAGATCATGAGTTGTTACTAGGTCCTGCATTTTAAAAACAAACCTACTCAATGAAAGCCATACAAATGTTTGTGTGGTGGTTACAGACTAAACAGTGAACGATAGGGTTACAGAAAGACTACAAAGGGGCTGCCTGAAGTTTTAGGAACCATAGAGATAGGGGATAGAAATCTATATTACATAAACTTGTCTCATGAAAAAAATGAGCTATGCCCCCTTGTGGCGCCTTACGTCACATATTTATAGTTATGAAGATGTTTTTTATACAAATATCTTTATCTAGATCTACAATCGTAGAGGCAATGTCATCCTTTCTCTTGCAACAGCCCTCTCGAACCAGCCACATGGCAGCATGATCATTGGGCCGACTAGGCCAAAGTAGGGGTCACCCCCTCAACAGTTTGGATTTCATTTCTTTAATTCTCAGCGTACATATAATGATATAAATCAAACAATCCCCATTACTATATGACATATGTTTGGCATATAGTACCACCCGGAAAATAACCTAAAAGTGCTGCTGCTAGAGAAACAAGTACCGAAACTTGTCCTTTGGTGAAAGTACTCCCAAGTCAGCTGGTAGAAGAATTATGTTGATTGAGAGTGAGCAAAATAGATAATACGAGTTACATGTTAACGATAGCCTATGCAGTCCACGCATTGCATCAATTATTTCAATATTCATTGATAGTTGACCCAGTAAACCCTGAGTGTATCTAGGCACAGATGGCCCCAAGTAAAATAACTAGAGAAGCACAATCACAAAATAGAACAGTGGTAACTATGACTACCATGGAAGTGCATGCTAATTCATAGCCAATGCAGAATTAGGCCAACACCCTAAGACAGTCTGCAATGGAAACTCATTAAGTTACCTTATTGACATTATGATGATGGAGGTGAGATAGTATGGTAACCTCCGTGTTGAACTGCTTCTCAAGCTGAACAGCCAATTCTGCATCTTCCTCGTCGTCGGGTTGCCTGATGAACTTGACAGCAACAGGCTGCTCCTTGTAGATTCCATGGAACAAACGGCTGTGCGCCCCGGACGCAAACCTATGCCCAATGAGCAACTGTGAGCGATCAACAGCCCATTTCTCAAGCACCTCCAGTGCAGCAACCTTTGTCCTTCCATTGTCCAAGCACTCTTTCCTGTGTTTCAGCTTGCCCGGTGCCCTCACCGGAGCAAAGGCAGACGGAGGACTCCCATTCAGCGCTCGTGTAGACGTAGATTTCCGGCGCGGTGGTGGAGTGGAGAACCTCTTGCTGGCTGATTTGGCCTCCTTGAACACTTCAGGCACGACACGAGTCGGGAGAGGGGATCTCGCCCTCTGCTTCGCCTTCGGCCCCTCGCCGATGACCTTAAGCGAAGAACTGCGTGTTGAGGTATCAACAGCCGGCATTTTCTTGCTTGGGAAAGGAGACGGACTAGAACACACCCTCTGCAGCCTCAAGCTGTGCTCATCAGGATGGAATGAGAAGTCGAGAGGCCCGGGGCTTTCAGCCTTCAGCCTCTGAACCTCGGGTTCACGACAAACTTCGACGCAGAGGTTGCTTCCCTTCTTTCCTTTCCCAGCCCTGTCATCCTGCTCGGTCGATGCTTCTTGCAACAGGTGACGATGATCACTGGCCTTTTCGTGCTGCTTCAGCTTGGCGTCTGAGGACGAGTCCTTCGTCTTCGTCTGAGGTTGGGCATTCGACGATCTTGCCCTCGGGATGGAGGAACTCGCCGAGCTGGTGGCCGAAAGCTTCGTCCTCTGTTCCAGGTTCAGGCCATGAAGCTTGAACCCTGAATTGGATCCTTTCTGCTTCAGCGCCGCGCCACGGTTGAACTGCTCGACGAATGCGCCGAACTGCTCCCTGCCGCAGCTCGACCGGACGACGGAGTGGGAGAACCTCGTCCGCCGCACCCACGAGTAGTCGTCGTCGTCCATCTCCTCCGAACCTCAGGGCAACCAACCAGGTCCCGATGCAAAGAGATTGACGCGTCGAGAGAACTGAACTGAATTAGAGGAACCTCGACGAGAAAAATCCGGATCCTAGAACATCCCACAACTCATTGGACAGACGCCACATTTGCCCACTTCTTGAGGGATTTCGACGAATCTCCTACCCTGCTCGATTGCTCCAATTCGGCGTGTAATTCCACCAGATTCCACGAACCTCGTCCCCCTCCTGAACCAATCCAAAAGCAATATAGTTCAGCAGCAAAGAACCTTACTCAAATTGCTTGTCTCATATTGCGGAGTCACCGGCAGATAGGAGTATCTATCTACAAAAACATAGCAAATGCTTCGATTGGCCAAACACGCGGTTTTCGAACAGAAAAGTATGGATCAAAATTCAAACGACGAACCGTGCAGGCAAAGCAAAGGAGAGAAGAAATCAGAGGCGTACGTGCAAGAACCATCACATGCAGGAAAGCGGAGGCAAGAGGCGTGAATCCAAAGCAGGAGGCAACAACAGGGAGGCCCAGAATTCAAAGCCCGTTCCACGCCACGCCCCCCGACGCAACTGGTATCCAAATCGAAACGGAGTTGCCCCTCCCAACCAATCAAGCCAAGAACGGCCTCGGCCGCCTTACCCGATCAGAAGAAACAGCCGGATCCAACCGAGCGAGGAGCCGGCCAAGAACAACGTGGAGGAAGGAGCGGCGACGGCACGAGAAAAGGAGCCGCCGCGTGGGGGTGGGGGAGATGGAATGGAATTTGCGCGGAGGGGGTGGGAATGTTGCGATGGAGCCCGGGACGACGTTCCAATCGCTTACCGAATCGAGCGATCACGGGCAGGGGAGACGTCCCCGCCCACCAATCCGCCCTTTTTTTCGATCTCTTCCCTTCCCTTCAGTCGTGTGCTGTGCTGCGTGGAAGGGTGGCTGGAATGAAACTTTTCTTCTTCTTCTTTTTTGCGTAAAATAGCTGGACTAGTAAAGTTCACGTGGAGTGCGCATCTGGAGAGGAGTGGGATTTCTCCTAATGATTTTATATTGGTCAACTATTATCAGAGGAGATTAGAGAAGTGTTTTTGGTGAAGAGGGAACTGTTTCTGGTGAAGAGGAAGGGTGAGACTTGCTCGCATGGTATACTAGGAAGATTGGATCATATACCCTCCCTTTAGTTGGAAAATTGAGGATTTACCCTCCACATCTCAATGACATGTAGGGTCATCATAAGTCACTGACTCGTGGACCAGGAGGGTAAATCCTCAATTTCCATCTAAATGGAGGGTATATGATCAATTTTTTCTTTTAGGTGAGTTATTGTAAGCTTATAGCTTAGTTTTTTTATAGTAATTAGTTTTTAAATAAAGTAATTTTTTAATATATGATCTATAAGTTAATTGTAGTAGATATTATTTTAATTTTATCTATATCAACCAAAATTGTATACAAGTATATCTCTTTGTACTATTTTACAAACAATCAAGATTCAAATATTTAAACAAAAAATTATAAACCACAAAAAAAAATCCCGCACTTCATCCTCACGATTCTTTCCTTCGTTGGTATCCGATTACCATGTGGATCTCGTGTAAAGGAGTTCGCCTAGGACTCTGCCGTGTCGGCGTAGGGGGGAGGAGTCCACGGTCTATTTTCGTGCGGCACCCTGTAGGATCACTTTGAAGCGAGATTTGGGACATCTTTTAGGTAGAGGTAGGGCACCAGGATGGACCGGAGAAGCACTGGATTAACGGTGCATCGAGCTATTTGGGCTCGGTTTTCTACAAGCCTGTTAGCCTCCAAGTTGTAAAAGAGACGCCCCTATTCATATAGGCTTTAGACTTCAGCTTATAAATAGTACTAAGGGTTTCGGTTCCTTAGTACAAACTCATAAGCACAAGAAACCACTCCTCTATACTGGAGCTTTTTGGTACTTTTTGGCTTCTGGCTTATTTTTTACTATTCATAAATTTCGTCTTATTTTGAACTTTTGCTATTTTTAGATTTTTTGCCGATTTTTTCCGTATTCGTTTGTGTTGTTTGTGATGAGCTAGTATATTTTTCTATTTTTAAATTTTTTAAATTTTAATTACGCCAAATAAATCACCTTCAGCTACAGTGAAATTTCAGTCGCTATAGTGCAATTTTAGCCATAAGTCATACCTTTTCAGCCCAACCGAGCAGGGGTAGAACAAAAGGTGTTATGTCTTACGTTCACCAGAAGCAGGGTAGAACAAAAAAAAATACACAACTAGACATCATGTTACTGATGGAGCATGAACATGGGATGGATGGGCGGTAGCGTGGTGCTAGGGTGTTACAAATGTCGGTGAAGTGCATGCTAGGGTCGGTTAGGAGATGGAGATAGCTATTACTATAGAACATGGTTGCATGTGATTGTGTGGAGCAGAGAGATATATATCTAGATTTCAAGATCATCTCGAATTTTTTTTACTGTACTCTCCTATGCCTAAAAATTTTACTGCGTTCTAAGAACAAAAGGTAGCCATATTATGTAGTCCAGACAGCGAACTTAAAAAAGAAAAAGTCCAAACAGGCCTGGCCTTGTTAATTGCTTTTCCAATATGGCCCCACCTGCAATGTCTTGCTGCGCGATGGGTTCCACTGAAAACCCGATTTCTCGGCCGTTGACCCGATCGCTCTAAGGCGTGCGTGTGGGCCAGATATTGACCATCGACTGGCTGACCATTGACCAACTACTTTGCTTCATGAAAAAGATGCCTTGAGTTAGGACCCCAAAAAAAATCAATTACACCTTGAATAGGCCTAATAAACCGACAAATGGGCCCAACAACCTGACAAACCCGTACTCCATCTCCTGCAGAGCCGTTCCCCTGCGCCACGACGCTCTCCACTGGAATCTCAAAATTTTTGAAAATTATGTATGTCTTTTCTTGCTATATGATCTAATTAAAGTTAACTTTTATTGCAAATTGATAATACTCAAAGAAATTAGATACAAATTATATTTTATATCTTTTTCAGGTCATGTAACAAGCCCAGAACCTATTTTTTTCTGCCTATATGGCACCATGTGAATAGTATAAAAATATTTTATTTTGTTTTTTCAGTTACAAGAAAGACTCATGCACACATACTACTATGCACACACGCGTGTGCCCTCTTAGCACAATCTTCGAAAGACGCACGCCGGGATAAATTCGTAACCTCATAAAATTCTCACTGAAGCGCAATGATTTGAACCCTAATAGATTTGAGTCGCACATCCACAACTCTACCATGCCACTAAGAGGTGGTTCCTATGCTTTATTTTATTTAGCTATTAGAAATTTTTTCAGCTTCTAACTCAAAAATCAAGTGTTTGATTCTCTATTTGTTTCACCCATCGCGACCATTACTCTGAATGCAATGATTCAAAACTAAAATGTGGTATCTTATACGAGATATTTCACTTACAAATTTTGAAGCCATATATGACGTTAATAGGCCACATTACTATTATCGTACTAAATATAGATGTACTAAAAAACATATGTGCTTTTCGAGTGATAGAGTATACGAACTGTCATACGGGTTATGTAATGTATTGATAAAAATCATTGAATTTATTTGTTAATGTACATATTTGTTATCGTTATGACGTCATAAAATTAAATTGTTTTTTACAAATAAATATGTAAACTAGCTAATTAATTGGGATGAAAACTCTACTAATTATATAGTAATGTTAAAGTACCATGTGAATACAATATTTACAATGCATTATGTACCAGCACTAACATTTTATTACCCTCTCCGTTCTATTTTAAGTATTTACAATGCATTGTTTACCAACACTAACATTTTATTATCCTCTCTGTTCTTTTTTAAGTGATATTTTTTTTATCTTTCACTGTTTATGAGACGTGACTTTGACCATTACTATTTATAACTTTATCTTATTATATATAAATAAAATTATAATATTATGAAAGTATTTTTAACAATAAATCTAGATAGTCTCAAACATATTAGTAGCCAAATTTTAGAAAATTTGATGGCATGAATTATAGAACGTTAGTTAAAAAATGTGTACGGGTGGCACGACGAGTCGATAACTGCAAGGTCAATGTGCGCCAGGAGGTGTCCAGCGGCCATGGTGAAAGTGTGCATTCAAGGAAGTGTGGTATGGCGGTTGAGAGCGCATCTAAGAAGGTATGACACGTGCAACACACAATAAAATTTTTCTAGCTTCATCATTATACCCAAAGCGGAAGGAATCAGCATAAAGATAAGTCAATGCAGGTCGTGATCACCACCACTGTCTCCCACACGTGCATTCGAAGCATTCGATCTCTTCCTCCGGCCGTCACCTCGCTACTAAGTCCGGGTCCACCCTTCGTCCTGCGTGAACTCGGTGGTGACCACCATGACCGCCTTGCCGCCGCAGCTGTAGCAGCTCACCATCACGCGCCCTGATGACTGGTACCTCCACTATGGCGACATCCTCATTGCCGTGCTCCCCCATAGGTTCGTCGGATCAGTGTCACTGGCTTGCTTTGGTAATGCACGCTGAGTGTTTGGTGTAATGTCTCTGAGAGGCAGGTGTTGCTGTGTAGCCCCTTGCTGCTTGTGGTTGGAGCCGAGTGTTTGGTGCCCCCTTTGCTGCTTGTGGTTAGAGCCCTCCTTCGTGGCGAAGGGAGCAGGTTTGGCATCGGGTCATCGCACAATGTGGTCGAACTGGTCTGATCGATGCAACGTGGTCATCACACGTGATCACAAGCAAAGTTCGGTACCCCTAAGTGATCGACAACATGGTCGTAGCAGGTGCTGGTCTCACGTGGTTATAGCAAGTGCTCGACCATGCGTGATCGTAGTGCATGCTCGTCTCAACGTGGTCGTAACAGGTGCTAGTCTCAACTTGGTCGTAGAAGATGCCCGAGCAGGCGTGGTCGTAGTACGTACTCATAAAAGCACTGGGGCGCTGCGGTCGGTGGTCGTAAGCTTAACGTATTCGAAATAAAAAGCCGTGGTCGACACAACGCGGTCGAAATGGCTGTGGTCGCGCGGCCCTGATGTAAGGTGTGGTACACCGACCACCTTATGGTTTTGTTTCTCATGTCGTTTCATGGCTCGATTATGCCAAAGTTCTTACTCAGCATATATCTCCCTATTTGCCCCGATTTGCACAAAATCTCATCAAACACTTGCGCAGTGACAAGACCAGACGAGACAGTCTTGCGCAGTAGTAAGACCAAACAGGGAGTTTTAAGTAGCGACGTGATGCTACACTGGTCCACAAATCGTCCGACGTGTTGCAGCCTCGCGGACGCGAATTTGCCCAAACCGAATTGGACTTGTCATTCATATGCATCGGGTTAGGCTATAAGTACTACCACTTTCACATCGTGTTTTCCTACACCACGATTACAACACTATATTGCTAGCATGAAGAAGTAATGGGAGGAGATCACCTGACTCGCAAGAGCTGTTGCGGCCCAGGACGAACAAGCGTAGCATGGTAGGAGGGCACCTCCCCGAAGCGAAGGCCCCCGTACCTCTAAGCCCCGAAGCGAAGACCCCGGTACCTCCAACCCCAACCCATACCTCAATGTTCCCACCGAGTGTTCACCGCAACACCCGCTTGTGGGGGAGGCGTCCCCCTCTGCCGGTGTAGGAACACATGCAAGTTATTCAAGTCCAAGAAGCGGTTGAGTTTGGACATGTGTTACTGGGGCTGCGGTCCAACAAATGCAGCGCGAGAGGGGCAACGAGGAGGTCGTCAATATAGAAAGTTACTATGATCCCACGTGCTGCTATGCGAACCCTAGTTGCATAGGT
The DNA here is from genome assembly GCA_036346245.1 of Bonia amplexicaulis. Lineage (NCBI taxonomy): Eukaryota > Viridiplantae > Streptophyta > Magnoliopsida > Poales > Poaceae > Bonia > Bonia amplexicaulis. The sequence continues at coordinate 16,155,854 of CM070737.1, read as the reverse complement.
GCGTACCACTCCAATGACGGTCAGCCATGTCCGAGGTGCCCCCATACGCAACACTCCATATGGGTAACGCCTGGCATCTTCTACCAATAACCACGCCCAGAGATGCTTATACCTTAAGCTCCGTATTGCCCATCATGCATACCGTGTGCGACTGACCCTTCTCTCACTTTTTTTGTTGTGTACATATTCTACATTGTCTTTCTCCATGTACGAATTCTCCATTGCATCGCGATATCACTTACCTTTCTACTTACGAATCGTTGCTACCTTAATCGCCCTCATAAAATTTTTCAGAAAATTTATTGCACTGCAACAATATAAGATGATCGCAAAATGTTATTGCAAGTCTAACAGATTTCGTACCATTCACAATCTACGAAAATCACAAACGCATAAACCGATATTATTTGCCCTTTTAAAAAAACAACTTACAAACAAGATTTGCTAAATGTTACCTACCTACAACAAACCTCCTCACAATTATTTTCATCAGATTAATAAAATAATTATATATTTTTAACAATTACCCAACGGTTGAACGATTAGAGGATTATCACCCAACTGTTGGGCGACATATGCCAAACTCGCTCCACGGTTGGGCGACATGGGCAAGTCACCCAACCATGAGGCGACTTGGCTTGGTGTCGCTCAACGGTTGAGCGATTTGCCTATGTCGCCCAATCGTGCGGCGACAGATGGTCATTTCTACAAAAAAAAGGGTATAATATTGTAATTTAAAATTAAAATTTGATTATTCAAAAAAATTCTAGCCACCTTTATGGCTGTTTCTTATTTCTTTCAGGTTCATGGAGAAGTCACAGATCCACATGTTGACACCTTTGACCGCGAGAAGGTTTTCATTCAGAGAATATTAGCACCACTTGTACAAAAACTTCCACAGCTGAAAATTGTTATGGAACATATCACTACGAAGGATGCGGTGAACTTCATAGAGTCATGCAAAGAAGGCGTGTGCTGTTACAATGACCTTATTCCTTCTATTTGCCCTTATATATGGTCATTACATTTTTGTGTTCTCAGGTCATGTTGCTGCAACGGTCCCCAGCATCTCCTCCTCAACAGGAATGCCTTGTTTCAGGGTGGCTTACAGCCTCACAATTATTGCTTGCCAGTACTGAAAGGAGAAACTCACCCTCATAAGCTAACACACAGTTTCCAGTCTTACATCCTACCATTGCTTATAGTTCAGAGTGAGATTTCTGTGGTTGAAAACAGTGACTTGGATGAATACTTCAGCAGTAAAAAACTAGATATATAACATTGCTCTTCTTGAATATTGCATTACATTATCCTGTTCATTGTGATGATTCGATTCAGCTCTTACCCAGCATTACAATTTCCAATCTAGGAACGTGGTAAATGAACTTCCTTGCATTCTTTTATTGTCAAAATGTCACTTCTTTCTTCTGTAGGATAGCAGTAGTATTGGAATAGCAAAAAAATGTGCTCCCTTTTCTTTTTCTTCTTTCGACAGCATTCAGTGTGCCAACTGTTTCTGGACCTTCTACCTCAGGACAAGCTATTGTTTCTGCTGTAACAAGTGGGAGTAGACGATACTTTCTTGGTACTGACAGTGCTTCCCTTGATAAACGGAGGAAAGAGTGTTCCTGTGGTGGTTGTGCAGGAATATATAGCGCTCCCGTTGCTCTCTCTTTATGCGAAGGTATTTGATCAGGTAATCTCTCTCTCTCTCTCTCTCATTAGAGTTCAAGTAATTTTGTTTGCTCCAGATTGGTATTATCTTACAGGAAACTGCAGCCATAATGATCTCAACTACATAAAGTGCATCACAAGCTTGCAGTGTAAAGAACTGTAGACAACAAAATGTTAAAATCTCCTACTAATTTGTTTCTTGGACATATTATCTGTTGTTTCCGGCCGGTGCTCTTAATAAGCTAGAAGCATTTACAAGCTTCAATGGGCCAGATTTTTATGGCCTCCCAAGGAACACTTAAGATTGTCCTGAGAAGGAGCGCCTGGAAAGTTTCCGCAACTTAGAACATGTACAATGCAGGCTCTTAAAGAGATGCTTAGCAATAAAAAACTAATTTTTTTGCCACATAGAATAGATAAAGTGCTTATTTTGAAGCACCGATGCTTAAATAAGCATCGGTGCTTAGTAGGTGCTTATATGTATAACTGTATCTATTAATAGATAATTATAGCCTCTAAGCACCTACGGAAGAGATGTTTGCATTGGAGGAAATAACTTTTGCATGGATACTTGATGATGTGGCTATATTCTCTCTCTTTAAGTATTCATATATAAGTATCTTGTATTGTATATACCCTTATACCTACAGTTCAGGGGAGATTGTGCCTATGACCACCGGCAACACTTTCGAATGGCTTCCATCTGAAGAATAAACAAAATACTACGTCATTTGATGGTGCATTTGGGGCGAAACGATAAGTGGAGTGGTTCCATGTCTTCCCCTCTGTTAGAATCAGCATAGCAAACATGGTTTCTGCCATAGACTTGTGTGGGAAAGCAACATTAGTGAGAATAACTTATTCAAAGCAATAGCAAAAGGTCTTCTTGCCGGGTTGTTTATATACACTAGGCACGTAAGCGCGGCGCCACGCCGCGTTAGCTACCGTGTGGACCGAAGTAAAAGAAACGAAAATTCGTGAGACGGTTCTTTTTAAAAATCGAGGACGGATGCGTAATTTTGGAGGAACCAAAGGGCTTTTTCGAAAAAAAAGGGACCCGCAAGGACCTGTACGTAACTGAAGAAGGACCTATACATAATTTGGAAACCGCGGGTTGCTATCGGTAAATTGGAGGGTGTTTTTCGTAAAAAAAACTGGCAGGGACCTGTTTGCGAGAAGCAGGGACCTATTTGTGAGAATAAAGGACATGTACGCGATTTCGCAAAATGCAGGGGGTTTTTCGTAAAATCGCTGACGCGGCTGCGCGGAGAGGGCCGGAACCCCCGGGTGTAATATAGGTATTATTCCATTAGATTGCACTTCCATTTCAGAAGTGATGAAGGGCCGCAAGGTGGATAGATTCTTTTTAGACTAATGACTTATGATTTATAGCTTAAAATTTGAATTCTGGCTGTTGGTGAGAGGCGGTACGTAAAGAGAAATAGTCGCTTACGATTTTGACCGGTACAGCTGAACTCAATATACTTTTAACTACAATTTTTCTATTGACCCTACCTTGAAAAAATGTACCATCTAAAAACTAATTACTGTAGACAATATAAATTACTGTAAACAGTACAGGTATAAACCAATTTAAGCCCGAAATAAGACAGCCATACTTTTCACAAATGATTTAGACAGCAAAACACTGATACTGAGCAAATATCAACCTTGTAGTTATGTCCTCATCAATCTTACCGTTCTCTTCTCGCAAAATTTTCCCGCCACAACTCATGATTGCAAGTTTTAGACTGGGAACTGGGAGGGGTAGCGTACTTTCAGGTCAGTGCCGATGTACTAGCGCTTGCTCAGTCACCCATGCACAAATCAACATGCGCCCCCCCCCAAATCAGATTCTCTCACTTTGTGCTCCTCCCTCTGTCCTCAATATCCAAACCGTCATCACCGTACTCGTCGTGGACTGCACGCAGGAGCTCTCGCCGCTCGGCGCCACCGACAATGCCCCTCTCCTCCATCTCCTTCACCACTCTTTCAGCATCCTCCCTCTTCCCGGCCCTCCACAACTCCTCCACCACCGCCCTCCTTGTGATGTCATCCACCACCCTAGCCATCTCCCACATCACCCGCTCCGCCTCCCCGACCTCCCGGTCATCGCTAGTCTTGCCGATGAACGCAGCGTTGCCGGTAGCTCCGTCGGCACTGACCCCATCCCCACATTTCGTTGAATACCTCCCGGGCGTTGTTCGTCCGCCCCGCACGCCTTCGGCCCGTGCACCGGTAGTCAGACGTGAAGGCGTCGACTCGCACCCGTCTGGGGCCCCATCGGTGGAACACGCGCGCGTGTCGTTGAGGTGCGCTGACCGCGCGTAGCCTTTGACGAGCACGTTGAGCGATCGCGTGTCCGGCGTGACCCTTCCTCGAGCATCGCACGAAGAGTGTGGAGCGGTGTCCATGTACATGTAGTGGACCATGGTGTCGCCGCCCCACGAGACAAAGCAGCAGCGGTGAAGAACGCGTGGTAGGTGTCGTGAAGGGCAGCGGTGGGGTCGTGAGGCGCGCATGAGGGTGTAGACATGGAAGGCCTTGCCGAGCTCGCTGGGCGGCAATAGAAGTAGAGCGCGGCGGAGGAGGGGCCCGGGAGGGAGGATGGGAGGAGGAGAGAGAGAGCGCAGCGCGGTCGAAGTCGGCGTAGAGGTCGGCGGCGGGCGCTTGATGGCGACGAGGAAGAGGCGGGTCGGGCGAAGGCGGGAGACGGAGGGGCTGGGTGAGGCGGGAGGACGAGGCGGGGTCGAGGCGAGGCGAGGGGGGCGGGTGAGGCGGGACGGGAGGAGGCGATGGCCGCGGAGCAGCGTCGAGGAGGCGGCGTGGGGCGGGCTGGCGGAAGCGGTGCGGGTGCGGCGGGAGGAGGTGGAGAAGGGAGGTGGTGGGAGAGGAGGCGTGGGTGGGGTGCCACCGAGGATGCGCGAGGAGCGTGGTCATCGCGCGGAGGGCATTTGGGCGCGGACTCGTTTGGAGCCTTCGAATGGTAGGGAGCCGCGGGGATTTGGTCTTGGACTAGGATACATACTTTGAAACAAATTTTCTGATAAAAGAGAACTTTATTAATTACCCAAGAACATTAATACACAATCTTGAGCAATTATCTGCTTTACACAGACAGGAAACTGCGAACGCCACACAATGCAATGGCCAGTACGCTTGACTAATTGTGTGCGCTCATGAGCTACAACATTTTGCTCTTCTCACATTCCGAACGATGAACGGCGGAAGTTGTGCAAACGCCAAGGCATCCGACCTTGGAACAATTGACCCATCGAACTGTTGAATTTCGCCATCAAGGATCCAGGATCCGACTACACTACTAGTACTCTAGTAGTACCTACCTACTATGTTCGTTCACGTAGAGACCGTGCTTGTAAATTTGTACCAGGCTATCATCTCACAGAACTTGATACAAATCGCAATGCATATCTTGATGCAAATCTGACGGTTCAGACCTAATGAGGCCATGACCCACAAGGCCACAACCACCCCACCCCACTCGGTTAGGAGGCGAAGAATTCTGGACATTTTATAGCATTGTTTACTCTAAAAATATTAAATATAGCTTTTAAGTGAAAAAAATTTATTTTTGGTCCTTTATACGACCGTGGGACTACAGGACAACGACACTTGTTAATCGTGCAGTACCGCACGACTGCACTGTAGCTTAATCGTGCGGTCCAGGACCGTACGATTACACTGTAGTAGAACAAATATACAGAGCAGAAAAAATAGACGACTTAATCGTGTGGTCGTGGCGTGGACCGCATGATCACTATAACTGGTTTAATCATGCGGTCAGGGACCGCATAGCTAAGCAAATCGTGCAGTCGGTCGATCACTGTAGCCCTTAGTTGTGCGGTCCAAGACTGTACAACAATACGTGTCGTCATCTCGGAGTCTTACAGTCCTATAGGGACCAAAAATAAAATTTTATCATTTAAAAGATTATATTTGATATTTTTAGAATCAACAGTGCTACAAATTTCCAAAATTCGGAGGCGAACGCTAAGCTCTCACGCTCACAGAGCGCCGGGCAGAAAAAGGGGAGAGATAACAGGCGACCTCGGCGGCTCCCAGAAAGGATGGCCGCCGCCGTCGCGTTGGCGAGCCCTCTCCGGCGTATCCTTCACGTCCCTTACCCACGCCGTGCTATCCCCACCCCGTACCACTTCTTCTCGCGAGGTAAGCACTAATCCATCGCTCGGTTTGATTGGGCTTTGTTTGGTTTAAGACTAAGGCTTGGCCACGCTTGCCGCAGGGCGGTGGCACGCTACCCTCGCCGTCGCCGCGGCCGCAGGCGGAGATGCGGCGGTTAAGGGGAGCGTGGACAGGAATGCAGCCGAGGAAGTCAGGAACATTCTGGATATGGTGATTTGTTTTCTTAATTCGAGCTCTGTTTATTTTTTACTGAACTACATAGAACTCCCATGGGAGCCTAGATCGACGTGGAACAGTTTTATTGAGTGTTTAATTTATTGAGATTAGATGGTTGGTGATAATGCATATTGTTCGCTTGTGGGCGTGGTGTTTGATTAAATGCCTCAGTGGAATCAGACGACTCTTTTCCGCTGCGATAAACAACTTCACAAAGCATTATAAGCTTCAGGTTATGTTCCAGTAAGTGAAGCTTCCTCTCTAGGAGTATATTGGAGCACATGAAAATAAGGGGCAAAGTGACTTTCAACCACATTGAACTGGTGTGCCTTTCTAATAACAAAATAAAAATGCTCCCACGTTTGCTCCTTCTAAGGGATACCAAGTGACAGGAGTTTTGAAATTGGTAAATACATGTTCAAGTTCGACAGATAAGCTGTGGAAGGAAAAAGAGACTTGATTCCGATAGTGAGAGTATTGAGGCTGAAAAACACACTAGCATTTATTACTGTTTGTCACATGATGGTCGAAACAGAACATAAAATAGCTCCACCTTTTTTCATGTAAATAATGTACCATCAAGTTCATTAGTAACTTTGTCCCAGTATTGTGCTTGTTAATATAATTGTGTGTGTGGAGTTTGATACTGATATGGTTATTCCTTCAATTCATGAATTTATATTGACATCCAGCTTATGCAGGCAGAAAGGGCTTCCCAAAGAACAGCCATTTTCCACACCAATTTTCTTGTTCCACCTATAATAAACGAGGCTATGCTGGCAATTGAGAAGTTAGCGGATATCAAAGCAGTAGCTCAAGGGGGTTATCCACAGGTGAAATTCAAATACAGTCAAAAGGAAATTTGCTAATAACCTCCTGTAGCCTATCTTCCTTGTTTCTCATTTATATATTTATCTAGGCTGAGCGGTGCCGAATTTCAGTTGGACATCCAGACTCTATGACAAGTAACCCAGATGTAGTTGCTGCTTTGAGGTTTTCTCAACTTTTTATTATAAGCACCACTATCTGTTATGTAAGCTGACTTTGAGGCCATCCCCAGCATCGCAGGGAATTTCCGATTGGAACCCTGTTCTCATGGTGACTTTCTTGGTGCTATTCTTGGGACAGGAATAACAAGGGAGAAAGTTGGAGATATACTTTTGCAGGTGCACTGCCTTCCCATATGGCCATTTTTTCATGTCCCCCTTCTCATCATTTGAGATGTCTCTTTGCATTTTTGTTAGGGGGAAAGAGGTGCTCAGGTCCTTGTAGATCCAGAGCTTGTTGACTACCTGACTTCTACACTCGAAAAGGTAGGTATATCCCAAATTGCCCTACCACAATTCTCGATTTACTTGAGCTGGATGTATATATGTATTCCGAGTTTTGTGCCAATGCGTATGACAGAAAGCATCTTAGATATTTTATCCCTACAGTTCAACTTAGTATGATTCAATGTCATGCAAAACACAGAAGCTCTATATTACAAGTCGTTTTCTTTTTATTTTTACTCGTGATACATTAAGAAATAGTAGCACATTGTGTTCTAATATTTGTTTCTGGTTACTTACGTCATGGAATAGCTTTATCTATTTGACATTAGTATGTCATATTGTGAGTTTTGACAAAATCAGCCCATGAACTTTGCTGTTCATGAGTGTTGTACAGTTTTGGTTATCGCAAACCCTTGTAATTACGGTTTACTCTCAATTAGACTTTGTTTGACAGGTGGGGAAAGTTGGTGTTTCATGCACCCAGATTCCCTTGCTTGCTCTAGAGTATGAACAACCAAGGTTAGCTTCGCATGTGATCTTATATCTTAGTGTGTACTTCATGCTTTGGGTCTCAAAATTTTATGTTGTAAAAGCTTGGAACGACCTACTCAGCACTACCTTTAAATTGCAGGACCAAGTCATTTAAAACTGTAGAATCATCGCTCAGGGTTGATGCCCTGGCCAGTGCAGGATTTAAAATCTCACGCACAAAGCTTGCTAGCTTGATCAGGTATGAACTTTGAGCTGTCGATTTTCCACTTTAGGTTCAGTAAAACATTTCTTTATCTTAATATAAATGGTTGCTTGTGGACTTTCTTCTATTCTAATTTGGACAATGCTGTCAGTACGTACCATTCTTTTTTGAATTAGTCCTCACAAAGCAATTAGTTTACCGATCTATATGTCTTCTATGTTTGTTCAGCGCTGGGGATGTCCGAGTGAATTGGTCACTGGTTTTGAAAAATGGAGTGACCCTCAAGGCTGGGGATGTTGTTTCTGTCAGTGGGATGGGGAGATTAAAGGTAAAAAAAAAACTCACCAGTGATCACCTTTTATACGTGACTCTTGAACTCCCTCAAAGGAAGTTAGGATAAGATCATGATGTTGCTGTTGGCACCTAGTTCACTCTGATGGCACTATTTTCTTGGTTTTGCTTGAGAGGCATTTCATGTTGGACTTAAAAATATATGTTGGAGCTTGCATCCAATAATTTATGTCAATTATGTTGATTTCATATGTGTTCCTTTTTTCATATTGTTTCAACCTTAGGTTCCTTTCACACTATGTGAAACATAAGGTCAGAATTTTCAAATGAAAAAGCCACAACCTTTACTATGTACTGATGTTCATAATATCTTTATTGATATGATGCTCTGTCATGTAGCTTGAATTGGTGCAACCATGAAATATCTAAGTGGAGAAGATTTCTAATTGTATATCGATGAAGTAAACGTATTGCTTTGCTGACAATTGGATTATTTTAGCATCAGATGATATGGAATTACATGTTATTATGGAGGATGTATGAGTGCTAATAAAGATGTATATTGCCTTTCAAACTTGACAAGTCCCCTACATACTAATATGTATAGCAACCAGTTAAATGTTTCCGTTATTTAAGTTATTTATTTTATATAGATTGGGAAAATCGTGACTACGAGGAAAGGAAAATATGCAGTTGAGCTGATTCGATATTTGTAGGCCCATGACTGATCAATGGTTCTCTCAAGATTACTAAATGAATGGTATGCATTCTTTACATCTATATGTGACTAATTATTGCGTTTACATCTCAAATAGCAAATCTGAAAATATCACAGATCTTATTTGTTGTAGTATGAGCACAACGAGTATATGGAAGGAATACAAGTCATATAAGGAAATAAATAAGAGTCCTTATCTATTTCTTATTCTTATCCTTAACACCCCCTCAAATGCGAGGCGTATGCAATAGCATTGCATTTGAAAAAGGAATTAACACTAAAACAAGAAAAATCCGAAGTCCGAGTCTTGATGATGTCGTCGTTACGTGCAGTCTTGGAATAAACTGTCAAACATTCTTATCCTTAACACAGGGTACCTCTTTCTCCATGGGAGAAGAGAGAGCTAATGACACGAGAGAGAGAAAGAGAGATTGCGTGTAAAATGAGTGGATCTGACCCCTTCATACACCTTTTAGGGGCTTATATATATGAGTGGTGTAGGATGAAAAACCCCTTAATAATTACAAAAGGTATGGGTACACTAGTACATTTCTTTATACTATTGGGCTTATACTGTTAGGTCTGCTACAAGGTCCAGTCGTTTAGGACTGGACCACTCCCACAACATTATTATATTCTTAAGATTTGTTAACTACTGTAGCTTTGAAAAAGCATATTTTCTCAGTGCTAAAAAATTCCTTTGAAACTCATCAGTATAGATTCAGCATTTCAAATAAGCACCACCCTGGGTGCGTCTACTATTCAATGAAGTCATATATTGCTCAGTCATGATGGAAGCAGTACAAAAGAGCGTAGACTGTGTAATGGAAACAACAATTTATTCAGGGAAAATTTTATGTTGTGCATGCTTAGCATTGTATTACAGATTTGCACTCTTCTACACTGTAGTATGGCACTTTGGTAAGAGTTTTCCATGTACCAGCCATCACTGATACTGTCTTTTTGTTATTATGCAGGACTGAGGTTCTCTTTGAACTGCAAGTTCTGTGAGAAGTTGTTCTGGTTTGTGGCATAATAGAAAGGTTTATGTTTTCAGAACAAAAAAAGGTGTTTCTCCTATTCACTATTGATCTTTTCGTACTAAATAACATACCCAGTTCCATTTTTGTAATGATCAAGTGCTAGAATTGTCAACCATGAAACATGTGACATGATTACAACAAGGTCGTAGGAGACCTTTTTGCACTTGTGAAATTTGATAACAACTGGTCGTAGAATCAACTCCCATTTAATGCTAAAAGCTTGTCAAGGGGCTAATCTTTGTACGGGATCATCACAGGATTCAGTTTCCAAAGCTGCAAATTGGCGCAAGAGTCTTATTGTTGCATATGATTTGGTTATCACAAGGTTCTTTCATAAAAGTACTCACGCTGTGCTCATTTTCTTGGGAGCAGAAAGAAGATAAGTCCCCATCTAGGATTATTTGCCGAAAAGTTAACTAACTAGATCAGGGGGCTACAATGCAACAATAGAATATCTAGATCTTTGGATGTGTTATCTCTGTGCTGACTCTTGTGTGGATGCCTGAAATTGAAAAAAAAGGAGATGAAGCTTCAGATAGTGCAACCACCGCAGGGATGTCTCCACTCTCCAGTTCCTTAAGAACACAATAATTTCCCCTTTATTTTTCCTTCACATATATATCCAATCTGATGTAGTGAGATACTAGTATACTATGTAAAAGGCGGGACATCACATGCATGCTGCTAAAGGGGTGCGCTGTACCTACATCCAATCTTGTGGACCTTAAATGTAAGTTGACAGCTTGTGACAATGAGTTGTTTATTTTGAGCCCACCCATTAATTGGCCATGAACTATAGCTACAGCTACCTTCCTTGCATTTTCTTTGACATAGGCTTGGAAGTTTCTTAGGTTAAAAAAGGGAACATCTCAGTTTCAGAGCGAAGCGAAGAAACCCAACAATGTTTGCCACGTCGTGAATTCAGCCAGATGAAACCAAAACGAAAGTCCAATCCTATGAGGCTACTAATAATCTTCTAATATCCTGAATGGTAGGCCAGTTTGCAACGTCTGAGCTCTTTGATGATACATGAAGCCTAGCTATTGGTTGTTACTGGCCAAGTGTGGTTTTGTCATGATGGTTTGGTCGATCCGGTGTCTGGATGTCAAAAGCTAAGATATGAACATTTGGTATGGTGACTTTTAAAGTGGACTATTCTTATATATAGTTATAGGGTGAAATGTTGTTAGTGGGTAAAATGAGTGGGACAGGTAAGGGTGAGCTACACCTTTCCAAAACAGAATCATCCTAATTTGGACCCTTTCACCACAAGTTCACTTTGAGCCAGCGTGATGCTGTGCTATCCCCACAGGTAGATAATGTAGATTAGTCCCTACAATGTCAAGTCCCAGTTTGCCAGCTCCAGGGTGTATTTATCAAGTTCCTCTTGTTTCTTTAGCAGTCCAACTTGCTGAAAAATAGGCAAATAGCTGCCCCTACGTTCGTTCCGGATGTGCCATCTGTACGACAAGATTAGTTGCGACAGAAGAATAGACTCCGGCTCTATAATATGCGTAAAGCTTCATTGGATTCTACGCTCACCCTACTTTAAAACACACAAACCGAAGGCCTGCCTTACGCTTGTCCTAAGCCTATAGCGAACATGCATTGCCCTCCTTATCCATAGTGTATATAATCTAAGAGGTCTTAAGGTGGATCTCATCTAAACCTTAAGGTCAATGATGTAATGTATATAACCCACTAGACCTTAAAATGGTCCCACTTGTCAGATAAAGAAAAAATGTATTTTAATGCTTATGGCCAGGTCTTTAGCTTAAGGACTGGTCTTAAGGTTTTTTTGCTTATGGCCTACTTAAGGTCATCCCTATAATGTATAAAGTTGACCTTAAGGTGATTTAAGACCCTCTATTTTTATACACTGTGGATGCTCTTATTACCCAGCGAAGACTTGACCGGTGCGGAGGGTCCGAGACTATTTTACGGAGACAGGAAAGGACATGCCGTCCTTTGAACTAGAAGAAAAAATACTGAAAAAAAAATAAGTGATAGATGTAATCGTTTTCATGCTCAACCACTAATCGTGATTACCTGTTCTTTCACTGCATCATCAAAGGGAGGAATTGCGCTCGCACCACACATTTGTGTGGTTTTACTGGTCGTACTGATCCGTTTTGTGATTTTTGTATGGGAATGGTTAAGAGTCAACACCGCGAGCTCTTCTTCACACGTTTCAATCTCCCATTTGCCATGTTCGAACCTATCACTACCGCCATAGATACCGGCGGAAGTGGACACGCTTACAATCAATAGTGTTAGATTACATACCAAATGATGAATAAGTAGATTATGAAGAGTTATAAAGGGACTGTTTAAAGCCTTACAAACCGTAAAGATAGAGAACAGAAACTTATACTACATAGATTTATCTGATCAAAAAGCCCTACCCTCAATGATGCCTTAAGGCATATATTTATAACCATAAGAAAACTTATTATATAAATATCTTTATTTGGGTCTACAATCATAGAAGCAATATCGTCTTTTCTTTTACGATAGTCCTCTCAGGCTATTCATGTGATATCATGATTATTGAGCCTTCTGTTACAATAAATCAACTGGCCAAGGTGAGACCACTCATCCAACAAATAGCATGCCTACGAGACTGCACTGTCGCTGCAAATAGTACCCCTCCGTTCAAAAAAATTAACATGCAAGAAAGCGTGCAATCAAATTTTCTTAACTTTGATCACTGATGTATAAAAAACTATTTGTATTGATTATATGAAAATGATATCATTAGATTATTCATGAAAAATTAGTTTCATATTATAACAATTTTATATTATTTTTTAAATATATTCATATAAAAAATAATGGTCAAAGTTGTATGTTGGAAACTGTATTGATATCCAAAATATTATATATTCTTGAACAAGGGAGCGTTAATTTATGGACCCAAAAAAATTAGAAACGGAATTTTTTTTAGTTATTTCCCATGACTCTAGCAAGCACAGGTTAAAATTTGGACCTTGTTAGCAACTCGCAAAAACATAGTAGAACTTCTAAGATATAAGAGCAGATTAAAAAAAAAGGTATAAAAACAAGCGTTCCTTCATTTTTTTTAAGAAAAGAACAAGCGTGAGTTTTGAAGCAGGTCAGATCAAATATGGCCCTGTTCATTGGGCTTAGGCTTCTAGCTCATTTTTCAATTTTCACTATTTCTAAATTTCATTTTTTTTTACTTTTCGGTTTTTTTGCTAGTTTTTTTTTCATATTCGTTTGTAATATACGTGATAAGCCAATATATATTTTTTATTTTTAAATTTAATTATGTCAAATAAGTTACCATTAGTTACAGTATAATTTTAATTAGTTACAGTAAAAATTTAATAATAAATCACTAAAATTTAGCTAAGTGAGCATGCTAAGATGCACCGCCTTCTTGCTCCGGTCTGCCTACAAGTACAGTACGTCATCCAGAGCCTACATGTTCATTTCGTCAGGAACACAGGACGTGCAAGCACCGTCCTGATCTCACCCACCCAATCATATACTACCAGTACGAACTAAAATCATAGATCCACATCCGCAACCGACGCCGGCATAGTTAAGCCGTTTCTGCGTTTTTAACCGGCCGTGCGCCGGAGGAACGCTTGGCGCGCGTGGCGGCCCCGCAAAAAAAACGTTGTGCGGCGCGCGCACGCACGCGGACGGCGCGGGCTAACTGGAACGTTTGGGGCCACGACATGCCGGTTCCCGGCGCGCGATCCGACCAAGTACCGGTGCGCCGACCCGGCCCCGCGCGCGTACGTACGTGTGCCCTGGCGTCTTGCGCGCGCGAGCCAACAACTAACGGCGAGGGGCGCCGAGCCCAGTGGAGCTTAATCCGGCGTTCATATTTGCCACCGTGCAACGTGTTTTTGGTTGCATTGATCGATGTCAGATCCTCCTAGTTTCACGTCCGTTTGTTTTGGTTTCTATAAATCGTTTTTTATAGTAAATAAATTTTCTATGATGCGTAATTTTTAAATGAAGTATTTTTTTAAGATAAGATCTACTAGTTGATTATAGTATATATTATAGTGGCTTTTTTTCATATTGGTCAAAATCGTACTCGGATATCTCTGTACAAGCTATTACTATTTATAAATCAAAACAAAAAAACATCAGTGAAAGCTAATATGAACGTCCTAATAGTAAAATAGTAGTATCATACCTAATAGTTTTCATGAAAAAGCAAGCAATTTGGTAGCTACGTACTAGTCATTTGCTTGTGAATTACTAGTACCAAAATTTCACTTCCTGTGTAACTACGGGGGACGTTTGCCCAGTGTGAACCTAATTGAGCCGGAAAATTAATTAATCCAGTAGTATAATGAAGAACTAGTGCTACAACATTGACATGGCTCTGTGGAGTTAATGGCATCACATCCTAAGCTGAATTTAATTTGCCGCATCGACGACACATGAAAGGAACCGATGGTCCGAATTAAACAAGTAGTAGTACTGGCACTGGTACTGCACACAGCGCGGAGACAGGTGAAATAATTAGGGTGCGCAGGAAAGTCAACAAGCTAAAGCTAGCAGCGCATGCACCGTAACAAAGCGGAAAAAAAAAACAGCTTAGGAAACCTCCGCTGCTCTCCATTGATATACGTGGTCGGGGCTTGACTTTACTCGACCACGCTCACGAAAGGCGAGTAGTCTTCCTGTCCACGTCCTTTTTTTTTTTAAACACGGGATTCTTTTTCCTTTCGTAAAAGAGTGCCCATATGTGTGATGTGTGGCGCTGCTGATATGCCCAAGTTTCACGTCGCGAGTTAGCAGTTCATCGGTCGGTTAGCGAATGACTATATATCCTGTCAAAAGAGTAGGACATATCTAGTGCATCCCATCCTACGCGCACTCCTGTTCATCCTCTACGTAGAGCCTTGGCCAGGGCAAAATGTGCACAGGACCGTACCTGCATGTATATTGTGGATTGTTTTATATCATAGCTTTTTTTTTGTTTATGGTTTTTGAATTCTGTCTGTTTACGAGAGACATCATAAAGAGAGAAAATTGTATGTGATTTTAACTGTTACATCTGAACTATTTCTGTAATATTGGCCACCACTATAATATAAATAAAGAGTACTATTGGCTATTTTATATACGGAATCAGAAAGAAAGCAATAAAGAAATATCAGGAGTTCTCTCTATCTCTCTATGTTTTCAATCTACTATTTTTGTCTTCTGTGATTGATCTGGTTTCACATAAACAGAGGAATCGATCGGACTGGTCGCCAGTGACAGTTCCTCAACACGTTATCAGCACGAATCGCTCCGACGAATTGAAAGGTAATCATCGAAGCATTAGTAGATTGAATTGTCTATATCTAGATCGCTCTAAATTCCGCAGATTTCGCTTTTTAGATTATTTTTCTACGGTGCAAATCTGCTCTAATCTACTACGATGTTGTCGGCACAACATTGAATGGTACATTACATGAAAGGGTAGATATTGATTGCATTGTATATATTGAAAAGAAGAAGAAAAATACGTGCACGGCAGGCCTCGTACGACCGCCGTACGTAAACCGGCCACCGGCCACTAGCCCACCTCCCCAAGCGCCGCCACGCTGGCCCGAAGCTGCCGCCGGCCGCTCGACCGCGCTGCTCGGTGCTGCCTCGGTTTCCACGCAGGCCTCCCGTGTTGACCCCGAAACCGCCGCCGGAGCCGACGCCGGGCCGTCCGCCGTCCACCAGTCTCGCTCGCGCGTCGTCAAGTCGCCCCGCCCGAAGCTAAGCGTCGCCGCCCGAGCACCGCCCAAGTCACCGCTGGCCCGGCCGCGGAGCCGCCGCCTCGAGCCGCGACGGCCGACCGCCGCCGCTCGGGCCCCGCATGCGCGCCCGCCATCGTGCTCGAGAGCCACGTCTGCGCCCATGGCCGGCCTCGAGCGCCGCCGCCGCGCTGCGTCGGCTCCACCGCCAAAGCTCGTCCGGACTCAACGCCAAGACCGAACTCCGCTCGGCCCGCGGTTGCTTGCGTCGGTCATGCCCACCGCCGCGACGCACGGCCGACCATCGCCTGGCTGGCTGGCCTCGCCGCTGGCCGGCCCCGACGCCGAGGCCGGCCACCGTCGCCTCGCGCCCGCCCGAGCCACAGCTCAGGTCGTCGTCGCCGCCTCTATGCACATGGGGTAGGGAAAACCCTACCCCTTCCCCCTTTTCAAAACACGTTTGTAAATTATAGTATCATGCACGCAAGGATCAACCGTGATTCCCAACAAGTTGCAAAATATATTTGCACTTTTAAAATCATGGCACAAGGTATAGGTACATGGACTCAACATATTCGCAAAACACATTTGCAAATCTAAGTCACATACTACAAGAATTATGTATGAGTTTCAACTATTTGCAAAACACATTTGCAAACATAAGCCTCATACCACAAGGAGTAAAAAACATGGACTTCAAACACTTGCAAAACACATTCGTAGTGTATAGTCCCATGTAACAAGAATTCAACACATGAACCTCAACTATTTTCAAAACACATTAACAAATAATAGCATCATACTACGGAGAGCTAGAGTAAGTGGGATTGAGCTATCAACACATGATGAGACTCAAGCCTCTTAATAGTACGGCAACATATACTAGCAATCTGGTCTTCCAACCAAACACCAAGACCGGTAAAAGACTAGGAACATATCTATAGTTCTAGCTAGTCATACATTTGCCTTGAGCATCCTCTTAAAGCTTGATAACGCACAGCTTTCCTTCAAGTTCAGGTCATTGTCTTGATATGCATCAACCCATAATATATCCTTCATTTGAACTCCATCAACACATGATGGGTCTTCACTTGACTTGATGATCAACTTATGATCTTCTCTTCTTAGACATGCATCAACTCATGATGTATCCTCTTCTTGGTGGCCTTCAACTCATGAAGTCATCTTTCATCCCACATCTTGATTTGATGATCTTCAATATATGAAGTCATCCAAAGTCATCCTTATTTGTGGAACCAAACCTATTCATCTAACTCATGAAAAATATTAGTCTAAAAATCAATTGCCAATAATTACCAAAACTTCACCATTAACTCATAATATAGGGACTAAATTATACAATCTTCTCATTTTGGTAATTCATGACAATCTCAACAAATAATGAGATAAAAGAGTGATTTGCGAGTATACAACATGTAGACAACAATTGTATACTCTAGAATAAACTCTCTACATATTTAACTCATTTGAATGAAAATGTTTATCTTTAAGATTAATTGCTAGAAAGCTTACACACCCAATTGTCATTAATCATCCAACCATTAGCATATAATGGAGGAACTAGATCAAAATCCGATTGCAAATGATTGAGTTTAAATCAATCAAAAGTATATATGAACTACACAAGTTATATATATACTCAAAGGATATGTTTCAACGTAAACATCCTAATATGTGGAGAAAAGAATATATATCAATACTAATGAAATCACAAAACATAGAGTGAACCCTCTAAATGTGTGCATACAAGAAAGTATAGTTAAAATATATGCACATATTCATCTTAGACTTTTGATAAAGTTCAATCTATATTTTATATCTGAGAAATGTACTAAGATATAAGAATATGATATTGAATGCATACCTCCATGATTTTCACATTTTCATTCAAATGAGATTTAAGCAATATCACAATTAACAAACGAGTTAGTCTCACATTTTCATTTGTTATTAATCACATCCAAATGAGACTAGACAATATTATAGTTAATAAACACATTAGTCTCGTAATTACATTTGTCATTATCACTAAAACTAACTTAATGTGGTTTGAACTTACACCAGACACACACCACTTCACCTCCGGTTACTATGTATTCTTCAGCGAGAACCTTGTGTCTTGGTTGTCCAAACGTCAACACGCGGTTTCCCATTCCAGTGTGGAGGCAGAGTATAGAGCAGTGGCCAACGCTGTCAAATCATGTGACATCATCCTGCCAAATCGCCGACATCTTCACCAAAGGCTTGTCGTCCTCCTTGTTCATAGACTTCTGAGACAGTCTCAACGTTCACAATCCACCCGCTATGATTGCGGGGGAGTGTTAAGTAATATATTTTTCCTGATTATAATTCGGACTAACTATAATTAGATGGATAAGTATAGCATGTAATCTGGCTCAATATGGTTAGGATCGGCAGAGACATGTACTCTGTTAATTCGATTCTCTCCATCGCGAGACCAAGCAGGCACCGATGCGTCCAAAGACGACGGATCTTCGGCCGTCTTCCGCCGATTCTGAGCCACAATTAATTGGATTCATTAACCAGAACCGGTGCATTGCACAACATGGCGCCACCACGCCGAAGAAGCGCGACGATAAGGAGCGAGACGAAGACATGTTTGAACGGGTCTACTGGCGTCCATGAGACGGCGAATCTGTCCGTCCGAGCTCCCGTGCGATGCCCACATGTCATGGCTCGTGCGCTCATGGCTGGATGGGATCACGGGCCACCGGAAGGAGCGGCCGGAAGCGGAGGAGCATTGGAGGGATGCGTGGATGGGCGGATTCGTCGCGCGCTGCTTCTTGGCTTGCTTCCATACCACAGTTTTGCTGCGGACAACTGGTCTCTAACTGTCCACAAGTGCAACAAATGCAAGTGGGCGCCCCCCAACCCAAAGTCTTCTTGGTGACTCTACTCCGTTTTAGCCCGTTAAATTCAGCTCTTTCGGATGTTTTTTTGGCTAAAATAGCACTAGAGTCCTTTGGTTTTTTTAGTCATTCAATTAAAGAAAAATAAAAAACATCGTTATATCTCTACGAACAATTCAAAGTAACAAGAGAAAAAAAGAAGAAAAAAGCCGCGTTAAGAAGTCAACACATTCAAAACGATTTTTGACTTCTAGAAATTAGAAGCCAGAAGTCAAAAGTTGTTTATAACAGGGCCTTAATAGTAGTATAATTTTTTTCCGCTAGCTGTTTTACCAATCCTTCCTCACAATATACTCCGTGTGTTCAGCATTGTGTGTGTGCCCACGGCAGGCGACGAAGCTGTTGGAAATAAGCAAAGCTGCAAACTGTGAGACAAACTAACTGTCGCTGGGGAAAATTGGGACACTGTTGTGATTTCAGTCACAACATTTGACTGCTGAATGTTTGATTAACAAACAGGGACCGAAAGCCATGCAGTAGCAACCCTGAATCCTGACGCAGTTGGTACTCCGGTGGAGATGATCCAGGTAGATCCTGCCACAAGTTTGGCTGGAGTACTACTGGAAATATAGGGCTGACAAAACGCAGAATTTGTCAGGAAAGTTTCGAGCTTTTGCAAATAATGCTCCCTTTTCGTGCGCTTCCACTGTTAGGGGCGGAGTAGCCAGCTCCACCAGTACCCCCTTCGTATGTCAAGCTTCCACCACAGGCTGCAGCGATCGGCCATTGTAGCGAGTGGCTTAGAGGAAGAAGCTGGCCTTCATGGGCCGCGCGTGCGTGAGGAGGCTGGAGGTCCACTACTAACCCATGCATGAGTCACCATTTCATCTCGGACTCTCGGTCACTCCCAACTCAGGCCAACCATAGTGCAAGGCTGAGGTGGCGGTGCGTGCGGGCTGACGGGCGGGTGCTCGCCGCTGGGCATGTCGCCAACAAACAGGCGAGCTGGGCGAGCCGAGGCGGCGAGGTGGGCGGCGGGGCGCGCACAAACATGGCTACTCCTCAATCTGAAAACAAAAGTTCAGATCCAAAAGTAAGAGTGTAATAAGAAAATTAGTTGAAAATTAAATGGATTGCAAATCTGAAATTGGTTTTTATGTTTGATTAATGATCTGCTAGATTTAAAAAGCTATTTTAGCACTACGGTAAGCGGCAATGGTTCAAGACCAAATACCCGTGCAAGCGAAAACGCTATGGCGACCAGAGAAGCGCAAGTTAATATTTATGATGTTCGAGTTGTGGTAGCTATTTTTGTGTGTGATGTTGAAGATGTACAGACACAACCACTTGGTCCACTTTCACCAGAACAAACTGAAGGTATTAAGGATTTTAACACGGATGTTCACATTATGGCTGATCCGGCATTTCGTATACCAATTGAGGAATTTTATCCCGATATTAGAGATCAAGTGGGGAGGGTTTATTTATTAAAGGACCCGATTAAACCATGTGGTCATAATTTTCCTCACAAACAATATGGAAAGAATTTTAGGAGCTTCTATGAAACATGGTTTAAGAGTCACGATTGGTTGAAATATAATGTGGAGAAGGATGGACGTGATTGGTGACAACAGTTTCGGATAAAAGAGTCTTTTCAGCAATGAATATTATTAGAACCAGTTTGTGCAACAGATTATCCGATGAGTGACTAAATGACTTGATGGTATGCTACATTGAGTGGAAGATATTTAAATGACTTGATCGTGATAGAATTAGGAAATGATTTCAAGTCATAAAACATCACATAATAAAATTATTTTGATCTTCTAGACGTAATTAGTACTTTAGTTGTATGCTTTTTATTTGTCATGTTCAATTAATTTTTATTGATCAATTAATCTCAACACTTACTGATACCTCTACTTTTGATATGTTGTTACTTTATCTTTTGTTCAAATTAGTGTATTTAACGATTTGATATTTTGGTGAAAAATTGTTGTATAAACTTCATTAACGAGGTACCATATTCTACGTCTGCCTTCACATGTTTGCACGTGGATTGTATTTTTTGGTTTCAATTAGTTAAATATGCTCTTATTGTTGTTATTGCAACATGTAAGCTTAATTAATTGATTAATTAATCCATCCTTCCGTAGTTTCCGCGAGCGATCAAGAAATCGAAGCCGGAATCTCGGATTGTACAATCGCTCGCGAGTCGCATCTCCAAAAAGAAAAAAAAAAACTCCCTTCTTCCTTTCAAGAAGGGAGCAAAAATTACAACAGCGGCGGCGGCGATCAAGAACAACAGCAAACCCCTTACAAAACTAGAACTGTGAAGAAAGAACAGTCAAGCGAGAGCAGTAGCAGTAGTAGTACTCGTAGATTACTTCATAGCTGAGGCGCACGCAAAGGTGGAGGCTTTGGCTCACTCGGACGGCACCGCCGCGGAGGCGGCCATCCTGGGCGAGGTGACGGGGAAGAGCGGGAGCAGGCGCGGCGGCTCGGCGCCCCTTGGAGAGGGGTGGAGGAAGAACCCCTTCTCGGCGATTGCCGCGCGCTCGGCCTGCTCGGAGGATGGCGCCGGCGAGCGGTTGAAGGGGTCGCCGGTGAGCGGCGTGACCGGGCTGAGCTTGAGGGACGGGAAGTCGAGCACGCTCGGCGAGAGGATCTCCGGCGTGGCGGCCTTCTTCGGCGACGGCGGCGTCCCCATCGCCAGCGGCGAGATCATCCTAAGGTTCTTGAGGCTGCTCCGCCGCTCGTACAGCTTGAAAGCCGGCTTCTTGGGCCGGCACGGCCCGTTCGCCGCCTGGCTACCGCCAACTCCGGCGCTGCTGTTGCCTGCGGTCGTTGTTGCCGTGGCGTTCTTGGAGGACTGATCGGCGCCGGTGAGCATCTGGACGACCTGCTTGAATGAGGCGGTGTCGGCCTGGACGAAAGTGGTGGGGAAGGGGGTGGTGTCGATGGTGCGGGGGACGGGCCTGGGGGATGGCGGGAGGCTGGTGTGAGGTTGGGCACGGTGGTGCGGGTGAGACGGCGAGGTGGAGGACGACGACGAAGACGAGGTGGAAGACGAAGGGGAGTTGGGGTCTTGCTGAGGTATGGGGAGGAGTTGCTTGGTGGAGACCTCCATTGATGCCTTGTGTTTGTGTGAATGCTTGGTTGTGGGGTGTGGGTTTCTTGGGTTGTGGTGTTGGGGAGGAGGAAGAGAAATGGATTTGAGGGGAGGAAGAGGGTGGGGAGGTTAAGAAGGGGAAAGGAGGGAGTTAGAGATGCATTGCTGTCGGTGTGAGTGACAGTAAGACTTTGGAGGGATGCTTTCTCTCTCTTTTCTTTCTGAAGAATCCCATTTCTTTCTCTAAGGTCCTTTTTTTTTGTGCCAGCTTTGGTTTTCTTTTCGTGTTGGGTTTTATCATTTTTTTCTTTTCTTTTACTTCTGTAGACTGTAGTGCTGTGTTGGGTAGTGTGGTGGTGGGGAAGTGGGGTGATCTATTTGCACACAGCACCTCATATTTCTCTAATTTGAATTTTGTTCCCACTAGAGTTTGGTGTTCACGTGGTATTTTTTAAGACCTTTTCTTTCACATGGTATACGCTTTTTTGAAATAAAAACTATCTTTCGCAGATGACGCCGAGTAGCCTGCCGTAGTTTGCGGACAAATTAATCCTGCATCTTTTGCAGTCAAGGGTTAAGTTTGGTAGTTTTCGTTTTTTTTTGTTAATTTTGTAAAAAGTATTATGTTTGAGTGACTAGTGGAATTACATGCAATTAGATGTCTAGATATTATAATATAATTTTATTTTTTTAATATAATTCTAATTCCTATGATTGATTAAAAACATAGATATATTTATTATACAACTTTAATATATGTATATAATTAATCTACACTGTTACAACTGGCCCCACATAAATATCTTTTTCTTTTTCTCTCGATTAATGAGAGTTTTCCACTATTTCCTTTTTAGAACTATTATGGAATTTTCTAGCCCTTAAATTGAACAAGGTGTCTTCAATATCACTGATTGTTTGTTTCGATATATATAGATACGAGTATTGTTGTGGTTATAGTCCAAACAATAAATAAGAGGGCTTGTAGAGTGAGTATAGAAAATGAACTGGCCTGACTCTCTCATTTGCCCAGGCCGTATATATATATTGCCATAAGGTCTGATTACAATAATAGTCCCTACAGTGACGTACTATGCCATATATGTAGATATCTTTTTACATATTTTATTGGACCTTTTGGCCCAGCATGCCAAATGGATTTAGGTGGGGGCCACCACTACAACAGGTATATCATGAATATTAATTTTGTTGATACTATTTGTATGATCTTATAGTAGCTTTATGGTCGTGCCTCCTGTAAGTAGGGGTGGAAAACGATAACGGATAATTCATTTTATCCAATATTCATATCCGAAAAAACACGAATATGATAAACAAAATCTGTACTCGAAAATGTTCGTATTCGTATTCGAGAATATTCGTATCCGTATTTGAGAATATTCGTATTCGCATTCATATTCGAGAATATTTGTATCCGTATTCGTATTCGAGACTATTCTATTCGTATTTGATCCGTTTCTAGAACCCATGAAAAATCCATATGAATTTTGTGATTCAAAATTTGAATTTAGATGGTTTAAAACCGGTGAAAAATCGGCAAAACCGCTAGGAATCCGTTTTATCCGATATTCATATCCGAGAAAATCCGTATTCGAAAATATCCATATTCGTATCCGTATTTAAGAATATTCAAATTCGTATTCGTATCCGTTTTAAAAATATGGATTCGTATTCGTATTTGA
The DNA here is from genome assembly GCA_036346245.1 of Bonia amplexicaulis. Taxonomy (NCBI): domain Eukaryota; kingdom Viridiplantae; phylum Streptophyta; class Magnoliopsida; order Poales; family Poaceae; genus Bonia; species Bonia amplexicaulis. The sequence goes on along the minus strand of CM070737.1, from coordinate 16,132,354 downwards.
GACTATCCGATCGTATCCAATCTGTTTCCACCCCTACCTGTAAGTGTTAAGATGTAACCCAAAACATAGAAAGATATAGAGTTATCTTTTTCGCTATTTGAATCCGTGACTGCCATAAGATAATTACATTAGGCATCTGTTTCTGTCCTTTAAAAAAACAGAGATGTTGCAGTCTTGCATGCTTTAGAGCGATGAAAAGAAAAGTAAAATGAAGAGAATAATAGAAATAGGAAACAGGCACGGGAGGAGATGGGCAACGGTCTGAGACCCAGAGAAAATATTAGTGAAAAATATTAGTAAGTATACTAAAAAAACATCACACAGTAGACATGCCCGGCTTTTATTGGTCGGCCCGAGGCTATCCTTGCCAGCCCAACGGAGCGGCCCAATGGAACGACCTACCTTAGCCGGCTGCGCCTTCTTCGATCTTCCCCTTCCGGCCTCCCCAGACTCCAGCCACCTTCGGTCTATTCCCCGCCCTCCGCCTCCTCTCCGCCTCTCCGCTGCCCCCACCGCCTCTTCTCCCCCGCGACGTCGTCCCCGCCTCCTCTCTTCCACACCCCACCTCCTCTCCGTTGCAAGACCACCCCGCCTCCTCTCCACCGCGGCACCGCCCCCCGCCTCCTCTCCGCCGCGATGTCGCCCCTCGCCTCTTTAGCTCCTCTCCGCCACGACACCGCCCCCACCGGCCACCGCGTCCTCTCCGCCGCGACACCGCCCCAACACCTCCTCTTCGTTGCGATGCCGCCCCCACCTCCTCTCCGCCAGTTCGCTGCGACGGTGCCCCCACTGCCTCCTATCCTACTCCACCCCTAGCGCGGAAGGCCGACAACGCCCTCCTAACCTCCTCAACTCCTCTCCTCAGTCCTCACTCCTCACCGCCCTCAACCGCCGGTGCCGGCTCTCAGTGAGGTGAGCTTACTGTATGACAATAGTCAGTATGAGTGATACTGTGATACTGTAGTTTGTCTATTAACTTACTATTTGAATTTTTGCGGTACTAGAATTAGAAATACATGATGAGGAGGACCAAGACATTGACATCTTACTTTTCATCGCAATCCAATTACAATCAAACTCTGAAAACAATAGGAACTGGAGGTAGTAACACCCCACAAAATAATCCCTGTGTTGTGCTTAATTCGGATGCCATTATTGCCGATCCTGGGCTTCGGAAACCAATTGAAGAGTTAGATGTAGATATTAGGGATGGCGCTAGAAGGGAGTATTTGCTATTGGGACCATACCGATCATTTGGCCATAAATTTCCATGAAAAATGGTATGCGGTAAAATAATAAGCTTTCATGAAGAATGGTTCAAAAGGTATGATTAGTTGGAATACAGTGTTGGTAAAGATGTTGCATATTGTTTTTATTATTATCTCTTCAAGCAAAGGAGGCCTGACAACTTTAGTGTTGATGCATATACAAATGTGGGTTTAGTTGTTGAAAGAATGCAATTCAATCTTTTAATGAGCATGCTGGTAAAGTTGATAGTGCTCACAATAAAGTTAGAAAATATTGTGAGGCTTTTAAAAATCAGAGGCAAAGTGTGATACATGTATGGGCTGGTTCAACCAAGAAGAAGGAGGAAGAATATTTGGCTCGTATTGCTATTATTTTAGGTGTTGTAAGGTTTCTTTTATTGCAAACTCTTACTTTTTGTGGACATGACAAATCTTCTAGATCAAATAATAAGGGGAACTTTTTAGATATGCTGAAATGGTATAAAGAGAATGATAAAGATGATGCAAAATTGTTTGATAATGCTCCTGGGAACCATATAATGACTTCACCAGAAATACAAAAGCAATTGTGCAAAGCTTGCACAGAAGAGACCGCTAAAGCCATTATGGATGATATTGGGGATAAACAATTTGTTGTCCTTATTGATGAGTCTCGAGATACATCTATCAAGGATCAAATGGCTGTGATTTTAAGGTTAGTATGTGCTGTTTGGAATTTTGGATTGCTTTGTTATTAAAAAAACCGACTATATTAACTATGTTTCTTGTCCCATGTAGATATGTCAACAATCAAGGGCAGGTGATTGAGAGATTTATTGGAATTTAGCATGTTTCTGATATGACGTCATCTTCATTGAAGATAGCCTTAGATGTTATGTTTGCTAGTCATGACTTATCTATCCATAGATTGCGAGAGTAAGGATATGATGAAGCATCAAACATGAGAGGAGAATTCCATAGGCTGCAAAGACGGGTATTGGATGAAAATCCACATGCTTTTTATATACACTACGTTGCTCATCAATTGTTATTAGTGGTTGTTTCAGTTGCAAGTATTGCTGTTCTATCTTAGATTTCTTTAACTATATCACTTTGGTAGTCAACACTGTTAATGCTTCTTGCAAGAGACACGATCAATTGGCCCAAGAACACCATGACAATCTTGTGAACAAATTGGAGACCGGTGAAATTTTTTTAGGAAGAGCGAAAAATCAAGAAACTGATCTTGCAAGACCTGAGGATACTCGGTGGGGCTCACATCACAAAACCTCATGTTATTTTCTTCTTATGTGGGACGCGATCCTAGAGGTATTAGAGAATATTTCTGATGATACCACTAATGCAACACAAAAGACCACAGCTTCAAGTTTGTTAGCAAAAATAGAGAGCTTTGAATTTGTACTTATATTATATCTTATGATCAGAATATTAGGCAAAACTAATGATTTGTCACAATGCTTGCAAAAGAAAGATTAGAACATTATTCGTGATGTAGGATTGGTTGGGGCCACATTACAGAAAATTAATAACGTGAGGCAACATGGTTGGGATGAGCTCTTTGAAGGGGTAAAGACATTTTGTCTCCAACATCACATCATTGTGGCAAATATGTCGAATACGATAACTGTTAAGGGTCGTTCGAGAGGTCTTGGCAGCCAATTGGTAACTTACTACCATCATTTCAATCATGAAATATTTAATGTGGTGCATGATCAAATTATTGTTGAGTTAAACAATCGATTTGCTGAAAGATCTACTCGGTTATTGAGATGCATTGCTTGTCTTGATCCGAAGAATTCCTTTTCCGACTTTGATGAGGATAAATTAGTTGAACTTGCTAAGATTTATGCCACCGACTTCTTCCAATATGATTGTGTACTCCTTAAGGACCAACTTGAGATATTCATTGCTAATGTGAGGGCTGATCCGAATTTCTTAAGCTGTAATGACCTTGGTAATCTTGCTGTGAAGATGGTTCAGACCGATAGACACAGTTTTTTTATTGGTATATCGACTAATTGAATTGGTCTTGATTTTGCCTGTTGCAACCACAATAGTAGAAAGAGCTTTCTTAGCTATGAACATTATCAAAACTGAGTTACGGAATATGATGAGTGATGAACGGATGAATAATTGCATGATATGCTATATTGAGCGAGATGTATTTGTAAGCATCAATGATAACAAAATTTTACAACGTTTTCAAAGTATGAGGACGTGTAAGCAGAAATTATCTCGTGCCAGTGGTATGCTACATTCTTATTTTGTAATTTGCATTAAAAATAACGTTGTGGTCTTGTTTCCCTGATTTACATATGCAATTTTATCTTTGCATGTTCAGATTCCCGTACTATTGTTGATGAAGATATGGTAGGCTCAAATGAACCAAATCTTTGTTAATTAAGCAAAAATTACATCATGCTAACGGTACGTTATATTCTTTTTTGGTTATATTTTATCTATTTTGTCGTATCGTTCAACATGAAATTCAAATTTTATTTTGATTATGCATTGTGTTGTCTTTTATTATATTTCAGTGCTGATAGTATTTGATATTAGTTATAGACTTATAGCTCCTTTAGTTTTGAATTCGAGATTCTGAAAAATCCTAGCTTTGTCACTGGAAACAGATAAGTAAAAAACGTATGAAATTACCAGCAAAGTGGTCAAGCAATTAACGCGCGAATCCAAAACAACAGCACCGAGAAAAAGCGAAGCGGGAAGAGTGCAATTCGCGTTGAAATGCAAGACCGCGAGTCCACAGCTCTTCTACTTGGGAAGATGCCGTCGATTTTTCGGGGGAGCGCTTTAGCTTTTTGGTACTTGCTCTCGTTCGTTTTGCCGTTTTGGTCACAAGTTGGGAGGGTCCAAAGATGCTTGTTGCGATGAAAAAGGCTGGATGCGCGCATTGACTTGGACAAGGCCCCCTATTGACTCTACCTCCTGCTAACTGCAGGTGGGCCACCCAATGATTCCTCTCCTGTCGTGTCCCTGCCTCGTACTATCTCTCTCGGGCTTCGCACTACGCAGAAGTCATTGTTCCTGCTGACTGCTGTGCGCATGGACTGGAAGTGTCAGTTGAGGTTGTTAACTTGGTAAAGTAACAGACGTGCATGCCTGGTTATTACAAATGGGAAATGAGGAATTTTTAGCATATATAATACTATTTGAATCTATGTTTAAAAATATCACTATACTCATGGTATTAGTAAAAATGGTATTTTTATCGTCCGGCGACCAAGCGACGACGCTGTAGAACCAACACGTGCCCCCTGCCGCCCCATCAACAGACGGCAGGTTTAAGCCGAATAATTAGTCGGCTTAATTACTTATCTTAAATTATTTTTTATATGTACTGTTTGTTCGAGTTTTAAATATAACAAACGTGCTCAAAAAATTATGAAATTTTATGTGCATTCTTTCAACACAACGTACTTCATTGTGTAATTTTTTAATAGTTATATTCGCTCTAAATATTTCTCAAAAATTCGTACGATTATGATATTTGTAGGAGCTATTACATATAGCAAATAAGGGTAAAAAATTACAAAATTTTATGTGCAACCTCCCGACTCATTATGTAAATTTTTCATAATTTTATCCATTTTGAATGTTGCTTAAAAATTCATACGATTATGATTTTTTGATAAGTTGTTACATATAACAAACGAACTCTAAAAATTACGAAATTTTATATTTAGCCTCCTGACATAGTAATTAAAATATTTACATATATAATTGTACAAAAAATTTAGCCAATTTTTCAGAGGTCTACATGTACCTTAAAATTATTGAAGCGAAACTCTCTGCTTGCTGCTGTCAGTACTACTTGTATAACCATATGTAGCAAGAGCTACCACCAGCGTTAGCTCATTGTGCAACTCTCTCTCTCCCTCTAATGGCTGCTCATTAGCGGCACGCGTAAGAGAGGGCCTAGGTGGAGGAGCTCCAGTGGCTGTTGAGCAACGTCGAGGGCGGCGTTCACGCGTGCTACGTGGCCTTCCGCATCGACAGCGACGGAATGCGCAAGTGGCTTACCAGGTTCCTGCTCCTCACGTTGTTGATTTCATTACTGCAGTCCACTGCCGAGAAGCTCGACATCCTCGAGTTTGCCTCGGCTCCGCCACCACTACAAGCTGGTGCGGTCACCGACTGTTCGTCTCTACCAGTAAGTCGATCCAGCCGTGCTAAACTGGTGCAAGTTCTCCATACCAAGCTGGTTCATCTTCTCCACCTGTGTGAAGATGGACCAGAACTTGTTCGAATCCATGCTCCTCAACCGGCTACCTCCCGTCCGGCGCTAGTGAAAAGCCCTCGTCGGGAGCATTTAATACGTACAACGGCCACAACGCGTGGAGGGCCATGACGTGCGCCCTGACACGTGGCACTACGGCAGTTGCACGGGAGGGGGGCGACGGCTGAGTCCTTGCGTGTCAGATCATTTCTGTGCGGGAGGGGGTCGAGCTATTGCCGACACGACACCCGGGGAATTGCTTAAAAAACATGTCACGACACTCCACCCGCACAGGACCTGGGCGCGCCAGCATCAATGGAGCTCGTTTGCTATATGTAATAACTTTTACAAATATGATAATCGTATGAATTTTTTAGCAGCATTTATAGTGAATAAAATTGTAAAAAAACTACACAATGAAGTACGTTGTGTTAGAAGACTGCACATAATATTTCGTAATTTTTTGAGCTCACTTGCTATATTTAAAATTTTAAATAAACAACACATATAAAATAATAATAAGACAAGTAATTAAGCTGTCGTCTGCTGGTGGGACGGCGGCCCCAGTGGCCGAGAGGCAGGGGGCACATATCGGCTCTGTGGCATCGCCGCCCGGTGGCTAGATGGTAAAAATGTTATTTTTGTTAATACCACATGTATACTGTTGTTTTTATAATTACGGGTTCAAACAACGCCATATTTACCAAAAAAAATTCGGGAAAAGAGGCTGGTTTACGTCGAGTTCTCGATTTCCATTTGAGTTTTTTAGACCAGGGAACTCCTTCGTTAACTTTGAGCATAGCTTCTTTCATGAAGTCGGATATCTCAAGCCACATACGCGGACTAAAAGAAGCCGGATATCTCAAGCCACATAAGCGGACTAAGACTATTAGAGACCTGCTTAGCACACAAATGGGCGTCATTATTACATTGCCGTTTAACAAAACAAAGTGCAAAATCTGAGATTCTCCTGCTAAGCTCCCTAATTTATGCAAGAATTCAAAACGTGTCTGCACATGATCGTGTCAAAGATCGACAAGCTGTTTACTATATGTTTCCAGTAGAAGTTTTTGCACACCAACGTGCTTTGCCAGCTCAAGTCCATCCCTACAAGCTATAGCTTCCATATATATAGCATTCAGGGCATAGGAATACCAGATAGCCTCAGCAGCACGGAAAGCTCCATGATCATCTTGAATCACCATTCCGGATGCTCCCTGTTTACTGCTAGGGTAGAAGGCACCATCTAAATTATATTTGAGCCATTGATCGATCTGAAGGAGGAGACCACAAGACAGGCAAGTTATTCTCTTCCGAAGTCATTTCCACATTAGTTACCTGGCATAAATCAAATGCCATGTCTCTAGCCCAAAGCACAGCTTGCCTTGCATGGCTGCATGCCTTGCTGTCCATGTCGGCGTTTATTGCGCTCTGCCCACAACGTCCACATGCCACATAGAATGATCACAGCATTCTCCTGCTTACAAACTTGTTCTTTTAAGCCCATGTGAAATTACGAAGCCGAGGCAGTTTAATACGCACCAGCTCTTTCAAAAAATGCCAGAACTGCTTAGCGAAAGTGCACTCCATCAAAAAATGGTAAATGGACTCCGATTCTGCACCACAAACTTCGTAGTTAGCAAGTAGTTCAATATGTATTCGGTAGAGAATTTGACCATCTCGTAAGAATTCATGAAGTACTCTCCACTAGAAAACTTTGACCTCCGGTGGAACTTTAAGTTTCCAAATCTTTTTTCAGTATTCCCGATGATTCGACGAAGTAGCAGAATACTCCATCCGACCTTGCCTATGGTCTTTGGCTAGCAAATTGTATGTTGTAGGACTGGGTGGCAACAAGAGGGTAAATAGTGTCTTCTTAAAGTTTTTCTTAAGTATTCTAGATTCTATTCTTTAATAACTAGAAAGTTATAGGGAATATCACATTCTCCCGAAGTCACAGATAAAAAAAACATAAGAAATCAAAGTTCGATGAAATCTTCAACACCGGTGCATCGAAAGGTGTTTCTTAAATATTTTTCAGTTTGAAGGAAAGGTGCATCGAAACCGAGCCAAAACCAAAATCGGTGAATACAACTTGTTCCTGAGTAGATGATGGCTTTAGATATGTTCTCACATATCCCAGCAAGCAAAAATATGAAGAAATCACGCCAAAAACTCTCGGATCAAGAAATTACACTTTGAGATCAAATCAAGCAAAACTGGGTTTTCTTGATAAACTTGCTATCAGAGTATCTAGATAAGTGGAGATAGATTTTCAGATGTTGTCTCCATCTCTTACATATTCTTGGCACAACAAGATCAAGAAAAGGGAAGAGAAGATATCAAAATCAACCAAATCAACAACAAATCAGTCAAAACATGAGGGATCTATGGAGTTGATTAAAGATTGATGTATTGCTTATTTGAGGAGGTAAATTTTACATCCACTCCACCTTGAAGGATAGAGAGTACACAACGTACTCAACTCTCAAACCCTAACTCCTGCTAAGTTCCAAAGTTCACTAGGTGAATTGGATGATTAACATAAGTTTCCATCCTAATTCCTTTATATAGGTGGGCTAGCTAGCCACACCTAACACTAGTAGATATTATCCACTTAGCACAATGGGAGAAAATTCGTTAACCCCACACACGTGTTTTACTCACACATGTTCACTTATACACGCTTTTCAAAGCATATAAACTCGAATCTGCTAAGTTCTTTACCCTTGATCCATTTTGATCAAACCAACTTCTCCTTGACCTAAACCGCTCTCCCAAGCGTCACTCATACGCCGGAGTTTTGATCCAAGGCATATTCTAGTATTTTGGCTAAACTACCAAAATTCCCTTTCTTGATCGGGTCATCTCCTCCCAACGCAAGCAATCGTCATACTTGCCACGTGTAGGTTCACCATTGGATTGCCATGCATCTCACTTCTCACTTAAACTGACCAAGCCACATGCTGCAAACCCGCCGTTCGAACTCGCCTTCAACATTTCTCGTCTTTCTTGTACCACACTTGAACTCACCATCTCATCCAGCATCCTTGGTCGTTCTGAGCATCGGCTCCTCAATGAGCGTAGCACCGATCATCGCTATCGTCCATGGTGACTCCAAGCATCTCTACATATCCAAAGACAAAGAAATTGTTTCTGGGCACAAGTTCTTTACAACTTGACACACGTTAGCCAAAACATGCATCATGCAACCTTAATGCAATGACCCAGGTCACCCAAACTCTATTGATGACTCAAATCCCAAAATCCTCAATTTCTACCAAAACCAGTATTACCGCTCCTCTCAAGCTGATACTGCCACTTCTAAACTTGCAAAAAAAAGCCCAAACAAGGTGCAATCTTTTACAAAATCGAATAACCACGTCAGAAACATTGCAATGATTCATCACAATATTAAACAGGACCTTCTCACATGGTCCTTCAATCTCTCCATTGATAAAACCATTAGCAATACTCAAAAATACAAATAGAAGATGATTTTAGAGAAAGAAGAAGAATTTTGCAAAGAGAGACTCAAAATGGTCATAAGATAAATGCAATGACTAAAAATGATCATATGAGGTAGAAATGGAGTGAAGCTACTAAAAATGACAAGTTTTCCACAAAAAAAGTTTCAAATCCACCAAATGAGTCAGAAAATCTCATTCTAGTTCCATATGAAAGAATAATTATTTTGTTTGACCTTGGTCATGGTGAAAAGAGATCAAAAGCTCCAACTTAGCAAACTCCAAATCATATTCTAGATATGCATTTTAACCAATCTTTCTCCCACTTTGACAATAAAGTCATTAAGATGTATGGAAAAAAGATAGAACATAAATGAAATTAAATGGCTATATTTTATTCAATTTTAGCATTTAAGATCCATAAAAATTATCCAAAGTGACTCTACAAGTATTACACCAAGCCATATTATGTAAAAGAGTTATATAGGTCATGACAAACTATATATAGCAAAGCTAAAAACAAGTAAGCAATAATATGAAATTTAAATGGATTTTTGGTATGTCAAATTTCTCAAGATCATAGTTAAGCCAAATATATCCAAAAATGGGGTAAGCCATGTCAATAAATTAAGTTGAACCAAAAAGCTACAATGAGTCAAAATAGAGTGCTACAAGTTCAATGTTGAATTATTTTGTTTAAGCACTTGGTAACACTTGTAATTGAGCAAATTTAACACATTTGACATTTTTTGAAATTCATCTTTGGTTTTAGCTGAGCTTCAACTATTTTTCACAAAATTTTGTTTTATTAGCCATGTGTTAATTCTCAAGTCTTATGCGACCACCCCAAGCAAGAAGTTTAAAGAAGTGGTCTTGATCATCCAAAACTTTCTCTAAATTCATGCCTAGTGCAATGGCAAGCAGTCTCATGAGAAAGAATTAGTGAGATCATTTTTTCGCACAAAAGATACCACTTTACATTTGCTTGACTTAGTTTAAGAACAAAGAACTGATACTAATGCATGCTTCAATAAAGAACTAATATAACTCAATCTAAAGCTAAATTTAGATTCAAGACTCAATTTAGTCTATTTGACATAGCATAAATCATACAAGGATACTAGAGTAAGAGTAGTCACAAGATCCAACAAGACATGATTTAATTTAAGTTCATATTTAATAAAAGCTAGCATGGCAAAAGCTAAGCTTCGTATAGAAAGACATGATAAATCTAGCAAACTAACACATGGTATGGCAAGATGTAAAGCGAGATATCATGTCACACAAGGATAATAGTCAAAGCTATATGTATTTACATTACAATACATATTGCTGAATTTAAAATACAATATGATACAATGATTGCAAAAGAGACAAACTCCCTAAAAGGACTAATAACTCCTAACTCTCCCCGCAAAGAAGCAAAACGAGAAGAATCAAGAACCTAAGTGAAAATATCCGCAACCTACTTTTCGGACTCTACAAAGTGAAACACAACATCATCCTTTTCTATATGGTCTCTAAGGAAATGGTATCTAATGTTAATGTGTTTGGTCTTAGAGTGTTCCACTGGGATTTTAGCAATGTTTATGGCGCTAGTGTTTTCATAGAAAACAGAAACACTATGTAAGGCCAACCCATAATCCCACAGAGTAGATAGATCTAGAGAATCTGAGAACAGCTACTAGCAGTAGCTACATACTCTGCCTTAGCAGTGGACTGTGCAACAGAGGACTACTTCCTAAAAGATCAAGAGATAAGAGATGTGCCTAAGATTGACAAGTGCCAGAAGTGCCAGATGTGCCAAAGGTTGGTCATACCACTCCAATCAACCCTAGTCAAACCCTGATAACAGGTTATCGGTCTAACCGCGATAACCATGCCGATCAGACCGCTCGACACCCCCTCCAGTCGAACCACCACCATACGCCTGGCCACACCGTTCTCAAAACCTTCGCGCAACAAAACAAATACCTCTTTAGAATAAATGTAATGTCAACTAAAAATCGATCACACTAGACTGCTGCCCTCAGCCGATCAGACCACCGCGCACGGTTGGTTAGACCGCTGATCACCTGATAACAAAACTAGAGAAAACAAAAGATACAAAATTAAATTCAAACTTCGATAATAAAACACATGTAAAATCAAATACTCATCATATCATACAGTAAGTCCTCCGCGTGGTGCTTCGACGTCATTTGAAGAAATGTGGACGGGAACCCAATTCACGTCCCAAATTTAGCTCCACTATTCTCGCCACCGGCTTGGCGATGGCGAGTCCCCTTGAGTGGCCGCCTGATTCAGCCCGATCGATGAGGCGCACACGAAACGGGCACGCGCCAATCGCATGCCACATAAGAGGAGGATCATGGGAAATGATGTTGTTGGCCACATCTCGCTACAGAAGTACTATGGTCGCGGTTAGTACAAATACGAGTGGCTTAGTGAACGACTATGAAATGGTGGTAGGGATATCGACCGATCCACTTCAACCGTAGCGGGAAATGGATTGAACTCGTTCTGAGCCATCGAATCACACCATTGAAAGCTGGAAGTTCAGATCAGGGCAACGATACAAGCAGCTTTTCTCGCAGATTTCCCCAAGGTAACTGATCAGATCTGCTATTTTTTTACCGAGCATGCAACAGTAGTTACTAGTTACTGCGGCCATCCGGTCTGTGCGTGGCGTTCGAGCCCACCATCCATACGATTATTTGGTGTTGCTTCATGTGGCTCAAGTAGGTCAACATTTCTGAACGTGCAAGTGCATACATAACTAACCCCATCCCATCAAGACCACCAATTGAAATACTCCACATTTTCAATCGGGCAGAGAGATACTAGTATCGGCATTAGCTTCGATGCCCGCACGATGGCCACCTTAACGATTCAAATCGCTTCTCCGTTTTTTCCTTTTATTCCTCCGTTTTCAATGTGTATCGACAAAACTTGGGAAACTCGGTGGCTGAGCGGGGCGCGTGGTCAGCCACGGCGCGCTCGGCGAGTGGAGGCAACGTCGCGTGGCGAAACAGGAGAGAGGGACGGCGTGACGCCGCGGGGGGGCCGGCCGCGCGCGCGTAACCACGAAAGGTTGTGGCGCTGCCGAGCGCGCGCCCACCGGCCGAGGCGACATCCCGACCAATTCCACATCCAACACTGACCACGACAAGGCGCATCGCTCTTGACCACGCCGTCACTTTTAGCTCACCTTGCACACCTCTCATTTTCGCGAGAGTTATCTCTGCCTACCGGCACCATCTGTGAACTCATTCCGTCAACAGCCACCAACTCTGCGGTATACAGTCTTCTTCTTTTTCGCGGACTGTATACAGTTCTTCCGGCCGCCTCGTTTGGGCTTTAGATTTTAGGGTATATCCTTTAACGATTTTTAAAAACGGCTTTTGTTTTTTTATTACCTAACTTTTAAACGAAGTATTTTCTCAAAACAGGGTCTACAAGTTAATTATAGTTCACGTTAAAATCCTAACATATGTATCAACCAAAATCGCAAGCGAGTATCTCTTTCCGTAATCTCTGTCGCAGACAGCTAAAATTCAAAAAATTCAGCCAAAAGTCATAAGTCACAGCCATATCAAACAGGCCATTAATTTTTGGTTTGTAGCTTCTAGTTTCTTAATTTTATTTTTTTTAGTTTTTTAGACTTTTTATCTTTTCTTTTTTCGTATTCCTTTGTATTGTCCGTGATAGGTTAACATGTTTTTTATTTTTTATTTTTTTACTTACGCCAAAAAAAAGCTTTCAACAGTTACACACCTGAAAGCCAAGAAAGACAAAGCAATGGATGTATGTGACAAAAAAAACTTATGAACATGGAAGCCAGCCATACAAAATAAATCAGCTACAGTGCCCAAAAGTGAAAAATAAACCGACATGAGCACACCTCACTCTAGTGCGCAACCTACCAGTAGGAAGTACGAATCCAACAGTTGATTTAGGTTCCATTCAAAACAGTTATTATTGATAGCTTTTGATTAAAATAGGCATTGTAGCAGCTGTTATTTTTTACTGAGGCATTCAATTAAAAGGAAATAAAAAAGAGAAAAACTATTATATATCTACGGACAATATAAAGGAAAAGGAAAAAACATGTTAAAAAATCAATAAGTTTAAAACAGTTTCTGATTTTAAAAAACTAGAAACTAAAAACCCAAAACCGTTTTGACGGACCTTATTGGCTCCTCCCTCACATTTCACTTTCCATGGACCACACAAGTGGACGACGAGATGCCCATCCGGTGCCCTACCACATGGTGGAGAAATCCAGCACCAATTCCCCTGTCTTTTAGTTATGCTCAATATTTCACTCCCTCACCCTCTACAGTTGGGGCTCTGGAGTCTGGACTCGCCATCACCTCTGTCCCCCGTCAAACATGGAACTGGAAGAATCCAATGTAGCAGGTTTTTCTAAAGCAAGGAGAGCTTCAGCTACCAAAAAGTTTGAGCTTCCGTAAACAGGATTTAAGCCTAACCTTTACACCAAGTAGGATCATAAGAGCTGAGGCCTACCACCCATGACAGAACAGAGCAACTTGGCGAGAAGGCTTTGCAGCTATACACATACACGGCTCTCCCTGTAGTAGACAGGCACAGCTTGAGCCAACAGAATCCTTCCATGCATTGCGAAGACGGTCGAACAGGACACGCCACCATCCATTGACCAGACGAATAGACCATGGACGAAAAGAAGAAAGAGAAGGAAAGCATCCTGATTGTAGAACCACCAAGAAAAGGCCACTTACTCGAGGATGTGGCATCGATTCCCTACAAGACATTCCCTTGAAAGGTACATGGCCTTCTAGAGTACTACTACTACTACTACCCATTAAGGATCTTCATGTCATCTGTGTGGTGCTCTGCATCGCTGCAAAAAATTTGCACGATTTTGATTCGAAGAGAAATGACAGACACATAGGCCGCCACCATAAATAAACCGGCAAGTTGTATCTACGGAGTGGTTTGAGTGCTTGAGATTGACGAGTTGCAACGCTGATGTAGCATGGACATGATAGGCAAATCTGGTCTGGATCAGCATGGTCCACAGGCTTGCCAAATATTATTTTTCGGCGGCAAGTGAGCCAAGTAGGCAGAGGCATTTGTTACCAAATGGAACTAGAATACATTCACCAGTTAGTCCAAAACGAACTACTAGAAAGCAACAGCGCATATCACTCAGTTCTTCGACAGAATACCAGAATAATGGAAGTATGTCAGAAAACTACTACATGGTCAGATGGATATAGGGAGTCACCCATCCACTGCAACCAACAACGGCCTAGCATATCTAAAGTGCACATCTGAACACTTGCCTCGTGACCAAATCTGTTGAATCAGTTCAGTGGTGCGCTCACACGCAACTCATTCTCAAATTAATAGAGAAACAGCCCGGCCAGACCATAAGCTGAATATACAATGGCAGACAACAGAGTGAAAAAAGGAAATGTCAATTGTGCTGCGTCTTGAGATAATCTATATATAGGTTGTGCAGGAACTGTGCACAAACTGGTGAGATTCGAGATCATCGAATCATCTCCAAGTTGCAGCTTTTTAATTGAGACGCCGAGCATAGCCAATTTCTGATAGAGAGGGTATCAATGTTGAACAAATATCAAGTGGTACACAACTTGCCAATAAGGAATTTGACACTAAGAGAATAGCTTGTGTTAAGATACATGAGCTTGGTGGCTAAAGAAGAATGTGCAACTGCAATAAAAAACACCAAGAAAACTGTGTCATCTGCAGGGATACCCTGAAGGTCATGCCTGTGGAAGAAGCACCAGAAATATCTTCATTACAGGGTCCGCGAGATGTTCTTGAACTCGTTTAAACAGGACAGCAAAATCTTTTGACGTTTCAGCAGAGACTGGCGCTCATTCTGGATAGCATCAACAGCACCAGGAGCCACGAACATGTCCATGAACTTGTCGTCATTAACAGCAAATAGCTCGAAGCCAAGCGCTAAAAACAACCTTTCACGGCTGCATTGCATCAGTAGAACAAATATATCAGAAAAGAACAAAACTTCACATGTATTGGACAGGTCGTTAAATGCCAACCATCCTATCCACAATTATACATGCACTAGCAGTTATGACCAATGTTCCTCTAGGCGCTAGGCGCTAGTCGGGCTGTAGACCGGCGCCTAGCTCCTAATCGGGCTAGGCAGCCGCCTAGGCGGGCAAAATCGGCTAGGCGGACAAGGCGGGAGCCTGGCGCTTAGCGCCTAGGCCCGCCTAGGGGAACACTGGTTATGACGAAAATAGATTCACAGTCCGTATTTACTATCGACCATCAGTTGATTGGAAGTTGTATTCATTACAGTGGTTCATAGTACCCTATCATTTAATTAATAGTGATTCAGGCTGTTATTCTTGAAATCCAACTATTTTACTAGCCACGAATTGAAGAAGATACAGTTTCACATGGACCACAGTGAACTTAGAATTTCTGGCTTGTGAAAGTGTTTGATGCATATGTGATCAGTTAGTGGTTGCTCATTGAATATGTGCTCAGCAAGATTAAAAACATCAATGACAACTGACAACTTATCAGTTAGTGACTGCTCAATGGATGTGATCAGTTGGCCAATAACATCAAATACAGTTTACATGTTATAGTTAACTTTCGAACTGAACAAGCAGAACGAGGAACAAATATGTGTATAATACGTTCGAACATACCACGGTGTTAAGAATCCAGAGTTCAATGCAGAGGGAACGTTCCTTTCAATTAGGACTTCTCGCATTTTAGCAAAATACTGAGCAGATATTGAGCATATGCTGTAGTACGATGACCCTGATTTTGAACCCAGATCATCAGCACCAGGGATAACATTGTTATGGTGATTTCTGTTTGCATATGCAGCCATCCTTGCATGCGTTTTCCTTGCCCCACCGTCATTCAAGTTTCCGTTGTCTTTCTTCTTACCACCATGCATATCAACTGGCAGATCAGGGGAAGGTGTCTCAGGAACCATCAGCCGGCTTTCTTTAAGAACTTCCTTTGACTCATTTCCTTTAGCAAGTGGTGTCATATATTGCTGATTTTTTGGTGGTATATTCTCCTGAGCTTCCTCCAGTGCAGATCCACTGTCTGATAGGTCAAAAGATGTAACTCCAGGGAAGTTGTTAAACCTGTTCATGGAGTTTGCTACTGACCCAACGCCACCAAGAAAGTCGTTCTCATAGCAAATATGGGAGTAGGGACTCGTAACTGAATCAAGGTGATGTCGCACTATCTGCTTGCATTGTTTGGACAAATCCTTGACAAACTTATAATATGAGCACCGGAGAGCAGCCAGGAAGCCAACATATCCATCCATGTCTTCAACATTTTGATAATCTGTTAGGCAAATAAAAAAGGAATAGGTATGAGAATCATTTAGCAAATTGACCGTGCACTTCAAGGACTTCTAAAACTAAAAGTATGCAAAGGCTCAGCTGTAATTCCATGGAAATGGTGAAAATAATATGAGATACTGCTACGACATAAAAACAACAAAACTTGATGATATGGTAGCTTAAAGGTTTAAAGCTTGAAGACAGTAAGATATATGTATACAGAAGTGATCTATAGCAATATCAGAAACAAGTAACAATAAAAACATGTGCTACTTAAAGTTGGGGAATGCAGACAATTAATTGTATACATTTGGTGTGGAAAAATACATGTATGTATATATATATATATATATATATATATATATATATATATATATATATATATATATATATATATATATATATATATATATATATATATATATACGGTTTTACTATTGCCAAAGCGATGAAATTTTTGTCTCGGTCACTTGAAGTTGCACTCTCAATCAACTAAAACTGCACCCCTCCAAAAAACAGCCCACTCCAAAAAAAAACAGCCCCCCTTTCAAGTGCAACTTCAAGTGACTGAGAGACAAAAAAATTTCAGTCGCCTTGGCAATAGACACTCCCATATATATATATTCTTAAAGAAAGTGCTTTAGCAAACAGAAGCAACTAGTAGTTGTTTCCTGTGCCTGATCATAGCATACCACACAGAACTTTGAGTACTAAAGATGGCTACAATCAGCTTCAAGATGAACAAAATGATACCCATGTAAATATAACAAGCAAAATCCAAATCGTACATTTAGATTCATGATTGCGACTGCGCTCAATTGCAAGGTCAAATAGACTTCGAAGGACAAATGCAAGCCGATCACACGCAGTATCGATAAGAGGTGCAAGCCACGATCGTGCAGCTGCACGCGCTATCTCAGCCGCTGCCTCAGTCAATCCACTGTTGCCGCCTCTTCCAGCATGGGCAAGTAGTATGTTTGCAACCTGATGACATCAATACCACAATCTCAGCTAACTTTCCCTAAAATTCTGCACCTATATAGTTCCAGTCTAAAACGTACCTTCTCCCTTGACACTTGCGGGCACTCCATTGAGAATGTCGCACAACGGAATTCATGCATTACTCTTTCAAAAGCTGCACCACCATACAGCTTAAGACTGAAGTTGGGAGGTCTTACAGCCATGTTGATGCCAGGCCAGCTGCCAATACCACTATGCATTTGTTCCTCTTCAGTAGTTTTTCCCCATAGCTCTGGGGCTGGATCAGCTGCTCCGTCAAGTAATGCACGCTTTGATATGCAAATGCAGTGTCAATTAGTTCTAGTATATAAATTAGCAACAGCATTAGAACAGAAACGTTAAGGACAGATTAAGTCTTGTGTGCATACCAAATGAGTGCAAATAGAAGCAGCATGAAGCATTGCCGATCTCCTCAGCTGAGAGACATCAGAAGTTGCTTGCAGTTTGGAGTCGAGTCTGGATAGGTCCATTGAGACTTCACTGCATCTCTGCTCTAACAATGCTAGGGTGGCTGGAGCTGCTTCTTTGTACCTCTTCTGAAGTTCAGATTCCAGGTACTTCCTGAGGCAGCTAAACCCAATGTATGGTCCGTATTTCTCTTCATTGAAACCCCCCTTCACACTATCTCGCAAGTGACGCAACACATCAATATCAACCTGACAGATTTGCCTCCGGAACTCCTCATTGGAGATCGTTCCACGGTCCTTTGGAAGAGCCACAAAGAACGGGTGGATGTTATCCCCAAGGTAGCCGCTCGCACTCAAGTAGCTGTCAACCTCCCACCTTTCCGTAAATTCCTTAAAATGATCAAAACCAGCGACAATTTCATAAGACACAATACAAACTCCATTTCAGAATTCGCGGTGAAGACGGTATTGAACCTTATGTACCAAACTGCTGATTGTTCTGCAGGCATACCTTGAGGCGGTTGTCGAATTTGGAGATGACGATCATCGTGCGCCTGAAAGAGGGATCAATCTCTCTAATTGCGTCCAGCCAGAGCGAAGAGCACCACTCGACGCTGCTCTGCTGGAGGAACAGAAGGAGGCGGTGGGGCGGACTCGCTAGTGACTTCACCATCGACAGGATCTCCTCCGGCGTGGTCTCTGGCTCACCTTTCTTAGCCTACAGCAAACACATAACTCCATCAAACAGCTGGCTGACTAACTAAACAACCACTCCTCTTCATTGACATGTGAGCAGTCTCAAGTTCACCTCTACGAACCTTAAGCACGAAACCTGGGGTGTCGATGATGGTGAGGTTGGGACAGTGGGCATACTCGGCCCTCATGACGATGGGCTTGGACGAGACGGCGGCCTGGACATTCCGGAGGTGCGACTCGGTGCGCTGCTTGATGACGTCGGCGATTGCCGTGGCCAGCACCATCGGGCTCCCGTACTCCTCCGAGTCCTCCTCCTGCACCCACAACCCACATTGGTCAGCCGATCTCTCGTGTTCAACTCTAAATTAGCAGAAGCACTAGACTCGATCTAAGAGAG
Organism: Bonia amplexicaulis; assembly: GCA_036346245.1. Lineage (NCBI taxonomy): Eukaryota > Viridiplantae > Streptophyta > Magnoliopsida > Poales > Poaceae > Bonia > Bonia amplexicaulis. Next base: position 16,113,525 of record CM070737.1, on the reverse strand, counting down.
AGAGAGAGAGAGAGAGATAAGGGAGGGAACCCCAGGAGAAGAATGGGAGCACGCACCTGAAATCGACATCGGGGATCGAGGGCGGTGGGGTCGTGGACCATCTGGAGGACGAGGGGGCGGCGGGTGCCCATCTCGACCTCGCGGACGTTGAAGCGGAAGCCGAGGAGGGCCTCCAGGAGGGAGCTCTTCCCGTCCGACTGGCCGCCCACCGCCACGATCTCCGGGATCGGGAGCTTCTCCCCGAACGCCACCGCCGCCGCCTGCAGACGGTTGTACGCCTCGAACCGCGCCTTCGAATCCGACGCCGCCGCGGCAGCAGCCGCCGCTGCCGCATCCGCGGCCCTCCTGGTGGGTGGAGACGGCGCCGCCTTGGGGTTCGGTGTCCTGCCCGTCGTCGGCGTCGAGAGGGCGTTGGCCGCCATGTGGTCGGTGCGCGTGTCCGAGTGGCACTGAGGGAGACGACGGATTTGAATTTGAAATGCGGAGCGGTGTGGGAGAAAAGGCGCCCGTGCAGAGAGCCGTTCGGGATGGTCCTATATACAAGGAAGAGATGGGCTGGTCTCGCACGGAGGATTCCAGCCCAGCCTAGGTAGCCCATTGGTAAGACAGACTTCGTGTACTCACCCGAGTCCGATTTTTTTATTAACTAGTACCATGTCCGTGTTTTATAAGGGATCTCATGTAAACATATCATAAATTCTAAACTCATGATCAGATAAAAACTTATGATCGTAACTCGTGATTTGTGTGTGTTAGGGTAGTTGTGCATGGGTTAGAGTTTTTTTGTTTTCACGGACAAACTCTCTTTTTATATATATATATATATATATATATATATATATATATATATATATATATATATATATATTAGTAGAGATTAACTAGCTGAATACCTATGCTTTATTATGGAAAAAATTATCTTAGCTTAGCACGTCAATTCAAGATTGTCAGAATTGGCCTACCCAGCCCATGCCGTCGGCTCTGCCTTCGCGCTCGGCTGCATCATGCCTCCGCGCTCTCGGCTTTGCCACGTATCCAGTAAAGTTCTTTTTTGTTAAAGAATTTGTAGGGTGGTGAAATTTGTTCTTTTAGATTGTTTTTTTTTGTCTGAGATTTTTATAGTGAGATGCAAGAGGAAGTTGTGAGCAATAGATGAATCTCCACCACCAACTTACTATTTTATGTAGTAGAGATAATAAATAAATAATCCAAAATTACAAATGTAATGTAGCTACGGCAGTATTTACTAATCTAGGAAGGACGTTGTGGCAAATGGCGTCCAGCCATGGACGCAGGCCTCAACAGTGTCCACCCCCCTGGACACTCCGGTGCACGGCGTCCACACAAGACACAAGGCTGCAAAGCTCATGCGCGGGTCCTCGCCTGCAGGTCGAAAATAAAACCCATCAAACAGGGCAAACCCTAATAAAAGAACCGATAAGATGATGTGAGTTAGATGACAGCGAGTGCTGCCGGGTCTCCGTGCAATTTCTCATCTAGTTGTCTTGCCGCACGCCTCCGTGTGCCCGTCCCTTCCGGCCTCCAAGCGCCCACCGCCCGCTCGATCGCCGTGCCGTTGCGCTGCCATCGTAGATTTAGGTATAAAAAAAAGAGGACTATGTAATCAGAAATACACCAAAAAAGAAGAAAAAAAATAAAGAGAAGAGGAGAGAAAAATCAGCAAGTATCGACTTCATTGTGATCTCGCAAGACGCGGTCGAAGTCGACCTACCATGGCAAAAGTAGTCGGAGGAACTTACGACCACGACAAATATCGGCAGACTGGTCGGAAGACGTTCGACCACAGCAAAGCTAAAGAAGACGCCATCGGGAGGAGATACAACCACGACGGAGAAAGTCTGAACGTAACCGAAAGACGTACAACCACATCAAAGAAATTAGAACATGGTCGTAGAGACTATCGACCACGCTGAAGAAGAACTGAACGTGGTCGTAAGGGCGATCGAGCACGTTGTGAAACGTTCAACCACGTTGAGCGAAAGTACCGCACAACAACGAAGCGGAAGTACCGTGCACACACAGCAGAAGCAATCGAAGCGGTCGAAAGTGGTCATAACTTCACGAATCCGGTTGTAAGCACTCAGAACCAGTCGTAAACGATCCAGAGCAATCGTAAAGATTCTGGACGAAGTCGTAAGACTTCCAAAGAGATGGCAAGTAAAACGGCACTAAAAAAAAATGGAACGGCCAAGGCCAGAATAGATTCGCACCTCCGCAAAACGAGCTTGTATCAGAGAGAGAACGGAAGAGCTCGAGCGGTAGGATTGGACAGAGAAGATGATTTTTTTAATTCTTTTTATTTTTTGCGGGGATACGGAGATAGTGATCTGCCTAGAGGTGTCCAAATGGGTCGGGCCGTAACGGGCCGCACCGCGGCCCGCTACTATTGGCCCGGCCCGCGACGGCACGGCACGGAGGATTAAACGGCCCGTTTAATTCGAAAAATAGCCGTTTTTTTTTACCGTTGGAGGGAAAAAAATCGGGAAAATAGCAAAAAATTCGAAAAAAAATCTGAAATTTTTCCTATAAATAGGGGGGCAGCCGGCCTCCATTTTCCACACCTCACTCTCATCTCTCGGTTTAGCTGTGAAAAATCCGAAAGTATTTGCGCAAATTTGGTGAAAATTCGGGCAAAATTCCGAAAATTCAAAAATCTTGAAAGATTTTTGTAGGAGCTGCAAAGGAGGTAGTAGTGCTGTCTTATTTTAATTCTTGGTATTATTTGTTTGTTTAATAGTAAGTTAATCGTTCTTTCATATTTCAATTTGCAGTTGATTTAATGGAGAACTACGATTTTGAACTCTCCGAATTCGACCTCTCGGCGGAGGATATGCAACCGTTTCAACAAGCGTATCCATCCGCGGAGGACATACAACAAACTGGAGAGGAGGCCCCGGTGGAGCATATCCATCCATCTTCTGCTGGCTCAACAAGTGCATCCACAACGCAAAGCACGGGAGACCTATCAAGCTATCTCAACAGTGATAGCATTAGCTTCGAGCAGGAGTTGAACATCCTCTCATGGTGGCAAACCCAGAAGGTATCATATCCAGTGCTATCCATATTAGCACGGGAAGTGTTGACTGTTCCCGTCTCTACAGTCTCCTCGGAGTCAGTATTTAGTCTATCTGGAAGAATAATCGAGGAGAGACGAACAAATCTCTCCAACGAGATGGTCGAAGTCCTTATGACCGTCAAAGACTGGGAACAAGCTGAATCAAGACTCCAACATACTACGGATAATAAAGATTTGGAAGAATCTTTTGAGAATTTATATCTTGATAGCAATGAATAGGATTTTCAATATTTTTCTTCACATGTAGTCATTAATGAGCTTTACAGTTGTACTCTTTTTCTTTACCAAGGTTTTCTCAAGTTGAGTTTTACTTGGTAAAGTTTTTAATGAGGCACCATCCCATGTAATTTAATAAATTAATAAAGCTCATTATGCTATTGAAACTATTTATTTTCATGATTAACAATGTCTACGGTTTTCTATAATTTTTCTGATTTTTTTCTTAATTTTCTACAATTTTTCTACAATTTTCTTAATTTTCTATATTTTTTTAATTTTTTATCTTTTTTCGACTTAACGGCCGGGCGGGCCAAGACGGCCTTAAGCCTTCTGACGTGCCCGGCCCAAGACGCAAGACGGCCCGCTTATTACACGGCCCTAACGGTCAGTGCCGAGCCCTGCCCGTCGTGGCCACCGACACCCGATGGGCGACTCTAGATCTGCCGTCTGAGTGGGAGTGTGAAGGCAAACAAAGCGGGGCCAGGAATGGCGCTACAACTTGGCTGGCCAGAAGGAAGAGCACTTACGGCGCGGCCACGGATGCGGCTGGCGGTGGAGGCGGCCAGCTCGAGCGGGAGGAGGTCGGTGGGAAGCGAGCCAGCGGGCGACGGGATTGCGGGCGAAATGGTCCCCCTCTGGCGGGAACGGCACGGCAGGCAGGCTCGGACAGGCGGTGGCTAAGGCCGTATGGGGCAAGCTGTGCGGCGCTGGGAGGAAGAGGCTAGCGGAGGTCGGAGCCGCGGGGAGCCGGCTGGGGTGGTGGAGGGGAAACAGGGGCACACCGCGCCTCCGGCGATTCGCAGCTTCAGACACCCTCCGCGGCGCCGCCAAAACGTGCTAGGGCTTGTCACCGGCGCGCGCGCGTCCCAGGCGAGGTCGCTCATTGCGGCGGTGAGTGCGCCCAGCCCGTTAGGCGCACCGCCCACCGGACACTGCGTGCGCGGGCCCATATTGCAGCGCGCACAACCAGCGCGATCCAAATAGGAAACTCTTTAAGCCGTCCGATCAAGATTCCGCGGCGCGGATCGAGTCGGAACTAGTAGGGGAGGATGTTTCACGAATGAGGCCCTGCATTAACGTGGTTTATCGTGTGAGCCCTCCTCGGTTGGATCCATGGGAACTGCGATCCACACTTGGGTCTAGGTGAACCGTCCGATCGAACTTATGGGGCCCATATATACTCATGCGAGTGATTAATACGGTCTCAAACCCTAGATAATCCCATCTAATCACCCAAATTGCCTACGTTACTGTTGCAATTTTCTTCAAATCCTTCGTTGTGACCTGAACGTGTTGCTGCTCTGTACACGAAAGATGAGCAACACCAACAGCACCTCTGCTCCTGTATGTGAAGGACAACTCCTACCCAGGCCTCGCCTCGTGACGTGCTCGCCGCGTACCTGCTAGATGACAAGCACCACAAACACAATCGCCGAGACAATAGCGCAACACGCAAATACTTTGCTCTCTTTCTTCTCTTTTATCTCTTTGCTGCTTCTTCTTACATTGCTCCTTGCTACGATACATGACCACATGGCCCTTTTCAAGGCTGCTCCCTAGATCGACTCGATTTCATCCTCTACTCGGACACAACTCGTACACCACCACGTAGACACCAAAGCTTTCTCGTATACGTGGACTTCGCTTCAGACTATAATACAGACTCGGCTTCTACGTATACGGCAACAACGACTACTCGTATACGTGTATAACGGACTCATAGGGACTAAACAAAGATTACACTATAACAATCACCTCCTTAATTTTATTTCTCCATCATCTCTCTTGTTACCACTTCTTACTTTTACATGCAATCTCGCGCGTTGTTCCTTCCTGGGCCGTCACCGCCCTACCACCTGTGCTTGCTCCATCCCGAGCCTCGCACAATCCGACACTTGCAGCGTCTCGCACCTAGACTGAACTCGTCCTCTCTTGCACGACTGCCAGGGTTAGAGCACCTGCTCCCACAGTCGCCTTGGCTTCGTCGTTACCTGAGCCTCCCGCTCTTCTTTCTTGAACCAACTCTGTCCGCTTTCCCGCGTATATCTTAGCTGAGACTACACTGCTCCTAACTCCTGTCTCCAACGCTTCCTGCGTTCCCTCTGCAAAGCCATAAAATATTGCACCAACCTGTACTCCAAATCTTCCTCTTAGACCTTGTGCGCTTTTTCATCCCCTTGACTTCCTGTGTTAGGCGCACATGCTTGTGCGCCACATGCGCCTCCGGAGGTGCCGCCCACGGCTACATGCATGCCTGCGTCATGAGGCACACCGCCTTGATCGAGCCATCATGTTCAGTGCCGTCGCCCAGCTCCTCTAGGCTACTCTTCAGACAAATCAGTTTACAAGTTTTCAAGCAAATCTTGTACAACCGATTCAGAGATCTCTTCACTTTCATCAACAGATCTTTGTTCTTGTCATACACACGTAAGAACTCATCCTGCAACACCACCATACACCCTCTTTCTGTCATCTGCCCGAGACTGAGTATGTTGTTGCACAGACTTGGTATATAGTAAATTCCTATCAACAACCTCTTATCTCTATTCTTGCATTGCAACATCATCGTCTCTTTGCCTCTTATATCCACCGTAGAGCTGTCGCAAAACTTGACCTTGCCCCAAATCTTCTCGTCGAGCTCATGAAACATGGAGGGTTCTCTCGTCGTGTGGTTGCTTGGTCCATTGTCCAAGTACCACTAATCTGTGTGATCGTGGCTACTTTCCTTCGTGCATAGTTTTAAAATTACGTTCTCCTCGTTTAGCATTACCATGATCGGCACCTTTTCAACATATGAGGATAGGAGTAGTCCCGGTTCTTCATCTTCTTCGTCTTGGGCGAGGTTCACCTCTCTGTTCTTCTTCTTGCTTCGACAATCCAAAGTATAGTACATGTACTCATTACAGTTGAAACACTTTATGTGGCTGTGGCATTCTGACTCGTAGTACCCATATTCGTCACATTCAAAGCACTTGACATGTGACTTTATCACAGGATCTATCACCACCGCCTTGCCCAGCCTTGTCTCCACAGCCACCTCTGCCGCCTCAACCACTCTGGCCACCTCGACCGTGCCACCTCCCGTGGTTGTTTGATGAGCCACAACTGTCTCTCGGATCTCCCTTTACTAGCAACGTCTGCTCATTATGAGTCTGTGATCCCTGCTCGTTACATAACTGAAACTCCTTCAGTAACTCTTCATGCATCTTGAGGGAGCTAGTGATCTCTTCTATCTTCTTATTGTCCATATCGGAGGAGTACATAAGTGTAGTGACAACAGGTATGTACTTCTCTGGAAGCACGCGCAGGTACTTCTTCACCGCCACAGGTTTCTCCATCTTGTCTCCAAAAGAGTTAATCTGATTGTACAACGAAGTCGGCTTGCCGGCAAACTCGTCCACCGACCGGGTCTCTCCCACCTTGAGATTCTTGAACTCGCTCCGCAAATTCTGGAAATGCACCTCCTTCACACGATCAACACCATCGTGCATCGTCTACAGCGTCTCCCACGCCTCCCGTGTTGTCTCCTTGCCAATGAGCTGATGCACCATCGCATCTGGCACCGTCTGGTAGATGATGGCCAAAGTCACTTGATTCACCTTGTCGTCTACCTCCTTACCCTTCTCATTCGGATCGACTGCACCCCAGACTCCATGGACGTGCATGTTCTCCTTCATCTTCATTGTCCACACCGGGTAATTGTCGGTCGTCAAGAGAGGGTGTTGGAGGGAGATTAGTCCACCCTGTGCCTTCATCTTATTACCCATAATCTTCAGAAATCAGTAAGATCAATATGCTATAATATCACTTGTTGCAATTTTCTCCAAATCCTTCGCTGTGACCTGAACGTGTTGTTGCTCCTGTACACGAAAGACGAGCAACACCAGTCACCAGCAGCACCTCTGCTCTTGTATGCGAAGGACAACTCCTGTCCAGACCTCGCCTCGTGACGTGCTCGCCGCATACCTGCTGGAAGACAAGCACCAAAAACACAATCACCGATACAATATTGCAACACGCAAATACTTTGCTCTCTTTTTTCTCTTTTACTTCTTTGTTGTTTCTTCTTACATTGCTCCTTGCTACGATAGATGACTGCATAGCCCTTTTAAAGGCTGCTCCCTAGACTGACTCGATTTCATCCTCTACTCGGACACAACTTGTACACCACCAGGTAAACACCGAAGCTTCCTCGTATACGCGGACTTCGCTTTAGACTCTAATACGGACTCGACTTCTACATATACAGCAACAACGACTACTTGTATATATGTACAACGGATTCATAGTAACTAAACAAGATTACACTCTAACAGTTACTCTGCACACGTAGGCGTGGCGACCGGCCTAGCACAGGGTATTCTTCATCTGGCCCATGAGTGCAAGCCGGCGCATCTCCAAGAGCATTATTTGCATTTTATAGAGTTGCCGATTTTTCTTTTTGCCCGATCTAATAGCTGAAATGCTGGGTGCAGTCATTACCATTTCATACAGTTGAAATATTTCATTGATCACTTGTGTTTGCTTGTAACGATGACATGAAAGAATAAAAGGTTTACAAAACATACGTTTAGTCGTGAAGTGCAACACTCCTTGTTTGTATAGCACTACACACAGCAGTAATTTTTTGGGTGGTTTTTTTTGCTGTGGTTTATGGGTTTTTGTTTTAATATGAGCGCTTATGTGAATGAATCGAAGGTCAATAAACTGATAAACTGTTTCAAAAAAGAATGTCCTAGAAACTAGTTCAAAACAATAACGAAGAAACCATCTTATTTATTTATTTAAAAAAAGATACAAATCATAAACTATAAGCTAAAAATAACTCGGTTAGGTAGAACGATAACTTAACCGACCACGTATGAACAAAAGTTTCAGAAAACTCCGGCGTTAATTAAACTGACCACCAGCTCTGTCCAATCATCAAACATTTTATCATTAATATGCATATATACTCCAGTGCAAAGTCTACTTCAGTATCCATTCATGACCATGCATGTCAGCATGTACATGCAACATGTAACTGCATTTTATTCTGCTTGCCGATCTAAACTCCCCGATCTGGCTATAACTAACTAATCAGCAATCTATCACATAAGTACACAGCTAGCCCTTCATAGATCGATCAATTAAAACAGCATGCATGGAAGTTAAGCTACAGCATTTCAGAGCACCAAAGCCCCTAGAACCGCGGCCATAGCGCCGACGATCACTCCGCCCAACCCTGCGGCGCTCGAAGTCGGCGGTGGCGCCCCCAGCGAGCCGCTGCGGGCTACCACGTCACCAGAAGAGCCCAACGCGCTCATGCCCGGCGCATGCGCGTACTCCGGCGCCGAGGCCCACAGCGGCGGCGGCGTGGTGGCACCGGCCGGCGGAAACACCGGCCTGATCTGTGAAGAGCCGGGCGCCGGCGCCGGCGCCGCGTCCGGCTTCGTCAACCGAACCGCCATCACGATGATGTACAGCTTCTGTCCCTTCTGGCACCTGTCCTCGTCGCTGCTGATGAAGAAGAAGGGGCCGGACCGGTCAAACCGGAACGCCGTGCTGCCGCCACCGCTGCTCTCGAGCCGGCGGACCGGGTTGCGCGTGTTGCACGCGTCGAAGTCCGACTCGGTCACCAGCAGCACTGTGTCCTTGCCCTCGTCGTACGTGAACACTGCGAGCCAAGAAACGCACGTACGCTCAATTAATTCCTGATATCCATGTGTAGTACGGTAGAAGGGAGTAGCTACGACGTCGATGAGATGCACGTACCAATGGTGTCGTTCACCTGGAACCGGTTGCGCTCGGCCCAGTGGTTGTAGCTCTCGGTGGGGTCGACGACCCAGCCGTCGCGACCGCCGGCGTAGAAGACGTATGCCTCCGACGAAGAAACCACGGCCGTGAAGAAGCCCAGAACGAGCAGAAACCAGGCCACGGATGATGATTCCCTCTTGGAAGCTGCCATGGCCATCGGTTGACTGACCAGTAACTGCTAGCAATGTAATAGTCTACGGATCGTACGGATCAAGGGCGCCGAGATGATGATACATGCGGCGGAGGGGGCTGGAAGCTTTATATAGGCGCAGAGTGATGGATACGGTTGCTGACCTCGGAACGCACACGTGTAGGCTCCCGAGAGAGGCTTGGCTATGACTCCGCATGCATGCATGAACCGCGGAAGCGCACCGCTTTGCGGACTCGGTTGTTGTTGAGCTGCATCTACTCCGGTCTACCATGTCATGCGCGCGCGCGCGGCACCTGTGGCTGCCGGGCACCGAGGAAGGCATTTTTGCTACCACTATCTGTATTGGCTGCTATTTTCTGACGTGTACATTTTAGTGTGGAGTAGTTAATCTTGTTAGAATTAATCTTGATGATTTATTCGTGATTAAAGCCATAGTCGAAGGAGGGCAATCGAAACGTGCGAGTACGAGGGCAGTCAAAACGTCTGAGTACGAGGACAGTCGGAGCATCCGAGTACAAGGGCAATCGGAAGCTTGAGTAGCAGCCGGGATCGAGACGCCATGGTCTGTGCTGGACGTCCGAGTAGCAGCTGAGTTGATAGGTAGGTGTGAGAGGGCCAAGTTTTATGGATCATAGAGAGATTCCAGGAGGTTCGTGGCATGAGAATATGTCCAAGTGGAGTTAGTGGGTGCGTGGAGTACATATCGTGTGATCTTATATGCATGAATCTTATTTAAGTCGTGTAATTCTTGTTAAGTGAATGAGAGTTGCAGCAATAGAAAAGATTGAGTGATTCAATCCCAACATTGTATTAGTTTCCCTCTGTGTGTGTTTATCCAGAGTGACAAGAGAGAGGATTGAGCAATTCAATCCCAACATTTGGTATCAGAGTCCGAGTTCTCGGTTTTGTGTATGCCCAAGTACCTTCGCTTCAACATGATGTCCGCCACCAAGCAAGCGGCGGCAACATCGGTGCGGTCGACGAGGGAGGGAGGTGTCTCTCTCCAGTACCCGATGTTCTCCTCCTTCAACTACACCACTTGGGCGATCAAGATGGAGGCGTGTATGAAGGCGCATGACATTTGGGAGTAGATCGAACCCATTGCCGGAGTGGTCATGGAAAGGAGGAAGGGCAAGATGGCACTTGCGTGAATCTTTCAAGCCATTCTCAAGAATGTGCTCCACCAGATTGCCAAGAAGAAGACAGTCAAGGAGGCGTCGGAGAGCTTGAAGACAAGATATCTTGGCGCAGATCGAGTAAACAAGGCGCGGTTGCAGACCTTGAAAAGTGAATTCGAGACCCTGTGCATGAAGAAAGGCGACTCCATCGATGAGTTTGCTAGTAAAATCAATAGGATAGCAAGCAAGTTCAGTGGTCTTGCAGCCACCCTAGAGGATACCACACTCATCAAGAAGTTGCTCGATTCGGTTCCTAATAAGTTTTTGTAGGTTGCTGCTTCAATTCAGTAATTCTCCGATGTGGATACCATGCCATTCGAGGAGGCGATTGGCTGCCTCAAAGCATACGAGGAGCAGATACACTAGCACGGGAAGGGGGGCAAAGAGCATTTGCTTCTCACTAAGGCCGGGTAAGAGACTCGGTCGTCGAAGCGAAATGGTAAGGTCTCCTTTGGCGGCTCTAGCAGTAATGGTGGTTCAAAAAAATTCAACAAAACTAAGATGATGTGCTATAACTGCCAAGAGTTTGGTCACTTTGTATACGAGTGCCCTCAGAAGAGAAAGGAGGAGAAAGCGTTACTCTGTGGCATTCAGAGCAATGATGAGCCAGCACTTCAATGGAAATTCGTGAAGTGTGGTTAGTCAAGATTAGGGGGAAATAAATTTGTTAGATACTAATCATGACAAATTTTGTATCTGTATGTTTGATTTAGTCTTTTGCATGTAGTGATTGTAGTGTATGGCACCAGAAGAAGCTGGCGGTGGCAAAGGCCATCGCAACGAGGAAGAGTCAGCGTAAAGCTGGTGGTGATCGTCTGTGTGAAGCTGACAAGCACGTCTCAGTGTGAATCCGAGTTGTAGCAGTGCGATGCCGCTGCAAGATAAAGATGCACAAACAGTGGTGCGAGACTGTTGTAAGTCGCGCGAAGAGTAGGCCGCTGCGTGTGGCTAGAAGAAAGCCGCTACGTGTGACAAGAAGATGCAGGTGATTTATATCGGTGAGTCAATATATCATGATCAAGGGGAAGAATGTTAGAATTAATCTTGATGATTTGTTCGTGATCGAAGCCATAATCAAAGGAGGGCAGTTGAAACGTCCGAGTACGAGGGCAGTCGAAACGTCAAGTACGAGGGCACTCGGGGCGTCTGAGTATGAGGGCACCCAGAAGCTTGAGTATCAGCCGAGGTCGAAGCACCGTGGTCATAGGTTGTGCTGGACGTCTGAGTAACGGCTAAGTTGATAGGTAGGTATGAGAGGGCCGAGTCTTACAGATCATGTAGAGATTCCAGGAGGTTTGTAGCATGAGAATAGGTCCAAGTAGAGTTAGTGAGTACATGGAGTATAGGTCATGTGACCTTATGTGTATGAGGTTTATTTAAGCTGTATAATTCCTATTAAGTCAATGAGAGTTGCAGCAATAGAAAAGATTAAGTGATTTAATCTCAACATTGTATTAGTCTCCCTCTGTGTGTGTTTATCCAGAGTGACAAGAGAGAGGATTGAGTGATTTAATGCCAACAAATCTTATAGAAGATGGGGCTGTCTATTTAACAGGTAACTGGAATCTCATAGAAGATGCTAGTAGTAGTCAATAGTCGATGAAACTGCCAAGATATCAAAAGCAAGCCATCAAGTCGTCAAGCTGAAACACAAGCACAACAGGTGATCCATAGGCCCGTTCCAATGCTTCTGGCTTCATACATTTTTTTTAAGAAACAATCATTACTGTTTATTCATATGAGAAGAAGTAAAGGCCCAAGAAAGGACCGGGTACAAAAAAACAGAACTCTAAAAAGCCTAACAAGACAAAAGTCTGTGGCATACACACCTAACACCAACAAGGATGCCGAATGTGACTGATAAGCACGACCACTCGACCTAACACGTGATATCGTTGCTACCCATCGCGCCCACGACCCGGCTGCTCCGACTTCACCCCAGCACGCCTCGTGGCAGCACACATCAATACAACGACAACCTCACAACAAAGGGCCTCCGCTGACGAACGCTAGCTTGCCAGCAAAACCACACGGCTGGCCAAGGCAGCCGACTTCAAGCCGTTGATGCGCACAGGCACCACTCGGTGCAATGCCCTGACACGAGAGTCGCACTAGGCTAAGGAGTCAGATCTAGCAAGAAGAAGGGTAGATCTGGCTTGAGCGCCAAGATGCAAGGACAGCCTAGCCACAACCAGGAAAAGAAAACAACGTCGAGAGGACGACCACCGCTGATGGACAAGCGCTAGCAAACGTGAAAGAAATGCACATGCGGAAAAATGAGGAGGGTAGGGTCAGGTGATCCAAGGCAATGCCTCCAAGAAGAGAACAGCACCGAAGGCATCACCGTCACCCGATTCGGCAAGAACCAGATTTTAGATTTTCACCCCAATTGAATGCCACAAGACACCACGGTGAGTGAGGTATAGCTCCAAGACGATGCCTCCAAGGAGGGAAACGACGCCCAAGGACGTCGTCATTGTCGGATCATGCTAAGTAGAGCCAGATCTAGGGTTTCCACCCGGAGCACAACACCACACCACCCAGGACAAGCCTGTCACCCACCTCGATCCAGGCGTGACCGCCTCACAAGGCCGCCCAGCCCAAGAGCAGCACATCTCACTGGCCTCCACGCTTAGCAATTTCGTTCGCCTTTGTGGCCAACTAGTGGCCACACCATCGCCTGCCAGCCGGCCACAGCCCCGCTTGGCCATGCACCGGCCGGTCCCCGATCCAAGGAAGAGCAACAAGGACCGGCTCTGCAGCTGCGACCCTGTCACCTCCATCCAACTCTGGCGGCTGCTCCCGGCAAACTCCTGCGCTTGCCTTCTTTCGTCTTGGCCCGCCCAGCCTCCATTGAACCCCCAACCTCATGGGGGCGCCGCCGCAATCTAGAACTGCCAAGCACTACCGCGCCGCCCACCACGCAAAGACACGCATGGTCGTGACACTACGCCTAAGTCGTCGCCATGTGCGCCCAAGACCGATGTCGGCCACCGCCGTCGTGCTCGCCAGCGCTGACACATGTGCCTGCCCGAGCCGACGCCTCTGCTCTATGGTCGTCTACACACGCCGGAGAAGCCGAAGGTGATGGAGGCCCCCCCGCCAAGCCTGGATCCAGCCCAGAGACAACCTGATCCCGCCCTCCTCCGACTCTCCCCGCCTCAGATCCAACCGCCTCCGGTCCCCAAGCGACCACGGGAGGCCTCGGCGCTCGCCGGCAGCAGCGGTGACGAGGAAGGAAATGTGGTGGCGAGGGGTAGTTTTTTGGGGCGGTTGAGTCGCCTGGGAGCGGCTTAGGAGGCGTGCTTTTTTCCCGCGGCTGAGATCTCGCTTCATAAGTCAAAAGCAGTTTGAGACATGTTTCTTTCTTAACATGTTTTTTCTTTTCTTTTCTTTTCTATTTTTTCCTTTGCATTATCTTTGAAGATATAACAATGTGTTTCATTTTTTCTATTTTTCTATTTTCTTTAATTGAATACCTCATAAAAGGCTAACAGCCGCTACAGTGTCCTTTAGCCAAAAGATAAAAGACACAACACTTTTAAATGGGTCTACATATTGCAACCCGAATTCCAATTAAATTTATATTGAGATGGCATGTATATTTTAGTTCGGTACCGAAGCTAACCCTTTCTAGGGTGAATTCAAATGCCTACCCATTGTGTAACAGCACTAAAGAACAAAGCATACTTATATATCATGGTGAACATTAGCTGCAAATATGTAGACAACACTTGTGGGTTCGTGTTATAGAGCCGCCCAGGGGCAAAGCCAGGAAAACTCTACATTGGGGTCACTAGACCACCAGAGCATGAACTAACTATAGTACTAATAAGGTGCAATTCGTGCCATATAACGATTCGAATATCTCACACTAAACGATTACATAAACAATTGAAATATGCAGAGACATAATGGTTCTTCTATATTCAAAAGGCAATACATACCAATTAGGGTAAAATTATGAAACCACTTTTTTACATATTTTAGAGGGAAGGAAACCAAGTCCCAAAAGATGACTTCGTAGCTTCAATTCGAGTTTCATGAAAGCAATGAACAAATATGGCAAGTTATAATTCAAAATTGACAATGGTAGTATGAAACTTTTACAGACTAAAGGAATATCATTAAGCGAAACATGTGAAGTGGCTCACATTCTATAGTTGTGCTTTGTGAGTTTTCATCTTCATGAAGCGATCAATCACGGCATCATTCTGAATAGTAGAATACATCATTGTGAAATCCCCGCATCAATATCTTATGCTAGTTTTTTTAAAAAAAAATCGTTCCATTACCTAGAAGAATCAAGAAAAAGATGTGACAACTTAAATGCATGCTTAACTATTAACCCTTTTTGGCAATTGGCAAGACAAATAGACAATGTGGGCTACTGGGCTATGGGCAATTTTCCTTGGTTTAGCTTCTACTCTACTTTCTACAATTTCCCCTTCTCCAGTACTCACTACCATCAATTAATTTGAAGCTTTTTAGGTGTACTGTGTACAAGAAACCAATCCAAGCAGGGCATCAACAGATCGCCAATCACCAATGTCCAATGCCATCAATCATCATCAGTTCATCACATAATTCAATAATTTATATCACAAAACTACAAAACAGATTAATAGAAGCAATCGAACAAGCAAAAATAATTAAACAACATGTTACATATATGGATATACTTCCTGTCTGGCTGTCTCCTGGCTCCTGAGGGCTGAGGCGCTGAAGGGTTTGCCCCTTGGTCGGTCGGTTGGGCCCTGGAGATGAGGCCTAAGGTCTCAAGAATGAGGCGGGCGAGCACCACCAGGCGGGGCCAGCGATGGGGAGTTGGCCCCATTGATTTTTTAGAAGTAACTTTAGATTTTTTTTTAGTTTCTTCTGTTTTCTTCCTAGATTAAATTGTCTAGTTTTGTTCTTCTCCGGTAAATTCTTAGCCAGATTTTATTTACCCATGATGGAATTCATCGGATCGACTCACCTGAACAACGATGGTGACACCTACACTAGAAATCGACACCAAATCGAGAAAGGTACAAATAAATCATCTCTAATTTTTTTTCGACGAACAACACTGCTACCGAGACGTAAATCCTACACATTAATGAGATCATCGACATTCTACTTCCCACTGCCATGTTTGTCAGCAACATCATTGCAAGATATGGAGCCGATGGCGAGGAAGACAAAGAAGTCCAGTATATTCATCGACCCACTGACTTGATGGTAATATGTTGTTCATCTATAACCAGTTAGGTACTTGTATACTTTAATTATTGAGTTATTAATATAGAATCGAAGGATTTTCTAAAAAAAATTAGCCGCAAATCTGGGAGACTATTCCAGAACATTGGCTCAGTGAACTGCTGACCAGACGAACAAAAATGCAAGTGTGGTGGATGGCGAAGATGAAACTACACAAAACGGGATGCGCTGGATATTTGATGTGTGAACGATAGTATTTGTCTGTGTGGGCCTGTAGGCTGGACATTAATTCTCCTTTTCACAAGCTCGCCAATACTGCACTCGTGTAGTCGTGGATATGCACATTAAACGGTTTTAGCTTTTACTTATAGTTTTTCGTCTTATTTAGTTTTTTATCTTTTTTAATTCTTTTGTATTGTCCGTACTAATATAATATTTTTTATTTTATTATATTTAATTACGTATACTAAACTGACATCAACGGTAAAATAAACCATAAACTTCAACCTATAAGCCACTTAGACCGCAAAATGATAACACTACAGAATCAAGGACTGACTATATACCTCTTCGCAAAGAAGATAGAACCGTTTTAGCTTGGCAAAAGTGAATTCCCCTATACCCAAAACTACAAGTACAGATTACCCCCAAAAGAGAGAGAGAGAGAGAGAGAATGACAGAGTGGCTGACCACCGACTTCAGTAGAGGTCATTGTATGCCAAAATCAACTGCCATAAGTTTCAGCATGTCGCAAACCACAAATGATAAAACTTAACTGAGGCTTGATCTGAAAATGAACAAAAATCTTAACGGCAGATGCAATTAACCTTCAACCATATCCTCGCGATCAACAAAATCAGCTAAGAAGAGATCCAAAATTTCGAAAGGTGTGCATATGACATATCTCGTCTTATTTGCTACAAAATGAAAAATGAACAACAGAACAAGTGACCAATGCAAGTTTATTTGAGGATAAAAGTAAACGAGCTTCACATAGGAGGGTATATATTAAGTCCGATAAGGAAAATAGTTAGATCTTGTATCATCTAAAGATATTAAATCATGCTTCAGCGTAGCTCTCCAGGCCAAAATATTATTTGCATCGACTAGCCAGTAACTAAACCATGGCCAGTCTCCAGTATCATATCAACCCAACTACTAAAACTACCAAGTGCAGTTGTTCAGAGACAAACAGAACAATATTCATGCACAAATACATCTAGATAAACACATAATTGGTATTATAGATCAAAACAAAACCTTACTAAACTACCTCTGTGCATGCTTCTTCCTTCCCTCCATTTGCACAAGAGCCAACTGAAAGAAACACACACATTCACACCAAGTCGATTCATTGCAAAACAATGTTGGGCGTGCCTCTTCTGTGCTGATTCATGTTGCAAGAATTCCCCGAGCTGCACTCTGCAGCTTCCTCTCCAATCCACCGGACAGTACATTTCTTCTTTTTGCTAGGCAACCAGTACAATTTTCATCCTACGCTGGAAAGCGCCGATCAAGCAATCCAGTATCAACCATAAACCTCAGGTCAAGTGCTCCTCAACCCAATCGAACATCTCGTCAGCGTGCAAGCTTGTCATCTCATGGTACCCATAAGCAAGATTCAGCTCCTCCTGGATGTGCTCAGCCCACCGGGACACCTCCTCCCAGAACCCCCTCTTCACCACTGCATCCTTCCATGGCGTTGCCCGGCCATCCTTCCTCATGCAACCGTTCTCATCAACGAACCCTTCCTCCCTGAACACCTTCCAAATCCTTTCCGACAACCCGTGGCCCAGCCCTGGTATCCTATCGGACAGCAGCGTCGGCGTTAGACTGAGCTCCAGGCTCCGGAGCTCCCTCACCTCAACGCCATTCCCCCTCAGCATCTTCGCATTCCTCTCCACCAGTGCCGCCCTCCGCTGGTCCTTCGGCATGTGGAGGAACATCGTTGGCGGGTAGCCCACCGGCGCGCCAGACGGCTCGAATGCGCCCTCGGCGATCATAATCACGACGGCGGCGAGGCTCATCTCGGCCGCGAGGCGGGACACGAAGTACCCGCCGGACGACGCGCCGAGGGCGGCCACCGGCAGGCCTCCGAGGCCGTTCTTGGCGGCCCAAGACTGGATCACCCGCTTGGCGGTGCTCACCTCCTGCCCCTGCGACCAGCACTTCCCGGCGCTCGCCACGGCCAGCACCGCGAACCGCCTCCGGAGCGCGCGGGCCGTGATGGCGACGTCCTCAGGCAGGCCGACGCACCCCGTGCAGCGCGGGGACGGCGGCCAGAAGTTCTCCGGGCGGCAGCGGCAGCCGTGGGCCACGAAGAGGACCGCCCTGGCCGGCTCCGCCGGGAGCTCCCAGATAGCGCGTGCGCCGTCTACGGACCCCACCGTCGGGGAGGAGAGGGCCCGCGCCGCGCTACGGGATCCGCTTGAACGGTCAGTGGCGGTGGTGATTTGGGACGGTGGGCTGGTGCCGGAATAGAGGAGTATGCCGGCGGCGGCGAATAGGAGGAGAGCCAGCGACGCGAGGGGGGTGGCCAGACTCAGAGCTAATCGCTTCGGAGCATGAGGTGGTGGAGACGGCCGGTGAATCCTGCCACTCATCTGCTTCGCCGAGCGCCTGCTTCTCTGGAGTGGGGACGAGGAGGAATCGGGCACGAGTGGCATGAGAGAGATCTCGCCACCGGGGTAGAGAGAGACGAATTGGCCTGGTTGGCGTCTTCGGACGCCCGCAGGATAGAGGAAAACGGGGGCGGAGTGATTGGTGGGCTGAAAGCCTGTAGAGTGGGCCGACTCTGGACTTGCTAAACCATCCGTTCCCCCAAGGCCCTGATTAGGGCTGGCATTGTCGGCCTATGAGTTTGTTTGTACGGAAAGCTCGATCTGGGCAATTCATTCGGAGTCTAGTGTTATGGGCTTGAACTTTGCGATTTCAGCCTTGTTTGGGGATTTAGTTGGGTTCTGCCAAAGAGACCCCACTGTGATGTGGCACAAGCAACTTCAAAGCCTGCCTTCTGAAGTGCAATGTAGCGGGCCTTAGCTTTTTCAGAGTTAAAAAGTAAAAAATTGAAAAACATTGCTATATTTTTTTAGACAATACAAAGTAATAGAGAAAAAATAAAAGACAAAAAAGACCAAAAAGACAAAAAAGGTCAAAATTAAAAAACTAATGTGTTCCAAGTGTTTTCTAGCTTGTGGAAGCTGAATGCTGCCAGTTCATATTGACTTTTGTTGATAGCTTTTAGCTTTAGTTTATGAATAATAACAGCTTGTAGAGAGTCATACAGAGAGAGGAACTCGCGTGTGATTTTAGTCGATATAAATGAAGTCATATACTATAATCAACTAGTAACTCTAACTTAAAAGATACTATGTTTAAAAGTTAAGTATCGTTTTTAGCAGAGCTGGCTTAGCTTCTTTGAAGCGATGCTTCGGACAAAGGCTAATTTTTGGAGAAGGTAGGACAGAATGGTCAGATTTGATGCAATATAAGTATGCTTTATCCGGCCAGCCCACGGATTACCGGACTAGGAACTAATCAGCACACTGTTTCGTCCACTAAACAGCTGCTGCATAGGAGGATTCGACCTATTTCAAACAAGCAGTCCACTTCATGTCTCTGAAGTGGCGGCTGTACACATGAGCACACTAGAAAACCACTCGTAGTGGGTGTGCGAACTTGTAGGCCGTATATATATATCCTAGAACAACAAATTGGGAAGGTAGAAACCGGCTACAAGTTTTTTGAATAAGAAAAACGTTGGTGCCCCCCGTTTCCTCATAAACCAGCTGAAACAACCTGCAATTCTGTGTCTTTTGTCTTTTCTATGTGCTGTTTAGGAAAGCCGCTTAGTGTTAATAGTTTAGACAGACATTTACACAGTATACGCAGCACGAGGGATATGGAATCAGCCCAAAGTCGTATAGTCATAGCATATGTATATGGTTGCAGACTACATTTATATAGATCAGTACATACGCGCGTAAACACCTATCATATAGTAATCGAGTACACCGCCGGCGAGAGCCCGACATCTTTTCCCTGTGGGCTCCTGCAATTATCTTGGCACAATCGAACTGTTCGCATATTTGTCGTTGCAGCTATTTTTAGAGGGTGACTAGCTTAAGCCGATCATTTTTTTTTTGATGCAACTCGCTGTTAGCTTTTCAATGAGTTCAAAAACATTGAAAACGGACATTGTATATAAAAATTATGCCCATTTTACTAAAGATGTCTTGAAATGGAATCCTACTTGGACTTAGGCAGAAGATTGTGAAATTTTGAGGGATTGCGAGGCAAGAAACATATCATATACGGTTTTTATTTAAATCGTCTGTGATACTTCATAGATGGTGCTCACTGTGAACTGGCTGTGATATTATCTCTTCACAGACGGTTTTTAGCGCTGACAACAACATAAATGGTCTCTAAATTTAAATCATTTGTGATTGTATTTAATACTGACAGTTTTGATGAACGTTTATGATGTGATATTTAATATAAGTCTTTTTTTATATGAGTGCAAATACGTACGCAAACTTTCACCATGTAATGCACTCTACAGTTATTTGGCTAGATGTACCTTACAGTCCGAGCTATTTAGCACGTAATGAAGTACTCCATACAACAAATTACTCTATCTATGACTACGTTATTATTCCTAGCTAGCTAGTATTGGTCCAAACTCCAGCATTAACTGGACGCAAAAATTTTCAATTGTGCCTCATACGGAAGGAAAGATTCTAGCCCGCACGACGCTCAATACATCAGTACTTGTCGGAGCTTCCGAGGAATCCGGTCATGTGGAGCACGGCGTCGCGGACGGCGCGCAGGTCACGGCCCTTGAGCAGTTGAGCGTGCGCCCGTGCCCCACGCACACCGAGGAGGCCGCCACGCTCTCCTCCGAGCACCGCCTCGCCGCGAGAACGTGCGGCGGCACGATTGCATCCGGCGCCGCACCGGCCGCCGAGTCTGTTCTCATGCCGTCGTGACCGTCGCAGCAGCTGAGCGCCAACGAGGGGTGCCGGCTCTTCGGGCGCACGTCCGTCGTGACGGGGATGCGCACGGGCGCCGACAGGTGCGCTGGGCGCCCCGCGGACGAGTGGGGTTGGCTAGCGTGGTGGTCGTTGTTGTGGTGGCGGTCCGGCCATAGGACGTCGGCTTCCTGGAATTCTTCCATTGTGGCCACAGCCTGCAGTGCTCGATCGTTTGCGTCTGCTCGGGATTTATAGCGCGTGGGGGGAGTGGGAAGTGGCTAGAAGCTCGCACATGCATGGCGTCATGCGGACGGAGTGGAGACTGGACAACAAGCGTTGGGCGGCTAGCTCACGGTTTCGTGACGGTGCAGGCTCCCGCCGGGGAGTGGCGTCTTGTCTAATTCGACGTACGTGGCTTCACTGTCTGTATCTTTACTATTATAAAAATGTAAATTAGTGATTGATTTATTTTTTTTTCTTTTCTTAGCTATCCAATTTAATCTGAAACATTCGTCTTTCTCCTCCTCTCTCTCAGGATACAACCGTCAACTCCCTTCACTTTTCCTATCTCATTGCGAATTGTGGCCACCCTTCTCTCTGTCGCTTGCTCTCCAATGTTTGATGTGTAAAGTTGGTCAGGTAGTAAGTTCCATCTTATTATTTTTATGACTCTATTGTAACACACGGATCTCTAACTAGTCACTGTATATACGCTAGTATTTTGGTTAGGGATTAATTGGAGTGGAAATGCTAAGAATTTTGACGTTACAACTTACAATCAGGTAATCCTTTTGATGGTACGTAGTAAGGCAAAACTAACGGGTTAATTAGTGTGCGTTATAAATTATAGATCTCTTCTTTGCAGCTTATAAAAGCTATTTTAGTTTTTTTAATTAACTAACTTTGAAACGGAGTGTTTTTAATACGGGGTTTACAAGTTTGTTATAGTACATACTGTAACGATTTTATTTATATCGGCTAAAATCACACGTAAATTTCTATTACTCCGTACTCTCTTTCACTAACAATCCAAAAACTATAAGTTGATGCCAAAAAGAACAAGCTATATATTGGTCCGTGAAACATTTTTCAGCTAGTGTATGTAGATACGGTATATGGAGACGGGAGTACGCGCATGGTAATGATGACGTAATCATATAATCGCTGCCATGGCGTATGTATGGATCAAACTCTAAACTCTTAACGCAGACGGAAGCAACTGTGCTTGGCGTGCAATTGTTCAGCGGTGCGGCTCACTGTTCTAGCAGTGCGAATCACGTTATTATAAAACCGAAGTCACGCTAATACTACTGTGTACGTACGACAATACGCGCAAGTGGTACATATATGTGTACTGTATGCATAGTTCCGCGTACCGTATAAGTAACATTTATTTGACAGTAAGTACTGGCCTTTTACAGTTTTACCCTGTTTCAGCTCCCTGCGGTAAGAACAGAAATAATTGCGATCTGAATGAACATTTTCCTCCCAGCAACATCGAAAATAGCCTGATATGATGCGCAAATATATATACAATCTGATTCAGTTTAGATGAAAGCCAGTACTAAATTAGCGAAGTTTTACACCATGTTTACCAAACAGTGGATTCAGAAGTGTGATTTTACGCCAAGTAACCGGCAATCGACGGCTGAGAATAACGTAGGTTCCGGACTTCCAGAGTCAGGGTGGAGCCTGGATTAAATGGAGGGGCTTGCGGAGAAATTCCGGATTATTTATCTAGTGAGAAAAGACAGCAAAAATGGTCCTGGCGTCTGCAAATTAGACTGTCAGAGCAAAAAGGACGAGTTTTTTTTTTGAGATGTTAGCTTGAAGCAGCTGTGCTTGTGAGCTGCTGTACGAACTAAGCTGTGCTTGATTCCCGGTTCCTGTATCGGAAACCCCGAGGAAGGCAAGAATATCGATATCTTTTGGTTTTGGCCAAATGTCGTATTCGTTCTTTAATCTTTCTGCATATACTACCGATATTACACCCCGGGGCTTCCTCTCCTCGTCACATCATCTCATATTTTTTATGAGAAAATTTACATCTGAGGACGTGTTATTATACACGCTGAACTCAATTGATACCATCTCATATTCTATATGATAAAACTTACATCTGAGGTCGCATCGTTGTACATGCTGAACTCAATTGAGTACGGATGATATGGCTACCGGCTAGTACGTAGCAACCTGTCCGCTCATATAAGTTTTTTTTGCGAGGACACGTGAGATATTTATTTATTGATTAATTAGGAGAAGGGTCACAATCATCGCTGTCTAGCTGCGTTACAAAATCAGGAGCATGTCCCAGCCAAACCGCTGAAGAAACATCCCTGACAGCAAAAGAAGCAAGCAAATAAGCAACCCAACTCCTACCACGCTAGACGTGCTTGATCTCAACCTCTCAGAGTTCCCTTCTAATATCCTCTATCTCCCGATAGATGAACGCAGATCTGGAACGGTCTTCTGCACCTGCCCCCATAGCCTTACAAACATTGAGGCAATCTGTCCCAGGAATGACAGGGAGACGAACCCAACGCGCTGCTAGCATTAGTCCCTCTTTACACGCGAGAGCTTCCGCTTCCTCAGCCGACGAACACTGAACAAACAGACGCCAAGAGGTGAGAATAGCTCCCCTGTTTTCATCTCGGATAATTTAGACGAAGTTACATCGATTCCAACGTCTGTTCTGTTCTTTTTAAAAATAAAACCAGCAATTTTCTACCATTGGAAATCGACCCAAATGTACTTATACATACATCAAACATCGTGATTAAAGACCTAAACTTTCTTCCGGCATCTTCAAATGATCCTCCAAAGTCCAAACATTTCTTCGCGGCTCTCTCCGGCCGGTGGCGATTGCACCACAAGACCAAAGATTGATGCACCGCATGCAAAGCACCGCGACGCTAACGACGACGGCTCACCGCGGCGCGCGGCCTTGCTAGCGGCAACGTGCGGCAGCTTTCGCTGGTATGTCGATGGGAGAGGACACGGCCGGCCACAGCTCCTCGCGCCTAGCGGTGGCGGCAGCAGGCTTCGCGTGCCGTCCGGCCCGTGCAAAATCGCCACGAAACCACCCGAAACCCCCTGCGCCCCAGCGCGGCCCGCTCGCCAGCACCGTGTCTGGCCACAGCACGTCCGCCTCCTGCAGCTCCTCCTCGTGATCCGCGCCAGCGCTCATGCCGGCCGTGGACGGGGCGCCGGAGAGGAACCCCTCGGAAGGGGCGAACAACGATGCGCCGCTCGACATGGAGGCCGCCAGCTCGTACATCTCCGAGGGCACGAACACCAACTCAGCCAACTCCTTTTCCTGTGACGGTGCCGTGTCGGGCCACAAGATGTCCGATTCTTGGAACTCATCCATGGCTTCCAGTGTGGAGCTTCGGCTGTGGTGGCCGCGACGACGGGTCCGGCTCTCTTATATTCGTTCGTTCATAGGAGGGCACCGCGTCGCGCGGGTTGCTCCATTGCTTGGAGTTGGGGCCCGAAGTGACCTAGGGTGCACTCTTCCTCCGGTCCTGATTTTGGAATCTTGGCGATATAGCAACTCATGTGAGGTTACTTGCTGGCTTTCAATGTGAGCTTGAGCCTGCCTAAATTACAGCTAAACGGCGCCGGTCTGATCGTCTGTGCCCGTGACATCTAGCCGGGCATCGGCGTCGATCCTATCATTCGATCAGAAATCAAACGGTGTCCGACAGGTTTCTCAGAATGCAACTGTCTCTATCTGCTCAATATTTGATCAATTGGATACTCCAGGACGCTTCAATGGGGATCTAGTAGTAGCCTATTGCTACATGGCATAAAAGAGGGTTGCAAGTATTAATTTCGCCTGGTTCTTCGATCAAGAATCTGATTTGTAGAGTTGGATTAGAGACGAACTAATGACACCTGACAAAAGGCAAAGCCCATAACAGTATGCCAGCCAAATCGTCTTCTCATTTCCATGCGTAAGCGTAACCAACCTGGCCCCAGTCTGCAAGCAGCAGTGAGGATGTGGTCGGGAAGCCCAGCACACCAAGTTATCGTGTCTGCCACCGCCCTGAGATGGATATATATGTCGTTGCTTGAATGTCCTAGGTTAGCATCTTAGTAGTGTTGCTTGAATGTCTTAGATTAGCATCTTAGTAGTACTATTTGCTGTTCTATACTTCTATATTATTCTGTCCTGACGTGCACCAATGTTCTATTTGATTTGGAATCTGTTCGCACCAGACAATTGAAATTTAGATTTTACCAAATTAGTCATGTCATAGGCAATTGTAATTTTTTTAGAAAATTTGGCCCAAAGCTCTAACGGACACTTAAGAGAGAGGTAGACACTTTGGCGATTTCTAGGATTCAAACCTGGGTGGAGGCGATTTATAGGATTCAAACCTGGGTGGACGAGAGGATGACACCATCTCTTTACCAACTTCATATAGTCAATCAAGGAATGTTATGTGCATTCATTTTTAATGTTAAAAGGGCAGAGTGAAAAGAAATGGCCCATCTTCGTAAGTAATGTTTTGTTTACCCTTCATCACGTAAGATTGCCTTCTTACTTCTTTAGCCTTGTGTTACTCCGAAGGTACGTATTAAAGATCAACAACTTTGTCTTATATCTGCGATCGCACTAGTATTGTCTAACAAGAGAGGAGTCGATGTAGAAGTGGAAACACTGAAATACTCAAGTAGCCACCGAAGCCAGTGATCTCAGCTGTCAACGACGCCATGGCTCTCAACTCAGCCTTAGCGCTCGAGCAGAAAACAACAGTCTGCTTCTTGGTCCTCTAGGCAATCAAGGAGGAACCAAAGAGAACACAATAGGTAGAAAGAGACCGGCAATCAGAATGATCGCTAACCTAGGTCGCATAAGAGTACGTTTGAAGCTGTAAAGAATTGAAGCGAGGAAAGAAAAGGCACGCAACACCGATCCAACTCAAGTTGTAACTTGGTGTGCAGCACCGATCCATCAAGACGGAATACTCGATCATCTCTCGGCCTGTCTTTTTTGCGGCTTATGACTTTTAGGCTATTCGTGAAACAGAGTACATAATAATAGAAATTCGTGTACGTTTTTGACCGATATAAATAAATTTGTTGTATTGTGTATTATAATTAGCTTGTAGACCAAAAAGACACTCTATTTAAAAACTAGTTGATAAAAAAAATCAAAAAATAGTTTTTGAAAGTTGAAAAGAAGAACCCTCTGTCCGGTTCCTCATTCTTTGCCTTGGCGCATGCGTGCATGCGCTGCCCACCTAGGCTGCACACCTGCAGGGCGTAGCTTTCGAAAAAGCGAGAGAGCCAGCAGCGGCCGGCGAGCGAGGGGGCGAACCATCAACCATGCAGAAATTTCGGCTCGCACTCGGATGCATTCTACTCCAGAACAGGTGGCCCGTAGCTTGTGTAGGCCTTTATCACATATTTCGTATCCGACAGCTCTTATGGGCCAGAATCAACTGGGCTCGTTTGCAAACCCTTCTTCGGCTTGAGGGTTTTGCAAGCGCCACAACAAAGACAGCTCGAAACGCGCGCGTCGAATCAAAGCCGCTCATATCGAGCTCACGGTACGCCGGCCTCCGGGTGGAGAGCGCAGCGGTCGACCGTGCAGCCCGTTCTGTGAGCCGTGTCTCCAACTGGCCTGGTCGGCGGAAGCCTAACGTTCGCAGTGCGCCGCCTCAGTGGCACCCACGCAGCATGCCAGCATCGTAATCACGCAGCATGCCACCCGCGCTCTCGCGGGTCTCACCGCACCACGCAGCCACCCTCCATCGCCTCCTGCCAGGCTGCCATCCGCTAGAATCGTGACCGAAAACTGTCGGCACGCGCAATCTGTCGTCGCAGGGGCCCGTTTGCCGCCGGCCGGCGACGGGCGCCTTCTCCTGCACTCGGGCGCGGAGATGGGGCCGTGTTGCCCGACGGGTACCGTACGTGGTATCCTAGTACGCGCGTGTTGGCGCTTGCGCCGCTCACTGGGGCATCCCCGGCGGCCGTGCGGCGCGCGGGTGGTCCGAGTCTGGTTTGGGATATATACGTGCGTGCATCAGTGCATGGACCTCGCAACTCTTGGAAACCAAAAGTATACGAGTACTCGAGCACCCGTGTAGGTCACTTGCACCCATCCACCCAAAAGGGTCACGAAATTGGCGTTAAGAGTTCCGCAAGTGGCGAATGGACTGGACCAAACTACGGCCAGATCACTACCGCCACATGCATTAACGCCACAACGCTACCTTCACTGGTTCTGATCGACCGGCCGGCACGTGGATCGCGCAGGAACTTTCCATGCACGCCGCATCGCAGGCATTTACGCATCTCCACCACCGAACCGTGAACGCCTCAAGGGAGCGCTGCGCTGCACGCGCCGAATTCAATGGCCTTAGCCGAAGTAGGAGAGCAGGATAGAAAGCACTGTGGCATGTGAAATGGATTGGGACTAGCCATCGCTTCTGCCGGGTCTTGCACCGGCCGACGAAAAAAATTCGAGTGATCTCTACCAAAACGGTGCAATAAATTTTGGAGAACCAGTCAAAATCTAGGAGTACTCATCAAGGATGTGGGTCTAGCCGGCTGTGATTAGATTTTTTTTTTCCAATGCTCGCACGTGCAGTGTTCTGGAGATCCTTGCTTTCCCATCCCTTTCGGACCACTGATGCCGAAGCGCGGCGCCACACCGCGCTAGCAATCACATGAACTAAAAAAAAGTAGACAATTCGTAAAGGGTTTTTCTGAAAAAAGTAAGTCTTAATTCAATAAAATGAGGGCTTTTACAAAAAAAACTAAGGATCTATTTGTAATTTCAAAAAAACCGCGAGGCTTTACTCCGCGAAGGAGGATTTTTCTAAAAAATTGAGGATCTATACGCAATTTTTGAGGGCTTGTATGCAATTTCCAAAAATTGGAGGGCTAGGTCAAAACATTGTGATCGAAATGACGTGGTCGATCAACGTGGTCGAATAAACGTGGTCGAAATATCGTAATCGAAATAACGTGGTCGACCAAAATAGTCGAAACAGCGTGGTTAGCACAACGTGGTTGAACAAGCGTAGGTGACCAACGTGGTTAAAACATGTTGGTCGAAAAAACATGGTCGACCAATGTGGTTGATCAAGGTGGTCAAAACATCGTGGCCAACCAATGTGGTCGAAACAACATGGTGGACACAACGTGGTCGAAACATCCTGATCGAAACAAGGTCAAAACAACGTGGCTAAAACAATGTGATGGAACGAATATGGTCAAAATAACGTGGTCAAAATATGATAGTCGAATGAACGTGGTCGAAATATCCTGGTCGAAATGTGATGGTCGAACGGATGTCGTTGAACCAGAGTGATCGAAACAACGTGGTCGAGCTCACGTGGTCGAAACAATGCGGTGAAAATATCGTCATCGAAACAACTTGTTGTCGAAACATTGTGATCGACTAACGTGCTCGAAACATCGTGATCGAAACATCATGGTCGACCAATATGATCGTAACATGATGATCAAAACAATGTGATCGAAATAACGTAGTTGAAACATCATGATCGAAACGATGTGGTCAATGTAATTTAGTCGAAACATCATGCTCGTAATAACATGCTCGGCTCAACATCATCGACGCAATGTGGTCAAAACATCGTGTTTGACCAATGTGGAGGATTAATGTGGTCGAATCAAACATTATGGTCGAAACATCGTGGTCGACCAAGAAGGTCGAAACATCATTGTCGAAACATCGTGGTCGACCAAGGTGGTCGAAACATCGTGGTTGACACATCGTAGTTGACCAACGTGCTCAAAAAGATGTGGCCAATTCAAGTGGTCGAAACATCGTGGTTGACACATCGTGACTGACCAACGTGGTCGAAACAACGCGGTCGAAATAGCGTCGGCGAAACAATGTGGTCGAAATAGCGTGGTCGAAACACCATGGTCGAGCCCACGTGGTCGAAACAACGCGGTCGAAACAACCTGGTCGAAACATCGTGGGTGAAATAGCATGGGTCGAAACAGCGTGATCGAAATAAACGTGGTTGAAATAACGTAGTGGAGACAACGTGGTTGAAACAACGTGGTCGAAATAACATGGTCCGCACATCGTGGTTGAAATAACATGGTCGAGACACCATGATCGAAATAACATGGTCGAGATAATGTTGTCAACACAATGTGGTTTGACGAACGTGATCGAACCATCGTGGACGGCACAACGTGGTCTAACCATCGTAGGAGAAATATCATGGGCGACACATCGTGGTCGAGAGCTATCATGGTTAGATGAACATGGTCAAGCTAATGTGGTGTCGTAATGTTGGACGAACGTGGGCGACACAACGTGGTCGATCAACATGCTCAAAACATTGTGATTAACCAACGTGGTCGGGCCAAACATCGTGGTCGAGACAATGTGGACGACCAACGTGGTAGAATCATCATGGTTGATAAACATGGTCGTAGTCAAAAAACGTGGTCGAAATAGCGTGGGCGTGCCGACGTGGTTAACAATGTGGGCAACGCATCGTGGGCAACACAACGTGGTCAGCACATCGTGTTCAAAACAACGTGGTCGATACAACATGGTCGGACGAACGTGGTCGACAAAATGTGGTCAGACAAACGTGGTTGAAACAGCGTGGGCGAGCTAACGTGGTCAACACACCGTGGTCAAGACACTATGGTTGAGCCAACGTGTTTGAAACACCATGGTCGAGCCATCGTGGTCGAGGCAACGTGGGCAGGACACACAGAAGGGAAACTACAAGAGGGAAGCATTATATAGACGCAGCCACGAAACTCGATCCGATGACCGAAACCGAACACACACCAGCAACTGAGCAGAGCAATGGAACGCAGCCAACGATGCGGCAAACAGATTCCTCTAGAATCCAGCAAGGTAGTATAAGGAAGACAACAACAAGGTAGTGGAGAAGTGGTATAGTGCGAGGACGACACGTCGATGGGAGCGCTGGCAGTACAACGACGAGAAGATTTGCGAGAACACATGGAGTTCGCGAGAACACACGGAGCTGACCTAAAGGTCATGCATCGTGCGGTCCGCCTGATCGGACGACCGACGCAGCAGCGATGTAAAGAAGGGTTTTTCTGTAAAAAAAGTAAGGACGTATGTAGAAGGAATATTAAAAATAAGGACATTTTCATAATTGCGGGTAAATAGAGGACTTTTTCGCAAGATCGGTGATGTGGCGGGGGAGGCGAGTAAACCCCAGATTTAATATAGAGAGTATTAAGGAGTACATACCTACACTGATCTGAAATTGGATTTTAACCATTCTCCCAATCCAAAAACTAGTATGTACTTAGGCCTGAAATTCTACCTAGTTTATGGCACATTCCAAACTACTTCAGCTTTACTTGAAATACATCGATTTCTTAATTTCAGTTTTTTGCACTTTTTTGTTTTTATTTTTTATTCGTATTCCTTTGCATTGTCTCAAAAGATATAACGATATTTTTTAATTTTTCTTATTCTTTCTTTTTTGACTCAAAAAACTAAAAGTCGCTACAACGCAATTGCAGTCAAAAATCTAAAGCAGAAGCCAAAAGTCTACAGTACAATTTAAGCGGTTTGTAGCACTATATATCCCCGATGATCATCTGTAGCAACCGGCTAAATAAATGTAGAAATGCGTTCGCTGATCTGAGCGGAAACAGAAACATGGGGGCATTGGCTCTTGTAACTTCAGTCTGACGTTGTCAATGCAAGTACTATATATGCACATGCCGTGATTTCCCTGCCTGACTAAAAAAATGAACATGACGTGAAGCTTCTAAGCTCTATTTTTTTCTGGCCGTGGTTAATGATTTTTTATTGTAGTACAAGTGTTTGTAGGAACAAATCGAATATCGATAAGACATTTCGAAAAAGATATCCCGATGAACCACTTCAAAAAGGCAAGAAGCTAACTCGTTTGCTTGTTAAAAAAAACTATAAACTATTGTCTGTTAAAAGAACCATAAACCATAAAATATAACCTAAAAAAACAGAGCCAGATTGTTACCCATGCATGCATACTCAATTCTCCGTAGTAAGGCCGGAACGTATGACATTCGTAATGACACGCCACACAGTGAGTTCGAACCACCGCGTATCAATGCCACCATGAATATGCATCTACTTCAATTACCACCGTGCAGTATATGGATGGTGCATCGACCAGTGAATAAAAAGGCATCAATCATGTCGAGATGTTTCCACTCTGCCTCCGGCCTCTGCTCGGTAAGTCGGACAGAAATCATGAAGGACGCCGACATACTGAGCTGCAGACAGTAAAAAAAACCCAGAGACACGAGCCCCGTGAGGTGTGGCTCGCCGGGCGAACCCCCCTGCAGCTGCCGTCCTTCCACCGTGCCGCGCGCGCAGTCCAACATGTTACCCGCCGCGTAGCGTGGCGATCAATCAACACGGCCTCCACGGCGCGGCCCTGACGGCCTGACCCAACCGTGACTGCTCCAACCACGCACGCACATGCAGATGCAGAGCCCGACATGGAGTATGTCCTCTCTGCAGTACAGCGTGCTGTAACTACTGTTCACTCCCGACTCCTACACGCACTGCCACATGATCTGGCGACCCGCCCTATAAATACAACTCGAACGTGTCGGCCGTGGTCACAATTTTGTCTGTCTGTCCAGCCTGGCCCCGATCGAACGCTCCTGGTTAGCTAGCTAGCTAGCGCAGCGGCGGAGGAATGGAGCGGGTTCCGTGGCTGCCGCTGCTGCTTCTCCTGGCCGCGTCGACCGGCGCTCCGCTCGCCCGCGCCGCGCCCCAGGTGCCGTGCTACTTCGTGTTCGGGGACTCGCTCGTCGACAATGGGAACAACAACGACATCGCGTCGCTGGCGCGGGCGAACTACCCGCCCTACGGCATCGACTTCCCCGGCGGAGCGACCGGGCGGTTCAGCAACGGCCTGACCACTGTCGATGTCATCTGTAAGCTCTCTCTCTCTTTTTGGTTTGCTGTAGCATCATGCTTGCATGATTACTTGTCGTGGAGGAAGAGCCTTTCAAAAGAAAATTGGTAGTTGGCTGGTGGGGGAAGAGAGAACGATATGATTAAAAAAATATATATTTTAATGCTTGTGGTCAAGTCTTTAACTTAACGATCGGTCTTAAGCCTTTTTTTATTTATGATCTGTTTAAGATTAACTCTGTAATATATAAGATCAATTTTAAGATAACTTATAACCCTCTATTTTTATATACTTTGAATGCCCTAAGTGATATATCAGGAAACTGGTAACTTCACACCTCAAATAAAGAATTTGCTCTGAGTAAACACCGAGGGGTAGTAGTTTGAGTGAGTAGGATGCGTTGGTTCCTTTGATTTGAGGCCTATCGTACTTTGAGCGTCAATTCCGATGATGTCATGTCAATCCGAGTGCCGTGATGAGTACGTCCCATACACTCTTCAGGGGCTATATAAACGGACAAGAGAAGAGTGCAATTG
The DNA here is from genome assembly GCA_036346245.1 of Bonia amplexicaulis. Taxonomy (NCBI): domain Eukaryota; kingdom Viridiplantae; phylum Streptophyta; class Magnoliopsida; order Poales; family Poaceae; genus Bonia; species Bonia amplexicaulis. The sequence goes on along the minus strand of CM070737.1, from coordinate 16,081,460 downwards.
CAGTTTGCATACAAATTCTTACACCACTTCCTCGCCAAAAAAGAAGCGGAAATTCTTATGCTACGCACTTGCTGTTGGTGCCTAGTCGATCAGCAGTGAGTGCATCATCAGAGCAGTCGATACTGACCAATAATGTCAGATACATGAATGCTCCCAGCTTGCAACAAACCTCAAACTTACAGTGAAGTAAACAGAAGTACGGAGCTAATTTGGTCTAGATCAGGCAATAAATCAATGGATGTTCCAAGGCTTAGTAGACTTTGTTGTCTGCGAGGAAATTCTTTAGTTTTGCTGCAATGTTATTGCCTCTACGTTACACTAGTTGTTTAGAATCTGGCGTTGGGTACTTTTGTCAGTTGGTCTACTTCTCCATCAAATTTCTTGCAGCATTTACAACTACACGTGCACCATTTGTTGTTGATTTCAGCTCGGCTTCTGGGCTTCGATGACTACATCCCCGCGTACGCCGGTGCAAGCAATGATCAACTCCTCACCGGCGTCAACTTTGCCTCCGCCGCAGCCGGAATCCGGGACGAGACAGGCCAGCAACTGGTATACATACATGAACTGCTTATAGGGTGGCCAGCACGTTGGGTCGGAAACGTGACGGACGTGCATGTCCATATGCAGGGTGCCCGGATAAGCTTCGGCGGGCAGCTGCAGAACTACCAGTCGGCCGTGCAGCAGCTGGTCAACATCCTGGGCGACGAGGACTCCGCGGCTAACCACCTGAGCCAGTGCGTCTTCACCGTCGGCATGGGCAGCAACGACTACCTCAACAACTACTTCATGCCCGCCTTCTACTCCACCAGTCAGCAGTACACCCCGGAGCAGTACGCCGACGTGCTCACCGACCAGTACTCGCAGCAGCTCAGGATCATGTACAACTACGGAGCCAGGAAGGTGGCGCTGATGGGCGTGGGGCAGGTCGGTTGCAGCCCGAGCGAGCTGGCCCAGCAGAGCCCCAACGGCGTCACCTGCGTCGAGCGGATCAACGGCGCCATCCGGGTCTTCAACCAGAAGCTGGTCGACCTCGTCGACCAGTTCAACACGCTGCCGGGGGCGCACTTCACCTACATCAACGCCTACGGGATCTTCGAGGACATCTTGAGAGCACCAGGAGCACACGGTACAGAAAAACTTTGCCCTTCAGAGATCAACTCTCCAAGCACTGTAGATACGAGATAAGGACGTCTTGAAAGCAGCGAGCCGTTTCTCTGCAGGTTTGACGGTGACAAACCGAGGGTGCTGTGGGGTCGGGAGGAACAACGGGCAGGTGACGTGCCTACCGTTCCAGACGCCGTGCGCCAACAGGAACGAGTACCTCTTCTGGGACGCCTTCCATCCAACGGAGGCGGCCAACATGCTCGTCGGACGGAGAACGTACAGCGCCGCGCAGCCGTCCGACGTCCACCCGGTGGACCTACGCACTCTTGCTCAGCTCTAGTTACGTCTGGCATCAAGATCAGGACCAAAAAATTATAGCTTTTTTGTTTGTTTCTCTCTCTCGTAATTGTGGGGAAATAAGTCAAGGTTACGTACGTATGTTTTGTTACATCTGTGTACGACTCGCAAGATATCTGTGCATCTGAACTTCTTATATCTATGCTAGTTACAGGCTTGTACTTTCCGGTTTTGCTACTGTATTTGAGGACATACTTCCTGTTCATCGTTGTGTTTAATTGCCAACTAGCTCAGCTAAAGAACAGTATTATAAATTTCTAACGAAGAATATATGTGTTTTAAACGGCCGGGCGCCTGCGCTACTCTCGTCGCTGTACTACAGGGCTATCCGACTGTGCTGAAAGAGGATTGTGTTCCCTGCAGCTCGTCGTTGACGCGCGGCGCCTGCAGGCCCCCTGTGATCTTGTGTGTGTCCATATGACCATGGAGATTGTAGCTTTAAAATTTGTCAAGTCATGTTAATTACATTTGATGTTATAACAAAACTAAGAAAGACTAATAAGCCCATGACTTGCTCGCATCTCTTTCACAAATCAAGATCTACATATCATTAGAGAATAATAAGTTTGCCTCTCGTCATTTTTCCTATCTCTCTATGTTTCTTTGACTGTCTTTCTCGCGCATCTAGATGATTTCATCTCTCAGCAAGCCGACAAGCATATCATAGGAATATATGATTAGTACGTATTCTGCAATCATCTAACTAATAATATTTTATAACTTCGCACATTAAGCATGAAGTTAATGATATATACCTTAGATAGTTTCACCAAAACCCAACATACCGATCAAGGTAATCATTGATGTCTTCAAATTAGTTATTAGTTTTTATCACTGATCCGTACATGATACATTAGAAATGCCCACTTTTTTCTTTTCAGTTTCGTATGTATGGGGGTTTGGAATCTCACGACTTCTAAGCTATTTTCTTATGGCTACATTTAAATTTAAAGAAATTTCTTTATTGATTTGATATCCAAATCAAATAGATCGATGTATTAACGCATAGAACATTTACACTAGGTATAAAATTCCTATCATCATATTTCTCCTGGCCCTCTCTATGTCTAATTCATGGTTCCACCTCTGCACATGTGCCACATGGCTCACGTGCAGCTATAACCGACCACCCAATCTGACAGTGGGATTTTACGAAACAATTTCATGATGGCGACGAGATACAGATTACAGAAGATTAAATCACCAACCAAATTGAACAAACTGAACAAGAGATACTGGGTAGGCTTTGTGTGGGATGCTGACGAAAATCCTGTAATGTGCAGTGCAGACTTTTGGAAGGGTATAGTACACTGTAGAACCCTGCTATAGTACCATGCAGACATGCAGTCAAAATACACATGGCAGACTTGCAAGCGCAACAAAGCAGATTCTAACAATAAACAGTAAAAATGTATGCAATGGATTTGTTCTTCAGAAAACATTAATCATCACACCCAAACGTAATCAACAAATAATGCCAACAATAAAGAACTGCACTTTTCCAACTAAGGGATTGCATTTCCTTAAGCTGCGTTGATTTGTTATTTTATTGAAAGAAAGAAACCATAAACCAAAAAGATCAACCTGTACATGGGTGGATTTGACACAGCCCAAATAATCCTTGGATTCCTTCAAGGCTCGGTGACAAACGTCTGATGTATAACAACATTGTGATCAGCAGTGAAGTAACCAGTTGCAATACCATTCTTTCCAGAGAGAATCTAAATGCGCAAAGATACAATATATGGTGAGTTGATTTTCTATCAATCATGAATACGATCCTTCAAATGAAATCAACAGCTCCAGCTGGGTGTTAAAAATTGGATCGGGATGAACGTGATGACTGGGTGGTGCTGCCCTCGTTGCGATCTTTCTTCCACATGCCTTCGAAGCTCAGGAAACATCTGAGTGGTGGCCTGACCTGTTCCAGCACAACCAACATGAGAATACCTTTTGCTAGAACATAGTATGTTTACCAATGACAGAACACTTATCAGACCACAGTACAACAAAAAGCCAGTAACTGTTACCTTCCAACGGTTTCTATGAGCTAGTTCATTTTGGATAGCAGACAACCTATCAATGACTACTCTAAAATCAGGCCTGTCAGCAGGATTTTCACTCCAGCATTGCTCAATCAACCTATAATAATGTCAAGTGGACAAACAATCAAGTCAGGATGAAATAGGCAAACAATAGTCACCATCGATGTTGGCATCTGGAGGAAATAGAACAATTAAAATTCACATATCCAAATAGTCAGACGAAACATGGGTTGCAGAAGCTTGTTTGCAAGCAGTTGACCATGCAAACAAGCTAACCTAATGCTACAAAGAAATTGGTAATTGCCAGTTGCCACAACACAGAAAAAAGGGAATGCTTACTCTCTTAACCCATGTGAGTAATGCTTTGGAGGAGCTCTGAAAGGTGGCCTTTCTTTAGAATTGTATGCCTTCTCAATTTCATCAATTTTCTTATTATAAAAAGGGAGACATCCTTCAATCATCTGAAAGAGTTGAAACATCAGTAAGTAAAAAATGGTCTCCTGGTGGGTTCTGGGAGTAGTTGGAGCACAATTGATAGTATTTTTCAAGTTAAAGCAAAAATTATAACAACAATCTCATTTAAGGTATCAAACAAAGATTCCAAGTTCTAACTGGCACTATGTGGAATTGTGGATACCAATATGATAAATTGATAATAATCTGTTGTGGCATATGTAGAATGCTATACAACACTTTTACCTCCTGAAGTATCAAAGCGAACGAGAAGACATCCACTTTAGTATCATACTCCTCTTTTCGCATGACTTCTGGAGCGACATACCTACCTGTGACATATTACCAGCGCACATAGATGGTGATCAAAACTTGTCAAAACAGTGAGCTGCCCACTAGTTTAGCACAAACTAAGTACGACAAACCAAAAAATATGCTTACAGGCATTGCCTGGAGAAGTTACTGGTTTATCCTCTCTAACTTTTCTTCTCCATTTTAGCATCTTACACAAATCAAAATCTGCCACCTTCAGATGCGCGGTATCATCCCTCAAAATGTTTCTGTTGTCTTACACAATGGACAGAGAAGTCTTTTAACAAATCAGGTATTTGAAGAAACCCATGGGGTATATGCAAAAGACGTGAGAAAATTTCACAGAAAATAAAGTACTCACGAAGGCTCAAGGTCACGGTGGATGATAGCTTGAGGTTTGTGCTCATGTAAGTAATTCATTCCTCTATTACAGTTCACAAAGGGTCACGAATTAGGCTTATTTTACAGCAATGAAAAGTAAAAAACTGATAGAGTTTCTGTCATATTGGGGTTATGGGTAGGAAACCTTGCAATATCAAGAGCTAATTTCACTGCATGTGACGGTGCCAGAGCTCCTTTCTTATTGAGGTGTTTGCACAGATCACCCTGGAAATAAACATTTTGATAATTCTTAACAATTCATAAATAAAGTTATGAATTTTGATATTCAAGTGAAGGCATGGTCCCTCATGTTATATAAATAATGATGCGGAGATAATAAACCTAGAAATTTCTACAGTGCTGAAATCATATCGCAGGTAGTTAGGAAGAATCATACTTGCAATGATCTATTGTGGCCAAATATTGCCAAACAACAAGATACAGACTAATTTGGCATTGTCACTCAAGTATGACAACAACATTTTATTTCTTACTATACATGTCCAAATAGCTGGTATAAAATGATGCCCTGGATCCACACCTAGAAAAGTTTGACTAGGGCAGCCTAGGTAGTGGTTAATCAAATGGACCTCAGATGTAGGGGCTATCAAATATCAGAATAATGTAATTATAAAAAATACATTGGCCTAAGATAAACCTTTGGCATAAATTCCATGACAATCATCATTGGGCTGCTTTGTGTTACAGCACCCAAAAATTGCACGACATTTGGATGCCGTATTAGTTGCAGCACGTCAAGCTCATCTCTGAATGCCCGTCTGCAATGCAAAGACATCCATCCAAACTGTAAGGAAAATACAACCTGGGGATTGAAGAAACAACTTAGTGAAATAAAACCAACATAGCCCAGGAACAAATGTAACTATTCAATGGAATCAACCCACACTCTGTTATCATCAGTAATTAAATCATCATCCAGCTTCTTAACAGCAACCAGAATGCCCCTCCATGTTGCTTTCCGAAATGTACCCTGAGAAGCAAATGGAAATGATAACAAGGCACAATTTAAATATTAATAGCATCTGATGGAGAAACTCATTGCTTCGGAAATTTAGGTAAAAAAAGTAGGATCTAATATCAAGAGTTCAATACCATAGGACCAGTAGAGTCAACCAACTGTAAGAATAGATTTGTGCCAGATAATTTATGCTCTTAGTTACTAAAAGATTCTCACAGGAACGAAAGAGCAAGACATATGCAAACCTTGGATAAATCATTGCCATTGGTGAAATCAAGCTCGTTTGGGTCAATCTCATATTCGGGAACTTCACGATCGTTGTCAACATGCATAGGTGCAATCTTCAAGAAACGAAGCGGATGTTGAGAACACTTGAACAAAACAGTACAGCAGGCAGACACAATACACGTACAACATGGTACCTTAAGCTTGGAGCCATGCTTCTCCAAGATCTTGATGACATCATGATTCTGGTAATGCATCGCATCCGCCAAAGGCTGCCAGTTAGTAGAGCAATACAGAATTAATACAGCAGCTCATAACGTTGACGTATTGAATCCTCATAACTTAAAGAACAAATCTTGCCACCTAATACCATTTCCCATAGAATGTTAAACTTAAAGTCAGATCCGCCAAGAAGAATTCTGAGGTCCTCAACCAAAGCAAGCAGACGGAGCAAAACTGAAGGCAAAAGTTCAAGAAGCCTCACCGTGCTGCCCCACTGGTCCTCAACGACGGCCTCTGCGCCTCGGCCTAGGAGCAGCTCGACAACCTCCGCGTGGCCCTCGCAGGCCGCGATGTGCAGCGCCGTGCGGCCGTCGGAGTCGCGGAAGTTGGGGTCGGCGCCGGCGTCGAGGAGCTCGCGGATCCCCTCCGCGTTGCCCTCGTGGGCCAGGTACATGAGCTGGAAGCTCATAACGCCGGCCGCATTTCCCGACCCATCCGCGCACGCACCGCCGCTGTCGCCGCCGCCGCCGCGGTCGGGCGCCATCGACGACTGCTTCCCCAGACTAAACCTCGGCGTAATCGCCGTCGCCGCCGTAGGCGTGTGGGTCTTGGGCTCCATACGGGGACGGTGGCTCTGGGGTTCCGGCCGGGAGATCAGATCGGAGACTTTGACGAAGGAATTGAGTAGAGCGGGGAGAAGAGAAGGGGACGAGAGGAGAGGGGACGGTCGGCGCGAGGGACGAAGGAATCGACTCGAGGGGGAACTTGGAGCGCGTGGGTAGCGGCTGAGCTGGCAACGGGTCCACCAACTAACGGAAAATCCCTCGGATGAGTGGGTGACAGCTGGGCCCCGCGGAAGTAAAAGCCTCAACGGTTGCTTACGCTCGTTCAGTTAGCCCTACGTGTTTCGTGGTGTAACGAGTACTTCACTATGCATCCACGTGTGTTCTTATGCAATTTGTGTTTGTATTTTGTAGGCTTTTGTCAAGGCTTTGTTTGGAACATAAAAAACTCGTAGGAATATTTCATAGACATTTGGATATTTACTTTTAAAAAGAGACATGTTGGAGACATACAAAAGTCGGAGCGGTCAGCGACGGAAAACATTGCTAACACGTTGTCACTATACTGGGATAGGATAAGAGAGCTTTCAGGTGTGGTTTGATGTTTGGACGTATCGCGACGTTGTGATAGGATAAGGACTTGCATGACGTTATGGCCTTTGATGCTGTCATCGTTACGCGGTGTATGAACGTGTTTCTTTTAGGCTTATCTAGAAGCAAGACTAGATCTCCTAAGAAATTGCTTCGTTGGGTAAGGTTGTGGAAATCTGAAATTGACCCTGTGTTGGTCGGCAGCAGATATAACCGAGAGTCGAAGACCCAAGAGTTATGAATTGCAAGTAGTAGCATTGCATACAAGAATTTCGTCATGCCTGAAACTGCAAGAGAAGTACTTGCGTTGGCTACATGCCTAGCTACACTCCTCTGAAAGCTTTGGAAAGTATCTGACGACCGAGTATACCTAGTGTTTCTCTCTTATTAAAACCCTAGACTAACTCAGCAAGGGCGTTTCACGAAGTATCTAACTTGTTTGGCATTTGCCACTTTCAGCAGTTGCTGCCCCTGGTATTTACGTTACCCGAAAGGGGGCATCAACCCTTCAGAAACTGGAGAGGATCAGACATGTACCCTCTTCAGAACTGAAAGGCCATTGCTGATTTATGGCCATTCGTACATGTTCGAGCTGCAGCTTCTTCTTTTCTTATTTTTGTATTGCCTTTGCTTCGAGCACACAAGACAACCAAACAAGGAAGACATTAACGCATTTCAACGTAACAGAAAGCGCGTACCCGCTGAAGCAGCTGCTTCCGCTGCGTGTTCCCATGTAACATTAAGACATTAACGCATTTCAACGTAACAAGTAATTTTTCTTTAATCTTTCCTAGGGCACTGGAACATGCAACAGCCATTTTCTTCCCTCAACGCGACGACTTGTTCCCATGTAAACAGTACTTGCAATTAGATAGAGGCTCTAAGATTCTCTCAGGATGGACATGGACAACTAATTAATGTTAGGTTCGTGTTTTGTGAATTGCAGTTACAATCTTGTTGTTTTCCAATGTTAAGCATCTCAACAAAACGAAAGAAACCATCTTTCAAAACGCACGGCACGACAGCATTGAAAACATGCTTTGAAATATCTAGCATGACAACATTGAAAACATTAGTAACGTCAGCAGCGAAGACAAAACTTGCTATCATAGCAACCAGAGGAAGAAAAAGAAAAACCAGTCAAACCAAACTAGCCTAGCGTCGGCTTTCTCCCTCAGTTCCCTTCCTCCTTAGGGCATCCACGGTGCTCTATACAGGCTGATAGCTCTAAGTCTCAACGTCGACAACGCGCTTCCATATCAATTGCCTGTTTAGGTGCGGCTGCGGTTTATAGTTTTTGGCTGAAATTATTGAATTTTGGCTGTTTACGGTACATATTACGGAGAGACAGATACTCACTTGCGATTTTGGCTGATACAGATGTTAGGTTTTTAACGTGTAGATCGTTTAACTTGTAGACCCCGTCTTAAGAAAAAAAAACTCCGATTAAAAATTAGTTACTGTAATAAAAATTAAAAATCATCAATTTTAGAGAGAAAGAACAGACCACCGGGTGCTTGCAGACGCTCAGAGCACCCTGTAGAAGAACCGATCACTTTGCTGAGAAATAGCAGAGGCCAGTAGCTTGGAGCGCTATGCTATGCCAAAGGCGGTGACTTCATCATGGTGGGCCAGCCTTTTAGGGAAGTGATGTGTAATTAAATTTCTTTTTTAGGGTTCTACATGTAAATATTTGGCTGCTGGTATAAATTAGAATAATATAGAAGCTTTAAGAGAATAGGTGGAGGGCTAGACTACAAATAACTTAAACTATCATATATTATGAAAGGAGAAAATCTTAAGAAGTGACTTAAATGACATGGAGTCATTATCTCTTCTCTAACCACTACCTCATGGTAGTCTCTACTGTGATGACCTTAGAAACCGTGTCCCCCCTCCCCGAGCGACAGCAGTAGCGGCGGTCAAAAGCTTCTCTCGCGACAACCACCCAACCCCTGTCCGTGTCTTCTTCCTCCCTTCCCCTCTCGTAATCTCCACGCAGGAGCAGCGTGGGCACCACCAGAGCTCGCCCCCATCGAAGCAACCGAGCTGAATCACCAAGGATCCCGAGGCGGAGGAGGAGTGGAGGGGCCCATGAGCCTCGCGGGCTCCGCCCTGGAGGCGGCGCTGCAGGCGGTGGGGCGCGGCCTCGACGCCACCGGCGACCACCGCCTGCTGTATTGCAAGGGCGCCGGGAGGCTCGTGGCGCTCGACGAGGCCCGCGCGCGGGACCTGCCCATCGGCGGCGGCGTCCTCTGCGGCGTGCCCCCCGACGTCGAGGTCGAGGTCTACCGCGGCAGCCCCGAGCGCAGCTGCTCGGTCTCCCCCGGGACCGCCGCCGCCGAGCCCTCCGTCTGCAGCTTCCAGGAGGTGAGGGAGGTGCTCCCGATTGGGGCTTCTTTTGATCGGACCGTGTACGCATATACGGCATGCCGTGTTCCGTTCAACGCGTTGTGATGCGAGTCGTAGTGTCTCTTAAGCTTCGTGGCCGTTCTCGTCGCCTTACCTGACAGCCCTGTGTTTGTTGGTTAGATGGCTGAACATTTCAACAGGAAGGCAGGCTTGCTGGAAACAGTACCGCTGGGTTCCTTCAACTCTCTCTTCAGCTTTACTGGTTCTTGGAAGAATGATGCAGCGGCGACGAAGTCCCTCGCGATTGATGGCAACTCTGTGCCGCTATATAGAGTTAAAATAACAAGTGAAAAGTTGCTTCTGCACGAGAGCGTTAAGCCTGCAATTCCGCATAGTTGGGATCCGTCAGCATTGGCTAGGTCAGTAGGTAATCTTCTTGTTTGACGCTGTTATCAGGGTCCAGCTCTGATTGTTCCTACCCTATATAAATCTTTGCAATGGCCTGCACTTATCATATAACAATTTGCTCTTATACCACTTCTTCCCAGCTTTATCGAGAATTATGGTACCCATATTATTACTTCTGTTATGGTTGGTGGCAAGGATGAGGTATACATAAAGCAGCATTCCTCATCCCAATTGTCAGAATTGGAGTTCAAAAATTACGTGAGAGAAATTGGGAATGAGAGATTTTCAGATGGGGAAAGCAAGTCAAATGCGTCTCCCATCAATTACAGTGAGAAGGTTAGCATTCCTTGCCTTGCCATTTTAAATTGATAAGAGAATATTTTTTTATCTGTAATTGCTGATAAGAACAGAAGCGTGTCATATCTTAGTTGGTTCACCTTTTTTTTCTTAAGGAATAGTTGGTTCACCTTGAGGGCTGTATAATTTATGAGTCTACAAAGATGCCATCTGCACACAGTTATTTACCTGTCTACATCTTTGAGAACCACCTGAATTATCCACAGTAGGAAATTGGCTATTTTGAAAAATCAAACATGCTCAATGAAAGAAAGAATATACAGTGCATATGTGTGCACTGCACCTCTTTAGCTGGCAACAAATCGTGCTTGGGGGTTAATCCATTTGTGACATAATTAATATTGTATTCCCTCTATAGGATATGACAGTAATCTTCAGAAGGAGAGGAGGTTGCGATCTTGTTCAGAACTTTATTGATTGGATAAAAACTGTTTCCTCAGCACCAGATGTCATAGGCATGACATTTCTCCCTATTGTTTCACTTGTCGATGATATACCTGGAAAGAAGCACCTTGCTCGTGCAATTGATCTATACTTGACTTGTAAGACATGCATCTGGTTCCTTATTGTTACTATACTTTTAAAGCACACTTGCCACCTTTAATGTACACTTATAATACCCTGAGCTTTGTCCCAATGTACTATCGTTTATATTATGGTAGCAAGGTCCCTTTGCAGTTGTGCTTCTGTTTGTACTAAAATGTTTTAGTAAGGGTGATGTTTCATGATCAAGATCAACAGTTATGCCCTAAAGTCATAATGTGAGCATAATTAAATTAATACAACAGTGAGGCTTCCCAAAGAGAGAGCTGTGAAGAAACATTATGTTTCTTCTATCAGAGATGGATAGTTATCCTTGCCCTTTTCCTGCTGTGATTAAAAACTATCATGTTACATGGTATCTTTCAATTATGTTATTTTGATAATTTTTGTTCTCCAGACAAACCTCCAATTGAAGAGTTGCAGTACTTCTTAGATTTCCAAGTTCCACTGGTTTGGGCTCCAGTAGCTCTGGGTATTGCTGGTCAACATAGAAAGGAGCCTGTGTGCCCATCACTTCAGTTTAGCTTGATGGGCTCAAAGCTATTTGTTAGCACAGAACAGGTAAAGGTTACCCCTCAGATCTAAAAATATGAGAATGATAATTTCTTTTTTTCTTCTTCTAATTTTACGATCGATAGGTTAACTCAGTAGCTCTCACCAGATTATATCTTGTAGTTGACTGAGTATGCGAGGAAAAAATAGAAACAGAACAACATTTTGCTAATACGTTTAATAACAATTTGCTTGTGATGTGAAGTTTAGGGTTCTGCCACAGGGAAGAACAGTTTATATTTTTTATTTTGTTGCTATTTGCTGTGAAATAATTTAATTCAATTCCTCACACCTTACTGTCTCAAGGTGGTACAGAGGAATCTGGGGAACACTGCATTGCTTGGTGGGTTCAATGGCAATTTGAAATAAAAAGTTTTAAAATGATAAATTCTGACACATGCTAACTTCCAATGAAATACATGCAGATATCTGTTGGCCGTAGACCAGTGACTGGCCTCAGGCTGTACTTGGAAGGAGCCAAACAGAACCGTCTGGCTATTCATTTGCAGCACCTTGGCTCATTACCAAAAATATTCGTCCCTCACTGGGACTCTCATATCACAATTGGACCACCAAAATGGCAAGTTCCTGAAGAGCAGGATAGCCGCTGGTTCGAACCAATCAAGTGGAAGAATTTTGCTCATGTCAGCACTGCACCCATAGAGTACACTGAAACAAATATCATGGACCTTTCTGGTGTTTATATTGTCACAGGAGCACAATTGGGAATGTGGGATTTTGGCGCGAAGAGTGTACTCCACCTTAAACTCTTGTTCTCCAGAGTTCCTGGGTGCACAATTAGGAGATCAGTGTGGGACCACAGCCCAAGTTCTTCGATGCATAAGACAGATGAAGCTTCATCATCCTCAAGTGATAATGCTAAACTTGCGAAGTTTGTTGACATGACTGAAACGCTGAAGGGCCCACAAGATGCACCTGGCCACTGGCTGGTCACAGGAGCAAAGTTGGGTGTCGAGAAGGGCAGGGTTGTTGTGCGTGCAAAATACTCCTTATTGAATTATTGACCAAAATGTTGAAAGCATTCCTTCATTCTCTCTGCTATGAAACACCCTGTTTAAAGATAGCATTTGTAGAAGGGCAGGATTGTTGTACGTGCAAAATACTCCTTATTGAATTATTGACTAAAATGTTGAAAGCATTCATTCATTCTCTCTGCTATGAAGCACCCTGTTTAAAGATAGCATTTGTTCTTTTGTTCTTCATGTAAGGTACTCCATGTAACATGATGTGGATTCATTCTTCTTGTTGATGCTGTGAGCAAAGTAGCATCGAGATGTTTATGTCCAGTTCAAAATTATTTTATCTGGCCCCGTTCATCTCTTTCACAACCATCTCTTTGCGGCAGTGGAATATGACGTATATTATGAATTTTGCACGGTGCTTTGCGTTTTGCGAAGCTGTTGTGGTTGCCTCGCCATTCGAGATCTGATGGAAAATAACTTTTCGTGGTTACTCCCTTCTTAGCACGTGGGTCGATGTCTGATGGTTAAAAATCAAAAAAATGCTTCCCGTATGACTCCTTCCTTGCACACGGTTCAAGATCATATGGATAATTCATACTTTGCCTTTGATTGATGATGCGAGCTTGATGTTGCTTGATCTACTTGGAGATCTGACGTTGCTTTTGATGAGACGTGTTGCTTTTGATGAGGCTTGCGAGAAAATCGTTGTTTCCCGAGCACTGACGAGGGCACACCACATGACGTTTACTGCGGCGTAGCCAGAGACAGAGACGAAGCCGCCAGCCAATTTGTTTTGAATAAGGGCCTGTTTGATGCGTAGCCCCGAGTTGCCTAGCCGAATGTTAGGCGTGCCGCATCTGTCTAACCACCGTTTGGTTCTTATCCAGAAACATGGCTCATCAAAGAATCTTAGGCGCCTCTTATACTACTTGCCAAAAAAAGAACGCCGAAAGTGCGGCGGACAATTCGTCCGCCAAACAATTGGCGAGACATTGTCTGCTATTCTTTGTCACCGCATAGCGACAAGGAAAAAGGGCGCGTACACCACGCTCGTCACCGCCGAGGGAAAAAAAGGCGCGCACTTTTTATGGCGCGCAGTCGTTTGGGATGGCGCGCAATCATGTGCTGGCGAGCAATTGTCTTCTAATATCGCTTATATTTTTTTCCACTGGCCACCTTTCATCTTTCCCCTTCCTCTTTTCTCCCGTCCCCTTCTCAGTCACCTCCATCCCCTCCAAGGCTCCAATCCTCATCTCACTTACCTCCAAATCCATATCAGGTTTGTACGCATCCAGGATTCCCTTCTTCTGCTTATTCTTCTCTACTTTCCAATCTAATCCCCTTGCTCGTTCCACAGATCCATTGGCTTCTTGAACGGACAAAGGTTAGAACCATCATTTTTGTTTATTCTTTGCATTTCGTTGATGTCTTTTAGGTTGGATCGAGCTGTGCTTGTGCTGATCGATTTCTACTTTCTCTTTGTTCCCTCCATGAATCCGTGCACAGCAAGTCAGCTATCATGTGAGCTGCGGCAATAATTTGTTCATCAGGTCAGCAGGCCCACCAATCCCTAAGGTTTGTGCTTAATCATCATCTTCCTTCCTGATTACTCCACTACTCACTCCATCTAATTTATACATGCACAGTCTGAAAATGAAGGAATGCGTGGTTGGCTTGATGGTTCTAGTGACACAACTCTGGAGACTTGGATTTACCGAATCTTGTGTGGCCAAGACGGTAATTAAAGATAGTTAGACTTCTGTTGAAGGGTGTCTCAGTGACCTTCTTTTGCTTCTTTTGCTATTTCACATGGAAGTGCTTAGCAGCTAAGTAGTGACCTTCTTTTGCCTCTTTTGCTATTTCACATAGAAGTGCTCACCAGCTAAGTATACAGATCGTTGAGGCTTCTGTCTATGCTTTTGTATATGCTTTTGGGTAGGATAGACTGAATTGATCCTGTGCAACTGATGACCGGTAGTTGTTCCTGCTTTTGTATAGGATAGACTGAAGTGGTCCAGTAGTAGTTGATCTTTTGTATATACTAATATAGCCATGCACTCTAATTTATGCAGTGACTTGTGATATGTAATATCAAGTCATCATCCTGTATATTCATTAGTGTTCAGTACTTTACCTTTGCCATGCTTCTACGACATGGAGAAAATACCACTGTTTCCTTTGTTTTGGAGTGAAAATTGTCCAAATGCTTTGACATCATGACTCCAGGTGGTAACCTCACCACTTCTTAAAACGTGGTGACTATACTGAAGTTTAGCTATGAACCAAACAACTGCCACATATATTTAACGAACTTGTGGCAACTTGTGTGGCAGCAAACCAAACAGTTGCCACATTCAAATTTGCCAAATCTAAAGTTAGGTATGGCAGCTAACCAAACACTTTATTCTTGCCGCAAAGTTGGCACGCCACTACTCTAGCATGTGCCTAATCTTAATTATGGCAAACTATGGTCATGAACCAAACAGGCCCTTAAATCCCAACAATGATCAAACCAATTATAAAAAGTATAATAAAATATCACAACGAAAAGTCAAAACTTAAAAGTGAAGCAAAGTTTAAATCAAGACAAGCTAGCAGTCTCATATAACAACCTGTTACTCCACACTCAATTCATAGGCATGTGACATACTTGTAGCATACTTCTTTTCATAATAGAATGCTTGTAGCATACTTGTTTTAGATGGTGGTATGCTTGAAGCATACTTCTTTTTATTTATGCACTTTTTGTGTATTTTTCATTTTGTGTACCATAGCATGCTTGAAGCATACATCTTTTCAATTGTTTCTTTCTTATTTTTTATAACATGCCAAATTGAGTGATCATAAAAAGATCACAATATGAAACATGTGAGCTTCAAAGCCAAGATTTAAAATAAAACTCACAATCAAGCTAATCCTTTTCAATAAACATCGTAGAGTATTATCTATAATCAATCTAGTCAAAGTATTCCACCATGTTATATTTTAGTTCAAGTATAGCAAATTAATTATAACCAGTCATGATCAAAACTACAGAGTATATGAGTAAATATGATAAAGAGAGCTCTACAACTTATTTAATTTCAATGGTTTGGACTTGTTGATTTATTTGACAAGTACAATAAACAAAGCTTCTGAAATTTTTAAACAATAAACTCTCCCTCAAAATAACCCCATTGGATGACATACCCCTAACTCACTCTGCAAACGAACGAAACGAGAAGTATCAAGCGGCTTGTGAGAATATCAACCATTTGAAAATCAGACTCAACAAAGCGTAGAATAACAACACCATTTTTCACATGGTCTCTTAGAAAGTGAAATCGAATATCAGTATGTTTAGTCATAGAATGTTGCACTGAGTTTTTATCAATATTAATAGCACTAGTGTTATCACAATACGGTGGAACACTACTCAATTATATCAATCCTACAACCTGCAAAATCACTATCTGAATATGAACGCAAGGTAAGACAAGATGAAGAAGAATACAACAGTCCGAATTCTAAAGTTGATTGGAGGTACCTGAAAATTCTTTTCACAGCCTGACGATGGGATGCATGTGGTGAAGCTTGAAATCGAGCGTACAGACACACAACAAAATGTATGTCTGACCTCGAAGCAGTAAGGTAAAGTAGGGACCCAATCACGTTTCTATATTCTTTCTGGTCCATCTCCTCACTTTCTTCATCTGGACCAAGAATAGTTGTAGATCCCATTGGTGTAGAAATAGGTTTACAGGTTCCCATGTCAAAACGCCTGAGCAAATTCTTTGTGTATTGGTTTGATGAATAAATGTGCCCTACTTAGTCTGTTTTACTTGTAAACCCAAGAAGTAAGTTAACTCTCCCATTATACTCATCTCGAACTCCCTGCTCATAGTATCTGAAAACTTGAAAACCAAAGCATGAGAGGAGCCACGAAAGATGATATTATCCACATAAATCTGAACAAGTAATAGATCATTGCCATGCCTAAGCGTGAAAAGAGTTTTGTCTACCTTACACATTTAAAAATTATTCTTTAACAAGTCTGACTTGAACCTTTCATACTATGCTCTAGGAGCTTGTTTCAAGCCATACAACGCTTTAGACAATTTGAAGACATGTTTCGGAAATTTAGGGTTTTCAAAACTAGCTAGTTGCTTAACATAAACTTTCTCCTTAATAAAGCCATTAAGAAAGGCGCTCTTAACATCCATTTGATACAATTTAAAACCTTTAAATGCAGCAAATGCTAAGAGAATTCTAATAACTTCTAATCTGGCAACAGGAGTAAAAGTTTCACCAAATTCAAGACCTTCCACCTGAGTAAACCCCTGAGCAACCAGTCTAGCCTTATTTCTAACTACAACACCATCCTCACTTTGTTTATTTTTAAAAACACATTTAGTTTCAATCACATTATGTCCATGAGGAGGTTCAACTAAGGTCCAGATTTTATTACGCCCAAAATTTTCTAATTTTTCATGCATGGCATTGATCCAAGACTCATTAGATAAAGCGTGACTTACATCATTGAGCTCAAAAGAGGCAACAAAAGCAGAATGAGCATGTGAGTTGGGAGAAGTTAACTTGGAATGTGTTACCCTTTCTTGAATGTCACCAATCATCAGTTCTGGAGGATGGCGTCGCTGAATATGCAATGTTGTAGAAGGTTTTAAACTGGTGCCAACATTATCAACCTCTTCTGCAGGTGATCCATCAGTTGATGACGACTCATCAGAAGTAGAAGTGTCTCCAGCTGGAGTCGAAGTAGAGTTGTAAGATCATCAGCTGGTGCAGGTGGTGGCATGGGAGGAAAAACATCACCAAAGTCAAGACCTTCCTCTTCATCAATAAATATGCCTTCCGACTCTCCCTTAACCTGTGTACCTGAAATATTTGGTCTAGTACCAGAACTAGCCTCATCAAAAGTAAGATCGCAGGTCTCTACAATTTTGTTAGTCTCTAAGTTGAGTACACGATAACCACGAGAGTGAGCAGGATAACCAAGAAAAATGTTATCTGAAGATCTAATTCAAATTTATCAAGATTACCATATTTAAGAATAAAGCATTTACATTCAAATACTCTGAAGTGAGAAACACTAGGCCTACACCCAAATCTCAACTCATAAGAAATCTTGTGCAATGAGGCTCTCAAAAATACTCTATTAGAAACATGACATGCAGTGGTAATAGCCTCAGTCCAATACTTCCTAGGAGTAGCATATTTATCAAGCATAGTCTTAGCCATCTCAACTAAGGTTTTATTTTTCTTCTCTACAACCCTATTTTGTTATGGGACACGAGGGGAAGAAAATTGATGTTCTAAACCTTGTTCAGAGCAAAAAGAAGTAAATAATGAATTTTTAAATTCAGTACCATTATCACTCCTTATAACTTTTATAGCAGCTGGCAATTCATTATTGCGTCTAAGAAATAAATCCTTAAAACATCCAAAAATCTCATCCTTAGACACCATAAAATAAACCCAAGAATATCTGGAGTAATCATCAACAGTTACAAGTATATGCTATTTACCTCCAACAGATTGAACCCTAGAAGGACATACAGTATCCATGTGTAACAATTGATCAGGGCCATCTGTGATGATCATAGAAAGATGTAGGTGTGGAGCAGCTACCATCTTACCATGTCTACAAGAGGAACAAACCAAATCTTTACCACCCTTTAGCTTAGGTAACCCCTAATAAGATCCATCGCACTAATCCGTATGAGGTGATCAAAACCAATGTATCCCAATTTATGGTGCCAAAAGAAAAGATCTTTAGACTCAGAAGCTACCAAACATCTAACATCAGGTGAAAAAGTATGATCAAAATCTGCTCTAATGAATTTTCCCAATCGAGATATATTGAATACAATATCTCTAGAAGCTTCCAAAAACCTACAAGCAAGTTTCCTAAAGCTCACCTCAAGGTTATCGTCTAATAATTGTAAAACTGAAAGCAAATTATACTTTAATTTACTTACCAAAGCAACATCGTTGAGAATGAATTTATCATTAACGCGCACTGTACATTTAGCCGTCACAATACATGTTGAAGTATCCCCAAAAGTAATCAACTCATCATTGGATGCCTTAGTAAGGGAGGAGAACCATCTTGAATCACCGGTCATATGCCTGGAACAACCTAAATCCACTAGCCACGTGTTCCCCTTCCTCATCAACTGTACCTATACCACAGGAAACATTGGTGTCACGGCATTGGGTTAGTGAAATAAGATTTAGGAATTCAGTACTGAGACACACGACGAATAGGAGCAACAAAGCTAGAACCAAAATAACGTGCATGTGGGTGATTAGAATGATGAAAAGAACGTGAATTATTTGAATTAAATCCCAATCTAGCATGTGAAGCAGATTTAGAGCCATCATAAAAGTTCTCTAAAAATCTAACTTTCGCATTTGTTCTGGTAACAAAAGAGGTTGCACGTTTTTGTCTTAAAGCACTCAATACTTCCTTCTTCTCTTTCTTAGGACGTCTAAAGCAAAATTCATGCAGGTGTCCAACTCTTCCACAGTAGTTACAATGAAATTTAACATAACCAGAATTCTTTTGAGATGATGAGCTAGCACCTACAACATTATTCAATGATTTTGCACAAAATCAGCAGATTTAAACACAGTTTATTTTGGTTCAAGTTTTACTTCAATTTTTTCAGTTTCAAGAAGCTTAATAACCTTAGGAGGATTATTCTTAGCATGTTCAACAAAATTAAATCCTAAACCACGATTTTTCACACTTGTTTTTGACTTGTCTAGAATCATATTCAAATTTTTCTTACCAAAACAAAAATATCTCTAAAGTGTCTTTCAGGTACTCATTCTCTTTAGTTGGATTGGGACAAGTTATGCATTTAACAAGTTTATTCACAAGATTCTTAGAAGCACTAGACTGAGCCAATATTTCTTTTTTAGCAAAATCATTAAGTTGTCTAGTCAAAACTTCTATTTCAGAGTTAAGCTTAGGACAATTAGAACAAGAAGATATCTCATGATAAATCATATGTTGAATTGTTTCTTGTGATGATGTAAGTTTAGCTTTTAGCAGTTCACAATTAGAGCAAGTTTTAGATTGAGCATTTGAAATATTTCACTCTAAACATGTAGAAAAGCTAAACTTGAGCTTTTCAATTTCATCATTTGCAAGGTTTAACTTTTTATCATAAGAGTCATTTGTCAATCTTAATTTATCAAGTTTAGAAGTTACATCACTAAGTTGAATCAAGTTTGATGTATTAATTGTTGTAGCAGTCTCTAAATCAGAATGTAAAACTTGGCAAGACTCACAAGACTCATCATCAGGAATAGAGACTCTAAGCCTATTGATTTCAGAATTTAACCTCTCAACAACAAAATCATATTTTTTAATTTTCTTTTTATACTTTTTGAGCTCATCTGTCAATCTAAGCATAACACGAGATAAATCAGTATAAAAAGATTTTACCTTATCAGGATCATTGTAAAGATCATCATCGTTGAGCTCCTCACTGTTGGCCATAAAACACATCCCTGTGAAATTCACCTACTTTGCCTTCTTACCATTGCCCTTATCGTCGCTTTCAGAATCATCATCACTCAAAACAATCTCATCAAGTGCTGAAATTATCTTATTGACTACCCTGCGATAGTTGCGCTTCTTGTTTGGATCATTCCTGATTTGAGAGCGACAAGTTGGTGCCTTGTCAGCAGATTTTGCACAAAATATTATTCAATGATTTTGCACAAAATCAGCAGATTTAAACACAGTTTATTTTGGTTCAAGTTTTACTTCAATTTTTTCAGTTTCAAGAAGCTTAATAACCTTAGGAGGATTATTCTTAGCATGTTCAACAAAATTAAATCCTAAACCACGATTTTTCACACTTGTTTTTGACTTGTCTAGAATCATATTCAAATTTTTCTTACCAAAACAAAAATATCTCTAAAGTGTCTTTCAGGTACTCATTCTCTTTAGTTGGATTGGGACAAGTTATGCATTTAACAAGTTTATTCACAAGATTCTTAGAAGCACTAGACTGAGCCAATATTTCTTTTTTAGCAAAATCATTAAGTTGTCTAGTCAAAACTTCTATTTCAGAGTTAAGCTTAGGACAATTAGAACAAGAAGATATCTCATGATAAATCATATGTTGAATTGTTTCTTGTGATGATGTAAGTTTAGCTTTTAGCAGTTCACAATTAGAGCAAGTTTTAGATTGAGCATTTGAAATATTTCACTCTAAACATGTAGAAAAGCTAAACTTGAGCTTTTCAATTTCATCATTTGCAAGGTTTAACTTTTTATCATAAGAGTCATTTGTCAATCTTAATTTATCAAGTTTAGAAGTTACATCACTAAGTTGAATCAAGTTTGATGTATTAATTGTTGTAGCAGTCTCTAAATCAGAATGTAAAACTTGGCAAGACTCACAAGACTCATCATCAGGAATAGAGACTCTAAGCCTATTGATTTCAGAATTTAACCTCTCAACAACAAAATCATATTTTTTAATTTTCTTTTTATACTTTTTGAGCTCATCTGTCAATCTAAGCATAACACGAGATAAATCAGTATAAAAAGATTTTACCTTATCAGGATCATTGTAAAGATCATCATCGTTGAGCTCCTCACTGTTGGCCATAAAACACATCCCTGTGAAATTCACCTACTTTGCCTTCTTACCATTGCCCTTATCGTCGCTTTCAGAATCATCATCACTCAAAACAATCTCATCAAGTGCTGAAATTATCTTATTGACTACCCTGCGATAGTTGCGCTTCTTGTTTGGATCATTCCTGATTTGAGAGCGACAAGTTGGTGCCTTGTCATCTTTGACCTCCTTATTTCCCAGTTTGGGGCAAATCATCTTAATATGGTTTAGCTCACCACATTAATAGTATCTGATTGGAGCTCCCCTCCGTCTTGATCTGATATTGTTAATTGCCTTGGTCACCCTGTTGAAGAGAAGTACAAGCTGCTCTTTGGAATTTCCTCTAATTGTACATCTTAAATAAAGCATAATGCAGACAGAGAAACAATGGAAGAACTAGAAGAACTGTCAGCTTGGCTAGTCACTAAGCACAAAGAATTAGTTTTGTTTATCCTGGCCAAAACATCAATCTCATGTGTTTTCATCTTGGAATAAAGACCATTCAAAGTGAGTATTTCCATATTAACAAAATGATTAATAGTAGTGACAAACACATTCCAAATAGATATATCCAAAGCATTTAAAATTTGACGGGCATTGTCAAAATCAGAATATGTGACATCTACAGATTGCAAATGACTAACAATTTTATTGAAGTGATCAAAAAGAGCATCTACAGATTCTCCAGATTTCATCTCAAATTTAGAATACTCCTTTTTGAATTAATTCTGACACACGCCTTTAACAGATTTAGATCCTTCATGATAATCCGCTAGAGTGGTCCAAATTTTATTTGCAGATTTAAGGTGAGCAATTCTAACAAACTCGTTTCTATTTAAACCTTACAACAAGATATTTCTAGTCTTAACATTAGTTTCAACATTAGAGGAATTTTCAGTTATAACAATAGGAAGCACTTCATATATATTTTCAAATTTTTGTCAGATAGAATTATCTTGTGCTTGAAGAAAAACCTCTATACGTGTTTTGCAATAGAGATAATCTGATCCATAAAAAAACGGTGGCTTACCTGAAAAGCGATCTCAATCTGATGCCATGGTAACCAGCTCTGATACCACTTGTAGGATCGTCGATGGCAATCAGAGAAAGGTAAATGATTACAGTGCCTAGCGAAAGCCTTTTTTCACCCCTTCTATTTTCGAATCATCCAACCTGCTAATCTTAGCAAGAAAAAGAAACAGCAAAAATTAATATTAAAATCTAAAATACCTTGTGCTCTCTGTTACTATTCTTCTCGGTTTTTCTTTGTATGCATTGCTGTCCTTCATGAAGCAACAGACCATGCACGTGGATGTATTGTTAGCTAATCACTTTTTCCTCTCTCTTTGGCATCTCTTGCTCTGATCATGCGTGAGGCCAAGAATAATCAATGCATGCACAGATCGGTTGATTTGTGCTGGTATCCAGAGCAACTCCGCATGAGAGCGACACCACACAAAGCTGGCTCGCCGATAAGGAGGCACCGTGAAGACGGCAACGGCTGCGATTTATGAATTTTAACTGATAAAAAATAAAAAATCTATCATAATGTTGTGCGTTTTTAACTTATGAATTTTAACTTTTTGATATGCTCTGGAGAATTAATGCATTTCAGTTTTCAGGCATTTCTCTAGTTACAACTTGGCAATGGTAACATTCTAGCCAAATAAAAAATCCACATAATGTTGTGCGTTTTTAACTTGTGCCAGTGACTGTCTTCACTATTTATACAATCGATACATGCTGAACTTTATGGCCCATCTGTAATTCACTGGTTTAATTTCTGCATGAATAAAAAATACTATATTTTGATTTAACCGTAGGCTAAAATAAAGATAGGTGTCTTAGACTCTCAGTGGACCAACTCTATAATGCTCCTAGAAGCCCACAAGCAAAGCCCATTTCTTCCTCTTCCCCTCCTCTCCCCTTCCATCCCCTCCTCTTACTATCCCCTTCTTATCCACTTCCCTCTCTCCATCTCTATAGGACCGATAGCGGAGATCAAAGGGGTGAATGATCTTTGATTTTTAAAAAACTTCAAAAAATCAACACTATTTGAATAAAAAAGCTTTTTCACTTCAATAGTTATAGAGAGCTAAGAGGATCAAATACACAGGAAAAACAACTATCGAACAGAAGCCAAATAGCTAAGGGAGCAAAAAAAAGCAACGAACAGGCCAGAACATCAAATGGCCAGTTTGACCATAGGCATTACACTAGTCTGACCGAGCCTGGGCGATCTGATCGCTCGAGTCATGACGGCCTGATCGCTCGCCATTCTAGAACAGAAAAACAACATGTCATCAAGAGCTCAAATAGGCATAACTTCTAATCTACTCAACTAAATAACTTAAAACTTAAACGTAGCTTCCTCAAGGTCCTATTAACCTATTCCATCAATAGATCGATAAACTACTCAATAAAGTTTTAACTTTTGTCCAAAACAAGGCAGATTACATCAAAACCAAGCAAACTAAGGCAAACACAAAGAACTTGCTATGGAGTTGCCTAGATGGATGAGATCTAGCCTCAAGGATGTTCCTCCATCACCTACACATTCTTGGGAACCAACAAGATCAAGGAAGGATGAAATCTAAACAAGAAAACCAAGTAAATCAAAAACACAAGGAGAAATTCATAGCAAAACTTACTTGGACAAAATTTGGATCTTTTTTAACTTGGAGATGAATGTTTATAGCCACTCCACTCTTGGATGATAGAGCTGCCTCCCCATGAAGTACACATACAAAGTTTCTCTCAAGAAACCCTAATCCTAACTATCCTCCCAAAGGCTTCTCTTCTAAGCCCACTCATCTCCCTCCATATGGAGGCTCACACTACAAAACCCTAACCAACCCCCCTAGTTGGGTTTTGTTCATTTACATGAGCTAACTCGTTAAACCAACACTATACGATTTTGCACACTTACCCTGGTAAGGTTGCGGAAGATGGCGAGCCCTCTACAATGTCCTTCCTAACTGGAGCCTCATTAGTGATGGGATCTCTGAGATCCTTGTCATCATTCCAGCCGTATCTACAACAGAACCAGTTGACCCAAGGGGTGTTATTGGGCTCATGAAGTTTGTGTGGAACACAACACTAGAATCCTACACATATATTTACCCATATACTCACACTATATGGGGAGGACAAACAAACACAAAGACACAGAGAGAATTTTTTGCCAACGCGAACTCGATTTGCATTGCTTTTCTTTTTTTCTCATTCATTCTCTCACACATTACATCCTAATATAATCAAATACACAGAAGAATACCAACTAACAAGGAAATAAATTAGCACTTGCCTAACAAACTACTGGAATCACTCCGTGATCCAAACTTTCCAAAAACTAGATATGGTGAAAGATCAAGCTCCGTTTAACTTGGTTTTGGTGTTAATGACAAATATCATAATGTGATTCTAATGATAATATCATATACCATTATGTTGTTTTGGTGATATTGACAAATGCATATATGAGACTAATATGGTTGATAGTTTATTTATGATTAGTCTCATTTGGATGGAAAGGTGAAATCAAAGAGGTATGCATTCGAAATTATTCTCTCATATATTAGTGCATTCCTTAGATCCAAAATATAGATTGAACTCCACAAATTATACAAAATGAATATGTGCATATGTATTCAATATACACACTTACATGCACACATTTAGGGGGAGCTCTTTATATGTGTTGGAGTTTCACAAGTAATGATCTATGCTTCTCTAAATATGCATATTTGGGATCTTTACTTTGAAATACATTATTGGGTATATTTATATAACTTGTGTAGTTCATATATACTCAAGTGTAATCGGGTTGTCAACTAACATCTACATTATATGTTAATGGTTGAATAGTCAAATGACAACCGGATAAGTAAGCTTTGTGCTTATCTAAAGAGTATACAAATTGTTGTGTACAAGTTGTATACTCACAAATCAATTTCATATCTCATAATATGTTGAGATTGTCATGAATTACCAAAAAGGGAAGATTGTTGAATCATGTCCCTCCATTATGTGTTAATGGTGAAGTTTGGTAATTGATGACAGTTATTTTGTGGACTAACGGTTTCCATGAGTTGGATGAATAGGTTAGGTTCCACAAATGAGGATGACTTGGGATAACTTCATATGTTGAAGATCATCAAGTCAAGATGCGAGAAAATAGATTCATGAGTTGAATGCTATCAAGAAGAAGATGACTTCATGTGTTGAAGACCAACAAGAAGATGTGTCATGGAGGTGATCATATCTTGATCAAGAAAAGATCATCATGTGTTGATGAAGTGATGTGAAAGATGCATTATGTGTTAATGCATATCAAGTTGATGACCCGAGGCAAAGGTATGACTAGCTAGGGCTAAGGATATGTTCCTAGTCTTTTACCGGTCTTGGTGTTTGGTTGGAAGACCGGATTGCTAGTATAGGTTGCCGTACTATTAAGAGGGGTCATGTCTAGTAGTTTGAGTCTCATCATGTGTTGATGGCTCATCCTCACTTCGCTAGCTCAAATTGACATGAGACTTGTATTTGCGAATGTGTTTTGCAAATAGTTGAAGCTCATGTGTTGAACCTCATTGTAACATGGGACTATGCATTGCGAATGTGTTTTGCAAGTGCTTGAAGTCCATGTTTTCTACTCTTTGTAATATGAGGCTTAGATTTGCAAATTTGTTTTGCAAATGGTTGTAGCTCATATTTAGTCTTTGCGTCATGATTTCAAAAGTGTGCAAATGTGTTTTGCAACTTGTTGGAAATCATGTGTGATCCTGTGTGCATGATATCGTAGTTTGCGAATGTGTTTTGCAAAATCATTGAGATATCGCACTACTCGAAGAATCGAATACCGGCTTTGTGGGCGGTACTACGGTGAGCGAAGCTACCGGCATGTGTTGCGCGGTACTACCGGCTCCGGAAGCTCCGACCCTCGGCGGACCCTTTTTCCGAGCGCCAAGTTTGGGCTCGACTCGAGCGGAAGTACGCGCCGACTTTGCGGTACTACCGGCGGCGGTACTAGGAAAATTGAACGGCGGTACTACGCGCGCCGACGTGTAACGGCTAGTTCGAAGCTCGACATAGCCGTTACGGTAGCGTCAGTGGGCGGTACTACGCCGTTGGCGGCAGTAGTTCCGCTCGTCGAATTTTTCGGACTTTGCTCCAACGGCTAGTTTTGATGTGGGGTATTTATACCCCTTGAGGCTGGTTGGAGATGTTCTTTGGTGCATTCATTTGTTGACCCTTGAGCTAGTTTGAGGTTCTCCACTCTATTGTGCATGTGTTGCACTTTGTGAGAAGGAGAAGAGGACTAGAGTGCATGTGTTGCCTCTAGGTGTGGACTTCGTGTCCGAGTTGAGCTTGTGCATCCGTTGCGTGGTGAGAGTCAAGCGAGGGCTTGACTTATTACTCTTGGAGTTTGAGACTCTAGAGCGGCGTTGAGGCGTCGTCGCGGTGATCTTCTCAAGAAGCTTGTGAGAAGACCCGGCGAAGTTGTGAAGGTTGGAGCTCACCTACCCGGAGCGGGAAAGAGCTACCACTAGTGGATTGAGGTGTTTCGGCTTAATTCGTGGAGCCGGTCCGATTCGTCCGGGCTAACCTCAACGTGGATTAGGGGAGAGCGGCAACTCTCCGAACACCACGGTAAAAAGAGACCGTGTCAAATTGTGGTTTGTTTCCTTGTTCCCTATTTACATTCATAGAATTAAATTGATTGCTTGTATACCTAGGATTGCAAACTTTGTCCTAGGATAGATTTTGGTATACTTAGGCGATATTCTTGTTGTAGGCGCTATTTGAGCTAAACCAAATTAATTTACACTTCCGTTTTATTTACTTGGTTTAGGAAAATAGAAAAGGTCTTGAATTGCTAGTATTTTTTTGTAGAGAATTTTTAAGACCGCCTATTCACCCCCCTCTAGTCGGCCACCTCGATCTTACATATGGTTATCAAACTAACACTCTCATATGCATTCAGCTAAAATGTGCACACACGCACGTAATTTTGATTATTCCTAACTATCTCCCCCTAATCAAGATGGCTTATAGCAGTGTCGGTTCGTCGTCAGCATCCGCCTCGATGAGAAGTGTCTGCTCCTCCTTCTTGCGGCATTCAGAAGCAAAATGCCCATAGTCATTATAGTTGTAGCATCGCGCTTTAGCCTTGTCGAAGTTATGATTCCTACGGCTTCGGCAACCATTGCCATCGGAACCGCCACATTCGCGTTTCGACAATTGGGCCTCCCACTCGGCCTGTGTGAGGAGAAGATATTCATCATCATTATCGTCACCTGGAACCTGTAGATGTTTCTCATACACCTTGAGGCGGTCGATTGCATCTTCCACCTCATTGTCTTCAAGTCCTGAAATTGCTTAATGGTTGAGACAATTTGCAGGTACTTACTCGGGACGGCGTGGAGAAGTTTCTTCACGACATAGCTCTTCTCTATCTTATCACCAAGACCATGAATTTGGTTGACAAGAGTCGGCAATCACACAGAATAGGTTCCTGATATCCTAGAAAAGGTATATACCAAGTTTTAGGTCTTTTGAAGCTTTGGATATAAAGTTCATTGATTTTTTTATTTGAAATAGTACTAAAAATCAGTTTTGTTCAGAGAGGGCTGGTTGTTCAGAGAGGGCTGGTCATACCACCCCTGGACCAGTCATACCACCTTGACTAGCGGTCATACCGGTCAAACCGGCGTGAGCATTGCAATCAGACCCCTGGGCAAGTGTAAGTTCGGTTTTTCTTAGATCTTTTCTTGTGGATGATTGTTCTTTGATCTTTATAGCTTCTTATAGCTATTGGAGTGAAGAGCTTTGTATTCTCCTTTGGAAAAAATTTAGAAAAGATTTTAATAATTTTGGCTCATATTCATCTCTCTCTAGTCGTGGTTCTCAATCCTACAGGGAGACAGTCATAGGAGATAACTGCGAGATGATTGTTGTGAGAGGCACATAACTGAACATGATGCGGTTAAAGCGGATAGAAATATGTGTGTTCTGTTCTTTCAATGCACAAGGCAAACCCACTAGTGCTTTAGTTATGTATTAAATGTGTTTTAATGGATTATTCAATCCTCCTCTAATTCATTCAATCCAATTCTTACGACCAAACGGACCCTAGTAATTTCGTAGGAAACCGGTCCAGTAATTATCAGATAGTGCAAATTTTACTGCAAGGTTTGGGAAAAACTACGGTAAGAAATTTCCTCGTGTGTAAAAACAAAGTGAAATCTGAGCCCCCCCTAGGCCTTTTCATGAGCAGTCCTCTCCGCGTCACTGCTTAACAAACCCAACCAGCAAGACAACGAAACCGCGCACTGGACGCCATCCAGTCCGTCCCGACCTCTAATCTAACCTTCTGGAAAATTCCGCCAATCCAAGAAAGTTTTCCCCCAACCACCAACCAACCAACCAAACCCAACCAAGGAGCCGCCTTCCGGAGCCGAGCCCCACCGCGCCGATCACCGGCCATGCGTCGAGGCCGTGCGGCCGCCTGAGGAGGAGGAGGAGATGGAGGGGGGCGGCGGGGCCGCCTCGCTGCCGCCGTTTCTGAGCAAGACGTACGAGATGGTGGACGACCCGGCCACGGACGCGGTGGTGGCGTGGGCGCCGTCTGGCGCGAGCTTCGTCGTCGCCAACCAGGCCGAGTTCTGCCGGGATCTGCTCCCCAAGTACTTCAAGCACAACAACTTCTCCAGCTTCGTGCGCCAGCTCAACACCTACGTAAGAAACACGTCTCTTGTCTTGCATACCCATCCCTCTCTATGTCCATCTATCTCTGTCCCGCCGCTGAATTGGGGCTTGGTCGGAATGCGTAGTGGTTTGTTCCTGTGAGCTATGGAGGAGCGTGGAATTTTTGATAGAATCGGCCAAATCTTGTCCAATAGAAGAACGACTGTCTAGGATTTTCCCTTCTTCTTAATCCAAAAGATTAGGTGGCTGGCTAATATAGCGCGTTATGTTTGTGTTCATATGACATGCATACTTGTAAACGACCAAGGTCAACTCTTGTCCTTTATATCTGCAAAATTCAACTAGCTTTGTGCAATGCCATTTTCTTCTTAATTCGATTGAATTTTGACACCGGTTGACAAGTAAAAGTTTGAAAATGGTAAGTGGTGCTGAAATTCCACACCATCGTTGATATGCAGATAATTAAGGAAGCTGGCATACTTCGTTTCTTTTTTTGACAGTACATGTTTTCTTTTGATCCTTGATAGTACATGGTTTTTTCTTTTGTGCACGTATGTTGCTATTCTAATATGTGTCCACCACTTGCTCTCATTTAGGGCTTTAGGAAAGTAGATCCTGAGCAATGGGAGTTTGCAAATGACGATTTCCTAAGAGGACAGCAGCACCGGTTGAAAACTATCCATAGACGTAAGCCTATATTCAGCCATTCATCACACACACAGGGTGCCGGACCATTAGCAGATACTGAAAGGAGGGACTATGAGGAGGAAATTGAGAGGCTCAAGTGTGATAATGCAGCACTGACCTTAGATCTTGAAAAGAATGCACAGAAGAAACTTGATATGGAGAGACGAATGCAGGCTTTGGAAGATAAGCTATCTGTTGTGGAGGGTCAGCAGGAAAATCTGATATCTTATGTCAGAGACATTGTGAAGGCACCAGGATTTCTGTCTAGCTTTATACAGCAATCTGATCATCACAGAAAGAAGAGGAGACTGCCAAAACCGATTTCCTTCCACGAGGATGCAAATGCTCAGGGGAATCAGATTATGCATTATGATTTGACCAACTCACCAGCTCATGCACTTTACAGAGAATCATTTGACAAGATGGAATCATCCTTGAACTCCTTGGAGAATTTCCTTCGAGAAGCGAGCGAAGCATTTGGGAATGATATTCCGTTTGATGATTGTGCCCCAGGCCCTTCTTCAGCTGTTGTTCAGACAGAGCTCCATTCATCTGGGGGAAGTGATCCTCATGTACCATCACCTCCGTCAAGGAGGCATACTTCTTCAGCTGGTGTAGGAGATTCACATTCTTCTCATGGTATAGCAGAGTCCACCAGCTGTGCAGAAACTGCAGACAGTCCTCCCCTTCCTCAAACGCATTCTCGTGCAGATTCACGAGCTAAGGTTTCTGAGATAGATGTTAATTCAGAACCTGCTGTCACAGAAACTGGTCTATCAAGAGATCAACCTGCCGAGGAGCCTCCTGCTGTTGCAGCTGGTGTAAACGATGGCTTTTGGCAGCAGTTTCTTACCGAGCAACCTGGGTCATCCGATGCACATCAGGAGGCCCAATCAGAACGGCGAGACGGAGATGGTAAAGCAGATCAGATGAAAACAGGAGACCGGGAAAAGTTTTGGTGGGGCAAGAAGAATGTTGAACAGATAACAGAGAAACTGGGGCATCTCACCTCAGCGGAGAAAACCTAACTCTGTATTTCTTGTTGCTGAAAAAACTGTTAGTACAGAAACATTTAGGACCATGGCATCTCCCAGTGATGAGATATGCTGACTAACATTTACTTTGCAGTGTACCATATTGTCCCCATCTTGTACCTTGCCCGCGTTTGATGTATCATACATGCATATTTCGTTAGTTGAAACTTTCAGATACTATTGTCCATGACTCTTATGATATCTCAGGCTTGTGGTTAAATGTTATAGGTGCTATTTTTAACTTTCGTTGTTGACTACATTATCCTGTTCGAAGACTCAGAAAGGTGCACTTTTGTGCTCCAGTTGTAAAAGTTGCTGCCGTTTTCCCCCCTCTTTTGAAGGCAGTTGCTGCCTGTTTCTGTATGAGTGTGCTGCTGCCAGATAAACGCCCTGTACTTTACGACTTCTAAAAGTAACTTTTAGACGTAGTATTTCTCAAGATAGGGTCTACAAGTTAATTGTAATACACGTTAAAAACTCAATATCTGTATCAGCCAAAATCACAAGAGAGTATATCTCTCAATAATCTCTGTCGTAAACAGCTAAAATTCAAAAAATTCAGCTAAAAGTTATAAACCGCTGCCGTATCAAACAGCCCAAAGTCAATCAACAGCGTCTCAACAGCGTCTTGTGATAAATTGGGCCTTCTTCCGCGGTTGCACTTCAGGCCCCAGACCAGTAAAACTTTCTGACTCAAAACTTTCTGAAGCACTATCCGACATTTCTTGTGGTACAAAGAAAATTCATGGGGAACTATTTGTGCGTGATGCCATTGCCATCAACATTCATAGTTTGAAGCTTTGAGCCTTTGAGGCTTCGGGCCTTTGAGATGAGGTCTTTTTCTGTTTTCTACATGACCTGAAACCGAAGTGGATGCTTACAAATGCATTGTACTGCGCCACTATGCATGGCACTACACAAACACTGGAAGTTTGGAGTCCCTGTACCCACAGGCAAGGATGGAACTCCAGCCGGGGCATTTCCTTTTCAGCTGACAACTTCTTTTCAAGCCTGACAGACTTGTTCATGCTACCCCGTATGATACTCGTGTTCAGCTGAACATTGGCACAGTAATGGGATCATGACTGAAGCCTGTCGTGGTGTGACCATGCTTTCTCTACTCCTTTGTTTTAGACCCCATTTAGAACACATAAATTACGTAGGATTCCTGTAGGAACTAGACTATTTCCTACGAAGTTCTTGTGAATTCCTGCATGCATTCAAAACAGTACATTAAGTTTTAGACATAGTTGTACAGTTGTACTTCTTCCTATCCATTGTGTACAAACAGATGTCCACGATTCGAAGGCTAATGATAGCGGCATTTCTCTTTATGTTGTAAATTCAGTCTCACTAAAAGGAGCTCACAAGTGCAACCTTTTCATTTCCTACACAGAAGAAGCGAAGAGCTGTGAAACAAAGGAGAGCCTGAAACAGCACCACCCCAACAACCAACTTACGAACCATTTGCCTGTACTCCAAGCAGTGTCCAACGGCAACGTCGGACACCGTTGCGCAGCTCACAGGTTAGTAAAATAGACAGGTAAGTAAGAATTAGCAATACGTCTGCAGTTAATCATATGCCATAATTTGGAACCCGCAGCAATACCATATCCAGCTAGAAGCATGAACCCAGCAAAGAAGGGGCATAAGAGCAAGCAGAATAAGGAAGCCAAAACAAGGCTGTCAAACAACGAACCAAACCTCACCATTCATTCACGTTGCTAAGACTTTAGAATTCAAAAGAAGAAATCACTGTGTAATGTTTTAATAAGAGTTCACAAGCTGCGCAAGTACTCCTTTCGCATGTGCAAGTGCCACTCCTATATCCCCATTAGGCCATTACCCCAGCCATACAGTTCACTTGCCTTCCGTGAAGCTTTCCATTTTACTTGAGATGGAAAAAAAGCTAGATAAACATGCAAAGAAAGGTTGCGAGTCAGCTATGGACATATGGACCTACGCTTTGCAGCAAAAGATTGCATTGTCTTGCCCGACTAGAGGATCGAGCATCTTCTCTGCAGTAACCTCGCTCTGGAGCATTCGTAGGCCCTGGTGTTAGTCATTCCTTGCGTACCCAACTTCATATCCATCAGAAAAGAAAAATGTGTAGAAGAGACTGTTGAATCAATCATCATAACCTGCAGATGTAGCCAAACCCTGACTAAGATCCTCCGATCGGTCTATCACTGGAGTGTGTTTGTTCACCACAGATATCAATTGAGAAGACAGACGCAGCCAATTCATCAGCCAACTCGGTCACAGGTTCAGGTTCTGTAGCATGCGCCAGTACGCTCAGCATGGTGACCACTTCAGATGTATCATCCAGGTAGAATTTGGCTTTGCTGGGTTTTTGTCCCACAGTGCACGCAAACAATGATGTTTTTGGAGAAACCATACCCTTTTTTATGACATCGGTAATGTTTTCAAACATGTCCTCATCCGACCTGTCATCACCAATGCATAACACAAAGTCAGCCTGCTTTCCTCTCTCATTCATTGATGCGAGTATCTTCTCAGCTACTACTCCCTTGCTTACTCCCTGAAGCATTAACATAAAGCAACAGCAGGAATTAATGTCAAGTACACAGCAGTACATATCAAAGGCGGAAGTGAAGGTTGGGCGGATGGCATAAATCTGTGTGACCATTACTTGAATTCACTGTTACTAAAAAAACTAAACCACTTGCAGAAAAAAAGACATTGTATAAGATAGGTCAAGTGTTAAAAGTAACTAAGGCCCCGTAAGGTGATATGGTAATATTCAGAAAGCAAACAACAAAAGTGCTTTATGACAAGTATACTAAGCACAAACATTAGAACTACAGCAAAGCATTACCATATTGCTTCTTGGAAAGTTGCTTTCAGAAAGCTCTTCTGCAACCAGAAGATAAGCTAAACAGGGCCTAAAAGGTCATTTGTAACTGTGAGGAAAGCTAAACACGACTAGCACATGGAGCTAATATATTTGCAATGAGCAGAATCACACCTACAATAGCTGCATAAAAATATCCAAAACTAATGATTGTATTGATTGCGAGAAAACAAAAGGTACTAGCCAAACTCAGTGGGGACAAATATGCACATCACTCTATGGAACGACTTTACTTTATATACACTTGAAAATAAAATATAAAAGATGTTCTCTACGGTACAGAAAAATGAACTTATCAGTTAAATGGCAAAAATCCTTACGGAAGGTATTTGAGAAATTTAGGAGATGCACAAACCTGAGGTTTGACTTCAACAATGAACTGGCCGCTCTTGACAGAGACTGGTTCATTTGCTAGTACACTCTCCAGGTGATCAAGCATCTCCTTTGCCTGTGAGGATCCAAAGCCTGGGTCAGCATCCTGATGGTGCCACACCAAAGCACTTTCTTTGGTCTCAATGTATGATCCATCAGTTGCTTCCGTGTACAAATTCATCACTGGCTCTGCCATTTGCATCCATCCAAAGTCCAAAGCCTGGGTGCACGCTTGCCACTCTTCATCTCTAGTCCACCTACATACGTTACAAAGAGCACATTTCATTGTCCATTCCTTCTTGAGAAAATTTGACAGCAACCAGGCTAGATCATGTTTATATGAGCTCTTCAAGTTGAAGTTAATACTTTGTACCTTCCTAAACAAGCGAAATACCAAGACACGATAGAACAAAGCAGAACAGCAAATGTACAGATACAGATCGAAATCATAAGGGGCAAACACTGGAACTGCCTCCACTCTACTTGTACAGGTGCAAAGAAAACCCTGTATCACATATCAAAACTATAATTATAAGCATGAACACCAACCACGAAAGGTGCCACCACCCTCTACGCACTTTCCTTAAATCTATCATTCTGGGATTTTCTTTTTAATCTCCTTCTCCTATATTCTATTCCCCTCCCAGTTTCAGAAACAAAAAGATTGCAATCATTTCAGTTTGATCGGTCATCCCAAGAACCAAGCCATTTAAATCGATAAAAATTCAGTGTTTGGTAATGACTAATGAACAAACTAGCACAAACTGTATTGCTAATGCTAATTATATCAAGATCAGAAGATACATGGCATCATTTATCCTTGCACAACATGTTAACTTTGCAGAAACAGAAGTTCCTTCTGCCAATATTTTCAAATAAGGATGAAATGTGCCAAAATGAAACATCATACCTTAAGAAGTAACCATGCTCTGCTGCGGTGCCCAGCTTCGGACATGAGGAAAACCATTCTCCCAATTTATTCCTGTCTCTCCCACTGACAAGAAAAACTATGTTCCTCCTATCTGAGCAGAGGGTATTAATGATACTCAAAACTTCTGCACTAGGTGTCTTGTTGATGGAAGTCTGAGGCACCAACGTTCCATCATAGTCAAGCAATATAGCCCTGCTCTCTGACCTCTCATAAGCCATAACAATCGAATCCATGTTAAGCTTAGTGAAATGAGGGTCTAAGGCCACCACCCTGAAACCAAACCCCAACCCAATGCCCCAACATGTCCTCCTAAAGTGGTCCTTGCAAGCCCTCTCCAAGTCCAGGATGAAGCTCTTTGACCAATAAGCAACATCATGGGTGCTGACATAATGGTAATGTCTCTCATGCCTCAGCTGCTTTTCCTGCTCCGACATTGAAATGGCCTCATTCATCGCCTCAGCGGTTGCCTCTATATTCCATGGGTTAACCCGAATAGCACCACTCAATGACGGTGAACACCCAATGAACTCTGACACCACCAGCATGCTCTTCTTCGGTCCGCTCACCTCCGATGTGGGCTCAGACCCAGGTACCCCCTGCCTACAGACAATGTATTCATATGGTGTCAAGTTCATCCCATCTCTCACAGCAGTCACCACCACACATTCCGCTATCGTGTAGTAGGCAATCTTCTCCACACTAGACACATCACGATCAATGAAAACAACAGGGCTGTATCCCGACTGGCCAAACTCTCCATTAATCCTATCGCAGCTCTCCTGAATCTCTGCCCGGATGGCTTCCAGATCCTTACCCTTCCCACGGGCCGGGTTTGCAATCTGCACCAACACTGCTCGCCCCTGCCACTTGGGATGCGTCCTCAGCATATTCTCAAAGGCAAGAAGCTTCAAATTGATCCCCTTAAAGATATCCATATCATCCACACCGAGCAACACAGTCTTCCCCTCAAACTGCTGCTGCAGCTCGGAAACCCTCCACTCCCTGTCGGGCAAGCGCAGAACCGACTGCAATTGACCCATATGAACTCCCACTGGCATGATTTTGATCCCAACAGTGCGGCCAAAGTAATCCAACCCAATGTACCCACGCTTTGACTGGTATTCGATTCCCAGCATCCTACTACAGCACGAGAGGAAATGCCTGGCGTAATCGAAAGTGTGGAACCCGATGAGGTCACAATTGAGCAGCGCCTTTAATATCTCCTCGCGCACGGGGAGGGTGCGGTAGATCTCCGACGAGGGGAAGGGACTGTGGAGGAAGAACCCGATGCGGAGGCGGTTGAAGCGGCGGCGGAGGAAGGTAGGCAGCGCCATGAGGTGGTAGTCGTGAACCCACACGTAGTCGTCCTCCGGGTTGATGACCTCCACGACCTTCTCGAAGAAGAACTTGTTCGCGAGCACGTAGGCCTCCCACGCGCCGCGCTCGAAGCGGCCGTTCCCGGACGAAGATGCGGAGGAGGATGTTGGGGTCGCGGAGGAGGAGAAGGGGAGCATGTAGTGGAACAGAGGCCATAGGTGGCGCTTGCAGAAGCGGTGGTAGAAGCGATCGTTGAGGGGGTCGGGGAGGAACACCGGGGAGCAGTGGAAGCGGTCGAGCAGCGCCTGGGAGACCTCGTCCTGGTCGGCGACGGGGACCTCGGCGCGGAGGCCACCGACGAAGAGCACCTCCATCTCGTCGGGAATGCCATCGCGGAGCTGGAGGAGCAGCGAGTCGTCGTCCCATGAGAAGGACCAGCCGCGGCCGTCGGGTCGGCGCCGCGCGACGACGGGCAGCTGGTTTGAGACCACGATGAGGCGGTCGCACGCCAACGACGAGGGCACGTCGGAGGCGACGCTGTTCGTCGCCGCGGGCTCTGACTCGTCCTCCCCGTCCATCTCCGACAGCGTTCCCGGCACCGTCATCACCCGCGACATCCTCTTCAGCCCGAACAACCCTGACCTCCGCCGCCCCCCGCCGCCGCCGCCGCTGAACGGGCCCAGCGCCGCGAAGTTGCCCTCGGCGAGATCGAGAAGGTTGGTGTACGACCGCGACATCATGGCTGAAACGACCAGAGAAAGCTTCGCCGCCAAACCCTAGCCCGTTTGATCCGCGGAATGGAGGTTTCTACCAAACCCTAGGAGTTGGTGACCACTTCGATCTGATCTGAGAGAGGGCGAAGCGAGAGAGGTGGTCGGTTTTCGAGTTGGGAATGGAATGGAAATGGGAAATGCGACCGGAAGCGACAGAGCTCGGGGAGGACGTGCTCGTATATTCCACCGGGGTTGGGCACGGTGCGCGACTCCTCCCGTGGACTGCGTCTCACTGACAGCGTGGGCTGGCTGCCCGTCGGTGGGTGAGGATCCGGTGGACCGCGTCTAGGGAGGGTGATGCATCGGGAAAAGAGGATAACGTTGCGCTTGTCCCCTCCGATGCCAGCTGGCGTCACGCGCCCCACCTTCTCCTGTAGGGTGGGCCGGTTATTGAACGGCCCAGATGAGGGTAGTTCCGGCTGCACCTACTGAATGGGCGGATGAGATTTTACCACGAGCATGCCGGTTCAAGTTGTCATGGGGCAGTTTTAAAATAGTTGTGAATTTTAATTGTTCCCAGGACTCATTTGGATGTTTCTGTCGAGGAATCATCGCTGACAAGTTTAGTCTAATCAATTTTTCCTAGATAAGATAAATAGATCAAATACAGATAATGCAAGAAAATACTATCAAAAAACCTAGGCCTGATCCTGCAAGCCTAGCTTATTAGTGGGCACCTCTCCACTTAGTTTATAAATAGGAGGTCTCAATGACTCGCACTTGTACCTTTTGGAGGAGAAAGCAATAAAGAAATGAAGGAGTCATCTATCTCTGTATTTGATCCATCTCTCTTGTCTAGAAGAAATCGATCGGACTGAACTCGCCAGCGACAGTTCCTCAACACATTATCAACACGAATCGCTCCAGTAGATCGAAAGGTAATCGTCCATGCACTCGTAAATTGAATTGCCTATCTACATCGCTTTAAAATTTCGCAAAATTCGCTTTCAATATTATTTTTTTATGGTGCAAATCTGTTCTAGTCTACCGCGAGCAGACTTAAAGTCGGCGGCACAATGTCGATCGGTAGATTACATAAAAGAGTAGATGTTGATTGCATTGTATATTGAAAAAAAAAAGAAAAAAGTCATCGAGCCACCGCCTGCACGCGCTGCACCGCCCGAACATGACCGCGCTGTCGTGCACCAACGCAAACTGGGCGAGGCGCGTCCCCAACCTCTGTCATCGCCTGGCTCATGCATTGCATGCCCAAGCTGTTGCCTTGCGCCCGTATGCGCCGCCTGAGCCTCTGCATCTCGTCGCATGTCGCCTGTTGCGCCGGCCGCGAAGACGCTGTTGGACCACCGCTACTCCGGCTTGCTACCATGCCGAATCGTCGTCGCATGGCCCCAAGGCAGAGTTGCCATGCTCCGATGTCGGCCTGGACTTGTACACACCCCGCCGCTCGCCCAACACGACACGGCGCCGCTGAGGGGCCCGCACGGCCACGCCGTGTCGGGCACCTCTGCATGGCCGTTTCGCATGAGTGCTGCTGCGCGGCCCCGTATGGCCGCACGCCCACGCACGGACCGTCACCACCACGGTCGCCGGCTCCCACGTTGCGCGCACACGCACGAGTCATCGCCACCATGACCGCCAGCTTCCGCGCCGAGTGACGCCCGCATGCGTCGCCACCTGGCCCCGCACACCTGCTCACGCTTGAAGATGCCGGCCACTGCCGCTCCGCTCGCCTGAGTTGTCGTCGTTTCAAGCCGCGGCTAATGCATGGCCTCACTCGCCGGAGTAGCCACCACGCACGCGCCCAAAGCCGCGCCAGGCCGTCTCCCGCCGGTAGCCCGCTTGCGCTCGGAGTCACACCGATGCCCGGTGCCACTGAGTGGCCACCGCCACGGGAAGGCTAATCGGTGGCTAGGGTTTTAACCCTAGCCACCAGATGAGTGGGCCGGCAATTAAATGGGCTGAGCGGGCCCAATTTTGGCCCAAACAAAAAACCGGCCGGTGGCGATTTATGCAAAATTATGTTAAATTTTTTCAGAATTGAAAATTAGTCGATAAACCCTCAGAAAATTATAGAATTCGATGAAAATTCAAATTACAGCATAAAATGGCCTCCGGAATCCAAATTTTGAATTATATTTAACATCTGAAGCATGTTTAGCACTGTTATTATTACTTTCTATGTTTTTCTGTATTTATTTGCTTTGAATTATATTTAACATCTGAAGCATGTTTAACATCTAAAGAAAGAATATATCACCCTTCAAAACAATTATGATATGCTAAAAGAAAAACGTGTGTCTCTTTTTTTTCAAGGAATATTCTATGTCCAATGTGGAAATAGGCATTGCTTGCAATCTATTAGATGATATGTCATGTGTAGCTTCTAGCTCATGCAATTCATCTAAATATAGCATATCCATATCCTGTGATAATTTAATTCATTGACCTTGTTGCTTAAAAATAGATGCGTCTATTTCCTCTATGCTTATTGCGACTAACCTTGTAGAGAAAAACAAAGAGCTCAATGACCAAGTCACAAAGTTGAACCTTACTTGGAGAAGTGCTACAAAGGAAAATCAAAGAAAATCAAATAACAAGATAGGTATCGGCTTCATCTCCAAGAAGAATGAGAATAGCAAGATGAGGCATAATACAAGACACACGAAGTAATTTGTCAAAGTGGCATGGTTGCAATGAGAATGATCACTTTCCTCTAAGTGCCCCCAACAAGATAGATGACAAGATGAAGTCATCAAAGAAGAGGCAAACTGGCAATGAGCAAAGCAAAAAGATAAAGAAGGGGTAACAATTGTCAAACTTGCTACAATTACCGGGAAAAGAAACACTTTAGTAAGAATTATCTCAAAGATATCATTCCTAAGCCCTCACTTTTTTACGAACAATATTTGCTTAGGAATGATAAATATGGCAATATGTTTGCTAGAAATGTTAGTTCACATAAGTGTATTATTAGGGTCATTTGGGTGCTCAAATCTATTGTGACTAACATTCACAAACCCAACCAAATTTTGGGTACCAAAATGCGCTTAAAAGTTTAATAGGTACTTAGAGAGGCATTGGAGGCTTGGTTAGTCATAAGGAGGTGAATCCCACCAAGAGTCAAATGGGAGCCAAGTTTGAGGACAATCTTGCCATTTCAAGAACCAATGTCATCTCGGTAACAAGTATTTACATTCATGTATTTAGCCCCTAATCTTGTGTAGGTTGTATTGCATGAAAATCTTTGTAAATGGGTGTTCTTGCTCTTATTCCAAAAGTTCATTATTGTAATCATGAGCAAGATGCAGTGGCACATTAAAAGGTGAGTACTAAATCATAATCATGTGTATTACATCCCGAAGTGTGCCTAAATTAAGTGCTAGTATTGATTTTAAAAATTGAGCCATTTAGCCAGAAAGTCAAATGCTTGAAATTATCAGTACATCTTTGAAAAAAACTGTTGAAAAATGTATACAAATGCATTTCAAAGATTTTCCAAAGGTTTTGGTTTTTAAAAAAATTATTTCAAGTAGAATTGAGTTTCTAACCCAAAACTAGTAATCTAGTATCTTGTTTTGGCTTTAAACTAAAAAATGGCCAAACTCAATTCTAAAAGGAATTTGAAAAGTGTTCAATTCCAAAAAACTTAGAGTTGGCTATTTCAAACATTATTGGTACTCAAAAGTTTTCCAAAAGTCCAACAAATCAAAATTTATTTAGTTTTGAAATTCATCCAAAATCTTGAATTGACCTAAGTGGTCACAATCTAGTACTTAAGTGAGTTTTGCCTTTAAAGCTAAAACTATTGATCTATATTAGCTCACAAGGGTATTCACAACTCATACATAAAATTAAATGCTCAATACACCCTGAAATGATGTTCTTGCAATCTTGAAGAGTTTATTGAAAATGAGCTTGTTTTGAAAAATAAAATCCTAATTATCAAAAACTATATTCAAAAGAATTTTAATATTGGCATATAGTTGGAAATGCTCCACAAGTGCTTTATATTTCTTTGTGAAAAACTATGGAGCAAGTCACAACATTATATCAAACCTCTCATCTGAAATCCAACTCTTGGCATGCTTCTAGAAAAATCGAAACTTCCAGCAGTCTTGATGTGGTACTTCCGCTTTCTGATTTGAAAAACTTGTCTACTTTTCTCATTTTAAAGAAATGTTGAAATTTCAGAACTTTGCATAGTTTTGAATAGTTTTGCGATTTCATATATTTTAGTGTGCTTATAATCTGAGATAGTTACAATTATGATTTTCAATTCTCAGTTGTCAATATATATTGACAAATTCTAAAATATAAATGGAGTGTGGTTCAACTGCCAAAAGGAAGAGAACTCCAAACTGAAACTTCAATTGGAATGACAAGCCTTCAAGGAGCTATAAAGAGTAAGATTATTTGAATGTGTCGCTCAGCGTGGGAGCTGGCGGTTGAGACGTCGGCAGCCCGTGCAGGGGCACGCAGCGCGTGAGCTGGCGATCGAGGTGGCAGTGGCCCGTGCATGGGCACACGGCCATACGGGGCCGAGTGGCGATGCTCATGTGGAGCGATCATGCGGAGGTGTCTAACACGATGTGGCTGTGTAGGGCCGCCGGGCCGTGCTAGGCGAGCGGCGGCGGCGTGTGGAAGTCTGAGCCGGCATCGGCGCATGGCGACTCTTCCTCGGGGCCGTGCGGCATCAATTTAGCGTGGCCACAAGCCAGCATAGTGGCAGTCTATTGCGTGCTGCGGGCCAGCGCAACGAGCAACGCGCGACAACATGCGGTAGCTCGGGCGGCGCATGCGGCGCACGACAGCTGCTCGGGTGGCGCGGCTACGGGCTGGTGGCTGCCGGGGCTCGAGCGACGGCAGCTTCGTCCCGGGCCGGCATTGGTACACAGCGGCGTGGTCGCGTTGTTTTTCTCTTTTTATCAATGTACAGTGCAATCAACATTTACTCTTTCATACAATCTACCGATCGACATTGTACCGACGACTTCAAGTCTGCTCGTGTTTAGATTAGAGTGGTTTTGCACCGTAGAAAATAATATAGAAAGTAAAATTTGCGGAATTTTAAAGCGATCTAGATAGACAATTCAATCTACGAGTGCTTCGATAATTATCTTCGATCCATCAGAGTGAATCGTGCTGATAACGTGTTGAGAAACCATCGGTGATGAGTCCAATTTGATCGATTTCTCCTAGACAAGAGAGATAGATTAAACACATGTCATACAAGATTGAACACAAGAGATGAAGAAACTCTTTCCTTTCTTTCTTGCTTTCTCCTCCAAAAGAAACCAGCGATAGCCATTGGGACTCTATTTATAGACTACATGGTAAAATATCTATCATGGATCAGGACCTTACTCCTAGATCTAGGTTTCCCAACAGTTTTCCTCGTCTTTTCCGTGGTACAGCGGTGGGAACACTTTGCGGAGAGAAAAACATGTCGGTGTAGGGCATGCCACGTGGCAGGGATGGAGTGACGTAAGGTGTGACGCGCGGCAAGTAGTGGTTCCACCACGTCCGTGCTCCAATCCAACTCTCGCAATTCTTTACCAAGAGTTAGTCTACATTTAATCGTATCAATCTTATCATGATCAAATCAATGCTAGAGTTAAAAAGGGGAACAAATCGATGCTAATCTCCAAGGTTTTACCTGGTCTTTTAAAATCAATAGTCGACGCAACTTAACTGCAGACACGTCAAGGTAAAAATTAGACAAATGACACATACTACGGATTGAAGCTCGCTAGTTTCGATTCAAATCGAACTTGTATACCAGTGTTTGCATACTTTGCCCGTTTAGATTTTGTTTGGATAACAGAAATCTTAGTATCTGTTTCCGCACTCTGCAACATTCAGTATACAACTGTTCACATCCGACGGCTACAACTACGATGCACTTGCGTTTTCATTAATTTGGAGGTTGCGTTTGCCTCTATAGGTTTGTACGTACAGGCCTGTTTTTTTACTGCGGTTTATAGTTTTTGGCTGCGACTTGTGATTTTTGGGCTGTTTGTACGAGAAATTATA
Organism: Bonia amplexicaulis; assembly: GCA_036346245.1. Taxonomy (NCBI): domain Eukaryota; kingdom Viridiplantae; phylum Streptophyta; class Magnoliopsida; order Poales; family Poaceae; genus Bonia; species Bonia amplexicaulis. The sequence continues at coordinate 16,038,698 of CM070737.1, read as the reverse complement.
GAGTAACAGAAATTTACGTGCGGTTTTTGCCGATATAAATGAAGTCAGTAAAGTATGTACTACAATTAACTAGTAGACTCTATCTTAAAAAGAATACTCTATTTAGAAGTTAGTTATTTTAGAAAAATCGAAAAATAGCTTTTAAAAACTGAAAAGAATAGTACTATAGTCTTTCATCTACTTTTGTCAGATAGGCCCGGTGGAAACAATTTAGCAAAACCGAAAAGGGTCCGTACGAATCGTATGGTAATGGCAACTTAACAATCCTAATTCTTCTCGCAAAAAACAAGTAATAATTTCCGTTCTGATGGCGTAAAAGGACATTATCAGTTAACTAATGTAACGAAGCTTAAGATAATCCCAGTATAGTCATTCTAAACAAAGAGCTTAGCGAGACTCGAGCAATCCAAGAAGCCAGCTTTTTTTACGTCACGAATTCATCAATGCCAGGCGCGTAAGCAAGATTGCCTATCCGGTATCACAGGATACTAGGCTTAAAAAAATTTAGTAGTGATCCGCATCTTCAACTGATATCTGAACTCCTAGTCCAAACTCAGTGTACTCATATTAGATCGAGGCCACGATATGTGAACTCCTAGTCTAAACTCAGTGCACTCATGTTAGATCGAGGAGACCGATTAGGAGGTGAATACACGGCCTAAAAATTCTTCTCTAATTAATTATCAATTTCTATTTAGCTAAACCAAACAAATAATACGAAAGCTTACCTTAAAAAGATATAGCACAAATAACGCATAAAACAAACGGATTCATCTAAGTGCACCAACAAAATAAACTTATGTCAAAGATAGCAATTATAGAATGATAAACAATCAATTTAATTCTATGAATGTAAAATGCTTGAATGTAAATTGAGCACAAGAAAACAAACCACAACTGACACGGTTGCTTTTTACTATTGTGATCAGAGACTTGCCGGTCTCCCCTAATCTACGTTGAGGTTAGCCCAAACGAATTGGACCGGCTCCACAAATTAAGGCAAAACACCTCAATCCACTATGATTGCTCTTCCTCCACTCCGAAGATGGCGAGCACCACACCACTTATAATTCACCGAGCCTTCTCACATGTTTCTTAAGAAGATCACCGCGCACGACACCTCCAACGCCGTCTAGGAGTCGGCAAACTCCAAGACTAATAAATCAAGCTCGTCACTTGACTCTCACCACGTGCAACGAATACACACCGCTCAAGTGGATACACAATCCATATTTAGATGCAACACATGCCATCTAGAGCCTTCCTCCTTGCTCATAAGGTGCAACACATACACAATTGAGAGGAAAACATCACACTAGCTCAAGAGCGTGAAATGAAGTAACGCATTACTCTCTCCAACCATCCATAAGGGGGTATATATGCCCCCACACCTCAAAACTAGCCACTGGGATAGTAAAACATGATTTCTAGAAGTAACACAGGTAAACAACTAGTACTTCTGCTCCCCTCAGCAACAGTCAGAAAACTAGTCGTTGCAGACAAATCTGGTAGTTCCGACGTGCAAAGTCCGGTACTACCGACTATCGGAAGTACCGCTACAATCGTGCCGAACTACCGATCTCACCGGGACAAGAAGACTCCACGAAGATGTCTCTCTGAAAAAAACGTACCGCTACACAAACTGGTCATTCCGCAAAATAGAAGTACCGCTCTCAGATCCAGTAGTTCCGCTTGCTGATCTAACGCTTACACATAGCTGGAAGTACTGCTCATCGACTACACTAGTCCACGACCACGTCGGATGATTCAACCACTCAGGTCATTGACCATATTGTCCGGTCTGACTACACTGATCTCCGACCGCGCTGGTCTTCGACCACACAGGTTTCCGACTACGCTGGTCTTTTAAACTATACTCGTTTTCTTTCATGTTTATCTCATATTGCTTTTGAATTTATATCGACTTATTCCACACCTATACTAAGTTGGTTTTATTTTTGCTTATAAATTATATTTATTTTGCTTTGACGCTTATTCCAACTTGTTTTGGAATTTATACTGACTTATTTCATAACTATACTAATTTAGTTTTATTTTATTGATATCTAGAGAGAAATTTAGAGAGAATATCAGTATGTTTAATACTTGTTGAGCTAGTGGGCCTTATGGACCTTGGTGGAGTGCCGCCCTATGCTGCTATTTTTGTCGTTTAGCTTTCTTTGTCGGTATGCGTGGAGGGACCAACGGACTGCGCACGCAGCAACTCGTGAATCGGGCATGGCCGCATGGGTTAGCGAAGTACGCCCGGGCTGAGTGTAGTCGCGTCCATGATAAATTGCGAGTTTGTTATGGTATATTGGGAGACTTCAATTTATCGTACCCTGCGATTCGAACCGTTCGATTTTAATCCAACGGTCCTCTGTGATCGTGCGTGCCATTCCCTGCCTTACGAAGCTTCATAGAGGCAGAGGATACGCGTCCCAAACAGGGTGGCTGCCGCGGCATTTTTTTTCCAAGTTGGAAGCTGGATTTTAGCCGTCCAGTGTCAGACAGATCGTCATGGTCGTCGGCTCGTCGCCAAACGCCAACTTTCATGCCGCCGTCGTGTTGACCAGGCGCGCTTAGCCAGGACATCGGACGCGGCTGACCAGCAACAGTTGCACCACGTGGTGGGTGGGTCGCCGCGCGTCCACGCTACGCGCCTGCCTCCGGCCGTGCCGCCGTGTAGGTGACGTGGAGGTCGACCGCCGGGGCCCATTCCGGGGCCGCGCGCGCTGCGTCGCGTCGGCTCCGAGTCAGCACCCTCCATGTCCGAACGGAACAGAACCATTAAAGAAACCGCGCCTCTCGTTGTCTATGACCTCCGCAAAGCAAGGCTGCTGTTTTGTCCTGGTTTTTTCTGCGTGGATGCTAGATAGGACGGTTAGGTTACGGGTCTGTTTTTTATGGCTCTAAAATCGATTTTTAGCTTTTGTTACAGTACCTAATTTTTAAACAGAATATTTTTTTTGAAACAGGGTCAACAAGTTAAGTGAAGTACACGTTAAAAGCTCAACATTTGTATTAACCAAAATCACAAGCGAGTATCTCTCACTTCATAATCTCTGTCGTAAACATGTAAAATTCAAAAATTTCAGCAAAAAACATAAGTCGCAGCCATATCAAACAGGCCCTACGTGGTCCAGTAGCTTGCGCAATGGTCGGTCGGTCTCTCTCTCTGTGTCCTAGAGCTGATTTCGGGCTTGGCAATAAGCTAGTGCGTGTGAATTAAGGTGGTGTTCAGTTCGGCTTATTTTTGGTGGCTTATGGCTGAAAACACTGTAGCTGGCTGAAAAAACAATGTAGCTGACAGAGGCTTATTTAACATAATTAAATTTAAAAAAATTCAAAAATATAAAAAATTTGTTAGCCCATCACAGACAACGCAAACGAATACGGAAAAAAAAAGAAAAGGCAAAAAAGCTCAAAAAAGCCAATAATTCAGAAAAAGACGAAATTATAAATAGTGCAAAAATAAACCAGAAACTCAAACCATATTGAGCGGTGCCTAAAATACTTCACATGCACACAACAAAGGTGAATTCGAGTGTTTCATATGACATGAGGGGTCGTACAAACATTTTATTGGAACCTTGTCACAGCTGATCTGAATCCTGTTCCATTAAGGTGCATTTGGTTGGCAGGATCCTCTGCGGATTGCCAAGAATCCTTCGGTAATCCTATGAGATTACCTTATTTGTCAAAACAACCAGAGATCTAATATTACTTTGGAAATCAGATTACCATCAATTCTAGGATTCTGTTTCCAGTAGAAAAGGGTGTCTATCTTATATTACCACCATCTAAATGTTACATAACATAAAACCTTCATGAAATGAATGTTTTTCCATTTTTGTTTGATTTGAGAACCCCTTGAACGACTATTCAAAGGGTTCTAAAAAATTCAAGATAGTTATAATTATACTTAGACCTTTTTTACATTTTTATGAATTATTTGGTTTTTCCACTATGGAATATAAAGTATAGAGTGGACTAGTTTAAAAAAGAAAATCCTATTTAGGGTAATAATTGGATAAGAGAGCCTCTTCCGTGTCAACGGATAGCGAGAGAAGAAAATATGTATAAATATGAATTAATATTATTGGTAACAAGATACAGATTAAAAGAAAGAGATCTCATGGTCCAGAATCCACAAATTTTACGTTTGGAACATGAAATAGCTTATACCCACAAAACATTTGGCGTAGCAAAGATAATAAATAAAGGGAAATGAATCTTTGTTGTTGCACTTTGTATCATTTTCTTTTGATCCATCACAGTCAAATTTTGAACTTTCAAAATTCAAAATCCAAATTATGATTTATTTTAATATTTGAATATCTAAATTATGGAATTTTATAATCATTTTTTCAAAATATGAATTTCAAATCCTAAATATCAAAATTTGAATAATGAATTTTGGAATCTTAAATTCAGACAATTTCAATTTCAATTTTTCAAGTTTGGACTTTAAAAATATTTTTGTAATTTTAAATCATAAATATTGAAATATCAAATTCTAGCATTTAGAAATTCAAATTCCACGAATTTAAATTTTAGAAATTTCAAATGCTGATAATTTAAATCCCAGAACTCAAATTCTAAATTTCCAAATTTGAACTTTTGAATCCTAAAAATGAATGTTGGAATTTTAAATTGGGAGGGTTATAATTGTAAATTTTGGTTTTTAATCTATCAACATTTGAAACTTCAAATTCTATAATTTAAATTTATGGACTTGTTGGTTCGAGTTATCAGATGTTTGAACTATGATAAAGATTATCTTATAGTTTCCTTCAAATCAACTAAACGTTGGAATCTTATATTACTCTTAACGTTGAGAGGGATATTAGGTTGTAGGAAAATGTGAGATTATGCGCACCAAATGCACTGTTAGGTGAGAAGATTACATTCGCAAGCAAACCAAGCGGCCCCCCACCTGCTTGTCCACATAAGTTGCACGCGCGCTTTCTTGCAAAAACAATGCAAAAAACTAAAGCCTACACCCATGCGAAAAGACGATAAGAAACCCAAAAGTATGCATGCCTTGGCAGCAATTTGGAGCATATCCACGGATTTTATTCGGATATGAACGAATCACGCTTTTGCACCCCCTGCTGCTGCCTCGTAATCAATGGCGCAAATTGACTAGATGATCAATTTGCGACTAAACGCTAGTTTGCAGCATCTACCGGTCAAGCCTATGATTTTCCCTATCTCCCTATACGAATTTACACGTACAAACTCTCATATCATATACAAGTACCTTATTAAAACCGTCTGAGCAAACATATCCCAGCTGAATTAGACCAGTCGACGAGATCGATTTATCTATATATATATATATATATATATCTCGTATACTACATGTACATACCCTCCGTTACGCGAGATACTTTTAACGTTGTGAGATACGACATAGGGAGAATACTTCAAACGGGTGTAGAAAAGAGCTTCCTATATATATATATATATATATATATATATATATATATATATATATGATTAACCGAACGGATTTGCTACTTGAAGTCATCTGAAATTTTCTCAAGTTTTAGTCGGTTTTTGTGATCATTAAATTTGTACAGGGATTGATGTGTCATATGATTGGGTGCTGATCCATTCATACGTGTGGGGTGGGGGGGGCGGCTCGCCGGCCCTCGTGGTTACTACTTTAATCTCTCATGTGGTTTTCGTGCGGTGGTGGTTAGTGCCCTCGCAGTCGCAGATCGAAAGGTTGGGTGGTCGCTTTGCTGTAACTGGTAGCACTGGTGCCTAGGCTCGTGTGTTTGTTACTTCCTTTTCGTTTTGCTAGCTTTGCGTTCGAATGTGGTGTACTCCACCAGAGCATGTACTGATGTACATGTCCTTCACTTCTGTTGCGTGTTAAGTTTGGTTGGATATTATTTAATTAAGATGTACTTTAGTTAATTAGTTGGTGAAAAAAAGGATCGGAGCTGCTGGTGTGAGTTGCTAACACTGTGTGCGTTGCCGCAGGTGCTGAGCCACAGAACCTGTCCACCTTTGTGTTTGTTTTGTATCATTTGATTTTGCTTTCGCTGCTCTCCAAGAGCCCCAAGGCAAGGAAAGGACCTCATCCACTTGCATCTCGGGTACAAGTGGGGCAAAAAGAATGAAACCTTATCATCTGGCAAAGTACTGTGCCTCGTTCTTTTCTGAAGGATCGTGGTGTACCTCGATCAACTCCTGCTGCGTATCCTTACCTTTGATTCTACATGTTTCGAAATGTGCACTGACTCTTGGGATAGTCGTATGCACAGGAATTTCTCCTCTACTTTGTGAGAGGGAGCAAGAACACGTGGTTACAGTACGCACCCTAAGAAGTACACTTTTGTCCAAGTTTATAAGATCATACACAATAATTTGTCTCTTAAGATTATCTTAAGACTTTCATCTCAACTAAAGACAGCACTAGAGATAACATCTTTAACATAAATCATTTCTGTAACTATTTTATACTATTTTTACCATAATTTTCTGTCTCACACTCCGTCACTATTTGCGTTAATTTGTAGGCTCAAGTCATCTCTTGCATAAAAGACAACACATTATCTCCTCTCACCTCTTGTCTTCTCCACATAGGATTTTACTCATTTAATATTAGAGATACCTTAAATCATATTTTCTCTTAGCACATGAACCAAGGAGATAGTGAAAATGGCTAGATTATTCTTAATTATTATATCTAAACACTTTATTCAATGTATGCATATAGATAATAGCAAATAAAGCCATATATTTATTAGAGATATAAAAGGAATATCACACTAATGTTATATTCAAATATGAAATGTGTTCTATATTTATGGATAAGCCTATTCAAACAATACAGTCTATAAACTTGGACATTAGGAGTATGATATGGTTTTTGTTATCTGAATGGATCTAATTTTGATGTGTTGAAGAAAGCTATTCCGTAGGGACTAATCTTCATGCAACCAAAAATGCTCACATGCCATGAATCATATCAACAGAAGGGGAGTGTTTCTGAAATCTTGGTGCAACGACAAAAGAAGCCACTTACACCTCTTTTGGCGAAAGATACCTTGTAGTTTTCCTCCACCACCTACTCCATACATCGAAGTGAGCAGAAGCACGAAGGGTCCCAAGGCCCCAAAACATTATCCTGTGAGAGAGAACAACAAGCCAGACGACACACATACACCACGCACCAGACGGGCAAGATCACGTGAGATACGAACGCGATCGCGATTAGATTGGATCCTCGTGTCGTGTTCCGATCTCGAGTAGCCAGCCACCGATTAGTCCATGGCTGGCGGCGTCCGCACCCGATACGACAAGCTGGAGTTTTGCGCTTCATCTTAATCCCCGAGCAGTCCATCAGGTATGGCGCGCGGATGCATCCGGGAAAGATAGCGGATACGGCTAAGAGATTACGAATCCGGTGTGCGCGCTCGGCGTACGCGACGAAGCTAGCCTGCAGCATGTGGCGCCCGCGGCAGGGCAGCGTCGCCGTCGGCGGAAAGCGGCGGACGGACGAGCGACAAGGGCGCGACCGCTTTGGCGCCGGCCGGGGCTCGACTGGGCCGGGCTCGCCATAAGACAGCGACGCGCATCCATCCGGTGCGGACAGGAACCGCCCGGCGGCTCCGATTCTTAATACGCCGGATTTTTGTATCTGATTTCGTCCGATTTGCAGGGACCACGACCTCGGTTTTCCCTTGTACTCTTGCTAGTGCTTTGGCTTCTTCTTTTCTTGTCAAAGAGTAGTGGCGAAAATTAATTACTAGTGGGACTATCGTGTGGATTTGCCCGGTTAATTCACACATGCATGCCAATTATTCTCAGAAAACAATTGCATTTGCATATCTAGTGTCCTCAGGCGAACCAGCGCTGATCAACAGAATACATAGCCGCACTGCCACGACACGTTGCGACGGAGATATGCGAGCGAGAAGACGTGACGGCACGCATGGTTGCATGTCTCAGCGCCTGTTCTTTTCGATCGAAATTAGTAGTTTTTAGCTTTTGCTTTTAAACGGGTATTTTCTTAAGACAGTGTCTATAAGTTAATTATAATACATGTTAAAAATCTAACATCTGTATCAACCAAAATTGTAAGCAAGTATCTTTCTCCATAATCTTTATTACAAACAGTTAAAATTTAAAATTTTCAGCTAAAGACCGTATCCATGACAAACAGACCTTGATCCTGATGCAAACGCCAGCAGATCTTGACGTGTTTCTGGCTCCATGCATATCCCGGAAACTTCCAAGATCGATACGCGTATTTTTAAAGCAAATCTCCGGTCAAGGGCTTCGGTACGACCGGATTATTTTGTTGGTGAGAGGCTGTATTGCTGGTAGGCCCAGAAACGAGCCGAGCCGACTTAAGACAGGCTCGATCGAACTCGTCCAAAGTTATGGCTCAGCTCAAAACGAGCTAAAAGTCCAGCTTAACTTAGCTCGTTTTCTAACTCGAATCAGCTCGCAAGCCGCACGAGCTGTGACCACAGCCGATTGGAAAAAATACTGTTTTTTCTGCTCCGTGATGGATTAACATTGCATCAGTTTTTTCTTGCTTCATTTATTCAACAAGACACACCTAAAGATCTGAAATGAGCATGTGTAGTAACCAACCTCCTTGCTCAAATTTGTCTAAGCTGATACACAAAAGATGCAATAAAGCAGTGAAGCATCCATGGATAATTAAGAAAGCATGCACGCAAATGCAGCTCGAAAAAAAAAACAGAACACCGTCTTCATAATTAAGGTAGGAGATGGGGCTTAAACAATTAACACAGGAACATAATTTCCAGTTTAGCTCCTCTAAGTTGATTCTACTTCATCACATCAATATAAAATTTGCCGATATAAAACTGTAAGTGACCAGTTTGCAACAACACATGACAAATTAGCTCCAAGCCTCCAAATCTCCCATTAGAAGACAGATTTGCAACAGCTTGTTGGTTGAATTTATTCCGCAATCAAAACACCTAGGACTTACGAAAAGAACATGTATGCCAACCCAAACATCGCTCAAAATTTCCTCCCAAAACCGAACCTTTGACCTCCATCTACGCATGGAGAAGCGCCTCGAGCAAACCGCTACTCCTCGAGCTGCTTGAGCTCAGCCTAGAGCTGCTCCATCTTGAGCCCCATGGAGTGGAGGAGCGCGTCAGCATGGGCAGGTGAGAGCTGAGCGAGCAGCGCGTCGAAGGCGGCAAGCGCCCCGCCGGCGGCGTCGCGCACGCAGGCGGCCTCCTCGTCGAAGTAGACAGTCTCCTTGCTCTCCATGGCAGCCTCGATCTCCTCCCGCGCCTCTGCGAACTTGCGGCTCACCTCGTCCACCTCCTTGTCGTAGTCCGTCGAGAAGGTGCGCCGGTGCGGCCAAGAAGTCGCCGCCAGAGAGGGGGCTTAGGGATAGGGGAGCTGCCCATTGGGGAATGGGGAAATGAGGAATAGATCAGATCGGAATCGTCTGCATCGGGATCACGGTGGAATGCACTGGAAGATGGAGGCACACCGCACACGGGCCTTTGTGGCGCAACGCCATGCCAAGTCATTGGCCTTCGTGGCGCCGAGTCGCCGACTGGCCAATGCCGTCCTAGGTCTACGGCCACACGAGCCTAACAGCCACGCGAGCGGCTCGAAGTTCGGCTCGTTTTTCTTGTAAGCTGAATACTAGGTTTAACTCGGCTCAAATACTGACGAGCTTGTTACGAGCCGACCTGGCTCATAAGCCTTGAGCTATTTTTTCAGCTCTAATTGCTGGGAGGCAAGTCCCGCGTTTTTATCTCATGCCTTGTCGGGTTGGCTAGGCTGGTCCGGACATAACATTATCTTTCTGTCCTTTTTTAAAAGAATTTACATGTGGATCATAGACTGCTTGTTGCAAACACACACAAAGGGAGAAAGATTCAAAGGGAAGACCGGAAGATAATAATAGAAGGCACCAGCCTTGGACGTCAATGGGCCGTATATGAATGAAAAATTCCTGCCCAAGAGAACAATTGGGGCCTTTAACCCTTTTCCTCCCTCTTGTTTTCCGCTTGCATTTCTTTGTGCTTCGTGGTTCCGTGGCCCACAGCAGCAGAAGTGCTGCAATCCAACACTTCACCTAAGTTGAAGTGTGTCAACAGTCAAGATACCTCAAGTACACGATTAATGGCACATCTCACAGCTCATGTTTCGTATCAGAACTTCTAGCTTCAAATGTAAATTCTGCGCCGGGTGAATTCGCAGACTGACGGCTGGGCAAACAAGAACCGCAGCTACTTTGCACACTGGAGCGATGTGTACAAATATTTTCACGCACTGCACTCCTGCAAGCCACTAAAGATTCATATATCCAACTGTCAATTATAAACCTATCATTTCGTACTATTTAAAATTTTCGAATTATGCATGCTACTGTGTTAAAAATAAAATTTGAAAGGAAGTACAACTAGTACTATGACTATGTATGGATTCTTTTGGACTTATAGCTTGCATTTCTATAATAACTAGCTTTCAAACAGAATGTCTTTTCAAAAAAGTATCTACAAGTCAATTGTAGTAGACACTGTCCTGACTTCATTTATATCGCCAAAATCACACGTTAGTATTTCTCTCCGTACTCTCTCCGAACAACTAGAATTCAAATATTTAAGCCAAAATCCATAAGTCACAGCCTAAAAGTACCCAACCTATTATTTAAAAATTGTAAGATAGATCCTTTCTTTTCTTCAGCCACGCTAAGTGGCTAAAAGTGAGTCTACATGATGGAGGGAGAGTTATATGGGTGGCCCGATCTTCACGTCGTAGGTAAGATATTGAGAATAAATTGCTGATGAATAGTGGAGATACTAGCTTTATACCTGTCAAGGTTGGTTGCGACCCGTGCGTTAGGTAAGACGATCCGAAGCTACAAGAACTCGGGTCCGCTGTCCAAACAATCGCAGAACCACAAGCCGGGACTGATCCACACAAAATGGACGAAACCATAGAGCAATTCGAAGGGTGGGGGATGGAGCACGCGTGTCTACTCTATCCTACTGCTAGCTTCGCTGACGCCAGTTCGAAGGGTGGGGGACAGATCGCGCGCGTCTACTTCATCCCGCCGCCAGCTTCGCTGACGCCAGTTCGAAGGGTAGGGGACAGATCGCACACGTCTACTTCATCCCGCCGCTAGTTTCGCTGACGCCAGTTCGAAGGGTGGAGACGAAGCGCGCGCGTCTACTTTATCCCCGCCGCCGCTAACGCCGATTCGAGGGTGAGGCGAGCGTGCGTTACTTCATCCCACCGCCATCTTTGCTGACGCCAGTTCAAAGGGTAGGGGACGGAGCGCGTGCGTCTGCTTCATCCCATCTCTTCATCAGGAGACGAGGTGCCCGTGTTGACCCTTCGTTCCCAGCCTACTTTGCTGATATTGCGTCCGAATGTTGGAGGGTGGAGGCCACGGTGTTCTCATCTCGCCCATATCAAATTCCACATACCGCCGACTTTTCGAAGCGTTTCTCGCCATGCCAAAGGTGTTATCGATAGGCAGCTATAGTTACGAAGTAGATACGTGGGAGAAATCCTTGCCTTAGGCGGTACTTTAATAATATCGCATGCAATGTCTGCAAGGGATAACGTTTACATGTACAATCATTCGGACTTAGTCGGATACACTATTCGTCCAATTCGTGTTCTACTTTTATATATTCCCACGCGAAGGCCTCTCCTGTCAAACGCCACTCCTCTAAAAAACGTAGAGAATCCTCCGCCCAGCCCTAGTGTCGAAGACGCCTCCGGACCATAAGGTCCAAAACTAGCAAACAGCTCTTGTCAAGCACCTGCTTGTCACAAACATCAAACATGAGGACACGGCTTGTGGCAAATTTTCATTCAAGGTGCATTGCGATATGGTGGCCGGTTCGGCACTGGGGCACCAGGTACCAAGTCTATTTGATGTTCAATGCCTCTCCTGAAAGCTTCGACTGTTCGACCGTGAGTACTCGAAAGAACTGCTCGGATAAATAGTACTCTTACGACCATGAAGGAACTCGTATTCGAAACGAGTTACGACCGCGAATGGACGTACTCGAAAAGAGTTACAACCACGAAGACTCGACACACACGGATGCCTGGACTAGCTAGAGAACAATGAAATCACGAGAATAGATTGGCACATCTTAACACTTCTCACCTTCTTTGCTAATGCATCTAAGTTCAATGAAAGCAGAATAGATTGGAAGCACGACCAAGTTATTAGTATTTGAAATGAGAGTTAAGTTAGCGTTCACCTGGTCATATGTTTCTTTAGCACACGCAAGATTGGTGATGTCCTCATCACTATGGCTAGGTTCGTTTTGTCTTAATGTGTATGGCTTATGACTTGTACTATAATAACTAGTTTTTAAACTGTATATTTTTTAAAACAGGGTCTACTAGTTTATTGTATTACACATTGTACCAATTTTGGTTGTACCGATCAAAATCGTATGTAATAATTTTTTCTTTATACTCTCTCATGAATAATTCGAATTCAAAAGCTAAAGGGTAAAACCCAGAAGACATTTTAAAAAACCCATCCTATAGCTTGCTACGGCAGAAAAAGGGCAGCAAAAAGGAAGGCAATTTTCGAACTGAAACGAAACGATCGCGAGCGACTTGCCCCCCAACTCGCAGCGTACGCGGTGAATGGACTGGTCAATACGGGCGCAGAGAAAGTTGGCACTGGTGCGAGCGGCGCCTGCAAAATAAAAACGCACCGGTGCAAGAGCTGCAAATTGTAATCCACTGCCGTACAACTACCTACGTGATTGTACAAGCTACTAGCTAGCATGTCTGATTGCCTACCTAGCTAGAGAAAGGAGAAACAGTCAGGCCTATAAATGTTGTACTCTACTAGACTACTTGTACTCGGGATTCCCATTGTCAGTGGTTGCATTGCTTCGCAAATTTGCGATCCAATCAGCGCAGTAACTATGGATCGATTAAAATTTGTAGGACTGGAGCGGTAAATAGTGCTTTCTTAAAACAAATTTTAAGTGCTAGAAATTTTCCGCTCTAAAGCTAAAGTGCTATAAAGATTAGATTCAAAGCTTATAACCAAGTAACGACTCAAAACAGCGAAGATGCATGAACCCTGCATCTAACCAGTCCAATCAACGGTCGGTCTGATTGAGCCTAGGAGAGGGCTGACTACACCACTGTTTTCAGAACAGAACATCAATCTGAATCCAAATCACTTTAGGTGTAAACTTCAAAATCTACCATCAAATGGGATCAAACTTTGCACACACTTTGCAGAGTGTCTTAGGAACCTATTTCATCCAATGATTATAAGAATCTTAGTCAAAGTTCTTATCTTTTCTTAAAACATGCAAGATTGATTCAAAACTAGCCAACTACTAAAAACTTGATAAAACAACTAGCTCATAAGTCAAGAATAGACAAGATGGCTCTAGATGTGTTCTTACATGTCACAACAAGCAAGACCACCGAACGAATCGAAACCAGAACACTCAGATCAATAATCTTCAAGAAGAGCTCTAAATCAAGTAAAAATTGAGCAACTTCAAAAATCTTGCGAACCACAATGTCTAGATAAATGAGATCTGATCTACATGAGTTATCTCCATCACTTACACATCCTTGTCACACAAGATTAACAATGAGAGACAAGAGGCAAAGAACCATACAAAAACAAAAGCAAATCAACCAAGACAAGAAGACTTCATGGGAGATGAACAAAATTGATTATATTGCTACTTATTGATAAAGGTTTTACATCCAGTCTATGAAGAGAACAAGAGAGCGCATCACAACACTCAGTCTTCTCTATCAAACTCTAACTCAATAATAGTTGGAATGGTTAGCAACAAGCCTCATTCCCCAACCACTAAATAGATGGAGCAATCGACCTCATCTAACTATAATGGATACTATCAACTAGCATAATTGAAAAAAATCCGTTAACCCCACATAACATAGGTTTTACATACACATTTAACTTATGCACATTTTTCAAATCACATGAATCCGAACCCGTTAAGTCTTCAGCATTTAATCCACTTGATCTTCTTGACCTAAGCTGCCTTCCAAAACATCGCTCAAGCGCAGCAGTTTTGATGCAATGAAGTTTTCGATATTTGGCAAATTACCAAAATAGCATCGTCTTGACCCGGTCTTCACCTTTCTTTCGCAAGCAATCACATGTTTGCCACGTGTAGCTGCACCAACGGCCTGACACACATCGGTAAGTTTCTTTCGTTCCAATTCCACCAGACCACGACTCACTTAGACTGACCTAACCACTTGATTCAACCCGTCGCTTGAACATTTTCTTCAACGTTTCTTGCTTTTCTTTTGTGCTATGCTTGAACTCAACATCTCACCCAATAACCTTGATCATTCTGGACCTCGGCTCCTCTATGAATATAGTCCTGGTCATCGCCGTTGACAATAGTTGACTCTAAACTTTTATGCACATCTAAAGATAAATAAATCATTTTATGGTACAAGTCCTTCATAACTTGATTTACGTTAGCTCAAAAGCGCTTCATGCAACATGAATGTACTGAACTAGGACCAATCGACCCAATCCTTGATTAAAAAAACCCAAATTTCAGAACTCACTGCTGAAATCAGAGGGCGGCCAGTTAGACCACCGTGCACGGCCAATCAAACCGGTTTGGCTGCTCAACAAAGCCAGTTGACCGCTAGGGACTGAAACAGCGGAAGAAAAAGAATCTAATTTTTAGCAAATTTAAATTTTAATTTTTCATACATTGACAACGGTTCATCACAAATAATCTTAAAACTTCTTCCATGTTCCGTCAAATTGCTAATATTCCGTCTACATCTCTATTAATCGATGTAACCCTCCTGGCATACAGGCATTTTCACAATGATTTCATTCGCTATGCATGCACCAAAACACAATACATCCATCAAGTATCCAAGTGCAGTATACAATAGATCTTTAATTTACCGTGCCCGCAATGGTTTGAGCAGAACCATATGTCCATCAGTAAGAGAGAGAGCGCGCGCGCAAAGAATGTAGAGTAATTGTTTTTTACCGCGCACAGTTCATATCCGCAGGAGCCAAGGGAATAGCGATCACGCACGGCAGCACGCCGATAAAAAAACAGTAAGATGGCGGGACTTCGTTCAAACACAGAGGCCAGCCACTGGCACTGCTGATCAGAGGCAGCAAGAAACAAGAACAGTGAGCATGCAGCGGATTTGCCCCACCCAACCAACCACCACAGCCACTTACTTTTCGTCGTCCTCGTCCGCTCGCTCGTACGTACCTTAGCTTTCCGCCACCCGACGACTTTTTCCCCCTCAGTCTCAAGCCTCTGCATCGCTGCTGTCTCAATTCCCCAATCTGCACTGCGCGTGTCTGCCGCTTCCGCGGTGCTCGCTTCTGTTGGTGTTTCGTGAACGAGGGAAAGAGAGGCAGCCGAGTCAGGAATTAGAGACGACGGGATCAATTATACTACGTAATGTAATTTTATTCATCAAGGGAAACCAAATAGCATCAATTTAAATAAAATTCTTTAAAACACAAAAGGTTATATTTGCAATTCAAATAAAATTCTACGGGGGTGCCATGGCACCTACCAGTCCCCCTCACTCCGCCCCTAAAGGCAGGACGACTGCTGATAGTAGTATCAGGCTCCGTTTATTTTGATTTGAACTTCTGACTTTTGTCTTTTCTTACTATTCATAAATTTTGCATTTTTTGGCTTTTTTGTTTTTTTGCTAGTACTTTTTTTCTGTATTCGTTTGCATTGTCTGTGATGGACTAACATATTATTTATTTATTATTTAAATTTAATTATATCGAATCAGTCATTATCAGTTACATTGTAATTTCAATAAATTACCGTACAATTCAGTCCAACCGAAGGTCACGTCAGTCACGCGCGGGCGGCGCATGCACGCAAAGGCGGAGACGTGAGTTTGCGTGCGCGCGCCCAGGCCGGGGATGGGGTCTCAGAACTTGCCGAAGCCGCGTACGATACGGAAATGAAACCCATGCATGCATTGGCACTGCACGCACATAAAGCCCGGATCACGCCTGCCGGCCGGCCTCCGCTTCTTGGTGCTTCGCCTTTGGTTTCCTCGCTTTCTGTTCCCGAAGTTGCACTCCGTGGGGTTCTGCCGTTCCGGTCTCGTGGTTCCACACGACCACACCAACCAACCCCCGGATGCGAGCGCGATGCTAAGCTGGTGCTGATGGTATCCAACCTGCTCGTAAGACTACCCTCAGGATCTAGGTAAACACAAAAGTCATGCAACACGACAATTGTACTATATTATGTGTCCTGCAAGGCTGCAATACAGTACTACTACTTTTTTAGACGTGCAATGCAGCACGTACTACTAGCTACTTTTTTTTTAATCTGAGTGACCCACCTAGAAAAGAAACATACCAAACATGTAGTACTACACAATGAGCTTAAAAATTAGCATCAATCACGGAAATCGATCAGCCAGAGCCCAGACACACATATACATGCATACATGCACCAGAATGAGGCGCCAAGAAAAGTGCAACTTTGCCAAGAAAGCTCGAGCTCCCAGCTTCAAAGTTCAAACTCCAAGTCCCAGTGACCCAGTGGCACCACCTCACATTCCCCTGCACACTCCTTGCCTTAGCCGCCAAAACCTACCACTTTAAAAATCCCAGCCCCTTCTTCTCCCCCCACACCACACTGCAAGGTCACACAATAACCAAGCTCACAAATAACACACAAAGAAACCAGTAGCTAGTCATGAGGTGGGGACTTAGAAGTAAGCAGCACCAGAGAGAAATCCAACACCCACAAGAGGAAGAGCAGAGGCAACAAGAGAGCAAGGGCAACAAGGGCAAGGCGGCCTTCTCGTCCTTCTCGCCGCTCGCATGGCTCTCCAAACTCACGTCCAAGAACAGTACCGCTGCAGCTAAACCCAAGCATGCTCCTCCTGCGGCCAAGAACGCTGCCGCCGCCACCGCGAGCGGCGGCTTCCCTTCTTGCCTCCACAAGCGCGCGAGCCCAAGCCTGGCATCGCAGAGCAGCCCGGTGAATTCCTCACCCACTACGGCCGCTCCCGATATCGCGCAGCGCCGCCTATCGGTCGGCAAGGACGACGCAGAGGCCGCGGCCGCGCGGCAGCTGTACCACCGCCGCCACTACTCGGTCGGCGGCGACCGCGACCTCCCGCTGCTCAGTCACCTCATCCCGTTCTCCCGCTCAGCCTCCCCGCAGCGTGCGCCGACACTGGCTCCTGCCCGGACGCTGACGCCAATGCCTCCGCGGCCGTCCGACACGGACGAGGAGAAGCGGCCGCGGAGCCGCCGGCGACGGAGCCGCTGCGGCGGGCGGAGGTCGTTCTCCGGGAGGACGCCGGGCGCGCGGGTAGCAGCCGCGGTGCGCGTGCGGTCGCCTCGTCGCGCGGCGGCGGCGGTGTCGGAGCTGGAGAGGTTCGCGGTGGTGCGTCGGACGAGGGACCCGCAACGGGTGTTCCGGGAGTCGATGGTGGAGATGATCGCGAGCAAGCGCATCGGGCGGCCGGAGGAGTTGGAGACTCTCCTGGCGTGCTACCTCTCGCTGAACGCCGACGAGCACCACGACTGCATTGTCAAGGTGTTCCGCCAGGTCTGGTTCGAGCTCAACCCCGCCCGCATCGCCGTCGCAGCCCCGCCGCGCAGCTGATCCCGACGTCGTCTCCAACTTTCCATGAGTCCATGTAGCACATGCAGTTCGATTTTTTTTTCGGCATCATGCTGTGAGTGCCTGCAGAGCTGACATGGATGCCGGTTTTAATTTCGTGTTTTTTAAAGTGTACGTGCCTACGTGGCGCTTTGTACGCGTGACTGCTAAAAGCTGTGGTACGTAGTAGAGTGCGCACGCTTCGAGGTGGTTGTTTGCGCGCCTTGGATGCTGCAGATCGATGGCGTCTATCGAAGTTGGTAGTTGTATTGTAATGGTGCTTTTGTTCTGTTCTTTCTAGCTACTTAGCTCAGAGAAATGCATGGAATTAAGGGGAAATAAAGACTATTGTACTGAGGCCTTGTGGCTCCAGTGCTCTAATTTGGCGGTTTACATGGCAAAAGATTCCAAACTCTCCAGTTTCTAGAGTTCAAATCAAATGGCTGCAGAGCTGTGTGACTTTTGTTAATCAAGAGACATTTTTTTTCTGGGCAGTTTTGTTGTGTTGTACTCTGACATCAAAGCTCACTGATTTTGATTTGGAGGCTTCTGAAGTTTTTTGGTAGTTTGTTTCCAGTAGTCCCTGGACGAAAACAGAGCGCAAGGGATTTGGACGAACCAGTGAAGACAAATTAACCACTTCTGAATGGGGTTGGACCTGTCTATATCAAGATAGCAAATGCGTGTGGTTAGGCTGCCGTCTGTAGCATACTATAGGCATGTTTTTTACGGATTCTAAAAGTGATTTTTAGCTTTTGCTATAATACCTAACTTTTAAATAGAGTATTTTTTAAGACGTGATCTATAAGTTAATTATAGTACACGTTAAAAACCTAACATCTGTATCAACCAAAATCACAAGCGAGTATCTCTCTCCGCAATATCTGTCGCAAACAGACAAAATTCAAAATTTTCAGCCAAAAGCCATAAGCTGCAGCAAAAAAGAACATGCCCTATATGCTTACTCTAAGGGCCTGTTCTTTTTGACTGTGGCTTATGGCTTTTGGCTATGACTTGTAACTTTTGAGCTGTTCGTGCGAAAGATTACAGAGTAACAGAAACTCACGTGTATTTTTTGCCGATATAAATGAAGTCGATATAGTTACAGTATATACTACAGTTAACTAGTAAACATTATCTTAAAAAGATACTTCGTTTAAAGCTAGTTACTATAGAAAATTCGAAAAACAGCTTTTAGAAACCGAAAAGAACAGAGCCTAACTCCTTTGGTTCTCTGTGATCATACCATGCTCATGTTACTACTTATAAGCACTGCTAAATTTTGGTTAGCATGTCTGCTATCCTAGGACTAGTCATGCCACTGGATGGATCCTATAGAATCATATGGTGGTAACTATAAGTAAGAAGCTGTGAGATATCATTATTATTTGGCTTGATTCTTTTTTTAAAAAAAACATCAAGTTTTTCTTTCTGATCAGCTTCGTGAACTAGTTATGCATCGCATGCTACGTGCACAAAGCGCTGTAACATATAGGTGGCGCAATTCTACCCTGTTCCGAAGCAGTGTGTGTACATTGTTTTGACCGCAACTCAGGGTCTCACTCTCTGCTCCAGCACACCGTCTCACCTCAGTTACCGGGTTGGTGCCCGATGCTAACAGCGAGCAATCTTCTATTCTTCTAGCTGAGTTGGGTGTTGCCTACCAAACAGTACTTGCTTTCGCCTCGCCGCTTGGTTTGACGGTGCCTTCTGCATTCGAACTCACCCGCCTGCGTACGCTGCAGTGCAGAGAATGAGATTCATTTCAGGCAGCTGCCGTTTGTGTTTTTTTGTTAATATTTTCAGCTGTGCCTTATGATTTTCGTTTAAAAATAAATAAGTAGTGACTGAATGAAGTGAACAGCATGAGTGATATAAAAAGTGAGAGAGATGTGTGCGCGTGATGAAAGCGAGGAAAGTGAGCTATATGAATACCTGATGCATTCTTACACTTTGTCTTATTTCTATAGCAAAACAGTAGCGAGAGCAGTGACAAAATCGCTCTGAGAAATCAAATATTTATATTGTCTTTTGATTTTTTTTAAACAGGAGTTAGAAAACAAAATTCAGTACGAGCGAGACTAACCTATTCGATTACGTGCCCCGCGCGTCCGTATGGTCGAAGGGGCCGCCGTTTGGTTGACCGTCACCTGTCAGTCTGTCATCCCCATCTGTTTGGTTTAAGTTTAGTATATTAGGGTCTGTTCTTTTTGGCTGCGGCTTATGGCTTTTGGCTGAAATTTTTGA
Source organism: Bonia amplexicaulis (assembly GCA_036346245.1). Taxonomy (NCBI): domain Eukaryota; kingdom Viridiplantae; phylum Streptophyta; class Magnoliopsida; order Poales; family Poaceae; genus Bonia; species Bonia amplexicaulis. Next base: position 16,018,797 of record CM070737.1, on the reverse strand, counting down.
ATTTTGGTATATTTACAGTCTGATTACGGAGAGATCGATACTCATTTGCGATTTTGGCTGGTACAGATATTAAGCTTTTAACGTGTACTACGTTTAACTTGTAGACCCCGTCTTGAAAAAATATCTCGTTTAAAAGTTAGGTACTGTAGCGGCTGTGAAAAACCGATCGGCTTGTGGCCTGAAGAACAGGCCCTAAGATGGTGTCTAGGCCACTAAGGAGATCAATAGGTTTGACTCATCTGCGACTAATGTTTAAATTTGACGGCAGCGCTAGAGGAACCAAATAGTACGTAGTTGCATGAATTTTACAGCATCACAGATCAAACAGTCTAACTAGAAGAGTAGAGAGAGGATGAAGCACCGACGCTGCAGAGGGGCTAGGTGGGAGATTGCTAGAAATGAGGAAAGTAGATGCACCGATGCCAACAAATTAAAAATTCTTGGTGGCCCACCTGCCAGCCGAGATAGCAGTACATGCATGCAGTGCGGGAGTTTTTTTTTATTTTAACGTGTGGTGGTTCCTGTTTGAGGGTGGAAGGTGGTGCTAACCACTAAAGCAAAAAAAGTAAATTTAGCATCTAAGTAACGTGACATTGTATATGGCCTAATTGCCCAAACCAAGTGGAGTACTAGGAGTTTGCTGTATCCCGTATGCACTGACAAAAATGTAGCAGTAAGGCCCTGCTCAATATAGCTTATGGTTTAAAGCTTAAGTTTATTTTTGCACTTTTTTTGAGTTTTTTTGTCGGTTCTTTTTTTTCTCGTATTCGTTTGCGTTGTCTGTGATGGGCTAACATATTTTTTATATTTTTCAATTTTTTTAAATTTAATTATGTTAAATAAGCCTCTCTCAGCTACAATGTTTTTTTCAGCCAGCTACAACGTTTTCAGCCATAAGCTTTCAGCTTTCAGCCGAACCGATCACCACCTAAATCATGCCAGACTGCGGTGTGGGAGTTTTTTATTTTAATGTGCGGTGGGTCCCGTTTGGAGGTAGAAGATGGTGCTAGCCATTGAAGTAAAAAAGTAAATTTAGCACCTGAGTGATATGACAATAAGATAGTAGACCTAACATCACCTCAAACTGTACATGGCATATTGTACATGGCGTAATTGCCCAAACCAAGTGGAGTACCAGGAGTATGCTGTATCCCGTATGCACCGACAAAAATGTAGCAGTAAGGTGATGTTTAGTTGGGCCAAATTTTTTGGTTTATGACTGAATTTTCACTATAACTAATTGAAATTATACTGTAGCTGATAATAAATTATTGATATAATAAAATTTTAAAAATAAAAAACTGATTAGCCCAACATGTATGATATAAACGAATAAAAAAGAACGGATAAAAAAATAAAAAAAAAATCAAAAAATCAGAAAAAAAATAAAATTTTAAAAAATAAAAAATAAACTAAAAGTCAGAAATCCAAGTCTAAAGGGACGAGGCCTAAATCATGCCAGCCTATTTGGACCGACGACGACAAATGGGCCGGTGTTCTCTCCAGGGCCGTGCGACCGCACAAATCTCCAAGCCGAACATGTGATATCACATGCCTTACCTTTGCGAAGTACACTGCACGTATACCCAGGATTTTTTTTCAGGTAAGACACTCGAAAAAGGTTTTTCATGCGTGCAAGAGAGAGGGATGAAAAAACAAAAACAAAAAACAGCGTCCTCCTCTCCCGCAAGCAAAAATACCGGCACCAGCCGGAACGCTGGAAGTTCACAGCTCGGGAAGGAAGTCTGTCGTGACGAGGTGTTGGATTCTGACTTGCGAAATCGAGCGGAGTAGCTGCAAAACCCCCTCCCCTGCGGCTGCGCGCCGGCCGCCACCGCCGCCGACACCGCGCCGCTGGTGAGATCCACGCCGTCCAGATCCAAACCCTCGTAGAACCTCCAGCCACCGCCGTCCATGGGCGTCGTCGAGAACGGCCACGCCCACCCGAAGGAGGAGGACGCGCCAGTGGTGGCCGTCGAGCTCGCGGAGGGCGCCGGCGGGCCGCAGGAGGAGGGTGGCGGGCAGAGGAAACAGAGAGGGATCCGCAGGGAGCCGTCGTTCTCGCGGTGGTGCAGGGACCCCTCCGCGGCGTCCAATGCTCCCGCCGGCGCCGCTTCCCCCGCCGCTGCGGCCAGCGACGACGACTCAGAGGAGTTCGAGCTGCCTCTTCTGCCCGCCGGCGCCGGCGCCGGCAGCCACTTGCCGATGGATATTGAGGCGGGATCGGCGGAGAGATCTGACGGCCTCCCGTTCTCGCCGTGGTTGGTCGCGAAGATTATTGCTCTGATAGCGAGTTGGTACACGCTGAGCACCTGCTTGACGCTGTGAGTAACGCGTTTTTATCGTTATTGGAGGGCGGATGCCTAGGGGAGCTCTGTTTGTGCACATGTTTGATGCTGGTGTTACCCGTGTGCTCGTGTGCGCGTGCTCAGGTATAACAAGGAGATGCTGGGGAATCACATGTGGAAGTTCCCGGCGCCGTTCCTGATGAACACGGTGCATTTCACGATGCAGGCTGTCGCGTCGAGGGTGATCCTGTGGTTCCAGCACCGGGGCCTGGAGGGAACGAGTAGTGCAATGTCATGGAAAGAATACTTTCTGCGAGGTGGCTACTGTGTTGCTTCACAGTTATGTTGCTTGATGCTTAGATGAGTAGTTTGGTTCATACATTTAGTGAGAAGAAGTGGCATGGAGATTGGATAGCTTGGTGCTTATAATTAGTAAAACTATCTTTGTGTATTCTGTACTTATGTGGGATAGACAAATAGAATGCTATTGTTATTGCTGGGCTTTGTCAAATCTGGTGTGACTGGCATAAAAAGAAGGGTATGTTTCAGTTAGCCTGTTAGGGGATCAGGTGCAAGAGCGTTGAACATGGACATATATAGGATTTTGGGGGTCCTGAAACAACCCGTTGGTCACTTTGATGAAAAGCTGTCACGCTGAACTAAATTAGCATAGCATATCGCCTTAAGGGTGAAGATTCAGATGAAATTCAATTCTGGTAGAGAGCCACATGGGCTCAAAATAGAGAGTTTAGCTCTACTTCTAATACTGGATGTATCTCCGTCCTTAAGTTGGGTAAGACCTATAAGGCTATAACATTTCTTACTGGATATGGAATCAATGTTTTATTAGATGAATAGAGTTAATCGACAAAGGTTAGGATACACTATATTCTTATTCTTTCTGATTACAAATATTTCAAAATAAATATGATTTAATTTTTATTATGTTTATCTTTTTAAAACTTATTGTTTAAATAATGATGTATAATAATTTTAATATTTGTTCTGCAGTTGTCCCAACAGCTTTGGCTACTGCTCTTGATATAAATTTGAGCAACATTTCACTGGTTTTCATTACTGTGACATTTGCTACAATGGTACATTTCATTCTATCGTGAATCATTATTTCCTAGGCTTCTTACTTAGTAGTTAGAATTCTAATTTATTACTTTTAATTGTTATGCAGTGTAAATCTGCTGCTCCAATTTTCATTCTTCTGTTTGCTTTTCTATTCAGGTAAGCTCAGTTGTCTTTTCAATAGAGCATTCCCTTGTGTGTTCTAGTTTAGTGACTTCTTGCTTTCATTGCATTCAAATATCAATTACATAATCTTATCTTGAACAAATTGAGCCTCTTTCTCTAATGCTTCTACTTTGGCAATTCTCAGTGCTTTAATTCTCGCATGCAATGTATATGCACACAGGCACGAAAGCAGTCGCATATGCACAGAGCCACTGACACATGCTCGCACTCAAATGAGCACTATGCATCAACTTGGGAACTCAGTTGTGTTCCCAGTGGTAAAGAGCAGGGGGCAGCTCGCCTGTGAGTGTGAGCCAGGTAAAGAGTGGTTTGTTCCCGATGGAAAAAAATAAAAGAGGAAACGAGTCTTCGATGGCTGGGTTGGTGTGAAAAGATCACCCTAGGTTGATGAAAAAAATGAAGTACCTTGGTTGCTTTTAGATATGCATCGCTTTTGAGTAGTAATATGCACATGTTTTTTTACGAAGTACTATGCAAATGTTAGAACTGAAGGAACCAACATTGAGCAGTATCTTGCTTGAACCTACTAATAGAGCTTCTACTGTGTCGCATCATTTCTTATAGCGCTGATTTTTGGCATTCTTTTTACTTTTCATGTTTCATGTAATTTGTTTTGTGTTTTCTTGCTACTTATCTTTCCAACAACACTGCACCCATTTCTGTCAAATTATCTTTCTTGTGCATCTGTTATGGTCTGTATCATTTCCATGTTATAAAACTAATTTTTGCCATCTTTGTTCGGAAGGCTAGAGAAGCCAAGCTTTAACCTTCTTGGAATCATACTGATTGTTTCCTTTGGAGTTCTACTGACAGGTAATGCTTACGTCAACAAATTTTATCCTTTTATTCAAAGTGATTTGCTTCTGTGCTTTCCTAGAGAGTTCTAAGAAAATGACCTTCCAACTAGTATTTTACTTAATTAGAGGTTTGGTGGTGTAATTTGTGGGCTTGTTGTTACATCTTAATTGCGTACTACTGACTTAGTACTGGCACATCTTCTGAAACTTGTCTTATGCTTCATCATCTTTAACTGTGTTAATAATGTTCTTTTTTTGTAGTTGCTAAAGAGGCTGAATTTAATCTTTGGGGATTTATATTTATTATGCTTGCTGCTGTTATGTCTGGTTTCCGCTGGTGCATGACACAGATTCTCCTCCAGGTTTGTTACTAATAATTTCCTTACTATTTCTATTACTCAACATTAGTGATTGGACAGGGTACTATGCCCTGTTAATTTCATATAATTATGTTATATTTCCCTTTCATCCTGTCCTGACTGAACTTTTTTCTACTACTTTTTCTTATGTGTCTGTCAAATCTGCTGAAGAAAGAAGAATATGGTATGCATTCTATCTTGGCATTTTGTCCATTGGGAGGAATGCTGTTAATTCTGTTCATTGATGTGTTGTCATCTCATGCCTGAAAAGCAGCAGCTGAGCTTTATAAATGTTGAGATACATAGAAGTATTTGATTGGCCACTTGCTTTGTTTCAAAGCTGAATTACTGATACATGAAAACTGCCACTGTTGCATCAAAATATCAAACTGTATCAGTTACATGAATTATATGCTATTATATTCTTAAAAATATCCAAATGATAATTTAAAATGTGATTTGTTATACCATTAATCAACTAATACGTAATGCACCATCCTTTACAGTGTCCTCTTTTTTGTGCTATGCAGGATTAAAGAATCCCTTTACCTTAATGAGTTATGTTACCCCAGTGATGGCTATAGCAACTGCAATTCTTTCCATTGCAATGGATCCATGGCGTGACTTCAGGGCAAGTGGCTTTTTTGATAGTTCACGTCACATAATAAGGAGCAGCTTATTGATGCTCCTAGGAGGTGCTTTGGCCTTTTTCATGGTATGGATCATGTACTCCTTCCTGGGAAGTATAATATTGTATGCCCACTTGTCAGTATTTAACTTACCAATTGCATTTTGTCGTGCACCGAAAATACTCGCAATAAGTCTTTCGTTTTTCTTGAGTCAGGCAATCCACTGTTGGTTTATTATTAAGACATGCTTGCTAGTTACTCTTGCAAGGAATTTTCATATCTTGGATTATGTCTGTAAAGGATTATCACATGATCTGTTCATTTGCAGGTTTTGACAGAATATGTTCTGATTTCTGTAACAAGTGCTCTAACAGTGACCATAGCTGGGATTGTGAAGGAAGCTGTCACTATTTTGGTATAACTAAAACTTTATTTCACTTGCTATATTTATGTTTATAAATTCATCTCTGTTCATGCATATGAGTGTGATTTGTAACAACAGCAAAAAAAACTGACAGGTTGCTGTGCTTTTCTTCAATGATCCATTTACCTGGTTAAAGGGACTTGGGTTGGCTATAATAATATTTGGTGTCAGTCTATTCAACGTGTACAAGTGAGTTGAAGTTCTTTTTCCTATGTTCAATATTTTCTGTTCCATGTTATCTTATTACCTGTCCATATTTCGTAAATCAACTTCAACTTTGTTATAATGTTGATAGCTTATAGTCAGACTAACATGTCAACTTTATTTGGGGAGTAAACTGTATGAGAAGCCTCTAAACTTGTTTCATTACTTTAGTCCATCAATCTGCATTTTCCTACTTGCAAGACCATGAACTTGCTATGTCATGTCACTTTAGTCCATCTGTTAATTATGGAGAAAAGTGACACGACTTTCAAGCTGCTGTAGCAAACCAAATGGGTGTGTTATGTCAGCTAGGAAGCTCACGTGGCATATCATGTCATCTTGGATGCTTCATTGGTGCTCAGGAAACATTATTTTGGCTGTCATTCTCCTTTGGGCTTCAACTAATAGGCATGCAAAGTTCAAAATTTTTATTTCCAGCTTGCTTTTTTCTGCATTTGTTTTTTGGTTTCTATTCATTCCATCCAGTTTGAACCTTTATTACAATCTATCGCATTGTTTCACATTATTTGTTTGGGCCTGTCAGTTCTTTGTGTATGATGACATAAAGCAGTCATAAACACTGATCATATTAATTGGGCTCGATAGAAGTGTGAACTGGAAACTCAAGTTTAATTTATAATGTGTTTGTATGTTGAGTGGAAAATATTTTCTGACTGTAATCGCGTGGTATATGAAGGTATTATAGGTTCAAGAAAGGCCATCACAGTAAAAGTGGTGACACAAACTTTCAATCTTCCAACGGGGCTTCAAAATATGTTATCCTTGATGATGATACTGAAGATCAGGACGATACAGGCTGATATAAATATGATAGGTAGGTTATTAAATCTGAATGGTGAAATTGTATATCTGATCGGTGTTTTGCTTTGGACATATCTCATTATTCGCAATTGGTTTGACACTTGCACTCGTGATATTTTTTCAGACATGTTCAGGAAGCTTATTTATATCTGCACAGGAGACTGCTACCATTGTCTTGGTTTCACAGGCTATCATTTATTATTTTTGTGCTCTCCCACGGCTCTGGCCGCTGGGGAGTTACGCATGGGCATGATCACTACACAGGCCATATCGCTGATTGAGAAGATAAACTGATACGAGATACGAGTAACATACAGGGTAACATATCTTATATACTCAAGTTTGTGGTATACTCATTGTGTACCTTAACTAAAAAAGTCATAGAAATTCCGAGAAAATTTCTACATGTATTTGTAAATTTGCTTTAACTATATATAAAATTTCAAGTTTAAATTCATTCTATGTTAAGAGTAGTAAAAAAGATAAAATTATGACAAATTGAACTCTCAATATTTTACCGATTTTTCTCTTTCTTTTAGTATTAACATATAATAAATATGAACTTGAAATTTAATGCATAGTTAAAGTAAGTTCAGAAGAAAGTTTTAGTCCTTTCAAAACAAAAAAATGGTGCATATACCTGCACTAAGAATTGTGCAGGAATAGTATATTATATTTAAGAACAATTCACCATCAATTAAGAGTTTTACTGGAAGAGTAGAGAGCTCAATTTTGTAACATTAGGACTCGTTGTGCGGAAGAATTAGCACCACATAATACATTATTTTGTTTGTTTTTTTTGAGAATGGGAAAAACACATTGTTGATATGTAATGTTCTAATTTATGATTACCCTTTGCTTTCTTTTTGAGCTCATTGACTACACGAGGATGTGTAAATATTACACGCTAAAGTTCTTTTCTCCGTATTTTCAATATTCTTTTATGTTGAGAGCGAGACCTCTATTCTTCACTATTATGGTCTTGTTCTTTTTAACTTCTGTCTTCTAGCTTTTCTATAGTAGTTATCTTTCAAATGGAGTATTTTTTCAAAGTAAAGTCTACAAGTCGATTGTAGTAGACACTGTAGCGACTCTATCTAGATCAGCCAAAGTTGCACTCGAGTATCTCTCTGTACTTTTTCTTGCGAATAACCAGAATTTAAAATTTTTAGCCAAAAGTTATAAACCGTAGCAGGCCCAACTGTTCTTACGTCCTCATTTATACCAGTCATTAGACCCTGCCTAGGGATGTTCTGTCATCTGCCTGTTACTATGCATTTATATACTTCGCGTGCTGACCGTCTGTTGTCGTGCTTACCGCATTCAGCTTCATCCGTTTGTTTCCAGGAATGCTGATAAGAGCTTCAGGATAAGCCACTTAAACTGCAATGTTAAATAATGCTTTAGCATGAATTGGACAAAGAAATCAACAGTCTATCTTTAAACAAATAGTTATATTAAAGGTGTCATTAGCTTTAAGGTCTATAAATTCCCACAGAGTTCATGAAGTAGAAAATTTCTAAATGAGACAAAAAGGAAGTATGTACACCGTTTATCTGGTGAGACTTGATCATAAATTCAAATTAATCTATCGCATTAATCTATTACGGTTGTTGTATAACAAATGCAGCCTACATGTGTTAGAATTGTGCAACGAGTACAGCTCTATTTTAAAAGTATAAGGATACGTATGGCAGTGCCTAACCGCTCGATTTTGTGTGATTTAAGCCAGTTGTTCCGGTACGAGCTAATTTGAGAACGGGCGAAAATGAAATGGGTTATTTAGATATATACTATTGCAAAGTTTCAGGTTTTGAGATATGCCACTGCAAAGTTTTTTCTTTAATATATGCCACTGCTAAGTCTGCAAAATTGGATGTTATTGTAAAGTTTCAGGTTTTAAGATATGACACTGCAAAGTTTTTTCTTTGACATATATCACTGCTAAGTCTGCAAAATTGGAGATATACCATTATGAACAAAACTGGGTCAATACCATTGTCTTCTTTCAATCCCTCCCATTCTCCACCTTCACCCCTCTTATGCCCCCCACCTCTCCCTCCTTCCTGAAGCACCCTCCTCTCACGCACCTCCTTCACCCCGCCCAATCCCCTCAGACCTCTCGTCCTCGTGCCTCCCCCTCACCTTCTCCAAGCTCGTCCGTGCGGCAGCGCCAAGTTCACGGACCTCCTCCCATGGCTGGCGGCGAGGAGCTCCAACCGGGCACATCTACTTCGTGTGAGTCTTACATGTAGCACTCTAAAAACGAAAAGCAATCATATCATTTCAAAAGTTGCTAAATGTTTCCATTAGCAGTTGATCCAATCAAATTACCTTATTTATCCCTAATCCCCTCTCCTATCTCTAATCTCTCTCTCCCGTGTATATCTCTCCCGTCTCTTTTCCATCTAATGTCTCTCCCATCTACCAATCTCCCTCTATCTCTCATTTTCTCTCTCCTCTCCTCTCTCGGGCTGTTGGGCCAGTCGGCGGCGTGGCGACTGGTGGCGGCGAGCGGCTCGACGACGCGGCGTGGAGGCGCGCAGCGGCGGGCGGTGGCGGTGGGAGGAAGCGATGCTGGCCGAGCGGCGGGCGGGCCGGTTGAGGCTCGAGCAAAGGCGGTGCAAGCATGGGCGCACGCGCCACGTGGCGTCGCGGGGAGACGCGGTGGGCGTGGTGGTGCGGCGCGGGGTCAGTGGCGGCCAAGCGGCGTGTGGCTGGTAACGTACGGGGGTCGTACGCTTTCGTTACTCGGGATATTACACCTCATCTGCGGTTATATAGTCGAGGATAGCGTTGTGCCTGAATATTCTCGTATAACTAGGTATGTGGGAGTAATAGCCAGTGCCATTGCCATAACTTGCTAAATAACGATTATCCCTAATTATATTGTTCCTGTTACCTCTATCCCTGGCTGTTATCAGTGTTTTCGGTTAACTCACTAATAAAGAAAATCGCCGGTGCTTTTGTCATCGTTTGCTAAATAACAATTATCTTGGTTCCACATTTCCGTTATCTCTATCCTCGATAGGTATCAGTGTCCTTGGTAGCTTAATTTCATTGTAATTAATCTGTGTCAATTACTTGCTTGCTTTGCTTATCTTTTACTTACCGTGTTGCAACCGTTGTTTGGTGCTTGCTGAGATTTTCAAATCTCACGCTTGCTCTTTTCATTATCAGATAAAAGACCAGTGGAGTGATAACATCATGTATGGGTAGGAGCACTCGAGTTTTTAGCACCGTGGCTTGCCACTATTTATGACATTTTATTTGTTCTGTTTTTGGTTAGAAGTGAATCAGTCCCATATTTCAAATATTTATTTTAGCTTTCGCTAGTTCTCTATTAAAATACTCTTAAAGTTTTAATTTTTTTGTGATTTTTATTGTTGCTTTTATTCTTTATTTTAGCGGTGATATACTATAATAATATATCATAGTGATATATAGCATGTTACATTAGGTGTTCAATTCCGAAGTGCTACTCTTCGCCAGCCGCCATCTCGACCACCTGCTACCACTGGCTCCAACCGTCGTAGAAGTCGAAGACAGCAGCTCCATGTACGATTGTGGGCCTGTTCTTCAGGCCACAAGCCGGCCGGCTTTTGACAGCCGCTACAGCACCTAACTTTTAAACGGAGTATTTTTTCAAGACGGGGCCTACAAGTTAAACGTAGTACACGTTAAAAGCTTAACACCTGTACCAGCCAAAATCGTAAGTGAGTATCGATCTCTCCGTAATATGTACCGTAAACAGCTAAAATTCAAAAATTTCAACCAAAAACCATAAGCCGCAGTCAAAAAGAACAGACCCTGTAAGGTGGCAGGAGAAGAGCACCTCACCAAACTCTGACCTCTCTCCTTCCCCAATCGCCTCTCCTCCCAAGTACCGATTCTCTCCAAAACTAACGAATCAAGAAACCCAAATCCATTACCTCTGCCTCCTGCCATGGCCGCATATACAGGAGAGACAACCAAATAATTAATTAGCCGATTGAGCAAATCCAGTAAAAAAACAAATTAGACTCTTCAACTAAGGATATATCCATCTACCATCATATTCATATATAATTTCAGCCATATGTCATTTCATCGTCGAGCATATGAATCGAGCCCACAAGCAAACATAGCCTCCCAGTACTTGAACTTAAATTAGAGGTTATAGAACAAGCACAACCCACAATGTCTGCAATCAAAATATCCGAAATACTCACAGTGCAAACGGCACTCAAAGCCGTCCAGAAGTGAATCAAGCCGGTGGAAGCGAAATCACCAACAAGAACCAGGCAAGGCACACCCATAGGTGCTGACCCAGAAAACCTAGCGCCCCTTTGTGCTGCCTGCAAGAGAGGAGCATGGTTGATGAAGATACAATACCCACCTTTGTCATTTGGGAATTACCAAGCCGAGGTGAAGGGGACGCCGCACAAGAATAAGAGAAGCACCGGCCAAGTGCGTCTCTTTGCTGAGCACTAGGGACCTCAAACCACCACCAAGGCCGGCAGTTGCCAGCAAAGAGGAGGTTCCAAAGACCAAAACCAGAGCCAAATCGGGAAAAAGAAGAAAGAAGGGAAGAGAAAGTGCTCACGTTTTTCCAATGCGATTCACGGGAGGAGGCGACATCCTTTTATAGCCGAGAAGAGGAGGGGTAGAGGCCATCGGCGCTGCGACCGCCAACAGCCGGAGCCAAGGCTCCCAAGCCGCCCACGCCCCTTGCCTCTCCGCTGAAACCGCTGCTTCTTAGATCAGATCCGTCGATTGAGCTGTTGTCGCCCCCGGGATTTCGCACGGGAGAACGGATTTGGCGAGCACACACACGCGTCTCCTCCCCTTATCTCTTCTATTCGGCCCACTGACAGGTGAGGCCCTCAATCCTTTTTTTTTCTTTTTCTCAATTGAAAAATTACCGAAATGCTCTTAGAGTTTCAACACTGGCACCCTGGCCCAGCCGGCCAGGCCCAAGATAAAGGCCCAGGCTTCGCAAAGATCCAGGTCTCTCTCTCTCTCTGCCTCCTCCAACTTATTTGTCTTGATCTTGCCGATTTGATTCCTCTGCTCTTACTAGGTGACAGGATAATGAAATCTTTAACTATGGGTAATGGCTCCAAACAGGATAGTAACGTCATATGTTTGAACTATTGTTCGCAAACTTGGATGGATGTGGCATTTTTCTACGATTGCTAGCTGTTTGTCCTATTCCCTCGCTTAGGTCTTTATACCGGAAATTCCTACTGATCAGTCATTTCTCCGTGTGCTTTGTGCTAAAACTTGTCTTTTTTTTTCAATTACAAGGAAGAAGCATCCGTACACACACCACCACATACATACGTACATGTGAGTATGCTCACTTATCACACGTATAAAAAGATGAAGACCAGAGATAAATGTAGACATCATGATTTGAATTTTAATGGATAAAGTCGTACATCCATTACTCCACCCCACCAACCGGTAGTTCCAACCTTATCACTCTTAGCATCTAAGCCAACAAATCCATATGTTTGTGGGTAAAAACACTGGTAAACCCCTACTATTAGTTAAGTTTTTCTTACTAAACTTCATGACATTTTGATCTTAGGGTGCTGAGACAACAGCATTTATTAGTTAATCCCAACATATAATGGCTTAATTGATTATATGAAATGTGATGGAACTTGGATCCTAACCATGTGACTGAGATGTATTAGTCCAGGCTTTTCTTTTATATACATAAAAAAACAAGAGTGGGAGAATCTCCGGCAAGGAGAGTGTGATGCGGAGCAGTTAAGAGATACCGATACATGTTCGTCATAACTCCTGAGATAAGATAATTAATCATCCCATGGAGTAGTATTCTAGTAGATGAGAATGCGAATCTAGCATCGGTTCTTGCATCTTAGTCCTTGGGAAATGATTTACCCAAGCTTCGGCCCGAATGCAACTCCAAGAAATCGCTTTTTCCTACATGATACCTAGAACTCAACATAACCCCTTCAAGCTCCACACGCCTGGATCAATCGATCGGCTCGATCTTTACATGCCAGAGCCAATAATGAGTCTGTTCTTTAACAGCTTCTAAAAACAGCTTTTGGTTTTTACTACAGTATCTAACTTTCAAATGAAGTATTTTTTTAAAACAGGATCTACAAGTTAATTGTAGTACGCATTAAAAGCTCAACATCTGTCTCAATCAAAATCACAAGTGAGTCTATCTCTCCGTAATCTCTGTCACAAACAGTTAAAAATTAAAAAAATTCAATCAAAAGTTACAAGCCGCAGCCTCCAATATATTTGTCTGGTCGGAAATTTCTCTCTCAAAATATCACGCAGGCCCGAATACGTACGTTACAGCGGATAAGCGATAGAGACCGGATTCACGACGTCGCACTCTAAGGGCATGATGCGCCCCGGCCGGCAAATTCCCGGAATGGGTGGACTTGGAGTAAGCCGCCCGTCTGCCGTGCCGCGCCGCGCCGTGGTTTTGCCCCGCGCGCGTGACGCCGAACGCCAGACAAATCGGCCGCCGGCCCTGGCCCGCAATGGGGGTGGATCCGCACCGCACGGCACGGCATGTGGCCTCGTGCGTTTCCCCCCAACCACCACGCCACCTGCCAGTTCGCCACCACTTATCGTTGGATTCCGCATCGTACGAGGCCTACTTGCGGTGGTTGTAGGCGGAGGGCACGCCGCGCGCGCGCCCGTGCGATGCAACCTAACTCGGCGAGACACGATGTTGGTATCTACCCGTCACAGATGGCGAGGAAAACGCCTGAAAATGCCCACCTTTCGCTGCTTTTTTTGCTGGAATCGTCACATCTCAAGCCACTTCTGAAATGGCGCAACGTTGGATGGCGAACGCGACACGATGGAGAGAGTTGGATAAGAGCCGCTCTTGAACAGTGAAACCCCATTGATCCATTCCAAGCTATGTACTACCTCCAAATTACTCCGAGTAAAACTAAAACCCGAAAAAGAAAGAAAGAAAGAAAGGACGGTCAGGAACACGGTGCTGTGGCCGCCAGGGCGAGCTCGCGCCGGCGGCCGAACACGACGGCGCACTCCGGGAGCTCGCCGAGCCCCGCAAACAGCGCGTCCTCCCCCTGCAGCTCGCGCTCCCACTCCTCCGGCGGTAGCAGCGGCGCCGCGTCGAACGACGGCGCGTACAGAGCCGACCGGTGCCACGCCGGGTACTGATCGAACCAGCCGAAGTCGAAGCTTTCCTCTTCCTCAGCCGCCGGCGCCGGCGCCAACGCCACCGCAGCGATATCTTGCTCCCGCTCCGGTTCCGGGCCTTCCGGCACCTCGGGCTCTGTCTCACGCTCGGCTGATTCGGGCTGACAGTGGACCGCCGGGTCAGGCTTCGGCGCCGGCGGCCACGGAGACGACTTGTTCGGGTGGCAGCTGCCCTTAGGCATCGGGCACGGGTGGTTGTGGTCGAAGGAGTAGGCGACGAGCAGCACGGTGGGGTCGGTGCGGCTGCGCTCCACCTGCTTCCTCGCCGGGCACCCCTTGGAGCTGCTGCACCGGTAGTACCCCCTGAACATAGGACAGTGACAGAAATTAAACGAGGATACTTAACTGATTTAATTGCTAGTAATTAGCATGGTAATTAATTAGCACTTACCGCGGGTAGGGGGAACCCTTGATGGGCTTCTGGCCGTACTTGCGCCACGCCCACGAGTCCGACGGCGGCGGCCCCTCGCCGCTCCCCTTCGGCCGGTCGCCGCACTCGGCGATCGGCACCGACACCACCCGCTTCTCCACCGATCTCCGGCTGCTAACACAAAAACACGCATACACACAGACAGACTTAATCCTCTGTGCTTAACTAACTCCTTGCTAATTAACTAGCTAGGGCTTCCCGTCTACAAGTGCAAAACACTGCGTGCATGGACACGTCTGTGTGTACCTGCGCTTGGCCAGTGGCAGCGGGGACGACGGCGACGGCGACGGCGAGGGGAGGTCGCGCTTCTGCCCTCCGCGAGGCGACTCCGCGGCCGCCTGCTCGTCGACGGAGTCCGCCCGCGGCGAGTCCGTGCCGGTGCTGCAGTACCCGTCCTCGGCCGACATCGATCGATCACCCCCGGCAGCCTCCTAGGTATCCACGCCCGCTGTACACAGCGCTACTTCCTTAACCCCCAGCTCTGGATAAAAAGCTCAAAGCAAAACCAACTCGCACTTTCCCAGAGTATATATATGTATATTTTCGCTCCTCTTTGTGGCCTTGAGGATGATCACTAGGTACAACAAGTGCATGTGTATGTGGATGAGGGAAAGAGATGAGGAGAGGAGTATTGGAGCGAATGGGGGGCGGATGGACGCAGCTTTCAACGATCTCCCTTTCTTCCTCTCTCTAGCAATGGGTGCGCGTGTTTGTATATGCTTGTGGCTGTGTGCTAGTGGACGCTTTCTTTATGCGAACGATGTTGTCACTGGGGCGTAGCTAGCAGCAGTGTACGCACTACACTATACCGGCATCTGTGAATGGGCACGCAGAGCTAGCGTCGTTTTGTTTGACGTTTTGTACACAGTACACAGCTGCATCGTTGTTTTGGATTGGATCTCTCTCTCTCTCTCTCTCTCTCTCTCTCTCATTGTTGCGTTTAGGAGGAGAGGAGCGCCGGAGCGAGGAGAGTGACCTGTTGGGGCCGGGGAGTGATTAATCTAGTGGAGGCTGCGATTGCGACTTCCTCCCTAACCAATCCGGCCAATCATTCATGGTCATGCTTTGCCTCCCCATGTTCACACACATCGTTCGTACATGTGCGTATACGTACTTTAATGCCGTGTCACAGTTTGGGTGTGCATGCATCGGTCCGTGATCATAGATGTGTCGTCTTTATTATACTTAACTAGGGTTTTCGTTCTTAGATTGCAATCCGTCCGGAGCATCGGATTTTAACCCGACCGCCAAGATATGCTCCCAATGCACATCGCTGTAGGCCTGTAGCGCCTCTGCATTTTCAACTGTACTGTGGAGGATCCATTCTATCTTACATTGATTACTTCAGTTTGTACGTGCATACGCTGTGGATGCTCTAATTAGTCAACACTTTTTTTTTTCCTCTGAGATCATTAGAAACCTGTAGAATTGCAAAGTTTGCTTCCCATAATCCACTTCAATTTTCTACGCTAGCTCCTGCATGTACGTTTGCAAGTGTGCGCCAAGATTAGACTATCGCGTGCACGTACTTGGAAGAACGAGCTAGGCGAGATCCCTCACACGGCTCCGCTCCACTACTCATCTAAACTACGGCAGTTACTCCATGTGGAACTATAAAGAAAGCCGGCCTCCTGAGGAGAGATCAGTACAGCCAAGTCGGATGTGCGGCTCCTCCTCTCTGCAACCTAGCAAGGTTCATCCATCCATTCATGATCCATGTGCATCGCAAGAAAACTATACTAATATTAATTGAGTAATACTTGTTAATTCGATCTTATACTACACTATACTGTCAGTAGCTAGCTCATGGTATCTTTACACGACCCTAAATTTTATATCTCTATCTGACACAAAAGCTCATACATTAATTTTTAGCATACATATTGTAATGTTACTTTGCCAGTATAATTAATTGACTAATTGAGTACAGCAAGAACACAAGATGGTGGTCCCGGCATGTAGCGCGAGCTGGGGCCTTTTCCCCGTGAAATCACGTGCACCATTTTCTTGGCGTCACTGATGTGTGATGCGATTTTTTTTAAGAAACGGGCAGGCGCTCTTCCATTCAATTAAGAAGAGAAAAAGATTACAGGGGTTAAATGGAACTGAGGCCTACCGATCCGGCTCGCAAACTGCGTCTGATCTTCTCACTCAGACGAAGCGAAGGACGTCCCCTTGGTTTCGGGCAAATACCAACGTGCCACGTCTTGTGGTATGCTGCCGGTGCCAACACGTAGACCGGTCCTTGCTCCGCATTTCGCGATGGGATTAAGAAATTAATGGACGATTTGTGGAAGAGCCTATCGATCGGCCGATCTCAATCATTCGTGATAAAGAACTGTTTGGAGGCTGTCATGGATCAGGGTCGATGCTGCTCTTTAATTTGCATCTCAGTCTCGCATTATTAATTTACGATCGACTCATTCTCGGTGAAGAGAGAAAAAGTATCTTGCTGAACCATGCATTTGTCGAACGGACTCTCTGTCAAATGGCCTGTTGAAATAAAATAGAAAGCTGGAAGTACGTATTCTTAGATCTGAAGCTACAGGCTACCACGGTGTACATGAAAGAGGTTGGGAACTCTGAAACAAACCTCTCTCTCGATGCGTACACTGCAATCTACATGCGTGAATGGTAATGCTAAATTAATTAGCGGCGGCGGTGGTGGTAACGATGATAATGTGCGCAGGTGCGTTTTCCTCGTAACCGAAAAAAAAATGGACAGTGGAGGATGAAGCAAGGCAGATGACATTTTTCTGACCACTACGAACAAGGCAGGGAGAAAGTTAATTTGGACACTAATAATCTGGAGGAGCAGGTGAAATGAAAAGACGGAATACGCATCAGTGATAGCACTCGCGAAGGTGACAGGTGCAAGCGCAACTACTGTTACTTGCAGCGCATGCATGGAAGCATGTTTGGTGGGTTTTATCTGTGGTTTTAACTTTTGATTTATGGTATTTAAATTGAGAAGTGCTATAGAATATTTAATTATTTTTAAGCGTAAAATTAGTCAGATTTTGCAGCATTGGATCTCAATCCAACGAATCTCCTCATATAAGCCACCTTAAAAAAATGATCTGAGGTGTTGGATCTTCATCCAATAGAGCTACCCATACAAGCCTCCTTCAAAAAAAATAATTTAGAGCGTTGGATCTCTATTCAACAGATCCATCCATACAAGTCTCTCTAAAAAATGATCTGAAGCGTTGGATCTCCATCTAATATACCAAAATCTAATTAATGTTGTCCTAAAAAATAGTTAAATGTTGTATAGACACTCTTATTTAAATTTTGGCTGTTTGTTAGAGCCAATACGTAAAGAAAAACAATTATATATGATTTTGACCGGTATAACTGAACTCGGTATAATATCTATTATAATTTATCTATAGATTTTACCTTAAAAGATGTATATAGTAAAAAAATAATAAGCCGGAGCGAAAGCCTATTCGAACCAGTTTCACATCACGCGCTAGTCGCAGGTGCAGGACGAGATTATTTTTAGACGAGCTGAGACGGCGTTGCGTGCAACTTGCAGGCAAGGCGAACGAGGAAGCTTCCGCACGCGCTTAACTCCGTACGCGCGCGCGGCCGGGCCTGCATCCTAGCGTCTGACTTTCCAGCTCCAACGGGGAATTACAACACATCAGGGAATAGCTTTAAAGAAAGATGAATTTTTAGGTGTTTTTTTTTTCAGGTGTTTCTTGCTAGCTTTACCTAGTGGCCGTTTTGTGATATCAGGAAAGGAAGAATGGTTGTTTGGCAAGCTGAGAATGACGTGTGCATGCATGCCCCTTTCTTTCCTTTGACATTGCCTGGCTTGATTCATGTTCCTGCTATAAAATAGATTGAAGAAGTCATCTTATCCTACTCGTTCTTGTTCCAATTGCTGGCGCTATAATTGACTTTTTTTGTGTGTGACGAGAATAATGATAGACAAACTTGTCCGTTCCTGTTTAAAAACTTTGGTTGTGTGAATGTGACTGAGGAAGAGTGGTAGAGCACGAAACGAAGACGAAGACAACTCACTACAGCGTATTGTGTCTGCTCGTATGTGTCTGTGTATCTCATCTGAAAAGGAAAGAAAGAAGAAATGGTGCCCCGACATGCTTCCGTTTACTGGTTCAAGGCCCCATTTGGTCTCCCATTATACAATGCCGATCGATTACACACCTTTGTGAGGATAAAACGTGTAACACTTCGCCCATCTATTATCGTTGAACTCATCAAGACGAAACGTATTATACCATTTTGTCCCATCAGTATGATATGATATGTGTTAGTGATATACCCTAGAGGCAATCATAAAGATGATTTAACACTTCTATATTTATGAACATTTGAATAAAATGTTATTTTGTCCCTTGAATAAATATCTTTTGTATTGATCAATAAGTATGTGACTTGTTCGTGAAACTATTTATTCATGCTTTGATGTTATTCTAAAATATCCCTGATCTTATATCATTATGTGGGACGATTATGATTTATAGATCAGCACATGTATTGATTGATGATCATGTTTCACGGATCATGTATATGAGATATCAAATCAATAATGTGGACACGTGTTAGAGAACATGATGTTGGATTGATCCATCACGAGATACTGTAAGAATTGTTATATTCTTAAGTGTCATCAGTTGGTCTCATACATAGTGTATATAGGATCCTTAGACCTGAGGTCGTCATTGTTTCCTACATGTGTAATAATTTGCTTAGAGGTTACCAAACATTATTCCGTAACTGGGTGGTAATAAAGGTAGCTTTCGGGTTTGTTATGAAATATATGGAGAAATATGAACGATCAAGATGGAATTTGCCCCTCCTATTAACATAAGAGATATCTCTGGGCCCTTCAATGTGGTTGGATTAAAAAAGTGTATAGCCATGCCAAATGCAGTTGAGGAATCAATCACAACTGAGTAATCCACTACAGGTTCGAGTGAAGGATCGAGCTATCATATGATGGTATGTTTCTCGGCTTGAGTTCGATTTGGTGTCATGAGACAAAGAGATCGCTACATAAGCACTATATAGGTTCGTCTAATATGATCTTTATGTGTGTTTGGGAGTCGTTATGTCCTGCTAAGGACTGCTACTGACTTATGGGCCTGAAAGAAGTTTTCAGCCTATGACCAAATACACATGAATCTACAGGGTCACATACTTAATGGGCTAGAATGATAAAGGGTCGGATGATAGTTTTCGAGTGGGATTCGATCTCTATTCGTATCGGATATGGATCCTATTGGAGGCTATATAAGGAGAGGTGAAACTAGTAGAAGAGAAAGCGGCAGCTAGTGAGTTTATCCTTTGTGAGTGAGCAGGCCCCGGGGATACTGCCCACTCTCCAGGAAGCGAAGGAACTTTGTCATGATATGCCGGATAATGCTCTACTTTTCCTCGCAATCCTTGTGAAGCAGCTCATGGTGACAACATTGCAGAGAGAACCAAAAGAAAGAAAGAAACAAAAAGAAATAGGCCCAGACGGTTTCCAACTGTTCCGCCTAAACACTGTGGGCCTTTGCCCCTATTGGACGATGGAGCCGTACAGCCCTGACGCAAGACTCGGAGTTGTCTGGCCTACGGGCTCCGCGTAGAACGGCCTTCCTCAAGGAGCCTGACGCTCGATTAGAGCCGTTGCTTCTCTGTAGAAAGTTGCCCAAGACGTATTACATCAAGCGTCAAGAGAACCGATCGATCTATTTGGGCTCAATCCTAAAAGACGTCGTGCAAAGTGGGCCATAGAAGCGCTTCTTGAATCGATGGTGAGCGGTCGAGGGTGTCATGAGCGCTTCCGCGAGGCGAACCCCGACCTCTTCCCACCCAAACCCGCCGACGGCACCAAGAAGCAGAGCAAGAAGAACGAGAAGAGCATGTTCAAGAAGGCGGGCGGCGCCGACAGGTCGAAGCACCCGCTGCGGGTTCCCGGGGAGCGATGCTTCATCTGCAAGGCCACCAACCACGTCGCAAGGCCTGCCCCAAGAAGGCCCTCTCCGCTGGGACAAGAACAAGGTACCGGCCCACCACCACCACTTAGCTGAAAATGCTGTCTTTTATAAGCTGGCCTGGGGAGTAGGTTTGTAACATCCCAAAAATTTTATTTACCTTTATTTGTTTTTTTTGGAATTTATTTGGATTTTCTGGATTTTATTTTCGAAGTTTAGAGTAAAAAAAATTTAACTGAATACTTCCTTAAGCCAAAAAGAATTTATTTTACTCTTTCCAAGTTATCCTTGAATTATAGTATTTTTGAGAATTTTTCTAAAATTTAAAATCAATTTTGAAAGCTAAAAAGTATTTTTATAAAAATTAAAAGTCCAAATTTAAGTTGGAAATATTTTTTCTAAGTCTAAAATGTCACCAGGAATTTTTATGATATTTTTTGGAATTTTTAGACATCAATTATTATTTTCTAAGTATTTATAAAGTTTCTAGTATTTTCTGAAAATTAATCCGAAAATAAAAATCAATTTAATCCTAGCTTGCCACGTGTTGCTCTCAGATTGAATCCTCCCTTTCACTTGATCTAATCCTAGCCACCCAAAGTCACTTACCCCTTCATCTCAATCTAAAGACCATGATTCATCCACTTGCCACGTGTCGCAAATCCGACGGCCCGTACCCCTTCACTTGCCTCTCTCTCACCGACGCATGGACCCCACATGTCATATCTTTCTTCCACCTCTCCTTCTTCCTCCTCTAGCTCTCTCTCTCCTCCTCCATTAGAGCCGAATTAAAGCTTGTGAATGCAACCGTTTCTTCCTCTTTTAATTCCGGAGAAAGCGCAATGAAAGCCCCTAATCACCCTCTATAATGACGCCTGCTTTCCGTCCTTAACTCTCTCAAACCGCTTACCACTTCCTCTTCTTTCTCCACCTATAAATCCTCCTCCCATGCGCGGTTTTCTTCCATTCGGCCTCCCCTCTCCCCACTTCCCCTTCTCCACCTCCCGGCCGCCGCCCCCGACCGTCGGAGCCGCCGCCAAACGTCGCCGCCACCGAGCTCCCTCTCTCTCGCGGCTGTCTCTTTTTCGCCGCCACGGTAAGAGCCGCACCCCCTCGGTCTCCCCATCCCGCGCAGCCCCTCTATTCCCTCCATAGCGCCCCCAAAACTCCATAGCTACACCTCCATGTTTGCTTCGGTTGTTCATCCAAGAATAGCTAACTCCTTTGCCTTTTATTTCCTTGGTGATGCTTCTTTGTCACAAAAGATCACATGCTCAGTTGGTTAGTGGAGGCAAGTTAAAGCATGCATGTGGGAGGTGCTGCTGGGTTCAAATCTTGGGCAAAGCATGTTTCTGGAGCCAATTTTTGTTCACCTTTAGTCAATGACAAGCGGGACCCACTTGTCATATAGTATTAAAATAAAAATCTGTACTCAATGACAGCTGGGCCCCACACGCCATACACTCAAATATATCCAAAAATCAGCCAAAAATAAGATTCCAGAGAATATTCCCTCGGTTTTACATTTTCGCGAATTTCCAATTCTTTCAAACTTCCAATTGCTCGTTCTCCGCCGTCCGAACTCCGAATCCAGTGATTCAAATTTCTAAATTCTTATAAAATCCTAAACTATCTGTTTCTGGACTCTTTTGATTTTTTTAATTTTATTTGAATTTTCTTTTGGTTCTTCACGTGTAGACTTCGACGAATCCGGAGAATTTTACTTGACAATTGCAAAGAAGACTTGAGCAAGGCAAGTTATACCTTTGATCATGTTGTTCCTATTATTTTAAATTATTTATATTATTTTTAAAATTATTATGCATGCGTACTTTTATTCAATCTAGTTTAAATTCAATTTAAATTCTAGCTATGCACAATTCCTTTGTATATGGCCAAATTTGATTTTGAACATCAACATGCCTTGTCACCTTAGATAAAACTCTAGTTGATACACTAGTATGGACTGGAGAAATTTCGTATAAAATGCTTAGACCTGCTTAGACATAATTTTGTTTTGGGGATGACCTTTTGACATAAAATGATAAGCTTTTGTAATGTATTCTTGACTTTGGTGAGTCAAGAAGGATTGTGAAATGTTTCCAAACAAAATTTATAAAAACTTGGTTTAGACTTAGGCAAATGGTATGGTGGTGGGTGCTTGTTGGTATGCATCGTTGTTCGGTGACACGATGTTGATTACTAGGCACAAGTGGTTTGTGGTTAGGCCTAAGTCAAGTTAAGGACCGGTCTGTGAGCTACTTTTACAAAGTCGTACCGTGCTACCACAAGTCTGGTATGGGACAGACCTGGCTAAGTAATTTGTGAAGTTCCAACTTGGTTTCGCTATAGGCTGAATGTGGGCGTGGCGTAGACCGCGAGAAGTCTCACATGGCACAAGAGGGGGCTCCAACATGTGGATTCATGTTGTGGTGAAACCTTAGTGGCGGCGTAACTAATTTGGTAATGGAACATTGTAACAGTCTTGTCATGAACTCTCCGCCGCACACCTAAGGCAGTGTGTTAATCGCGTGGCAAAAAGAGAGAACATGTCTTGTGGGTAAAGTTGTACACCTCTGCAGAGTAACAAACTATCCTGGATAGCGCGTCCACGGTCAAGGACATCGAGTATGGTTTTCACAGATTAGACTTTGGTTTTGATAAAATCGGTTTATGTAAGATCCGGTTATCTTTGGAAAAGATGGTCCGGGTAGGATACCCGAGAATAGGTTAGTGTTGGTTGGAGCCTCACTAACATTAATATTTTGTTAAATTATGTCTTTAATTACTGTATCAAATTTAGCTTTTGTTATACTTATTATGTTTACTTCAAATATTGCCATTTTATGCAAATAACCGTATTATGCCATCCTTTGAGAATCCCTATGCATGCATCAATTTTGTTAAACCTCCTGGTGTAACTTGTGGAGTACTTTTGTACTCACGTTGCTCAATATAATTCTTTCCAGAGGAAGCTTTCGACGATTGCGGTGAGGATTGCGATGAATAGGCCATGTCTTACAGTCATTCGCCTTGTGGGAAGGCTGGATGGGCTGTCACTATCTTTATGTTTCATTGTCTTCTTTCGGTTTATGCTATTATTGTAAACTTGGCCATAAGGCCCGTACACTTTGCTTTATAATAAAGTTTGGTTATCATGCATGATATGTATCCCTGTGACCCTGTGTGCACTAACTTTTCTTGGGATAGTGCGATTAACACAGAGGGTCCTGGAGTTGCTGCTCCGGGTCCCGACAAGGTTTAGAGTAGCTTTGGTACTAATTGTTGGGGGGTATTAGAACCGTAGAAAACAGCAGAAGCGATGATGATTTTTCTTTTAGCTTGACGTCGCTGGGTGAGATTTTCATTGGGCAAGGACTATGTGTGTGTGTGTCTTCTGTGACAGCAACGAGCTATGGCTGCCATGCAAACTCACAACCGTAACTTTTGGAAAAACATGTGCCACTTTGATCAGTGCGTATATGATGATCTGGCATCTCCTGGCTGTCATATGAATTGATTGTATTGATGAACAAATGTTCAGAGAGTTAAATGGCAAATGTTTCAGAGAGTACATGGTGTTTGGTCATGTCCTTTTTCACCAGTTGGTTTTATGTCCGATTCCTCTATTTGCAAGCGTTCAATTTCACTATCTTTTAACAATGTAATAATGTTACGTTCCTTTTCAGATCTGCTTGCTCTGCAGGGTGCGAGGGCATAGTCTGAAGAATTGCCCTGAGACAAGTGATGGGAATTTGAAGGAATTCTGCTATAACTATGGTGAATCTGGACATTCTCTTTCCAAGTGCCCCAAGCCCATTGAAAATGGTAATCCTCATCCATCCATCGTATATGGCTGCTAGTTTTAGTACTGATACATGCCAGTAATATGACCCTTATCCATGTGGTTTGCTTACATGTTTAACATCATTCTATTGTACAGGGGTTACAAACTTTGCGAGCTGCTTTGTCTCCAAACAGCAGGCATTGTAGCCCAACAATTAGGACTGTGCATTCGGTTAGTTTGGTAAAATCGGTTCGGTAAATACGGTATATACGGTAAATATGGTATTATTAGTTCGGTAGTATACGATATTTTTGAAAATACGGTTCGGTATCGGTAAATCCCAATTTATTTCGGTGCGGCATCGGTAAATACCATATTTACCAAAGTTAACGCAAATGTAAATAATATAGCGACTAAAGTTTGCTAGAGCCCTCTGCTAAAACTTGGTAAAATTACCTCTGTGCAGTCTCTGTGCTAGCTACAGATCAGTTGGTGCGAGCCTGTGCAAGTCAACCGGTGGGCCGTGGCCCAAGGCGCCAAAAAAAAGGACCTAGTCACCTGCTGGCTGCTGCACACGGACTGAGGGAGATGCAGCCATGAGCCCATGATGCATGCCATCCGTTGCCGGCTTGTGACTTCAGTCTGCAGCTAGATATTTTCAGCCCATGAGTTGATGAGAACGGGAGCCATTCGGTTTTTTCGGTTTTTATTCGGTTTTTCCCGAAAAAACCGAAACACAAAAAAACCCAAAATATAAAAACCGAACCGAAAACCGATCAAACCGAGTTGACCGGTTCGGTTCGGTTTTTTCGGTCCGATTTTTTCGGTTCGGTTGAGATGTGCACGCCCTACCAACAATGTCAATATCAACTAGTTCATCATGTGGCTCGCAAGCCTTCCTGAGCCAGCTCGAGCCAACTGGCAGGCCGAGCCGAGCCGTCAATCCGGCTTGTTTCTTAAACGAGCCAAGGGGAGCCGCAGTCAAGACTGAGCTTGAACAAATCTGACTCTCAACTCGTTTCAGCCCTAGTTTCAACTCGGCTCGGCCACGGGACTTTGTCGAAATCGTGGGATATCATCCAACTTGGCCAATAGCGGTGAAAAGATGATCGTCAACAATGGGGTCTAGGTTTTGTTTTGTTTGTAGGATTGGGACCATGTGGTCATGTAGATCATAGTATTATGGTATGTCGCAGATGTTATTATAAAGATGTAAATATAGATTATTACTTTACGATCATATAGTTTTAATATCATAATGGTTCGACAGGACCATGAAAATACTACCGTAAGATGGTGAAGTCCTGTGAGAAGTACACTAATAAAAAGAGGTTTATTCTATAGGATTCGGGCTCTATTATGTGAGGTTAGGCTTTATTTAAAGTATAACGCGTGGATGTGGCATCACAAATCCAAGTTACTCGCTACATCTGATTTTTTTATTACTCGATGTTTTTTATTTTTCACGAACTTCGATATGTGACTTTGACCGTTATTTTTTATAACTCTATACTAAGGTATGCTAATAAAATTATAATATTATAAAAGTATTTTTAACAATAAATTTAACGATATAATTTTTATATAGCAAATGTAGATAGTTTTGTATTTATTAGTGATCAAAATTTAGAAAATTTGATGATATAGATTTAAAAAATCAAGTAAAAAGAAGAGAGTGGGGAAATGAGAACGAAGTTATACCAGAATCCTAGAGGATTAGTTTCTCTAAGGGGAGCAGCACTCGCCTCCACTCCATGTAGAAACGCACGAGAAGCTATGGTTACACGCTGCAAGCACGTGAAACTTAAGCCCCAGGGCACAACAAACTTCTCATAGTACAACGAGGAGGTCCCTGAAAAGTGCCGCAAAACTCTTCCCCCTCCTCCGAGCACACCAAAAACCTCTCCTCACTCGTCAGCCCGTCGCTGTCCGTGAGTTAGAAGACGGACGGGCTGTCAAAAACGACGCCCCAGCAGCGCGAGCGATCTCTCGCTCTTTCCGCACCAACGCCAACCGCCCGCGTCCGACGTCCGATCCTCCCGCCTTGCAGGATACGCGCCGCGGCCAATCGCCCGTCACCTTCGCTTCGAAACCCCGCAAAATCCCCGCGCGAAACACCTGCCGCACGCCGCGCATCTCCCACCACGCCTCCATCTGCGTCTCCTGCCATGCCCGCCCAGGCGCCAAGCCCTTTGCTTCCATTCTTTCCATCTACCCGCCGATGCGATGCCGACGCGCCAACCCCACCCACCGCCTGCCTGTGCCACCTCACCTCACCGCTCCCCCGCGCCTGCCGCTATGGCTATATCACCACGCCTCCAACCTCCGGCACGCTTAGCCTCTATCCCTCTCTCTCTCTCGTTGGCCCACTACTACTCGCGATACCCGAGAGCCGCGCGTTGGGGGAGGAGGGGGTAAGTAGTGCGCGTCGGAGGAGGAGGCGTGATGGAGTCGGCGGTCCAGCCCTGCGCGGCGTGCGGGGACGACGCGCACGCCGCCTGCCGCGCGTGCAGCTACGCGCTCTGCAGGGCCTGCCTCGACGAGGACGCCGCCGAGGGCCGCACCACCTGCGCACGCTGCGGCGGGGAGTACGCCGCGCCCGACCCAGGTGTGCCGTGCGTCGCGGTTACTGTACTTTTTGAGAGGGTTTTGGGTGGGGCAGAAATAGCAATTTTGCCAGGGGCTTTGCTCTGACGAGATCGCGCGCTCTCTGTTCCAGCGCACGGCAAGGGGAGCGCCGAGGAGGAGGCGGCGGAGGAGGTGGACCACCAGGCCGGCGGCGGTCTGCGTGAGCGGGTCACCATCGGCAGCCACCTCAGCGATCGCCAGGTGAAATTTCTTGATGTATTTGTTCAATTGCGGCTAATGGGTAACAGAGCTAGTGTTAGACCTCTCGAAAAACACTTCCACATTTTTGACAATGTTGGATGGAATTTTGATGCAACAGGATGAAGTAGGCCATGCCAGGACCATTAGCAGTGTGTCTGGAGTTGGAAGTGGTAGGAACATATATATGTTTCACTGTTTCTAGTTTTTCCCCCTTGTGCTAATATTGCTTGATACTGAAATTTCTTCCCTTGCTCTGGATTTGCAGAACTAAATGATGAATCTGGGAAGCCCATCTGGAAGAACAGGGTGGAGAGCTGGAAGGAGAAGAAGAATGAGAAGAAAGCCTCGGCAAAAAAGGCTGCCGCAAAAGCACAAGCTCCGCCTGTGGAAGAACAGATTATGGATGAAAGAGAGTAAGAACTAAGCATCCATTTATATATCCTCATCAAGAGCTTATCCTATATGCATACATTGATGTATAGGTGTGTCTCTATACTGTTACGAATGAAATTTGTTGTGAATATTAAATCCCATCTGATTACACGAAGCTGAAAATGTTTTTGTTTATCCTTGCTTCAGTATAATCATAAAACTTATAAAATTAGCTTATTTATACCAATATCTGTTTTAGATGTAATAGATGCCCTTGATGTCTCATGCAATTACTATCTTACCAGGTTCAAAATATGAACCTATATATTTTGGAGTATTGAAGCAAATCACTTAAGATTATTAGGAAAGGCGATTTATGTATTCACATTTCATATCTCATTAGCAGGCTTGATTTAGACCTAAGCCATCAATTCAATCTGTTGCTAAGCTTGGTCTATAACCAAACCTTCTTTTGGTATACCACTAGATCTTCCAAAGATGTGGATCCTACATGTTCAACTTTCCACCATTATACTCTCTCCTGGCTTACTTTGGGACCTTTTTTTAACTTCACCTATAATTTCTCATAAAATTCTTGTTTATGGTATCGATTTGATTTTATGTGGATCATCTTCATAAATCAGTAGTTATAAATCTATTGTAACACCAAGCAATTTTGCAGTTTGACAGATGCGTATGAGCCACTTTCTCGAATCATCCCTATATCGAAGAACAAGCTCACACCTTACAGGGCAGTCATCATTATGCGGCTGATAGTTCTCGGGCTCTTCTTTCACTACCGTATCACCAACCCTGTTTACAGCGCCTTTGGTCTCTGGATGACGTCAGTCATATGTGAGATCTGGTTTGGTTTCTCCTGGATCTTGGATCAATTCCCCAAGTGGTGTCCTATCAATCGAGAGACTTATGTTGATAGGCTGATTGCACGGTATACTAGCTAGTAGTACACACCAAAACTATATATATTGTAAGCGTTGGTATCTAATAAATCTCATCATTCATGTATGTTACAGATATGGAGATGGAGAAGATTCTGGGTTAGCACCTGTGGATTTCTTTGTCAGTACAGTGGATCCATTGAAAGAGCCTCCGCTAATCACTGCAAACACTGTGCTGTCTATTCTTGCTGTGGACTATCCTGTTGAGAAGGTTTCGTGCTTCGTCTCTGACGACGGTTCTGCTATGCTCACGTTTGAGTCACTTGCTGAAACCGCGGAATTTGCAAGAAAGTGGGTTCCGTTTTGCAAGAAGTACTCCATTGAGCCACGAGCTCCTGAGTTCTACTTCTCACAGAAGATTGACTACTTGAAAGACAAGATACACCCGTCTTTCGTCAAGGAGCGTAGGGCTATGAAGGTATATCTTAGTTGCACAGTTTGACAACGCTTGTTATTTTGCCAGCTTATGTTTTGCTGTTGGTTATGTACAAAAAAATGTTGCATTTCGTATAGAGGGATTATGAAGAGTACAAGGTGAGGGTAAATGCTTTGGTTGCCAAGGCTCAGAAGACACCTGAGGAAGGTTGGATCATGCAGGATGGGACACCATGGCCTGGGAACAACCCTCGTGACCACCCTGGCATGATTCAGGTAATTTGCTTTTCACCACTGATAGATCTAGGAAATTTATAGTCATATGGGGCGATATTTGACAGTAATTGCAAGTGCAAACAATTTATAACTTCTTAGAATACCAGGATAAGAACTATGTCTAGTCCCTTTTAGTTCCATTTTCGCAGATACTGTGTATATCATGTTGTTACTTCAATCAATCATTACCCATATGCTAGTTAATTGTCCAGGGCATTGTGCCCAAAACCTGCCATTTATTGTTTAGGATGCAGTTAATTACCAATATGAAAATATCCTGAATGAAATTGAACTTCTTTAGATAAGGTTCAACTAACATAACTGAGAGTGAATTCATGGTTTTGCAGATTTATTAACTAATTGATTTCAAGTGATCTGTTTTGTAGAATTGATGTTTTTCTAATATGATGCTTGCTGATCCTTCCTACAACGCCAACAAATAGTTATCATGTAGACAATAGCTTATTCATCAAACCCACTCTTAGCATATCCCTGGCTTTTGATCACAGGTTTTCCTTGGTGAGACTGGTGCTCGCGACTTCGATGGAAATGAACTTCCTCGGCTAGTGTACGTTTCAAGAGAGAAAAGACCAGGATATCAACACCACAAGAAGGCAGGGGCTATGAATGCTCTGGTAAAACATTCTTCGGAGAGAATTACCATATGTGTGTATGTGTGTCTATATATATATATATATATATATATATATATATATATATATAACATTACCATGAATATATAGTGACTGGCCAACTGTCTAATTTTGGCAGGTCCGAGTGTCTGCTGTGCTGACAAATGCACCCTACATTCTTAACCTTGACTGTGATCACTATGTTAACAACAGCAAAGCCGTTCGTGAAGCAATGTGCTTCATGATGGACCCTTCTGTTGGTAGAGATGTCTGCTATGTCCAATTCCCACAAAGATTCGATGGCATTGATCGCAGTGATCGTTATGCCAATAGGAACGTTGTGTTCTTTGATGTAAGTATGAATCCTGTGACACTGTATTGCGTCTTAATTATCTTTACCCAACTTAAACGTTCGTACTTATCATGCACAGGTTAACATGAAAGGTCTTGATGGCATCCAAGGTCCAGTTTATGTGGGAACTGGCTGTTGTTTCTATAGACAAGCGCTCTATGGTTATGGACCACCATCTCTGCCTGCCCTTCCGAAGTCTTCGGTTTGTTCATGGTGCTGCTGCTGCCGTCCTAAGAAGAAAGTCGAAAAAAGTGAGAAGGAAATGCACAGAGATTCTCGGCGGGAAGACCTTGAGTCTGCCATTTTCAATCTTCGAGAAATAGACAGTAAGTGCAGAAACCTTGTGGAATAAAAAAGTTTTAAATCTGAAGAATTGAATGTCCATAACAATGTGGCTGCTTTTGCAGACTACGATGAGTATGAGCGGTCCATGCTGATCTCCCAGATGAGCTTCGAGAAGTCGTTTGGGCTGTCCTCAGTATTCATTGAATCAACTCTTATGGAGAATGGGGGCGTTCCTGAGTCTGCAAACCCGTCTACACTAATTAAAGAAGCCATTCATGTCATTGGCTGTGGATATGAAGAGAAAACTGAATGGGGGAAAGAGGTGTGGTTCTTGCTCTTCAGTATCTCTTCTTGTATCAAAGTAAATGTCCTAATGATAACTCAAATAATTTTGCTCTGTTCAGTAGGCATGACTTCTTGTTTCTGTTTTTTGTATCAGATTGGCTGGATATATGGTTCAGTTACAGAGGATATTCTGACTGGGTTTAAGATGCACTGCCGTGGCTGGCGATCCATCTACTGCATGCCGATAAGACCCGCATTCAAGGGATCAGCCCCAATCAACCTTTCCGATCGTCTGCATCAGGTTCTCCGGTGGGCTCTTGGTTCCATTGAGATCTTCTTCAGCCGGCACTGCCCGCTGTGGTACGGATATGGCGGTGGCCGTCTGAAATGGCTCCAGAGGCTGTCCTACATCAACACCATCGTCTACCCGTTCACCTCTCTTCCTCTCGTTGCATACTGCTGCCTGCCCGCCATTTGTCTGCTCACCGGAAAGTTCATCATTCCCACGGTAAGATACCTGTCACCGCACATACTTTGGTTTTGGGTTCTGAAGATCAGCATTGCTTAATGACATTGTTCATTTGCCGTTCTTTCAGCTCTCCAACGCTGCGACGATATGGTTTCTTGGCCTCTTCATCTCCATCATTGTGACGAGCGTCCTGGAGCTGCGGTGGAGTGGCATCGGCATCGAGGACTGGTGGCGCAACGAGCAGTTCTGGGTCATCGGTGGTGTGTCCGCCCACCTCTTCGCCGTGTTCCAGGGTATCCTCAAGATGATTGCCGGACTGGACACCAACTTCACCGTCACGGCCAAGGCCACAGACGACACCGAGTTCGGCGAGCTGTACGTGCTCAAGTGGACGACGGTGCTGATCCCACCGACAACCATCCTGGTGCTCAACCTCGTCGGCGTGGTGGCCGGGTTCTCGGACGCGCTCAACAGCGGCTACGAGTCGTGGGGCCCGCTCTTCGGCAAGGTGTTCTTCTCCATGTGGGTGATCATGCACCTGTACCCGTTCCTCAAGGGGCTCATGGGCCGCCAGAACCGGACGCCCACCATCGTCGTGCTCTGGTCCGTCCTGCTGGCCTCCGTCTTCTCCCTCCTCTGGGTCAAGATCGACCCCTTCATCGGCAGCTCCGAGACCGCCAGCACCGCCACCTGCAGCACCATCGACTGCTGATCGAGCCAGTTTGCCATTGGTGTCCTTGGTGGTGTACTGTGGACGATGTTTTGTTGGTGTTGCAGGTTGTGTGTATCCGATGTGAAGACGACGGTTGGTTTCCTCTCAGGGCTTCGTCCACAATCTGAGAGGTGGCGTAGGTTAGTATTTTGCATTGAAGTGTTGATATTATCTGTGTTGTTGAAAAGTTTTGATGTTAAAAGTCACTGGAATTGCGATAAGGCACTGTGAGAGTCAGCTGGTGAAGTCTGTGTATTCGTACAAAAGGGAAAACGAGCTGATGTAATTTCATACCGAGTAAAAAAACTTAAGAGATCACTTTGATGGAACTTGAAATTGTAGTAGTATCTTATACGAGTGATTACATGACTATGCAACTGAGGCTCATGCAGTAACTCTCTGTATAACAATAGAATTTGGAAACAGATGTCCACTGTCAGTCTTTAAAAATTAGAAATTCTCTAACCAATTAGAGTACGAACCACACAAACTGTCATCATCTAGCACGGACTTTTCAGCACCAGCTTTCCGACTGCTATTTTCTGCATTGCGAAGATCAGATGGGATGCTATTTTCAGCGTTCTTTCATGAAAAAGCAGCACTGATGACGGCTAATGGGGGCACGCTTCCTTCCCTTCGCAGCTTCAACATACCTAATCGTCATGTACTACATATGAGAGCATTATAGATAATTCTGTCTGTCAAGAATGTGGTGCATGCTGCGACTAAATGATACCTAGTGGACTGCACTGATGCAGCCTATATTAAAGCCAAAACTCAAAAGCGACCAGTGCCGTAGCTGCTAGGTTTTTTGGATTGTTGTTGCGAGGAGGGAGGGACACGCACGGCCGGGCCAAGCTGCCTACAAATCTCTTCTCTCTCTCTCTCTCTTCTCTCCACAGGGGGCGCGGCGCGGGGCGCGAGGCAGCCATGGAGGCGGAGCAGGCGTGCGGCGGCGGCGGTCGGCGGCCGAATGGCCGTTTGCGAGGCCGATTGTCGTTTCGCTCTGCCGAACGGCGTTACGCGCGGCCGATCGTCGTTTCACGCGGCCGAACGGCGTTACGCGCGGCCGATCGTCGTTTCACGCGGCCGAACGACCGTTCACGCTGCTAGACGGCGTTTCACTTGGCAGTGGGGCTAGCGAACCTACTTTCTCTCTAATCAAGTTTAGCTCATATCTTTCCTTTATCAAACTTATCGGTGCCTGATCGGTTGCTTTCCATTCCATCGTGTAGGATCTCACACAGCTGTTGAGGGAGCAGTTGGGCAGTTGCGCATTTCGAATCCATCGTGCAGTGTGTCCGTCGAGTGTGCTCAAAGCAAGTACCTCGCGACCGTGGCCTTTCCGTTTCGCAAATCACATGTTTCCAGTTTACTTGTCACCTTGTCATTGAGTATAATTATCATATTACTAATGCTTGTTTAACTAATATCATATCGCTAAAATCATATCATTAAGGTCACCTGGCTAATATCACATCGCTTAGCTAATATCATATCACTACAATTATCTGGCTAATATCATATCGCTAAAATCACATCATTAAGGTTACCTGGCTAATATTATATCGCTAAAGTTACCTGACTACTAGCATATCACTAAAGCTTATCTGGTCAATATCATATCACTAATGTTGTCTAGTTATTATCATATCGTTCATGTTTGCCTAGTTATAGACTTTTAATATTGTATTCATACCATGATGTTCTAGGTAACTTAATTTCATTTGCTTCTATGTTTATTAGGATGCTCAGTTAAAATGTTCTAGAATTCATGCGTTTAATTAGTGTTTTAGAATTTATGCTTAAATAGTTAATGGAGGGTAGCATATGAACATGTTTTAACTTATGTTTAAATTATTAAGACTCTTTTGATATTAGGGATGCTATGTTTTAGTTTCCTAATATTATGTTCCATTAATTGTATGATATTGTATTTGAGCCATGAAGGATATATGTATTAAACCTGTTAATCTGACTAATAACCACTTATCACATTATAAAACTTGATTGGTTGATAACCTTGCGTGAGCTGTATTGTAATACCTCTTTAGGATAATTCCTATATCACTATCACTTTATCACTATTCCACAATGCCCTCATATCAAGAACTAGGTCTCTCCATTTTCAATCCTAGCACACTCTTTCACTTCTCATAACTTTATCGTAGCCTTATCCTCGCCATCTCTTAGTTTCTTTAAATTCACACCATATAACATGTTAATAATATAACGGTTACCTGGCCTGAGATTATCCATATATAGGGAAGATTTACACCCATCTGGTAACGTACAGGGGGTCGTACACTCTTATTACTCAGGATATTACACCCCGTCTGCGGTTATACAGTCGAGGACAATGGTGTGCCTGACTATTCTCGTATAACCGGGTATGTGGGGAGTAATCGCCAGCGCCATTGCCATAACTTGCTAACAACAATTTTCTTTAATTACACTGTTTTTGTGATCTCCATCTCCGATCTATATCAATGTTGCCGGTAACCTTGTTTCGTTGCACTTAATCTGTGTCAATTACTTGTTTGCTTACTTATCCTTTACTCGTCGTGTTGCGACCGTTGTTGGATACTTGTTGAGATTTTCAAATCTCACGCTTGCTCTTTTTATTCTCAGGAAAAAGGCCAGTAGAGTGATAGCATCATGCATAGGTGGGAGCACTCGAGTTTTCAGCACCGTGGCTTGTCACTATTTGTTATTTTATTTATTCTCTATTTGGTTAGAAGTGGACTGGTCCCATATTTCAAATATTTATTTCAGCTTTCATTGGTTCTCTATTAAAGTACTTTTAAAGTTTTAATTTTCTCGTGATTTCTATTATGCTTTATTATGATTCTTCACTTTGGCGATGACGTTCTATATTAGTATCTCACATCGGTATGTGGGGTATTACAGTTGGTGTCAAAGCCCAGGCTATAGTTTCTGAAGGGAAAAAATGTGTTTTTGCACGTACACGGGGCTTCGGGTTAAGTCATTCATGCATGCATATCCAGTCACTGGTATATTACCATGAATTCATATCCAATTATCGTCTCTTTTATTCTATTGCTATCCTGTGACATTGTTTCAGTCCTACGCTTCCCTGAATTCTGATTCCATTCTTCCGCGTGGGTTGCTCCAGCCGTGCAGGCTGGCTGGTAATGCAACCCAGCTTGTTTTCACCTTCGCCGCTGGCAATCAGAACGCGGCTCCAGTTCCTGCTACAATTGCTACCGTACCCAAAGGGTATCGATGCGCGTCTCTATGCATTGTCGACTCAGGAGTGGTGTAGTTTATCACATCGTACCTCCTTATTGCTACCCATCTTATCACTTACCTTTCCGTTTTCCCTCGACCTTTAGGGTAGTGTTATCTTGAATTCACGCCCTGCTCTTGCATTGTTTAACTCGGGAGCTAGTTTCTCCTTTTTGGCACCTCGCTTCACTCAGTAACACTCTGTACCCATTAGTATCTTGGCGTATCCCGTGGTGGTGACCACCACAAATGGACCTATTGCTAGTAATCCTACTTGTCTCAATGTTGTCCTGGAGTTGAAGCCCACAAATTCCAGCATGGATGCAGTGGTGCCCATCCAACCATTGATATGTTGTGAGCAGGGATTAGCTGTCCCTTCATTCCTCTATTATCCATTGCTTTGACTGCAAGATTATTCTTCTTCAGGATAATAGGGAGATCGTTTATCAAGACAAAAAGTGATGCCTCAGTCTCCTATTCTTGGCCTCCTATTTCGGTCATCGCTGGATGACCAAGTCGGAGTGCCTTCTCGCCATGTTAGAGAAGCTTATCATTGGACCCTTATCAAAAGATATACCTACTGTTCGAGAACTTCTTGATATCTTCTCTACGAAGCTTCCAGGCCAGTCTCCAGTTAGAGCAGTTGGGTATGTCATTGATATTATCTTTGGCACCACTTCTATCGCTAAGGCTGCTTACCATCTTTCCCATGCTGAGTTAGAGAAGTTGAAGTGACCATTAGATGTCTTCAGAGCAAAGACTTTATCTGAGGTTATATCTCATAGTGGGTTTCCCCGATCACTTTCGTGGATAAGAACGATAAAAGTCTGCATATGTGCATCGATTATGGGGCTCTTAGTGTAGTGATTATCAGGAACCACTACCCTTTATCTCGTATTGATGATCTATTCGACCAACTCAAGGGTGTCAAGTTTTTTCCCCAAGATAGATGCGCAGTCTGACTATCACCAAGTTCGAATCAAGACTTTTGCTATTCTGAAGATAGCCTTCCACAGTTGTTATGGCCTCTTTGAGTTCCTGGTTACGCCTTTGGGCTGACCAATGCATCGACAATATGTATGGATCTGATGCATCGAGTATTCCACGAGTACTTAGATCAGTTTGTCATCATCTTCATCGATGACATATTGATTTATTCCCATACCAAGCATGAGTAGCACCTTCGTGTTGTACTTGATCTCCTTTGGAACATCAACTCCTTGCTAAACTAAAGAAATGTGCTTTCTGGCTTCCGTCTGTCCGTTTCCTTGTCCATGTCATCAGTGGCAAAGGCTTTTCGTGGATCCTTCTAACATTGCTACAGTGGTGGACTAGTCGAGACCCAGCAATGTGGCGGAGATCCGTAGTTTCTGGGTTTCACCCGAGTATTACCACCGTTTTGTCCAGGATTTTTCTTCCACTTCCAAGCCATTGACTAAATTGACTCCAAAGGGTAAGCAATTTCTTTGGACGGAGGAATGTGAGTCCAGGTTCCAGACCCTGAAGGAGCGTTTTTTCTGCTTCCATTTTGCTAATATTATATCGCCAAAGTTACCTGACTACTAGCATGTTACTAAAGCTTATCTGGTCAATATCATATCACTAATGTTGTCTAGTTATTATCATATCGTTTATGTTTGCCTGGTTATAAACTTTTAATATTGTATTCATACCATGATGTTCTAGGTTACTTAATTTCATTTGCTTTTATGTTATTAGGATGCTCAGTTAAAATGTTCTAGAATTCATGCGTTTAATTAGTGTTTTAGAATTTATGCTAAATCGTTAATGGGGGTAGCATATGAATGTTTTAACTTAGATTTAATTTATTTAACACTCTTTTGATATTATGACTGCTATGTTTTAGTTTCCTAATATTATGTTCCATTAATTTTATGATGTTGTATTTGAGCCATGAAGAATGTATGTATTAAACCTGTTAATCTGACTAATAACCACTTATCACATTATAAAACTTGATTGGTTGATAACCTTACGTGAGCTTTATTGTAATACCTCTTTAGGTAATTCCTATATCACTATCACTTTATCACTATTCCACATCGTCCTCATATCAAGAACTAGGTCTCCATTTTCAACCCTAGCACACCCTTTCACTTCTCATAATTTTGTCGTAGCCTTATCCTCGCCATCTCTCAGTTTCCTTAAATTCACACCATAACATGTTAATAATATAACGGTTATCTGGCTTGGGATTATCCATATATAGGGAAGATTCCCACCCACCTGGTAACGTACGGGGGGTCGTACACTCTTGTTACTTAGGATATTACACCCCGTCTGCGGTTATACAGTCGAAAACAGCGTTGTGCGTGACTATTCTCGTATAACCGAGTATGTAGGGAGTAATCGCCAGCGCCATTGTCATAACTTGCTAACAACAATTTTCTTTAATTACATTGTTTATGCGATCTCCATCTTCAATCTATATCAGTGTTGCCGGTAACCTTGTTTCGTTGCACTTAACATATGTCAATTACTTGCTTGCTTACTTGTTCTTTACTCGGCGTATTGCGACCGTTGTTGGGTACTTGCTGAGATTTCTAAATCTCACGCTTGTTCTTTTTATTCTCATGTAAAAGGCCAGTGGAGTGGTAGCATCACGCATAGGTAGGAGGACTCGAGTTTTCAGCACCGTGACTTACCACTATTTGTTATTTTATTTGTTATCTATTTGGTTAGAAGTAGATCGTTCCTATATTTTAAATATTTATTTATGCTTCTATTGGTTCTATATTAAAGTATTTTTAAAGTTTTAATTTTCTCGTAATTCCTATCATGCTTTATTATGATTTTTTACTTTGGTGATAATGTTTTATAGTAATATTTTATATGGGTATGTGGGTTATTACACGTCTCCTCTCGACGAGAGCGCGGTTGGCAGCGTAAGCTTCAAGGCTAAAATATCGCGGCAGCGAAAGTCAAAAAGATCCATCCAACCCGAAAAGTCCCAAGAGAAAGAAGCAAGAAATGCACTTTTT
Organism: Bonia amplexicaulis; assembly: GCA_036346245.1. Lineage (NCBI taxonomy): Eukaryota > Viridiplantae > Streptophyta > Magnoliopsida > Poales > Poaceae > Bonia > Bonia amplexicaulis. The sequence continues at coordinate 15,980,834 of CM070737.1, read as the reverse complement.
TTACGAGTAACCTCTAGCCGTCTCAATTCTCAATTCTCACCACTTGGTCCACCCTCCTTCCCCCGTTACACACATTTACAGCTCATGTAATGAGCGTGCTGCTGCTCGATGCTCATCAACACACCCCAAGCAACGTACCCTCTGTGTGCCACGATCAAACGTCAGCTGGGAACATTTAACAGTTCTTGGCCTGCTTTCTATAAGTACGGCAATTTGTGTTTGAACATGCAGCGCGCGGCGCGCTATACAGAAACACACGGCCAGTTATACAGACATGTACCTAGATCACAGTACATTGATTAAGCACAACACACACAGCTTAGGTGGTGATCGGTTCGGCTGAAAGCTGAAAACTTATGAAAATCATGTAGCTAATTGAAAAAAAATCATGGTGACGGAGGCTTATTTAGCATAATTAAATTTAAAAAAATTAAAAAATATAAAAAATATGTTACCCATCACAGACAACGCAAACAAATACGAGAAAAAAAGAACCGATAAAAAAGCTCAAAAAAAATCAAAAATTTAGAAAAAGACGAAATTATGAATAGTGCAAAAATAAGCTTAAGCCATATTGAGGTCCTGTTTGTTTCCACTTAAGATTATTATAATCTAGCTTATATGTGCAGATTATATAAGCTAGCTTATAATAAGCTGGTGGGAAATAAGCTGTCAGGTGTTTGGCAGCCTGGATTATCAGAGTTATGAATTGTTGTATTCGAATGTTTAAAGACTACAATGCCCTTGAGCTTATAATGTTTAAAGATTGGGGAGTTAATGAATGGCAAAGGTGGGTAATTTTTCTGAAGTTTTATGTTCATTTAGATAAAAGGTGATCTATAAGCTGAAATAAGCTCATTTTTTGAGCTTATTAGATTACAATAATCTGGGCTATTAGATCATAATAAGCTACCTTATAATTTAAACTGTTTATTTCTTATGATTTATAAGTTAAATTATAATAATCTTAAGTGGAAACAAACAGGGCATGAGTTTAGCAACTCTACGCGCTCACACGAATGTCCTTTTTTTGCCTTTTCTTGGAGGTCGCAATGAACGGATCATTGCCTGCAGCGGCTCATGATGCAGAATTGTTTTGCTCGTGAATTGTGATACTGCAGTGAATAACAAATAGCTGTTGCGGCTGAGGGCATCGTGTAAATTTCCCGTTTGGTTTTTGGGTTAAAAAGGAAAAAAAAAAGTGGGGAAAGAGAGGGGTCCATCAATCGATCTGAGAAAGGAAGAGATAAGGGAGGAAGACGGTTGGCTCAGTGTTGGCTTCCCGTGCGCATGGCGTGGAGGTCGTGGAGATCCATCCTAATCTCCACGCCCATCTCCTCCTTTCAATCGACTACATTTCCTGCTCTTCTTCGTGTGTGAGATCCAATCAAGTTTCCCTCCTCTTTCTTCTCTTCCACCATGAGCAAACTCTCCGGTATTGAGCTCCAGCGATGACAGCCTGGTTCGACCCAAGGCCTTATCCTCGGTGAGGGCAGAGCTCTCCGATGCCAAATCTGGGTGACTTCAAGTCTGACTTTGAGCCAAATCCAAGCACCAGAGCTGGCGTGTCTTCGATCTTGGGCTGTGAGCCTGTGACTTCATGCTGGCATTGGGCTTTGGCGGCGTTGATTTTGCCAGCTTGGAGGTGGTCCGATGGTGGTGTTCTTAGCAGTCTTGTACGACCGTATTTGTGCCTATATGTTTCGACAACCTTGGTGCCAGGTCAGTATTGAGATGAGGTCTTGTACAGTATTCTCCTACCCTCGATCTCACATCTGTGGTGTTAGTCCACCTCTCTCGTGTGGATGACTTTGTATCTTTCGAGAACCACGTCATGGTGCAAATGACGGCAATAGGCTTTCTCGGATAGCGTCGTTGACGATGTGCCTAGCTGTATGTTTACTACCTAGAACCTTTAGGCAACTTGGGGTGCCATGTCCTCATGAGTTGCCTTGGTTTCTTGTAACTCTTTTGCAATTGTGAGCTATTCTAGTGCTTTCTTGTAACTCGTTTGCAATTGTGAGCCGACCTAGTGCTGTGCAGTTTGATAATATTACTCAGTAGTTCTAGGAGACAATTGTATGACAATATGATGGATAATTGATTGTTTGATGAGGTGTTGTGACCTATTTGAGATTGCAATAATAATCTAGAATATTATGCTAGTATATGATGAGGTGTTGTGACCTATTTGAGATTGCAATAATAATTTAGAATATTATGCTAGTATATGAGTTGTTGGCAACTTCATTACTTTCTTGCCGTATCTTATCGTGGCTTTAATCTTGTTATATTGAAAATTTATTTAAATATTTGCTAAACCGCTTTTTCTACCAGCGATAGTGACATACGAGTGCATATGTGTCGGTGGTTAACAGTGCGAGAATACGTCAAATAGCAAAAGACGCACGAACAACAGAACAAATATTGGCCAGAGACAATACTCTACTCTTCAAATGTTCAAATTGAAGCTGTTCGTTTGTATATAGCTGTTCTTCACTCTAGAGTCAAGGTCTTGAACCCAACGAAGAGCAGAGAACGGCGGCAAAAATACACGAGAAAGAATTAATTAATCCTAAGCTAGCTAGTAGTAATTCATGGAGTAATACACAACGCAGCAGCAAAGTGCAAGCCCGATTAACCGGCCGACCATCCCAACAAGAGAAACAAAAATCCCACGAAACGCACGCTAGCTGCGCGTCAGCCGCACACCTTGCAGAGGCAGACGAGCAAGATGACGGCGAACGCCAAGCAGGACAGCCCGATGGCCACCCCGAGCACCACCGCGCTGGGCCCGCCCCTCGCGTCGGCGCCGCCGTCCGCGTCCCCGTCCCTGCCGCCGTCGTCGTACTCCGTGCTCCTCTCCGACCGCGCCGTCGCCGGCGGCGGCTGCACCGGGAACCCGTACTTGTCGCACGGCGCCACCCCCACGGCGATCTCAGCGGACAGCACCGACCTGTTGTAGCACAGCTTGCCGTTCCCGACAGCCCTGAACACCCTCAGCCTCGACAAGAACTTGGCGCTGAATGGCACCACGCCGTCGAAGTCGTTGTTCTCGAGGTTGAGGTCCTTCAGCCCCCTCATCTCAGCCAAGAACAGCGGTATGCTCCCGTTGAGCCGGTTCGAGCCCAGGTTGAGCACCTCGAGCTCGGGCAGCGTCGAGACGGTGTCCGGGATGCCGCCGGAGAGGGAGTTGTTCGACAGGTCCATGGTGGTTAGCGAGATGAGGTCGCCGATGGAGGTGGGGATCTGCCCGTTGAGGACGTTGGAGCTGAGGTTGAGGTGGGTGATGCCGCTGAGGAGGGTGAGGGTGTCGGGGATGGCGCCGGTGATGCGGTTGCCGGAGAGGTCAAGGTGGGTGAGGTTGGGGCAGTGCCAGTGGTGCGGGAGCAAGCCGGAGAGGTTGGCGTTGGAGAGGGTGAGGCTGGTGAGGTGGTCCATGTGGGAGATCACCACGGCGAGCTCGGCGGCGGAGCCGGTGGCGAGGGGGGTGTCCGCGACGGTGAGCTCGGTGAGGTTGGCGAGGTGGGAGAGCCACACGACGGAGAGGCGGTGGAGCGAGGAGGTGCAGGAGAAGGCCCGGAGTCCCGCCGCAAGCTGCTCCGGCGGTAGGAGCCGCGGCGGCGCGGCGGGGCAGTCGGAGAAGGCCAGCGCGCGGAGGGACGGCGCGAGCGCCTCGAGCACCGCGGCCGAGACGGAGGTGGTGTCGGAGCAGTTGGTCAGCACGAGGGACGTGACGCGTCGGAACGGCGGCCCCGCGTCGCAGGACGCGGCCACCGTGCCCACGGCGCCGACCGCGTCGCAGGGATCGGCACGGTGCGCGCCGAGGCCGAGCGCGCGCAGCGCCAGGAGCTGCTGCGGATCCAGCGGCGTGGCAACGGCGCAGATGAACCCGAACGCGAACGCGACAGCGACAACGAGGCGGAGGAGCAGGAGGCGAAAGGGGAGGGTGGTGGTGGCCACGCCCATGGACGCGGAGGCGGAGCACGCACACACACACACAGGGCGAGCGCGCGTGGGAGCACGAGAAAGGTTTCTCAAAGCTGAGACGAGGGAACGGAGCGGAGCGCGCGGCTTACGAGGCTTTGTCCTGCGCGCGGGGCGGGGACGGGCGCGATCCACCCGTCCGATGGACGCGCGGACGGGCGGATGGGACGTGCGGCGTTTGGGCGGCATGGAGCGGTCGCTTTCGTGGGCTGTGCACGCGCGCCTGCGACCGCAGCAGCAGCAGCTCGCGCCTCGATATCCGCGTAAGCTGGCCGATGAGTTTTTTTGGGTCTAGCTTCGTCTTTTGGTTTATATATGTTTTTAAGGTCCGGTAGCTTCAGCTTCTGACTTCTAGTTTACTTTTTATTATTATAAATTTTATTATTTTTTATCGTATTCATTTGTGTTGTCTGTGATGAGCTAATATTTTTTTTATTTTTTATTTTTTTAAAATTTAATTATACCAAATAAACTACCTTCAGCTACATTGAAATTTTAACCGCTACAGTGCAATTTTAGATAAAATCATAGCTTTTTAGCCCAATCGAGCGGGGCCTAAATTAGTTAGTAAAAGATGATATACAAAGAAAAATAGTTACATATATTTTTAGTTGAAATAATTAAATTTCATTTTTTAAAAATATATTATTTAAAAGATAATTACTATACTAAAAAATGATAAAGAAAAACCAAAGTTCAACCGAATTTAGGCTTAAGCTTCTGGCTTATTTTTGCACTATTCATAATTTCGTCTTTTTCTGAATTTTTGGCTTTTTTTGAGCTTTTTTGCCGGTTCTTTTTTTCCGTATTCGTTTGTGTTGTCTGTGATGGGCTAACAAATTTTTTATATTTTTCAATTTTTTTAAATTTAATTATGTTGAATAAGCCTCTATCAGCTATAGTATTTTTTTCAGCCAGCTACAGTGTTTTTAGCCATAAACCACCAAAAATAAGCCAAACTGAGCACCAGCCGGCCACTGCATAAAGCAACGTCTTGTCAAATGTTGCCAAGAGATTTTATTGGTTCGGTCAGTGGCCTCCTGCCACTCCATGTGAGCGGGGCTCGTTCAAAACGGCTAATGCACTGAAAGGAGGTTTAGGTGGGGCGTCCCTTAGATTGAGCTGGGCTAAAAAGATGTAAACTTATAACTGAAATTACACTGTAGCGATCGAAATTTTATTATAGCTGAAGATGGTTTATTTAGTGTAATTAAATTTAAAAAAATTTAAAAATAGAAAAAATATACTAGCTCATCACGGACAACGCAAATGAATACGGAAAAAAAGAGCCGACAAAAATCTCAAAAAAGCCAAAAGTTTAGAAAAAAATGAAATTTATGAATAGTAAAAAAATAAGCCAGAAGCTAGAAGGTGAAGCCGAAATGAGCCGGGTTCGGTCCGTTCGTTTGGACTTATATCTCGCTCGTTTCGGCTTTTGTTTATGACTTCTGACTTATTTTTTACTATTCATAAAATTTGTCTTTTTTTGAACTTTTGGTTTGTTTAGCTTTTTTACCGGTTCTTTTTTTCATGTATTCGTTTGCGCTGTCCGTGATGAGCTAGTATATTTTTTCTATTTTTAGATTTTTTAAATTTAATTACGTCAAATAAGCCACCTTCAGCTATAGTGAAATTTCGTAGCACTGATGCAATTTCACCATAAGCCATGACTTTTCGGTAAGCGCTCGGTTTTGGTTTATTTTTTTACTATTTCTAAATTTCGTGTTTTTCTGATTTTTTGGATTTTTTAGCTTTTTTGCCGGTTCTTTTTTTCCTGTATTCGCTTGTGTTATACGTGCTGGGCTAAACTATTTTTTTTAATTTTTTAAAATTTAATTATACCAAATAAATCACCATCAGCTATAGTGTAATTTCAGTCAACTACAGTGAAAATTCACCCATAAGCCACAAAAAATCAGCCTAACTGAGCACCACCTTAGATTATTCATTTATCTAGTATCTATGTCTAGATTATTTGATTCGTATTTAATACATTAAGATTCAAAGAGTATCAATTATATCTTTATTATCTATTTTATCCGACATTCGTATTTAGATTATTCAATTCGTATTCGATACATTGACACCTCTACTTTTAGCTGATGTATTCAATTAAAAAAAAGATGAAAGATGGAAAATAGGAAAAATAATTATATCTCTATAGATAACACAAAAGAAAAAAGGAAAAGAAGAAGGAGAAAAAAACTATATCAGAAAGTTAACACGCTTGAAGTAATTTTTAATTGTTAGAAGCGAAAAGCCGAAAATTTTTAATTGACACCTTAGATGTAATGAACCCAAGGTCCTTCTCAATGTCGGTAGAAGAGGCCCGTTTCATGTATGGGCCTATGGCCTTCCGTTTTTCCTTTTGTTGTACACTTTCATTTTCCTCTGTTTACCGTGCTGTACTGTCGCTCGATCAACAACACGCTGTTGTCGAACGATGTTGGCGTCCTGACGTTGATTGGATTCACTAGCTAATCACGTGCCAGATCCGGAAGAGTTTTTGTTCAGCCGCCGCAACGCGTGATACCGACTCGTATCTTGCATAATGCTTACAAACAGCTAGCTCCACGCTTCATCCATTGGGAATCTGGAATAATGTATTCGCGCTAGCTTCTTTCTCATCCAAGGACCATGTATATGTACAGATGTATCATCGCTTCATCAGGAATGGATCGAATGACCGGCCGATCATCGGTTACCTCATCGAGATCGATCACGCACGCACGCATGCATCCATATACATAAATAACACTACACACACTGACGTACGCAGACGGGTTTGTCTGCTATCAGACGAACTCGTCCTCCATCTCCTGCATGGACTTGCCGGCGGAAGCGATCTGGCGGTTGGACGTCATCTTCTCGGCGACCATCAGGCCCTTGTAGCTCCTGATCTCGGCCCGCCTCTCCTTCTCCAGCCTCTCCATCTCTTCCCTACGCTTCTGCACGCACGCCATACACACATATATAGCTGCACACACTTAGTACCTGCACTGCATTGCTAGGTATACTACTAGTATATGCAGAGATGACAAGCTCTAGAAGAACACATGCGCGGATGCGTACGTACCTTCTCTTTCAACTGCACCTTCCTCTCGGCCTTCTCCGCAGCGTTTGAAGCGTCTTTCTCGGCTGTACAACGGATCGAGTAGCAAAGATGTAAATTTGCTAGAAAAAAAATTTGTGCCCCAGCAAACTAGTGCAGAAGATGTATAGTAGTATATATATCGTATCAAGCAGTACGCAACACATGTGTATGTATACATATATGTGCATGTATGTGTGTACGTACCTTTCAAGTCTGGTCGGCGCTCTACCCTGGTCTTATTCAACCTGTTGATGATCTCATTGACACGCTTCTCGACTATCAATATACGAACCTGTTAGATTAGACAGTACATATATAACGTGAATCTGTGAGTTTCTCTTCCTCTTTCTCTGCAAAAATACATAGTAGATCGACTGGCTTTTTTTAAGCAGGAGGCTTGCCCCCAATTTCATTAACGAAACTGAAAGGGTTCTGCAGAAGTAGATCTACTAGCTGACACAAGAAAGCACCTAATGACCTGCTATAGCATCGGTGGCGCAGTTACAATTTGTGCTAACTAGCAGGTACGCGCGAGACAGGCTTTCAGGTTTGGTCGTTGTCAGCCAAATACTACACATGTGCAAGATAATATAATTAAATTCCAAAACGTACGTTCCCTATCTACTGACTGTTCATTTCCAAAATGTTTTTCCAACATGATACTAGTCCATAATGCAGAGGCTGAATGCAATAATACAGGCTTTAGCAATTTGGTCATGATTAAAATGCTACATTCAGGTGAGTGCTCTGTCTACAGACACCCTGAGCAGCACTCACGTGGTGTTTCCTGACCTCTACCCTTTTACAATCTTTTGGTTCTGCTTTCTAGACACACAATACTCCAACATGTATCACCAATGCAGGCAGTGGGGGCTATTAAATTGTGCCATAAACCAACAAGAGTAGCATAGGCTGTCATCTAAGCATTATCCCTAATGTCCACCAACCATGGAGCATTGGAGATGCTCTTAGCAACAAAGCCACTACCTCCGCTGAGGAGTGAAAGCAGTTTTTTATAAGGGTGTTGATAAACATCATTTCAAATGTTTTTTTCTAACTATCATCTAGATTTGTGACTATTGGATTAGGGATCCAACGGCCATGAATTCTCCCCCCACTTCCTCAAAAAAAAATCCCCACCTCCTAAAAAAAGACGGTCTCAAATCTGAATAATTGTTTGTAAGAAAATATCCGGATGATATCTAGACACATCCATTTCCATAATAACCTTGTAACGATCAGCAAAGTGGTGGAGGAGTACTAGTTACCATCCGAGTGTTGTGGAAGCCAACTTGGCCCACATCCATGGATGAGGCCTTCTTGAGATTAGACCAGGGAGTGTAGACCACCTCAACGTTGTTCATCTTGTTTCCTGCACGAAATGCCAGATCGATTCAAGCAGATACTAATCCAAGGGGCCCATGGAGAGCCAATAATACAGGAGGGAAAGCTGCTGAAAAGAAAAGCGAAAAACAAAAAAAGATTCCTGTAACAAGAAATGTGGCGCTGCAGCTTTGTAGGAGACGCGCGCGAATATCCGCCGACAGGTCACACCATACCCTATTTTCTTCCGTGCAGAACATAATTGGACATGTATAATGCTTTGCGAGCTAAAAAGTTTTAGGAAACCCAAGTCCATGAAATCTTGGTAGCAACTGATCTATACACCTCCGATTGCTACTTCTTTTATGTTACTTTACTCTCTCTCTTTTTCTTTTTCTTTTTTTGCACAATTCCATCGGGCACATTGCTAAAAAAAAAGGCTTTTTCACGCCAACAGTTGGATAGTTTTACTGGCGAGTTGCTAACTAGTTGCTTTAACCGGGTTACCTGTTTGGAATCCAGGAATCGAGTAGTAATATTGCAGGAATTAATTTCACATGAATTTGTACGAATCCTACGAATTTTCCTTGGAAATATTTCATACCAAACGGGTGTTTCTCTTGAGCGATACTACTGTGAGCCAAGTAAAAAATTTACATGATAAACTATACTTTTTTTGATAGGGCTTTGATACGTACGTACCTTGAATGGAATGCGCTTTTACGAGCTGTGCGCAATCCTCTAACAGGCCTTCGCTGATGCTATCGATCGACTCGCCTTTCTTGAGCCTCAGATAGACGTGCGGCGAGGATACCTTGTCCACATGGAACCTGATAAGACAGCAGCCAGCAATATATAATTTACCAACATGTACATTATTATACTTCAATTTGGCGAACATGATAAGCAAGATCCACTTCTAACTAACTTTTCCAGTATAATAAGAACTCCAATTATGCTCTGAAGCAGGTATCGTCCAGAGTAAAATTATACAGGTCGTAAGACTCCAAAACGGGGTCCCCTAGAAAGACAGATTTTTTCTTCTTTCGAGGGGATAAAATGGATAGATAGATAGATAGATAGATAGCAAACAAAAGGCTGTGATGGCAGTAGTACGCCAGTACTAGCTAGCGCAGGCGATGACGATAGACGTGCATCTTGTCGAGCAGTTATGTTCCATGGTTTTGTTCGCATCTTGATAGTTTGGTAGTTGGGGCGTTGGAATGTCCCCACCAGCCTCGTCAAGGCCGAGTCACGCGTCAATCCGCTTCCTCCATCTTCGGTTCTTCTTCTCCTCCCGGTCTCTCCTGCCCTCCACAGTAACCGCGATTCCACCGGCCGGCCGCGACATGCATGCCACATGCTAATACTCGCGCGCACATGTACGCGGTCACCGTTATACTCTCGTCTACATGTACGCACCTCGAACTAGAATTCTAGCGAGAGCATGTATTATCGCCAGAGACGATCCATCTCCAAGAAGCGGAAGAGAGGAGGAGAAATCAAGAAGAATGGGCAAATGCACGAACGTACCAGACGTCCTCGGGGAGGCCGTACTTGATGAGCTCCTCGTTCTCGTTCTTGTCGGCGCCCATGTAGATGGTGTAGTCGCCGGCGTCCGGCCGCGCCTTGTAGTAGAACACCATTGCTGCCCGCCCGCCTGCCAATTACCGAACTCTTCTTCTTCTGCTTCTTCAGGCTCTCCTCTGTCTTCCTCGCAGCAGCTAGCTCGGCTCAGCTCAGCTCAGCTCAACTGAACTCATCAGCTACTCATTCAGGTATAGTTTTGTCGCAACAGGAAGCATAAGCGGAGAGGAAGAGAGAAGGACGGAAGCGAGCGAGGAGAAACGGCACAGCGACGAAACAGGCGATGGCGCGGCGCGGGTGGGGTATAAAAAGGCGACGAGGGGGGCCGGGGTCTCCTACTCTCGTGGTTAAAAACGGCCAAGGCTGCGAAGGTCTACTCCAAGGGGTTGGGTCGCCACGTGGAAACACGATGGATTTTATTAAACTAATGCGATTGGGAGACGGGAGGGGCCTTATCCTCGCCGCTTTTGCCCCCTCCCACTCTCGCTTTCTTTAATTGACTCCTCTGCTTTGCTTTACTTAACCGGGAACGAGTCAGAGAGCCCCTGGTAATCACACACTGATCTGTCTCTGACATGGCCGATATAGGCTCCATTCATTTCAGTTTATAACTTATTTTTTATAACCTCATTTAAACAAATAAATATTATAACTTCTTCGTCACTGTTTTGAAACAGTTTATCGTTATGAATTTTTCAAAATTATTTATTAGTATTTGATTCATTCGTATAGTCTCTCGTGGTGGTAGGAGCAGAAATAATCAATCATATTTATAAACCATCAGAAGCAACTGAGAAAAAACACAACCATACTTCTTTTGGCCGTGTTGACTTAAATAATTTTTGCATAACTGCCTGCCTAAATCCTATTAGGCGGTGTCCTAAAAGCGCCGTATCTTTGGCGAAAACGACGTCCGTTACGGCCGATTCCAACGAAAGCTGGGACCCAAGCGCTTTTCAGGCCATTTTTTCAACTTTGGAACGTGCCTGTCCACCACTCTCGTTCGTTCGTCCATTCCCGGTGATTTCCGTGCGTCGCGGTTAATTTGCCACCCAAAAGTACATAGAAAGCGCGCACGTCTGGGAAAGCAACCGGGGGTGAGGTGACCCGACTGATTCGCCCGGAACGGTGCAGATGGCCACGCAGACGAAAAATTCTCGCCAGTGGGTTTGTGTACAGACCAATAAGATACCGATACGTGTCATAGAATACTGTAACAAATACTGCTTAATATGATAAATAATACTGAAGCAGTACTGTAGCACAGAGAAATACGGAGGGACCACCAAAAATGCTTTGCTACAGTGGTTTTTATATTATAGTTCTTGCTACGGTGTTTTAGACACATGTCAGTGTCCCGTTAGCTTGTTACACACATGGGTTTGTGTCACTGTTACACAATGTAATTTCTCCGCGCGAACAGGGATTCGCTCATTGGATGCGGCCTAAATACACATGTCCAATGGTCGTGCCGGATCAGCACGTCATAGGCCCAATCCAGCCACGATCCGTTTAGGCACGGCAAAGAAATAGATCGTGTTGTGTCGGCCCACAGGTCGAGGTGTGAGTCCAGACATGGCCCACGATCGTGCCGTACCGGCATGGGTATGGTTGGGGTTTAACGGGCCGTGTCGGAACGGTTGGCCCGTTAAGCCGAGAAAAAGAGAAAAAAATTCAGGAAATTATAAAAAAATTACACAAAAATATAGAAAATTGTAGACATTGTTAATCATCAAGATAATTATTTTTAATGACATAATGAGCTTTATCAACTTGTGTAAATTACATGGATAGCTACTTCGTTAAAAACTTTACGAAGTAAAAACTCAACTTGAGAAAATCTTGGTAAAGAAAAAAGAGTACGGCCTATAAAGCTCACTAATGACTACATCTGAAGAAAAATATTGAAAATCCTATTCATTGCTATCTAGATACAAATTCTCAAAAGATTCTTCTAAGTCTCTATTCTCTGCGGTACGTTGGAGTCTTGATTTAGGTTGTTCCTAGTCTTTGACAGCTAGAAGGATTTCGACCATCTCGTTCGAGAGACTTATTCACCGCTCCTCGATTATTCTTCCATATAGACTGAAAAGTGACTCTGAGGAGACCGTAGAGATAGGAACAGTCAACACATCTCGTGCTAATATAGATAGCACTGGATATGTTACTTTCTGAGTTTACCACCACGAGAGTATGTTTAACTCTTGCTTGAAACTGACGCTATCACTGTTGAGATAGCTTGATAGGTCTCTGGTGCTTTACGACCTTCCTCCTCCTGACTAATATGTACCTGCATAAGAATCTCTAGAGGAAGAACAAAAAATCTTGCCCCATTACATAGTCCCGATAGAGATGCTAGGGACTATCGGGGGTCTTTCCAAATGCACAGATCCAAACTTATTTTCGTATTTCTCGTATACCTTATATAATTTATCCTTAACTACTCTATAGTATGTACAACAAGTATGTATAACAATCTAAACCGGTAGCATCACTTAAAAGTTATAATACATTTATAAATTCTTGGAGTTTGACCCTAAGATCCAAAACAAAGGCGAATACATATAAAATAGGAATTTCCCTTCAATATTTTAAAAACTTTGTTTTCATGGCAACTGCAGCATCTCGTAGTATATGATCGTTTTCAAAAGCCTTTAGGTGAGTAGCAATTTCAAGAATGTTATGAACAATTAAATGAGAGGTTGGGTAGTATATTCTAGAAAACAAAGTGTAGCTTTACGAAAAAGATCTAAAAAGAAAATATTTTCTTACCAACAACCCAATCATTCTCAGTAAGCTCAGGGTCTCTAACTTGGATTCTACTACAAATTGAAATAGTAAAGTACAATTAACTTACTATTGAATCGACAAATAATAGCAAAAAATTGAAATAAGACAACACTATTACCTCTTCTACAGCTCTCAGAAAATTCTTTGAAGTTTTTTGAATTTTCTTAATTTCGCACGAATTTCTTACTAATTATGCCAAATTTGCGTAAACACTACCAGATTTTTTCACAGCTAAACAAAAAGACGATAGTCAGGTTTGAGGTGTGGAGAATGAAGGCTGGATGCCCTCGATTTATAGGAAAAAATTCCAATCTTTTTTTTGAATTTTTTGCTATTTTTTCGAATGTTTTACACCCCAACGGACAAATAAAGGCTATTTTCACCGGATTAGACCGTGTCGTGCCGTGCCGGCACGGCTAATTTACGTCTGTTGGAGCCCGGCTGGACCGGACCCGCCCACCCGGACCCAGACATAGCATAGTCCACCGGACCATGCCGATACAGCTTACCAGTTAGACTGGCCGTGTCGTGTCTAGATTCGGGCTACAGTGATAGGTTATGGACCGGCACATTAAGATCTGGCCTATTGGACACCTCTAGGCCGAAAGATGCAGGTGAAAAGCGAGGGCCCGGCCCTCAGAACCGAGGGAAAGGACTTCGACGCCGCGGCACGGGACGGAACGCTGGCCGGCCGTCCAAAGCAGCGCGCCGTGTCTGCCGTCTTTATACGTGCGGATGATACCGCCTAGGCCCATGCCGGCCGTGCGATTTGCTTTTATCCACTCTTGCGATTCTTATGCTTTTTGTAAGGATAAAAGTTTGGATAGAAGAAGCAACTCAGCAAGGGTCCGGCCTCGTCCATAGAAACGAAGTCCCATGTGAAGAAGAGAAAAAAAAAAGACGCACGACTTGAGAAAATAAGGGGAACGGAAAAGAGAAGGGGGAGATGAAGATAGCATGCATCAGCTAGCAGATCAGAAGACTGCCAATAACGAGACCCACGTGAAATGGAAAAATCAGAAAAAGACAGAAAAATAAAAGAAAGAGTAAATTATATTTTGTGTCGGGTAACTTGTCTCTTATTTCATTGTATGCATTTTCACTTTGCACTAGGGTGGACTAAATAAAATTTTACTTTGCACCAGTAGATCAAATAAAATTTCACTTTACGGCCAAACGAGGTTAGATTAGGGCAAAGTAAAAGTACACGTTAAACCTAATACAAAGTGAAATAAATGATAAATCATTCGTGCAAAATATAATTTACTCTAAAAATAAAAGGATTAGGAAAGGGCACCAAAAGCTAACCCGTCATGGGTACGTTCATAGGCGTTTCTGATGATGTGCAATAAGTGGGTACGATCGTGTCATACAGTGGAGGTGCCTTGGCATTGCATCTAGATCCATTTCGGACTTTCGGTGATTACCCGTGACAGGATAAATCTTGCGTTCCAAATTTCACTTGTGGACAACGCTGACAAGTGATGACGGCCGGGGCAACCACACTTTTCAAAACTTTTACCCCCCATCCATCTCAACAATCAGATTCGATTTGATGGACAAGGCTTGGAACAATTCGTAGGGAAACTAGTTGCAATCAATCCCATACATGCATGCATAACGGAAAGACTAGTTTGGACAATATTATTCACGGACTGTATTCACAAGATAATGAACTGCACAGTATGCAAGGTGACAATTCAGAACAGATGCATCAATACTTCATTTCGTACAGAAGGGGTGATTGATAAGGTCACAAATGAAATACAGATCCATATGACAATATACAGGCATGAAAGACTGCATATTTGGGTCCGGTTGCTGTGGAGATGGTGCATCATGACCTAACAGCAGCCTGATGATCTTTGGGTCCGGTTGCCACCCACCACATCGACAGTGTCAGGCACGTACCTTCATGAGAACAGTTTTAAGATCAGCGCACCACTTTCAGTAGTTGCAACTTGCAAATAAACATGATGGCATGCTTACGAAATGAAACGTATATTGAAGCTTTCAGTCACACTGCATGAAACAAAGTCATCCATGCACTAACTACAGTATATGTCATGAAAACAACAAATAGTGGAGAGCAAAGACCAACAGGGAAAAGGCTACCACTTATCAAATACCAATATACCATTGTATCAATATGTATCTTAAGCAATAGTAAATCCTCTAGCTATGCATATTGAACAAAGAATACTGAGCAAAAGGATGTGCTTACAATTCTTCTTCTGGCTCATTTTTCAGCGCATTCTTTACAATGCACTGAAAAGCGTCTTCCACATTTGTTCCTTCTTTGGCAGATGTCTCAAAGTAAGGGATGTTTCCTTTTGAGGCGCACCAAGCTTTTGCCTTTTTCTCAGAGACCTAAGATGGCAATAGATAAGCCCATTAACAGTCCATGCCTTAGGAAATAGTTTTGAGAGGAAATGAGTTGTTATAATTACCACACGGCTGTTGCCACCATCGATATCAACCTTGTTTCCCAGTAGAACAAAAGGGAAGTTATCAGGATCAGATGGGCTAGCCTGACAAGTTGGATTTGAAGGTGAGACAGAAATCAAAGCTCACTGGACCGTTAACACACTATAAGCAACAAGAGATTTTCACCTGAATTAGAAATTCCTCACGCCAATTGTTCAGATTATCATATGATTTTATAGAATTAACATCATAAACTAGGACGCAACAATCTGCTCCTCGATAGAATGCAACACCAAGACTTTGAAACCTTTCCTGTCCAGCAGTATCCCATATCTGCAGATATAGATTGTTAAAATATAAAATGTCATAACTCAGAAAGCAGCAGAAGAGCTAAGCATATTCAAATGGCAAAATAAAAGTCAAATCATAACAGTACTTATTTAGAGCTTCAACAAGCACAGGCTTTCAGGAAAGTGGTACATATTGTCAGTGGTAATTCCATCTCCGTATTCTTACTGTTCTGAACTTCCGATAGAATACATAAATTGCGCACAAGAGGATATTGGAGAACTTTGTGATTCATTAAAAAAAATAATGTGCACAAGAGAACATTGGAGAGCTTTCCATTCATAAAAATGGAAACTAAACTGACATATGGGAAAATCACAATCTTTATTTTGCATTTTTGTAGTTCTTTTATAAAGGAGGGAAACCCCTAGCTCCCATTTACTAGAAATAGAAACCAACTCAAATGTATAGCGTATTTTATAAGCATAACTGCATTTCCTGGACCTGTATGCAGGCATCTTTGGTCAAGCGGGTCCCGTTAGCAGAGGGATAGATTATTCCTCCAACAAGCTTATTGTTTTAAATTGGTGCTTTCTACCATGCACTAAAGTCTAAAAACAACTGCAATGCCAGCTTCCAGAGATTGTACAATGACTGCACTTCTAGCTATCTGTTTGACTCTTTGACCCCTACATGACATTTAAGTGGGGCATTCCTTCTAAATAGAAAGACTTCACTACTTGCTACACTGACAAATTCCACAACCTCCCACTGATCTTAGGAAAAATTACAGCAAACAAATCAACAATGTCCGAAACATTACAGCAAGCAAATCAACAATGTCCAGTAATCCAACAGCACTAAACGTTTCAGACTAAGGAAGTGAAATTACACAAACACCTAGAGAATTCAAAAAGGCAGTTTTAAAGTACTATTATCCACGCAACTTTAAGAGTATGATGTGCACTAGCTGTCACATATTCCAAGCATGAAAGAGGGTACCTGCAAAGTGAAGAGCCTGTCCTCGAATTGTACCTCCTTCGTGAGGAAATCCGCTCCGATGGTGGCTTTGTACTGGTTGCTAAACTTCTTGTTCACATATCTGAATTACATCACAGCTCAAGAAAACACATAGAAAAGAAAGCCTATATGAAACAGAACAAGAATCGCAACTTTATGACAAGGGGAGCAAGTAATCCGAAGCAACTAGTCCACCGCAACCCGAATTACAGGATACTGGTTCATCAAGGAAGTCTTCCCGACCCTGGATCGCAGGAAATCACCAGAGAGGTAAGCAAAAGGAAAAAAAAAATCGAACAATACAGATAGAAGGAGAAAGATCCGAATCACCCACCCGCTGTCGCCGAGGATGATGACCTTGAGGAGCGTGCGGCGTCGCGATGCCATCGGGATCTACCAAGGCTCGTGCTCCTCGCGCGCTGGAGGGATGGAGGAGAGGGGGGGTGGAGAGAGAGGAAACCCTAAGCTTGCGTTTGCTGCCTTGCCGTCGCGATGGAGGAAGGGGGAAGCGTTTGCCACCGGGACCACAGGGATGGACGCGTAGGATCTCCACCGGTTTGACCGGGAACTTTGCGCGAAACGGTTCGATCCTTGGTGATTGGTGCAAGTGCAACCACCATCGGCTGCCATCGAGCAAATACACATGTTTGTTTCAATATCCGTGCAGATTAAGCAATCAAAGGTTCAATTTTTTAGATTAACGATTCAGACTAAAATCTGGTTGAAAACTGCGGTGCGGTTCGTGCCCCGAAGTTTGGCATTTTATGCTTAGTTTTGCTTTATAGTGTTTTATAATCTATGCTTAAATTGTTAATGGGGATAGCATATGAACATGTTTGAACTTAGATTTAAATTATTGATACTCTTTTGATATTATGACTGTTATGCTTTAGTTTCCTAATATTATGTTTCAATAATTGTACGATGTTGTATTTAAGCCATGAAGGATGTATGTATTAAATCTGTTAATCTGGCTAATAATCACTTATCGCATAATAAAACTTGATTGGTTGATAACTTTGCGTGAGCTATATTATAATACCCCTTTAGTATAATTCTTATATCACTATTACCTTATCATTATTCCACATCTCTCTCACGTCAGAAACTACGTCTCTCCATTTTCAACCCTACAACTTCTTTTCACTTCTCATAACTGTATCGTAGTCTTATGCTCGCCATCTCCTAGTTTACTTAAATTCATACTATATAATCTGTACATGATGTATCAGTTATCTTATCACCGTATTATCATCCCATATCATCCTCATATCGGGAATTATATGTCTTCATTTTCAACCTTAGCAAATCCCCTCACATTTCCTAATTTTATCTTAACTTTCTCTTAGTTCCTTAAATTCACACCATATAACATGTTAGTAATATAACGGTTACGCGGTCTGAGATTATCCACATATAGGGGAGATTTTCACCCACCTGGTAATGTACGGGGGGCCGTATACTTTCGTTACTCAGGATATTACACCCCGTCAGCGGTTATACAGTCGAGAACGATGGCGTGCCTGACTATTCTCGTATAACCGGGTATGTGGGAAGTAATCGTCAGTGTCGTTGCCACAACTTGCTAAATAACAATTATTCCAATTGACCATATGACGGTTACCTGGCCTGAGGTCATCCACACATAGGGGAGATTCCCACCCGTCTGGTAACGTACGGGGGGCATACACTTTCGTTACTTAGGATATTACACCCCGTCGGGGTTATACAATCGAGGACGATGGCGTGTCTGACTATTCTCGTATAACCGGGTATGTAAGAAGTGATCGCTAGTGCCACCGTCATAACTTGCTAAATAACATTTACCTTTAATGCCACTGTTCATATGATCTTTATCTCCAATCTATATCAGTGTTTTCGCTAACTTAGCTTCTTTGCACATAAACTATATCAATTGTTTGCTTGTTTGCTTTGTTTGTCCTTTATATATCTTGCTTGCTTACTTGACTTTTTCTCGTGTTACAACTATTGTTGGGTACTTGCTGAGATTTTCAAATATCACGCTTGCTCTTTTCATTCTCAGGTAAAACGCCAGTGAAGTGATATCATCATGCATGAGTGGAAGCACTCGAGTTTTCAGCACTTTGGTTTGCCACTATTTGTTCTTTATTCGTCCTTTATTTAGTTAGAAGTGGACCGGTCCCATATTTCAAATATTTATTTCAGTTTCTGTTGGTTCACTATTAAAGTAATTTTTTAGTTTTAATTTTCTCGTGATTTCTATTATTATTTTTATTATTTATTTTTCACTTTGACAATAATATTTTATAATAGTATCTCATATCTGTATATGGGATGCTACAAACAGTTACTGGACTCGCCGGTCGGGCCAAGGCACCGAAAATTCCGGTGGCAGCCACGCCACCCCCGGCCGGCACGTCCGCCCTGCCTGCTAGCGGTGGTGCGCCTGCTCATCCTGTCCATGCCGGTCTCACCGCCGGCTCCCTTGGCGGCGCGCCTGCCGGCGCCGGACGTCTGCGCGTCCGTCACCATCTTCACCGTGTCGGCCGCGCTGCTGGTGTACTCGCTCCTCGGCGCGCTGAATTCGCAGCTCGTGTGCTCGGTGATGGCTCCCGTCCCGTTCCCCGACCCGAACTCCATCCTCCTGAGCCGCCTTGTCTGATCCGTCGTGCCGCCCCCCGATGTCCGCTGCATCGCGCTCTGCCCGGGCGCCACGCCGGCGTTCAGGTCCTCCACAGACAGCTCGCCCTCCAGGTACATTGTTAACTAGCACATTGTGAGTTTATATTCAGAATGCGATGAAGTTTGGCAGGAACCTGGGTCATCCGCGGGCGAGACCGCACGGTTTGGCGCACGGCAGCGGCGGCGCATGCGATCAGCTGCGCCATGTCGTACGCGTCGTAGTTGGTCTCCAGCCTCGGATCAATCATCTCCTC
This sequence comes from Bonia amplexicaulis, assembly GCA_036346245.1. Lineage (NCBI taxonomy): Eukaryota > Viridiplantae > Streptophyta > Magnoliopsida > Poales > Poaceae > Bonia > Bonia amplexicaulis. The sequence continues at coordinate 15,961,400 of CM070737.1, read as the reverse complement.
GTCGTTTTCTTCCTCCACAGCTTTTGTCAGCAGGGGCCTCGCCTGTTGAACACTCGTTGCATATGGCAGATAATTACAATGTCACTGAATGTTACGGTGTGTTTCAAGTTTCAACAGAACATGGAATGGCAGCATTGGATTATAAATAATCACGTGATGTTCAACACTTGAGGCCACTTACCCATGAAACCAACGTCTCAGGTTGATAAGCTGAAGATGTCATGGCAGGTTTCCTCCCGGTGATTAGCTCCAGAAGCATTACGCCGAAGGAGAAGACGTCCGACAAGATCGCTTCCGGATATACGTCCTTACCTTTTGAATTTCGTCACGAGAATTGACTTTTCGAGATAAAGTATTTTGTGACTGAGCAAGGTCCCTATCATATGGGAATCATTCCACTTCGGTATCATATGGGAATCATTCCCTATCATATGTGTTCTAATGAAATGGAAATTACCTACTGTAAAAAAATTGTTTGTTACAATATGTAAAGTGCCTCAATTGGTCAAATGTATTGAAAGGATGTAAGGTGAAGTTCATTTTGATTTGAACGTAAGTGTACTACACGTCCACAGTTCTTGCATCAGTGCATCATACACTGTGGTGCATGTAGTTGAAAGAACTGTACACACTACACAGCATCAAAAAGACAAGCATCTGCATCTCAACTGCTTGGTTTCTCCATTTTAGTAAGTTGCAAGCTCAATAGCTACTTATGCTCATTTAAAATTGTTTTAAAAATTGGATCCGTCCGTGCCAAATCCTTCATTCTATCTCCTATCCACTACAACTACCTGGTCTTCACTTGGTTTATCTTCTTTATTGTGATCGGATCAAGTCAGACGGTCATGTACTTCTGCTTAACCCAAAACATGGTGACATTATACTACTAAATTTTCTTAAAATCTTGTAACGATTTTGTTTTATATTACTTTAATTTCCTAATAAGAAGTTGCTATGTCAAGACGTTTGCAAAATAATCAGAAATTTGGTTTGAAAAAATGAAACTAACATATCAATCAGAAACCTGGTTTAGAAAAACAATTTGACATATATATAGGGCCTGTTTGGTTCATATACTAAGGTTGCTAAAGTTTGCCACAATTATTTTGCCAAATTTGACTATGGTTAGGTAATCAAAATTCAAGCCCTACTTTGGCTAGCAAAAGGGAATATTATCACACTTTTTTTAGTCATTGACACATGGGATCCAGTTGGTAGAAAAGGAATTTAGCCACAGGTATGGATACAAAACAAACACACACCTAACTCGGTCAAACTTGTCTAAGAGTGTGGCAAAGTATAGCAAGGTTTGGCTACAAACCAAACAAGCCCCTAGTATTAACCAATAATTTAGCATAGTAGAATACTTGCTGATGAGTGATGACCTGTTCTAAAGTGTGACTAGGAAGCTCTAATGCTGCAGATCAGATGATCCCATTTTTCTTAGTTTTGTTTCAGAAATTCCAAAGAAAATAGAAAAGCTGTCTTAAGCAAGAACAGTTGTAGTAAGTGACAAGACTGATCATATAAAAACTCCCAACTGAGTCCCAACAATGAACACTGGAATCATGTATGATCTTAATGGTGTACATTTCAGTGGATGAATAGGTCTGGTATAGCAGACTAGCAGCAGTAAAGTTGCTCAGACAGCAAGACATCACCAAATTCAAACTTAAGAAGATCACACCAATATCGCAGCAAACCCAATGGAGCAAACACCATGGAACTAAGAACACCAATGGAAAATGGTGACTAGCTTAACAGTGGCTCGACAACCATCTTGATTGAAAATATGGAATGCCTGCATGGAGTGGATGAGGCAAGGACACACAGAGCTTTATGTGAAAGAATTATGAATGGTTCCAATTGATATGGACACAACCGTTTTGTACTGAATAACTGGATATTAATACCTCTTGCTTACTGGGTCTGTTCTAGCTATATGTTAGCCAGAATCCTGTAGGAAATAATTCCAGAAGGTAAATAAATCCATGTTGCAAAGTCTCTCAAACTCCAAAGGAAAGGGTTGCAATCGGGAGTTTCTAGTGCTAGAATACCATCTATTTCATAAACCGGTACCAGAAGAATATAGGAGGCTTCACATACCTAATGGAGCCTAAACATATCCTTTGGCTGACACTTCTATATTATGACTTCCAACAAGAGAATATAATAAATAAAACCTACCTCATGCACTAACAACAGCTGATGGGAAACCCAATAAAGCAGAGATCTCAGCTGTAAAAAATGTTGTGTGCAGTTGATAGATCTTAAGGTAACACATCCAGTGACTTGTGGTTTCACTTCATTTATGCTTCATTGAAATGGGGCAGTGGATAATTGCGATGACGATACAAAAGCATATAACGTGTTGCGAATAGAATGACAAAAAAATGATGTTTACACTTAGCAAGATGAGAGCCAATTGATGTTCCATCAAAATGGAGCTTCGCAAGCTCTACTAGTCAACTTAAGGACACTGTAAGGCCAGAAAACATACAAGGGAATTTGACAAGGAAACAAAGCACATAAACAGAACACATCAGTGTGGTAATTCAAGACTAACTAGGCTGAACACAAATTAAGACATCAAACCCAGCCAGCATTCACGGAATATATTAGGATATTCAACACGTAGAAGTAACCTAATGTGTTCACAGGCCAAAAACAATGAACTCCAGAAGTCCTAATCCTATATGTGAAACAGAAATAGCACCGCGACTAACAAACAAAGACTATGAAACTCAAATGCATAAATATGAAACTATAAATCAGATCTCATGTGCAATGTTCACCAAGACGCTAGGCGCTAGTTGGGCGTCAGACCGGTGCCTACCATGCGCGCGGCAGGCTAGGCGGGAGGGTGGCACCTAGGCACCGCCTAGACCCCATTTTTAGAACACTGCTCATGTGAACTGTCTAGAATATCAATCTCAATAGAGCTCTCAATTTAAGCAGCTCTATTCAAAGTTTCAGACTTCAAAGTCTATTGTCATTGGCCTGTTTTGCAGAAATAACCTGTACAACACCAGTCTACTCAACCCAAAATCAATCTTAAGAGTTAAGAGTGTCCTTGATTAATACCTTATCTTACAAGAATGATTGTTCTCCTTTTCATATTCCCCCAACCAAACCCGGTTAATCTCAATGTCATACGTGAAATAATTGTTACTCTCTGACAGGAAAAATCGTAATCACCGTCAAGCAGCTCCTGTTACATGTTAACACAGAAAACTGCATCCTACAGCTAGGTTATTCTGACATTTCAATTCAACATCCAGACAAGCTAGCTAACATGCCGCTCTCCTGAACAGTTCAAACTCCGATCCAAGCAGTGTTTATAGCATCAATAGCATCTCTAGCTCACAGAGAAAGATCCGATCGTCACTATGTTTGCAAATCCCAGAAGGACATGGCATGACTAACTAAACATAACAAAGATGGCCACACTACACTCCCGCCCAGAGGCCAAAATGTTATCTCTTTCTTTGTTGAAAACACAAGTCCAATCCGTTCACATCAATCCCCATTGCACCTGGAACATAAACAAAATCACACAGCACTACTTTTCACCCCCAAATTAACCAAATCAAGCATCTCAGGTTTCAACAACTGAAAAGACAACAAGTCATTACACCTTATTCGTTGGATCCCGCACAACAGTACAGCATTCCAAAATATTCAGTCTGATTAAAACAGTACGAGCACAAACCGAACGGAGATTCCATCTCCCCAATCGAACCCAGGCCGACGGCTCGACATCCACCGGAGGCGGCGCTCACAGGAACTTCCTGTACGGCCTGCCAGCGTCCTCATCCTGCATATGCTGCAGCCAGACAAACACAGACACGAACGCACACAAAATTGCCTTAGGATCTGGATAAGAGGGTAATTAGCGAAAAGTTCTTCGAGGGATCGAGGAAACGCGTGCTTACGAATTCGCGGACGATGCCCTTGTAGACCAGGATGGGGACGGCGAGGCCGAAGAGGCCGACGACGGCGAGGCTGCGGCGGGTCCAGCGGAAGTTGAGCTCGAGGTTCTCGCGGCCGGCGTTCCACTCCTCGATCCACCGGTTCTTGTGCACCTCCATGCCGCCACCCATCTTCTCTCTTCTCTTCGATCCGCAGCCTCCTCTTCTTCTCCGATGTGAGATGTTGCTGGTCGCTCGCGGAGGATTGGTCTGGCTTGGTTTGGGCAGACGGCCGCTTCTCTCGTCTCTACTGGTTTAGGAATTAGGATGACTAGTCAAGTGCCCGTGCGTTGCAACGGAAACCCCTACTCATGCGCAATGAAGGCATTGCACTGCCTGTGTTGTTAAAAAAAACTAAATCTTTTACATTGAAACTAAGTTTTAACACAACTATAATATACACAGAATATACATATGCACACACATGGAGGGAACATACACGGGAAACACACACACCCACAAATAGAGGGATTCTTGAAATAACAATCTGTTGTGACTTGCTGAATTGAGTGAATTCTAATATCAAAGCCAATTGTTAAATTCATCAACAGAACAATTTAGGCACTGTACAAACTTGAGCAACTCAAATCATCATGCTCGCTTTGTATATTACCATGTTAGAGAGAAAAAATGACAACAAGTTCCTAGCAAACAAATGGAGAACAAGAAAGGAAATAAAGAACATCTGATGGTGGAGTGGTTATCATTTTTTTTTTCGTGCACTGGACTCAACTGGTCCTCAGTTTCTCAAAAAGAATGATGAATAGAAGCTAAAAGTGAAATAATAGAAAATACAACAATACCCTTAACATTCCCGCAAATGTAAGGCATATGTAATAGTATTGCATTTGAAAGGGTTGACATTAAAATAGGGTAAATCTAAAGTCCAAGTCCGAGTCTTGAAGTGAAAGCTACTTCACCAAAGAATTGAAAATTTTCAAATTTAAATTTATAGATCTGTCAAGCTAAATGGAGCTCCTCGATGAATTAAAATGATAATCGTGACTCTACAACAAGTTAAAGTACCGAACAAGACCGGAAGAACCTCGGTGATGGTAGACAAGTCATCGCTTCCTTCCGGATCGCATCATGAAGCTTTCACTAATTGATTAACACACAATCATCTCCTCATCCGGTGGCACAAAACTCGATCTTGGCATACCGGGAGGCCTTTCGAGCTTCAACACCTGCGTCGAACTTGGCTCGTTCAAGGCCATCCATGGATGGCACAATTGTCATAATCTCCAATATTGGTGCATTCTTGAGCGAAGCTTAACCAGCCCAATCCACTCTTGCTCTCATCAATGTACTCCATCCTAAGCGCCCGAGATGCCTCACCATTACCCCTTTACCACCCGAACACTATGGTATGCTCCATCGTCACTACACTGTCTCGCTTGCACCGCGATGGTCGAAACAACAAGCAACCACATCGTTAGCATTGACATCATTATATTGCGGTAGAATTACCAGACGATATATCTCACCACGACAGATACGAGAGCTCATCCACATTCGGCAATTTGCAAGCAATGGAGCAATGGATAAAGCACCTTCTTCCTCCTCTCTATTATGCATGCCAACCGCCTCACCTTGTCTAGCGGCACCTTTGACCACCCTCAAAGACGTGCAAATTGCTTCAAGTTATTAATGACTCAAGAATTAGATTCGACACACAAAATTACTTTACCAGTACCGGATCAAGAATATATGTGATATACCTCAATGCACCAAATAATGTGCAAAGAAAGAGTGATAAGTAAAGGATAAGTAGTATGATGAGGATCAAACATGTTAGAATTTAGTAGCAATGATGCAATGCAATAACAAATATGAAATGGAATACATGGCTCACAATGTTAGGTAGTTATCCTTGAGTAGGCGATTGTTTATGACACTAAACACCAAAATCGTGCACCTTGTACACCGTGAGTAATAGCGGTAAGCAAAAAATAATCATCACTCTTGATGACAAATGTAGCTAATTAAGAACGTAATAAGTGGTATGACAGTTGGATATTTGCTTGTGCATTACTATTAACTCTCATGGTAATACCGATGCATCTCGCATCTATCTAATTCAGTTGATTCATTCTTAAGTACTAAGCATACGAACTTCATACGAAAACTAAAATGTGATATACCTTTGGAACAACTGCTTCCTTCCCATTCATTTGGAACACATTCTCCTGCAATTTCAAGTTTCCAAACCAACAAAAGCTTAGTGAAAGAATTTTGTAGTAGGAATATGTTAAGAGAATAAAATATGAAATATTGTTTCACTTGAATGAAGACAAGATGTGATAATTTTAGATATAACAGTCTGAGAAGAAATAAATTTTACTGCAGATGTCATATTAAGATATGAGCAAATAAATTTCTTCTCCGAGCGACTCCAAGCAAGTATCCTTCAACCAAGTAAAGTCAAACCCACAAAATATATCTTGATAATTTTATCGAAAAAATGGAAACCGATGTGTGTTGACAATTCTCCGAAGCAAAGATGGCGAGCTTGTCGCACTGGCCCGGGTGGGCACGAGCGGTCATGCCGCCCGAGCGTGAGGGCGATGGTAGAGCGGTGTAGACGGTGGTGAAGATGGCAATGGTCCCAAAGATGAAGAGGGTGACGATCCATCCGCCGGTCTTGGAGAGGTCGGCCTCGGCGATGGGCTCGCCCGATGCTCACGGCGTCATCCCGATAGCAGAGGCCACTCGTAGTCCCCGCCGACGGTGGTAGTGGAGAAGCGGAGGAGGAGGAGGCGGCGGTGGCGCAGAGGAGCGAGGAGGAGGCGAGGCGGGGAGGAGGAGGCGAGGCGAGGCGAAGGAGTGAGGAGGAGGAGGGCAGGCGGAGGAGGGGAGGAGGAGGCGGGCGGGGTGGGGAGGAGGCGGCGGAGCGGAGGGGGGGGGGAGGCGGCGGGATGCGGAGAAGAGGAGGAGGAGGCGGCATGGCGGAGGAGGAGGAGGAGGAGGCGGTGGAGGGAGAGAGAGAGAGGAGGCGGCGGCGGGAGGAGAGGCGAGGCGGCGGGCGGATGAGGAGGGAGGAGGCGGGCGGAGGAGGAGGAGAGGGCGGCGAGAGCAGGGAGTTGGGGAGAACGTGGGAGGCAAGACACGAACCGTGAGGCGGGATGGAGGGGCCACATGTCGGTGTCGGTCAGAGATTTTTCTCGAGAAGGGTGAGAGGTCGCATCAACCACCAACTCCTTCTTTTATAATAAGAAAGATTACGCCGAACATACCGTGTCGAGCGATTTGGTGATGGGCCGTGTCAGGCCGGACCGCTCCAAAGCACCCGGCTCCGCAGGCCCATCTCCTTTAGCCACCTCTAGCGCTTTCCAAGCCAACAGGTGTTGCCTCCTCGAGTCAATTCCTCCACCCTCCACCCCCGCCTCCTTCCTCGTCCGGTCGAGCTCTCCGCGCCTCAGCCAGCAAGCCCCACCAAACCCTAGCCCTGGGTCTCCCTACCCACCGCGAGATGCGCCGCCCGCTCCCCCCCGCCAAGCGCTGATCCTCCGCCGCCGCAGCCGCTCCTCGTCCGCCGGCATGGGCCGCTACGGCCTCTTTCGCGCCACCCCCGCCGGCGGCTCTGGGGACGGCGGGGGCTGCCTGCCGCTGCCGATTATCGCCGCTGAGTCCGCTCTTGCTGTCATCGACGCCGCCATTGCCGCCGCCGCCTTCGTGCAGGTGCGTCGATTCGATCTGGTGTCCCGTGTTGTTGCTCTGATTGTGATTAATGGCGGACAGAGAGTGGTGGACGGGCAGGCGATGTGTGTTGGCCGTCGGATGGTAGCGGGATAGGGAGTGGGGGTGCACGGGCTTTTGCGTATGATAAGTTTGTTCGTTCCGGTAGCAATGGGATAAGCTAGCTACATCAGTTGTGTCGCTATTCGTCTAGAGATTCCGGCATGGTACGTGATCACCAATGTGTTGCTGTGGTGTTCCTGGAAGGGGGTGCTTTATCATAGTGGAGCGTGTAGTTTTTTGCATGCATCGTATCCACAGTATTATGTATACATAGTGTTTGTCATTACTGACCAGTTGCCATTTCATATTAACCTAAATACGTTATTTAAATCTGATATCGCAAATCCCGTTACTAAGGATCACTGTACTTGTCATTTTGCAGTTAGCAAGAATTCACAGGCACAATCAGCAACATGGATGGACTCGGCAAAAGGTACGTAAAATTCCTTTCATCCTATGTGCTGTTGTTCATGCTATCCAACTGTCTGACATGTTGTTCTGTTTTATAAGGACTTTATGCTTGCCCTAACTGATGTCTCTATGGTTATCATGGATAAGTACTTACTTGGCCTTTAAACTTTGGAAATATGCGGCTAGGTCCATTTTAAGTTTCTAATTTTGAAATGGATATTTTCACGTAGCTCTCTATCCAATCACTTCTATTTGACGATTTGAGGCTTAAAAATGACCCAGCCCATAAAACTTCGTATCCTTGTTTTACCCTTTGGATAGCTCAAACTTCATACTAAGCTTTCGTCTCCTTCCCCGCAATCCTTGCTTGTAGTTAAAAAGGGAGGAACTGGCTTCTTTTTATTTTTAAATTGTTTTTTACCCTTTCCGTTTCTGTTAGTCATTTAGGTTATCATATTTTGTTACTATTTGTAATATCCCACTTTATTTTGAGTTCAGTCTGCATTTATTTTAACTCATGCAATTCTAAAATATGGACATGTCACAATATTGCCTTTTGTTTAAATTTGGAATATTTGTGCCAAAAATGGTTCCATTTAGGTATGCTGCTGCTGATGTGTAAGCATGTTACTGTGTCATGAAGCAAATATTGCTGTTGATTGTCAAAACGACAGTACATTTTGCGGTCCCTATTTATTTTGAAAGCAACAATGACAAGGTTCCTTGGTTTGCCATATTTTACATCAATACTTGGGTTATTGGCGTTTGGGATGAGAGCTCAAGATTATGACTAAAATAGATAAATTGGTGCTTGAATTTTCCCTTTAAGCTATGAGCTCTGCTGCCAGATCTTTAATGATATATGCTTAAATCTCTTGCAGATATTCCATTTTATGATTGGCCTATGCAACATAGGTGAGACACGTATTAGTACAACATATGCCTTTTGTTTACCATTTTTGTACCTGAGGTCTTTTTATTGTTGCCATTGTTGTTCACTGGAAATTTCTGCATAACGTAGTTATTAGTTAATGACTGTCGTAGGTGTTCTAGATGGTTGCTACTATTCAAGTTTTAATTAATGCTAACTTGATTGCTGGAGCGGTAACAGTGATAATAGAGCTTGTGTTTTTTTAACATAATTTTTTCCCTGATAATGGAATGTAAGTATGAAACTGCTATGCTAACATCCAGGAAAATATGCATAAAGAATAGTGGAACTATGTATAACCTGTTTTTGAAACATCGACTGAGAAACAAAATTTGATTCTTTTTTTCCTTTTGCCATTCTCTTATTGCAGCTCCGTTGTGCCTATCCTTAAATAGGTTTAATACATGAAGAGTAACTTGATTGCGGATGACTATATTAATCAGTGCAAAATTAATTCTAAACTGACTTGTAATTTCGTAGACAGAAACATGTTATTTTAATCATGGTGTTACTTCCCATGTCATCCAGTATGTCCTTCATAAGTGGAGTCGTCATAGTTCCTGCAGAATGCTTTTCAATATTATTGCAGGCTTAATTATAAGCTAACTTGTAACTTTGTAGACAGAAGCAGGTTATTTTAGTCATCCTATTACTTTGCTGTCAACCGGTATATCCTTCATAAGTGGAGTCGCCATAGTTCCTGCCAAACGCTTTTCAATATTGACTAAGTATTTTCAAAATAAAGTACTTGTAGTAGTTCTAGCAATGGATGAGGATAACCAAATATACTTTCTTTTTTCAATCCTTTGACAGTGTTCCTTGCATATTTCATGACTACCATCATTACTACTGAATTACTTTCTTTTCAATCCTGTGGCAGTATTCCTTGTGTATTTCATGTTTACCATCATTGCTACCTGTGAGAGATGGCTTTGTTGGGTACATGGATGTGGATTTGTTCTCATGGGTATGTTGTCCTTGGTGTTTAGCTTTACTATTGTCCTTCCACTTTTATCCTCATCCACTACAAGGCCTTTCCTCTTATGTTGTTTTCCAATCATCTAAGAGTTGCACATTCATTATTTTGCAGCTAGCCCACAGATATTGCTTCTTGCTTCTTTTTTACTACTGCTTTCATTCTGGTGAGTCAGCAAGAATTTCTTTTGTTGCCTGGTTAGTCGCGTTATACATGTAACTTTGCTAGTTGTTTAAGATTACCAATCATAAATATTTTCTTTGGTGTTCCCATACAGTCGTACTATGTTTGATATATCACTTTGAAAGGAAGGTCAATTGGAGAACATAGCACGTAACCCAAGAAGAAATGCTAACGATCAGTCAAAGGAGCCATATTGTTTATCAGACTACTTTAATCCTCTCTTCCCTCTTAGTTCTCTAATCCCAGCCTAGTCAATCTACAGCTGTAGATTAGCCCTATGCAATCACGAGTTGAACCATCTGAGGAAAAAAGAAAACCGCGTACCTGATTGATACTGGATGAGAAAACTGATCTTCTCATTAGTTTTTTTACTTTTGGCAAATCATCTTACTATCCTGGTTGAGATTACCCTCTTAAGCAGTTGGCCAGAGTTCCTTAAAAGAACAATCCTTTAGCAGGTGATCTTAGACTCCTAGTACATGCCGACAATTGCTTAGTTGCAGCCTAGCAGGTAGATTTCATAACAAATGAATAACTTTTAAAACATCTCTTTGTGGCACCAGACATCATCCCATTGGTAGGACCATAGGATGGCAATCTCTCTGTTGATGGTAATTCATGCTTTTAATCATGACTCATTAGTAGGATGAGCAAAGAGTCTACGTCCCATATTGAAAATTTCTAGGTAATATATACATCATATGTACTAATCTGTAAGAGTTTCTATCTGCCGTAGTTAAGTGAAAAAATAGCGGTGTTCACTGACTAAAGTTGATGTCTGTGATAATATCGAGATTAAATACCATTGGATAAACTTTAAAATGCGTAAAAGAACAACAAGGAACATCTCTCTTCTTCTTCTTCTTCTTTTGCCAAAGTTGTGTTACACAAAAAGGCTTCTCTACGTTTCGGGCTGTACTAAGTTGAACTTACTCAAAGGTACATTCGAAGGTGACCCCAACCCATATATTGCTCCTCCCAGTTTGGGACCTAGTGACAGGCTGCCACAGTGCCACATCATGAAGACGTAAAAAGGGGCCTGCTCGTCATTGATATAGAAGACCTTATTACTCTCGCTCATTTATGTCACTTGGGTTTATTCTCATCGTTTGTACACGCCAGAGGCATATAGCTACCACTTTTAATCGTCATTGATAGGTGGTTTGTTCAAAGAATGCAAGAGTCGGAAGTAAGAAAGGCCTTAAAAAGGATGAGAGTGGGTAAGACGTTGGGGTTTGATAACATCTCTATCGAGGTGTGGAAATGCCTGGGAGAAGTGGTGATTGTTTGGCTAACTAATTTGTTCAATAGCATTTTATGTTGAACAAGATGCCAAACGAGTGGCGGATGAGCACATTAGCACCAATTTTCAAAAATAAAGAAGACATTCAAAGTTGTACTAATTATAGAGAAATTAAGCTCATGAGCCACACAATGAAGCTTTGCGAGCGAGTGATTGAACACCGTTTAAGAAAAGTGACTAGCGTGACGACAAACCAATTTGGTTTTATACCTGGGAGGTCGACCGCGGAGGCGATTTTCTTGCTATGACAGTTGATGGACAGGTATAGGGAGCAAAAGAAGGACCTTCACATGGTGTTTGTTGACTTGGAGAAAGCCTATGACAAAGTGCCAAGAAAGGTCATGTGGTGGGCGCTCCAAAGGAAAAAAAGTCCTAACAAAATATATTACCCTAATTAAGGGCGTACGATGTTATGACTAATGTCAGAATATATGGTAGTGTTACTAATAGTCAGCGTTGAGCTCATACATTTTTGCCCTATTGATGGACGAGGTCACGTATGACATACAAGGAGATATCCCTTGGTGTTTGCTTTTCGCTGATAGTGTGGTGCTAGTTGATGAGAGTAGGATAGATGTTAATAGAAATCTAGAGTTGTGGAGGAAGACATTAGAATTGAAGGGTTTTAGACTTAGTAGGACAAAACTAAGTAGATGTTGATAGAAATCTGGAGTTGTGGAGGAAGACATTGGAATTGAAGGGCTTTAGACTTAGTAGGACTAAAACTGAGTATATGAGATGTAATTTTAGCGGTGACAGGGCAAATGATGGAGATGTTAGGCTGGACGAACATGTAGTGCCTAGGAAGGAGAAGGACACATTTCGTTATTTAGGATCGATGCTACAATGAGATGGTGGGATTGATGAAGACGTGAGCCACAGGATAAGAGCGGCTTGGGTGGAATAGTGCTAAGCATCTGGTGTCCTGTGACAAAAAAGTTCCTCAAAAATTAAAGGGTAAGTTCTATAGGACGGCGATCAGACTCGCGGTGCTATATGGAGCAGAATGTTGGGCGACTAAAAGACAACATATACAGAAGATGAGTGTAACGGAGTTGAGGATGCTGCGGTGGATCTGTGGTCGCACAAGACGGGATCGCATCCGCAATGATGATATACTTGATAGGGTGGGGGTGGCACTAATTGAAGAGAAGTTTGTCCAACATCGCTTGAGATGGTTTGGATATCTCCAACGGAAGCCTTTCAAGGCACTGATCCGTAGTGGAATTTTAAGACGTACTGAAAACGTAAGAAGAGGCAGAGGTCGAACAAGACTGACCTGGGAGGAAGCAGTTAAAAGAAACTTGAGGGATTGGAATGTATATAAATAGTTAGATTTGGATAGGAGCGCATGGAAGTTAATGATCTACATATTGGATGTTAAGGAGATAAGAGTATTAGAGATAAGGTATTAGAGATAGAATAGGATCAGCATACTCCCCTGTTATATCTTTTGTACTCTCCTATATATATATGACTCTTTGGGTCTCATATCAATACACACAATATTCATAACATTGGAATCATAAGAAAATTTAGGGGCAGTATTTTAGGCTCTCGGTTTAGATGGCAGAATGTACGGTTTAGGTTTTTGCATTGTAAGTTTTTAAGGCTCTCGTCTCTTTGACCTTGAGGAGGTTTCATTCCTAGCCTACCCTAACTTGTTTGAGACAAAAGGCTTTGTTGTTTTTGTTGTGTTGTGAGTTGTAACACATTTCCTATCAGTACAAAATACTCACTAGTCACCACAATAGGTGTGCCTTTGGGACCCCCGTGAGGCCTCCCCTAGACCCCCACCGATGTATGGTGAGGGTGCATCAACAGGAGTAAGGCCTCATCCCGAGGTCCAAATCTGCATAAAAATGCTTGTGTCAAGCTCTCTTTCATACACGTCGTTCCATCAAATGGCGGTGCCGGTCATCTTCCCCGACTTGTGTCACTCCCAACAACTCTAATGTGATCCTCTGGTGTTGGGGGGTAACCCAATGGCAGCACACCATCTTTGTGCGTTATCACATTATCATATGTTGGTGCCTCCAAAAATCATGCTGTTAGGCTTGCAAAATAACAAAAACCCTTGTAGATTTTCCTTGCTCTGCTCAACAGGTCAAGTTTCATGATGGTGTAATGATGTCTTGATGTTACACTTTCCTGCTCTTTTTTGCTTTCAGAGTTGCAAATGCTTTTCACTTTATGTTTCTCAAAAATAATGGTCTTACAGGGTTGACCTGTGTCATCAGACAAATGATGAAGATGAAGATGATGTAAGGAGTCACCATGAAGCTTTACTAGACAGAACAAAAACTAAACCCGGCCTCCGTCCTGTTGATGTCCGTCGGAGGTGTTGCTCACGAATACAGCTTGGAAGCCGGCAAAAATTTGTGATTTTGGTAAGTTTTTTTCCATCATTATAAGTTAGTGCTTCAGCATGGCTTTTTTCTCACTTATGCAGATCTACATATTGCTGGCTATTTACCTTTTTTATACATTGGACCATGGTGCTTGGAGAAAATTTTGTTTTGTCATCTTTAACCATATAGTGCTTCTAAGATGATATAATCTGTCAAGCAGAACCAATTATTGACCTAATAATATATTTCGGTGCAGGTGCTTGTACTGTCATTTGTTGTTATGTTCACCTTTGCCATCCTCATCTGGGTTGGTAGAGGAGAAAATCCTATTGATTCATCACTACTTAAAAGGGTATGAAGGATAGCAAATTATTGTATCTTGCTTGTTTATTCTTCTATGCTTCATTTTGCTCTAATATATCATATATTTTTAATCAAAGTTTATAGCCTCCATGTTTTCAAATTACTGCACAAAAAAAGGAGAAATCTTGCAAAGCCTGGTAAATGTAGAACATATAGTATGCACTCATCCTTACGGTGCACTTGCTATGCATTAAAACTAAAAAAGCTGCGAAAAATTCCGAAAAAATTCTAGATGTACCTCATATTTTACTCCATCTATATATAAAATGTTAAGTCCAAATTCATTCTATGTTAAGAGTACGAAAAAAGAGAAAATTCTGACAAAAGTTAAGAGTTCAAATTTGTTAGAATTTTCTCTTTTTTGGTACTCTTAATATAGAATAAATTTGAACTTAAAAATTTTATACATAGGTGGAGTAAACCATGAATTACATCTAGAATTTTTTTTCGGAATTTTTGCGATTTTTTTTTAGTTTGAGTACACGGTGAGTACACCGTAAGGGTGAGCGCATACTATATGTTCCTTTCTTATAAACCCATTTCCAACAGCCTATGGTGAAAGAATAAAATGATAAGCTTGTCAATAATACCCAGAAAGTCCTCGGTAAAAAAAGGAAAACAAAAAGTACAAATATAGAAATCTTAGGCAATCCTGCTTACCATCCATCCAAGGCCTATGTTCTGTTCCCTGCATACATATTTTTTTGGTTTTGTATCCTGTTGCCTATGTGCCCATGCATTTGTGCACCTATTTTGTACATTATGTCTCTGATTTTCAGTCAAATGAAGAAAAACCAGCATATTTATCTCAAATAAGTTCTGAAACTTTTGTGTGCCAACACTGCACAGTCAAGTGTCTGTTTTGCCCAAACTGCATCTACTCTATGTTGTGGTCTGCACTCTGCACAAGTAGTATTACGGTATTTTGGACCGAATTTCTTTGGACATCAGGGTGGTTTTTTATTAAATTACAAATTGTTAGAGATGGTCCAATAGTTCTGTTGCTGAGTAACAAATCCTAAATTTTTTGTTTATATTCTGTTTCATGCCATAACTACGAGAGTCTTCGGTACCAGTTTTGGAAAAATATCGACTTTCATGTCTTCTTATGTTCATCAGACGCTTTATATTCATATCTTTTCGCTAGCTTGATGAATTCACAAATTTCACCAATTCCAACAATAGTTATATAATCACTTATTTAGTTGTAACTTGATTGCTTTATAGACGTTAGCCAAACATTTTATTTTGCAGGTTTATTTGGATGTATTTTCAGTAGTTGTTCTTATACTTGGCGGTGCTCTGGCATGCTATGGTAAGCATAATTTTGTCCTTTGTTAATTCAGAAAGTTTATATTGTATAGTTGTTTCTAGTCCACTCTTTCAACCTAAGATTATCTTTTATTTTCTTGTATTTCTCCCATTAGATTAAGTCTTATAGTTATAATTCAGTTTCTATATAGTTCCTTGTCCATCTTGCTAAATTTTCTGGCATATCGTCTGCTACTAGTAGTAGATGCTCGCATGTACCTCATGAATTATGGAGTGTGAGGCTTCAGGGTTTTAACATGTTCT
Source organism: Bonia amplexicaulis (assembly GCA_036346245.1). Taxonomy (NCBI): domain Eukaryota; kingdom Viridiplantae; phylum Streptophyta; class Magnoliopsida; order Poales; family Poaceae; genus Bonia; species Bonia amplexicaulis. Next base: position 15,945,592 of record CM070737.1, on the reverse strand, counting down.
TGGCTTGCCTTCTTTTTGGTTCTATGATCATGTTAAGGTGCATTGTTATTCTCAAAGATGAGCAAAGTGCGTTCTGAAACTGGATCAACTGAGAAGAGGAAGGTATATTTCTCCTGGGATCATTCTGCCTGTGGCTTGCAATTTCTCTTTGCCTACGTCATCATTTGCTGGATTTAATTTTATATGTAATCATGAGAAAGCAAGCTAATCACAATCCTATAAATCATTGAGTTCAACATATATGGGCGATAGTTATTCAACAGTAACAATTGTTTTCCTATAAAAAAAGTAACAGTTGTTTTAGAGCTTTGAGTTCTGATATAGACACAACATTTTGTATTTTCAGATCTCATTTTCAACATATGCATATTGTGTAAACCTAGATTTCAAACACAGTCTTACATGTGAATGTAGTGTCACTTACCCAAAAAGTACGCATTTTTTGCAAGGATTTTTCAGTTTATCTGGATTTTTTAGAGATTCTACTCTTTCAGATCTCTAATTCTCTATAACAGCGAAAGCATTAGACTGATTAATTTCTTCGGTTCTTCCTTATGAAACATGTATATATTGAAGTCTGCTTTCCATTGCTTAACATGATTAGATGGGAAAACTTCACTGATCGAAGCAGCGTTCAAGAAGGCGGCCTGGGCGGCCGCCTAGGCGCTGGGCGGCAGGGTGCCGCCCGGCCTTGGCCCCTAGTCGGGTGGTTGGGCGGCGAGGCGGTCCAAGGCGGGAAGAAGGCGGTCCAAGGCGGTGCCAGGCGGCCTAGGCGCGGCGGATGGGGCGGCGGAGGGAGCGACGGGGATGGGGAAAAGACTTACCGCACACGAGGCCGTCGCCGCCGCCGTCGACTCGCCGGATTCCGCATCACCATCTTCCCGCCGTCCGCCGCCTCCGTGGCTGCCTCCGCCGGATCCGGACTCCGCGCTAGATCCGCCGCCGCCGCCGGATCCGGACTCCCGCGCGGATCGAGAGATAGGGAGGCGGGCGGGATCTGGCTGGGAGAGATGGGGGCGGGCGGCGGGATCTGCGGGGAGATGGGGAGGCGGCGGTGATCTGCGGGAGGGAGGCGGCGGTGATGCGGGAGAGATGGGAGGAGGCGGCGGCGGGATCTGCGGGGTGGGAGGCGATTTGCGATGAGAGATGGGGAAGGCGGCGGGATGCGAGGGAGCCAGGCGGCGGAATAGGGTTAGGGTTAGTCGGGAGTCGATCCGGGCGTTGGATTTTCATCGACGGTCTAAAGTCTAACTTTTTTTTTGAACATTAGTTATATGATTTGATGACTCAATCTGAGATGTTAGATCTTCATCGGACGGTCCAAAATCTAACTAATTTTCATCTAAACATCAAATATATACTTATCTTCTACCTATTGTCCTTATTTTTAATTCGGCCGCCTAGGCCCCGCCTAGGCCCCACCTAGGCTCCCTAGGCGCTAGGCCCCACCTCGCCGCCCGCCTAGCGCCTAGCGCCTACTTAAACATTGGATCGAAGAGAGTATAAGAAATTTTTTGAGCAATTTGCTCCTCCATATAAATTGTTAATGCTTGCTTCTCTGCAGGTTGCCAGTTTAGCTGCTGTCTCACTGATTTGTTTCTCGTCTTCTGCTGTGCTAGCACTTGTTACTAATGTTCCAGTAAGTTCAATTATACAATGAGTTCACATAATACATTAACTGGCTGTTAAATTGTTAAGTGACTTTCAATTTGCTATACTTCTCATGGCAGGTTCTTTTGTATTGGTACTCAACAGACGTGGACATCATCAACAATGCTGTTATATTGTTTTTATATTATTTAATAGGTATCTTTATATTGCTTTATGCCTAGAAATAACACTAAATTGAGCTATAGCATTTTGTTAAATGTAGTTCATGTTGCCAATTTCATGCCATCTGTAAAAGTGGTGGGACGTGGTATTAATCTATCAGGTGTTTGTGCATATGCTTCTAGGCTGGATGGTGCATGCATTTCTTCTTGTAGGCACGCTCCCACCTGGAAGCATACATGTGATTTAGGGGGTTAACACTGGAAGCTAGTGAAAAGAGGAAAGTATGGTACAATGGTGGTAGATCCGTACATGTAGGTTAATTATGTACTACACAACATTTCACCCTCACACCCCCCAGGTTGAAGCTGGTCTTGATCTACTGATTCCAGGCATAATACCTGATTGAAGTACTCAACCTCTGTCAGCAGTCGTCGTTACAACTATGTTGCTTATTGGATTATATGACTGGTGGTGCACCCTTTTTTTTTGGGGTCAAATAGCATATATTTATTTCTGTCCTGGGGGCTGCCAAAGAGTTTCTTGGTGTTTGGTATAGATTAAACATGTTTTGAGCAGTATTTGTCTTCCTTTTCACTTTTGTATGTGTGTTTATGTGTATTTCTTTTGTTCTTGTCTTTATGATGTCTGCTTATGTAGTTCAGTTCCCCTTATCTAGTGGGTGTTGTGCTACTCAACTGTAGACGTAAAGTTATCAAACTTGTGCACTTAGAATAATTTGTCGTCTGGTGTATTTAACTTCAACAATGGAAATTGCTAGGTACAGCAAAAGAAATCTGCCTAGGCATCTGAGCAATCAAATAAATGTTAGGAAAGTACAAGACATGGTGTATGGTAGTATTATTGTTGATATGCTATCCTTGTTCTTTTTTCTCTTGATATGTTTATTGCCCACCGAATATTCCATTCAGGGAAAGCATTAGACACGGCCACTTAATTTTACTGAGTTCTAATGAAACTTCTCTGCTGATGTAAAATTTTCGTAGGCTCATCAGTGCCGTCAGGATTTGTTTTATGGGTCATGAGAGATATGCCTCATCGGCAGACAGTGGAAAGGCCTACACAATCAAGAGTGGTTACTTTGTTCAGGGACAGACCATCCACTACACAGGATCCGCAGTGGAGGACTGCTGTTACATCCTCTAACAAGGTACTCCACATATAACCTTCTGGTCAAGTTATCCAGAGGGTTAAACATGCTCGTCAAACACTGATGATACTATAACAGCTAGATTTATAAAACAAATTCACGATGTGTAGGCCCTCAAGTCAAGCCCAATTTAACCTGAAGACAAACCATTGATCTGGAAACTTTTCAGTCTGCTTGATGCTGGGACTTTTACCAACACATTCAGTTGTGGCACTGGCCTTCTACTAGCTCTGACGATTGGTGGGTACAAGATGGATCTGTAATTCCTACTTCAAGGTGACTTAAGTGATGGAAACAATGGAATTACTTGTGGATGTAGCAAGGTTCTCAATGGAGTGCAACATTATGCGTTTATCCAGTAGAACTGAGGTTGGGTAAGGTTTGAAGCAGTAACAAATGTACATAGCCATAGAAATGAGCATTTTCATGGTTTGGCTGTCAGTTTGTCTCCTTTCGTACTTTTGGTGCGCTCCATTTCTTTCTTGTATACTCATTTTAGTTTATGAAACTAGGAAGTGATATTTTCTCTTCTAATTTATGATGGAAATGTTATGTACTCTGGAGATCTTCACTGGCTGCTAACTAAAAATCTCTTTTCTGATCACAAGCTGTAAAATCAGCGGCCGGCAGGCAATACCTATTTCAGCTTGTTAACAATCGTTGCCTCAGTTTTGTATAACCAGTTTACCCAAATAAACAACAAATGTAAAGCTTGTATCACTAGCAGAAACCTGAGCTCTGTTCTGCTGGAGATAGTGATATTCCCTCCGTGATGAGAATCTAGTATCTAAGTAGGTCTAAGACGTAATCAATCATTTCATGGTAAATGTGGATGCTGATGGCATGACATGTTCTCCAAACAAGGATAAATACACGGGAAATGACATTTTGATAGGGTTTTCTTTTAGGTTTCTAAATGTTGCATGTCTCCATTTCGTTTCTTCCATTTGTAGCGCCAATCTTGTGGTCGACCGGCCATCTAGAGGTGTCTTGAATATTTGTGTCGACAGTTGTTGGTTACCCCATGCCATGCGGCTACTTGCCTTTGGCATCGAAAATCCCGCATGACTAATTCATCATTCCTGGTGTCATCGGGAAGACGGGAGAGGAGCACCCGTAAAGGAGACATTATTGCAGTTCGTAACCGGCTTAGGATGAACCAACAACTGACTTAAACAAGTTTAGTTGGCGGGCGGTGATGAGCCTGCAGATTGGTGACTTAAACAAGCTTAGTTGGCGGTGATGGACCTGCAAATTAGGGTGGAAACGCAGAGAAATCCATTGGGGGACCCCAAAATCGAGTGTTTCGGGGGCATTTTGTAGGTTTGCGGATCGGCATTTGCTTTGAATAATGCTGTTTTCTTTAAGGAAAGAATAATGCTGTCGATTGATATATTCGGAGTATAATAGTACATGATCCGCACAAGAAAGAACTGCTCACGAGCTGATCCAAAATGGATTAGATGGGATAAGCTGAGATAGTCTAAAGAAAGAACTAGGCTAAATGTTTTTGCGAGGTCATATTCTCCTGCCGTCCTGCATGTGTCATTTAACCTTGGTGAGATGCAGCCACAGCCCACAACTTAAGTAGTTCGTTACAGGATGATGTTGACAGCAATGCTCCGCACAAAATCCCAACCATGATACAAAAGAAAATTACGGATAAGTAGTTTTTTTTCACACAGTATATATAGTAAGTATTTCGTGTAATATGTTTTACTTGTATAAAGTTTGAACTGAAATTCATTTGCATTCTAATATATAACCAATAGTGTAAAAATTAGTGGACAAGGACCTAGTCATCCCACTTAGTACTCGTCTATTCCACATCTCGTAAAGAATATTAAAATATCATAAATATTGATACACCTAGACATCTATTTCACAACTCCATATGAACCGCTTTCTATCTAAAAATACCATAAACCTCCAATGCATATCCATTCTACCATTCCACAAGAATAGCTATTTTCTCATCTTAGAACGTCATGAACCACATCTCCAATTTTGCAGGTAACCGTCGCAAAACCCCTCAATACTCTTCCACTTGTCATTCCACGACTCCATAGGAACCTTATTTTCTTATCTCAAGACATGATATGGCCTCTTTTTTTTCAGATTTTAAAAGTCACTTTTCAATTTTTCCTATAGTAAGTAGTTTTTAAAAAAGTATCTTTTTAAGATGAGTCTATAAGTTGATTGTAGTATATATTATAACGACTTCATTTATATCGATCAAAACTATATATGAGTTTCTGTTACTTCATACTCCCTTTTATAAATAGATTAAAAATTATAGATATAGCTAAGCATAGGCCGAAGAAAAAAAAAATCAGGCTAGCAACCTCTCCGACGTCCCATATAACCACCAGGTAAACCTCTCTCCCACCTGTCCCACTCCGTCTCCCCCGCACTACCACAGCGAAGTCATGGGCACAAGCGCCACTGACCCGTACGCGCCACCCCGCCCTGTCAACCAGTCCGGCTGCATGCCCTCCTCCCCTCGTGGTGGGCGGCCCGCAGAGCCATGGCCTTCTTGTCGTCCGGCAGCTGACTCACGCACATGACATCGGCCCGGCCGTTGGTCGGTGCAGAACCGCGCATGGCGGAAGCGCTCAGCTTACCGGCACAGAGATCAAGTGCATCTGCAGCTCCCCGACGGTGGCTTCCAAGCCCATCACATTCGGCTACGACGCCGCCAGCTACGCCAAGAGCTTTGACGACGGCTGCCGCTGTCGCCATCGTCGCCAATGCCACCGAAAAGTTGGCCGGCTGCTGACTCATCTTTCTTATTTCTTCTCAATCTCATCCTGATCCCTTTTTGATCTTGTGGTTGCTGAATGCTGAGTAATGCACAAATTTTTTTAGAGTGATTTATTTCTAGTATTTTCTTCTGTTTCAAGCACTTCATTGGTGATGATATTGGCGTTGTAATGACTTCAACTACATATGTATTTTTTTTGTAATTTGTACATAGTGTGGAGATAACACAAGTGGAATTCGGCAAAATGTACATACTGCATTGTGTTGTATCTCTACTACTTAAAAAACGAATTAATAAGTGGTACGTTCTCATGCCTGACTCCAGTTCTGCTCGTTCCCAAACCCCCAGTTGGACAGATCCAGATATGAATCTGGACTCACTCGATCTCTGAATCCCCCGTTAGCCTCATCCCTCTACCTCCCCGTGTGAGCTGCATTCTGGTTGCCTCTCTCTCCCTCCAGCTGCCCCTCTCTGCCGCTTGCTCCCTTCGGTCGCCGCCTCCGTTTCCCTCTGCTTCTTGGCCACCTCCTATCTCCTCCATTCTCGCGGTCAACCCCGAGCTCATCAATATTGGGGGTTGGAGGCCGAGCAAACCTTGTGGTGGCAACGTGTCTCTGTCCTCGCACGCATCAAGGTTGGGGTTGGAGACCTTGTGGCTGCGACGCACATCCGTCCTCCTACCTCCTAGCATGTAGCAAGGTTACCAAATGGCACAGCAGAGGAAACCCGAGATCGATGCAGCGACGGCAGGGAGGCGAACCAGTGCTTGCCGAGGTCAATGTCATCGGCTACTGGTGAGTTCGCATGGGCATGTATATATGATTTTGCGATTGTGTGGATGGTGTTGGATTGTAAGGGTCTTCTCACCTCAAAAGCTAGCCAATGAGGTAAGAAATTCCTCTATTTTTAAGTTAGGCCCTTTGCCCTTTCAGAACTATGTGAGACTATTCCAATAATTTTTCCCTTCACACATTGGTGTCTCTCAGCCCTTCACCGTACACCGACGGTCCCTCAGGGTCACAGTCCATCAGGCATTCATACACTAGTGTCCATTGGGTCAGAGATGTTAGAACCGGGCTCTGATACCACTTGTTGGATCGTAAAGATCTCACCCTAAAAGCTAGCCAATGAGGTGAGGGATTTTTCCATTTTTAAGTTAGGTACTTTACCCTTCCACAACCAATGTGGGAATATTCCAACAAATGGATGCCATCCAAGGTCAGTACAAAGCATATCCAGCAACAGTCATCGCACATAAGAGTATTTTAGTTGTATTGATCTTGTGGTTTGCTGATGAACTTATCTGTCATTTAATTTTTGAAAACCCTCTATATTAACTAATGATCAAGGTTTTTAGGGTGGAACAATAGAAGGGAAGATGCTTAAATTCATGGGTGCAAACACACACCTGTCTCCAACACAGGCTAAAACACTATTGAAGGTGTGTGCAGTTCTAGCTACTTTTCCTGCCTTTTTTTGTACTGCTGACTGCATCTGATAACATCAACTGTGTGGTTGCTTTTAGGATGTGAATGCTGGTTTTGCATATTTGCATCTCCAGAAAGCTTGCCCACCGTTGTAAGTTTAACATTTCCTTGGTAACTTTGTGCGCTCAAATGACTTAAGGCATGGTTGACTTAATATTCGTGCAGATATTGCATTCAGGATGGAATGCTAGTTTGCATATTTGAAAATGCAAGGAACATATATACTTTTGAATTTTAAAATCACCTCTTTTGATTCAACTTCATGTTAAACTAAACTATTTCATCACAAAATAAATACATAAATAACTCAGGTAAGAAAGACGTATTGCATGTAAAGGTTTTTTACTTAGTATCCCTGCAGATATTCAGTTATTGGGCTCAGTGAGCATATTAAGAAATGACCACCCTTGGCTACCTCTGAGAAGGTTCAACAATTTGTGAGGGTAACTTTTATCATCCACCTATGGTGTTTTTATTGTAAGAGTAGATAGTCTGAGGGCATTTCTATGATATAATTGTTCTACTGTTTGTATCATATACTATATTTACACCGTAGCATCCTTTGTGTTTATTAATACCATGCACAAATTTTGATCGTAATTCACAGCTGCCATATCTCCAATAAACTATGAACTTAACAATTTAGTACAATCTATTATATCCCTTCTATAGTATAATGCTTGGCAGTTTAGTAACTCAGGTGCAAGATGATTGAGTTATTTATTGTAATAATCCAATTCCGTGTCGTCGAGGGTATTAGACATAACTAATTTGTATCACCAACTACTTATGAGTGTGCATGTTAATTTCTTGTAAATTGGATGATAAATGCCTTATTGTTATATGACCTTGAGAGGGTATTAGACATAACTAATTTGTACCACCAACTCCTCACATTCACTGTGATCACTAGGTGTTGTTGAGATGACAGGGCATTTGTTACACTTTACCACTTATGTGGCTGGGAAATGTGCTGCTGAAGTTAGGGATATGTTTAATGTTCTTAGATTTGAGATTGTACAACACCTTGGTAGTCCATTAATATAAAGGATAATGCCTTTTCTCATGGCATTGATAAGCACAAAGGACACTACTATCTGGATAGCTTGTTTTGAATGCCCACAAACTTGGTTATGGAATGATTTCAGTCTGAGCTTATCTCATTTATCTTTTAGGTATTTCTAGAGATAGCTTCGGGGTCATTGTGAATTCTCAAGAACATGGTTTTGAATCTACTAAAACTCCAAGAACTGATAGATCAATAAGTCTTTTTGCCCATGGCTGTGGTTGCTGCTATCTTCATTTTGCCGCAATTATTCATAATCAGAGGTATCTAATGCTGACATCGATATCATTTTGTAGGAATTAAATTTGGACAATATATGATGGAGGGAATGGGGGTTGAGAACTTCTTTGTCATTTTTTGATGGCTATTATGCAAAATTATGTAATTTCATAATATTGTTACTGTAGGACCGAAATGGCAACAGATGGGGGGTGAATGATGCGTTCAAAAATTAAAATCCTCCCCTCAAGTACTCACACAGCAGATAGAAACTCACTGGAAGACACAGATCAAGAAAAGAAATCAAATCCAGAGAGTAAGGAAAAATCTGGTCATTCACAGCGAGCGGTAGTCACGTGATATGAGCGATAGTAATCTGGAGCGAAGCGGAAGTACCTGTTGAAAATGCGGTAGTACCTTTGAGCAAGAGTACCTCTCGACGAGCGGTAGTACCGCACCAAGAACAAAGACGCGAGAAAAAGAGAAATCTGAGAAATTCGCAAGATTCTCGGATTCTTGGCTTGGGAAACTTTGAGGATAGTAAGGAAACAATTCCAGAAGGATAAGCCAATAATCAATTTCAAGATTTCTCTAGAGAATCGAAAGGGAAGACAAATACCCGAAAAATACAGAGGGTTCTCCAAAAATCCAAAATTCCATTCCAACTCTGATCCTTTGGCCACGAAACTTTACGGATATCTTAGCAATAATCACAAGACTCTACGAGCCAAGATTCAAGCCATCATAGAGAAGGAAACAAGGTTTGGAGCAAAAACCCTAGAAACGAGATATGAAGAACAGAGAGAGTCAAAAACGCAAAAACTTGATTTGCTCTTGGGAAAACTCGATCAAATGACCTTGAGGCACTATCCCATCACAGAGCAACCCATTTCACACCTCATAGGCAAGAAACAACAAGAAAAATAGAGAATCAAGAACTCGCCCAAAAAGGAGAAACGAGGAAGGGAGCACAAGAGTGAAAAGAAACTTGATTTCCATTTCTAAACAAAAGATGAGTACAAAGGAGTCCCGACATACGGACATTCGAACAAGAAGAAGGATTACAAGACTCTCAACTCATCTCCACTCCCTCCCTCTCTCAAATCCTCAAGATCACCAAGAACTCTCCATAGTTCTTGGGAGGAACACATACAAGGGGTGGAGGCAGCCTTGCTGCACACAACCACTCTCACCCACTAAAGCCTAAAGCAAAACAACCTCTCCAAAGGCTCTTTTGACTAAAGAAAACCCTAAATCCTTTCCATGTGTTCAAGGAGGCATGCAGCCTCTCACCTCTATTTATAGCCCTTGGCTAACGGGTCTCCAACCCGTTACGCCGGCTAAACCCGAACGGAGCTCGCTCCCATTTGTGCGACCTTGCGAAATCACCATTTCGCCCTCCCGCACCTTCCGGAAGCTTCGCGCTCCTTGCCTCGCACGCCTCGCAACCACCTCGAGTTCACGTCGTCTTCGACACATCCCGACCGTTCTGACCTCAGCGCCACCTGCGCCTAGTTCGGTCCACCGTGTCTCGCCACGACTCCGCCTCGCTGTCCTGCAGCCACACAGACAAGAAGCACATCAAATAGCACCGCTCGATAACATGAATTAACAACATGCCCTAATTACACAAGCCACCCAAACCAAACTCAAATTTTATGCCCTGACTGTTCTGTCTGCGCACACGCAGTAGTACCGCCGGTTCCACTGCGGTAGTACCGCCGCCGGTAGTACCTGCTAGATTGAACTCGGCGATTCGCTTCACCACAGGAGCAGCAGACCTGATCCATTTTCTAGATTTTCAGCACACGAGTCAATTACTCATCACAAAACATTGGAGCATCTCTCACATGGTCTCTCAGTTACCCCTTTCACTGTACAACCTCTGAATGAAATGATAAAAACATGTTTTATCCAAGTGTGCCTGGTTTTAAATATAAACCCTTTGTTTTTTATTGAACAGGAATATTATATTTTGTGGTTGAAAGGCTAAATAGGTCTATCTTCTACGGTTTTGGAATCATGGTAATGTTGTATTTGATCTCTTGGTCTTTTAGAAAGTTTCATTTCAAAGACAATTTGTATTACATCTTTTCCCATCCAATTAGTTGCAACATGATTAATATATCTGATATTATTTTTACTTGCAGTATTAGTCCAACTATCTGGAAAAAAGTGCTGGAAGCATTATATGAAATTTATGAAAAATATCTTGGTATAGTAATTAAGTTTCTTTGGGCATGTGATCCACAAAGAATAATTTAGACCCAATGATGTTTTGCAAAACATTTAAATGTGTATTCGTGCAGATGCTTCAAGCAATGACACCCTTCAACTTAGAACATTGAAGTGTGAATTCCTAATGACCCTAATACTTTGATCTTTCAACTTCACCACTGAGCTCATTTCTAGGCATTTTAACCAAGTCACGAGGAGATTTTGCATGTTTGCGTGCAGAACTTGACATTATCTATTTCAAACTTCGTCATACAAGCTCGGGATGGAATTCTTTGTGAAGAAACTGATCTATTGAACATGTCTTGTGGGGTTAGAAGTTAGAACTGTTCTAAATAAAATGGAGGTTTTTCAGGCATCTCTTCAGATATTTGTTGAGTGTTTGTGGGGTTGGGGCAAAAATCTTCCCCATTAGAGATGGCTCTTATCTGATATCCACAAGTGTAGAGGTTGGGGCTATTATAGTTGACCACTTGCATGTTTAGACAATTATAACTACATGTTTGTCTATAGGTTTATAAACTAATTCTTAGAATGAGTGCATCAAGTGCTTCATGATATTTTTCAGATCAAAGCATCTTAATTCATGACATTAGTGTCGTGCCCTACTCATTACTAGAATGTATAGTTAGTCCTTTGCAACAGAATTCATATGTTTCTTGTTGTCCACTTGGCAAAGTTGTGTTTTACTAATATTAGTTTCTGATATGTATTGCATGAATGGGAAATGAAAAGCTGGTCTAATGTGTATGTTTGTCCATGTGTGCAGGACTTGCTCTTGGAACTTAGAGTGACTTCATGGCGTGTTTCACAGCTTGCACCATAAGCATCAACAAAGATGTGGTATTGCTGGACTTCCGAGCCCAGAAGGTGGCCATCGCCCATGATGAACTCATCGGGTTGCGGCGCCGTGTGTGTGAAGGGTGAGTTGATTCTTGGTGTCAAGGCTACACGGTGATACTGCAGAGAACAACACTGTTGTTGTGAACCAGCAGTTGTGCTATCTACACATGACAACATTGAGACGTGAAGGTTTTTTTAATCTTTGGTTCTGCAGGCACCATGTTATGTTCGCCTGTCGATGCTTAAGATTTGATTTATTTACTAGCCATCTTACTAAATGCGCCTAATAAAAAAATAATATTTATGATACGATTTGGGATCACGTTTGATGATATATCATGTTTTCTTTGAACTTCGTTGCAACACACGTGCACTATGCTAGTATGCAATTATGCATGACTCCGGTTTAATTCTTCTCATCTTTTGATCAACAAGCGATTTCTATCTGAGTTTGAACAAGACGTATATGTTTGGATTTGGATTTCCTCTTAAAAAAATGTTTGTGCTTGCAATGGAGTCATAGGAAAGGAAGCCGATTTTAATCATCCCTAAATCATGGGTAAAATGGAGCACATAGTAGATCAATACCCAGATTTTGACAGATATGGATCACATGTACAAGGAATTATATCTTCACCTATTTGAACTACAAGTACGACAATAATAAACCTGTTAATTCCTCTGAAGATTACTTATTCTGATCGATAAGGCGTTAAGTGTCATCATTTGCCAAAGAAAGGAGATGAGAAAAAGAAAGGGGGAAGGGAAAGGGATGGTGCAGATCAACTACTGATCAGGGAAAGCTGGAAAGGCATCATGCAATCATGAATTAGGGGGGAAAAGGATAGGCAAAAGAGGACATATATTATTAGTCATGATCTGGTCAGGACCGTATCAGACATTTTCTTTGATTTTGTTTCATTAGATTTTAGTATTGGCACCATTTCTGAGTTTCTGAGAATCAAATGCCAAGGGAACTAAAGCCATATACATTGGCTTTTCAGTTTGGGCACAAATATTGCTTCATGTAAGATCAATGCCATTTGGTATGAATGTAGGTAACTAATATACTCTACTAAAGATTGGTCTCCATACCAAAAGAAAAGCCAAACAACTTATGTAGAAAGGCTTCCCCGATTGCCTTCTTCTGCCAAAAAGGTAGAAGCTTCCTTCTGAGGCCTGGCTCGCTACAGATTTCTGTTGTCCAGAGCATATCACAGGGAATTTTAAGGTGCAACCACCAGGGCTAGATCCAGGTCCTTGATATGCAAAGAGGACTGTTATGGTTACGCACCAAACAGTAGATATTTGAACTACGGGAAGACCGTGATATGATACCCAGATCCAAGAACTTAGGGTGAGAGAGAGTTGTAGAATGTGTACCTAGTACTTGGTCACCACACTAGCCTTAAGAATGTCTTACAAGAATGTTCCTCCCCCTCATGGTGCCCTAAGAGTCATATTTATAGTTATGAGAGAGATTGTTTATATAAATAACCCCCTTTGGAACCTTTACAAGCAAGGACAAATATGTTATTTTCTTGTCATAGCCTAAATGGACCTATCATGTAGTTACACATGTAATGAGCCTTTGCCTTGGTGGGTCGACCGAGCTTAGGTGGGGACTACTCTCCCAACAATAGCCTCTCATGATCAAGGGCTGCGCAACCACTAGGCCGAAACCATGTTGCTCGTGCTTGGCCCCCTCCATCCCTTTGGCCCATCAGTTCGATGCTTGTGAATCTATACGTGCTCCTCTTGCTGGTCCATGGGCTTCGACTCCTTTCATGTATGACGCCTCCTGGGCTCCGGTGCCTAGCTCGTATAGTGGTTGTGAGCATGCATGGGTGGCGTCGGACATGTGTCGTCAATTAGGCCATGGGACGTGGGTGGGTGCGTTGGTTATGGGCGCGTGTGCTCGCTAAAAAGGTACGCCTATTTTATCGTCATTAAGGCTCCTGTCATGTCGATATTACAGTCAGTGGTGCTTCATTTTCTCCTTGCATTTCCTTGTGTTCATCACCATTTCTGCTCCTACTCCTCACTATCGAGTGGTAAGTTTTGCTCTTAGCCGTCTCCCCTGTTCATTCACCCGGCCTCCTTGCTTGTGCTCCTGTTGTCGTTCTAGGATGACTCGAGGAAGCATGTGCACTGGCCGCGGTGGCACATCTGTGACGTTGTCGACCGTGGTAGTGGCGGCCATGACGACGCATCTGGTGAGGATGTGAAGTCTGAGCCCGCCATCGGTAAGCGATGGAAAGGATCGGAGCAAGTAGGCTCATTTGTCAACACGCTCGGCTGGTCGTTGGCTACCGATGAGCTCCTAGATGCGCTCGTGCGTGACGAGAAGGTGCGAGGTCCATGCCACGCCCAATCTAGTGGAAGCGGCTTCCCGGCTCGATGGTATGGTAGAACCATCTCAGGACCCAATTCATGTCCATCGTAGTGCAGAGGGACGGGTGTTGCTACTACGTGAACTTTCTGGAGTGGGCTCCGTGTTCCCACTTCGATTTGTCGCGCGAGGTCCTGGTCGCTACTTACTGTGATGATCCCCTGGGGCCTAGGAGCTTCATGCACAAGTAATTGTGGTGTGGGACCGCCCCAAGCGCACTAAGTGTGCCCTTCCTAATATGGCGTTGTACGGGTATGGGAGGTCCACAACGTCAAAGTTGATCACCTTCATTTTACTCTGATCGGCCCGACCGAATGCTACTTCGAGTGCCACCCAGCCCAGGGCCCTAACCGAGCTCCCACCGAAGCCTTGTAGTGGGACCCCGGGTAGCTAGAGCCTGCTTCGTGGGATGCCCATTTGGTCGAAGGCATCGACAAACAGAAGGTCCGCGGAGCTACCCCCGTCCAGTAGGACAAATCTCACTTCGCATCCTGCGATGCTGGCCTCGACAACCAGTGGATTTTAGTGAGGGAAGTCCACCCCCAAGGCGTCCTCCCCCATGAAGATGACGTTGGCCCGAGCCCACGCCGGGAGTACTTGCACCGGGTACATGGCGAGGTGGTGTATCTGGTACGCGTAGGCCCTTGTTGCTGCTCAGAAGGGAACTCCAGGGACGACCCCCCGTGATTGCGTTGATTACTCGGCGTGGTCCGTCGTCGAGGGCCTGTATCCGCAGCACACTCGGCGGGGGTTGGACGAGCGATATCTCCAGAGGTTGTTGTACGTGCGCCGCCACTGGCGGTCTCGCGTCTTGGGACTGGTTCCTATTCGCGCTTTCACGGAGTATCGTGATAGTGGGGCATTCGTGTGTTGTGTGTTCTCTATTGCTGTGCACTTCGCACCACGGCCCCTGCTGACGCCCATCCTCACGACCTAATGGGCCTGTCATGTAGTTACACATGTAATGGATCTTTGCCCTGGTAGACCAACCAGACCTAGGTGAAGGCTACTCCCCAACAAGGACAAAGTCCAGTGCAGAGTCGCCTCCTAATTTCCTACCAACTGTGATCGATTTGGTTAAACAATGTCTGCAAGATGGTGCCATTACCGCATTAGCATCTGTAGGTACCGAAGCACTTTCTGACCTAAATAACGGAGGAATGTAATGATGTGTGAGCATGGTGGTATATATACACCTGATACTGCGCACTGGTAGAGAGTAACTGGTAGTACTACATGTGAGAAATCGAAGCAGTCCCTGCTTGTATATCAGTCTTGTGGACCTTGTGGCTGCAGTCTGCAAGGACATGAATGAGAGCACATATACATAACTAGCCTCGTAGGAGGCGCGGCGGCACGCCGCGCCAGCCACCGTACATACCAAAATAAAAGAGGCGATAATTCGTGAGGAGTTTTTCGGGAAGAACGAAGGGCAAAAACGCATTTTCGAGAAAGGTGGAGGGTATTTTCGGAAAAACCGAGGACCTGTACGTAAAAAAACAGGGACCCGCGTGCAATATCCGAAAACGCGGGGGGCCACCCTGCAAAACGGAGGGGCCCAAAAAAAATTTCCAGAGGCCTAAAAAATGTCCAGAGACCTTTTTGCGAGAACGGAGGGCCTCTACGTAATATCGGAAAAAGTGGAGGGAAGCGCCTCCCGGCCGTCATCAAATCCCCCGCCACGCAGTGTGTGTGAGGGGACGTGGCCTCAGCAGGCAGGAACTCCCCCGGTAATATGGCTGGTAAGATTGAGCTTAAGGCTAGCTGTAGGACCTGTTTGGCAGGTGACAAGTTGGACGGCTTTTGACTTTTACTATAGTACCTAACTTTCAAACAGAGTATTTTCTCAAGACGGGGTCTACAAGTTAAACGTAGTACATGTTAAAAACCCAACATCTGTACCAGCCAAAATCGTAAGTGAGTATCGGTCTCTCCGTAATCTGTACCGTAAACAGCCAAAATTCAAAAATTTCAGTCAAAAACCATAAACCGCAGTCAAAAAGAACACCACTAGGAACGGACACGGAGGCTGTAAATTGCGTGGTCCAATCACGCGGCAGGTGACTCCCTCACTGTCACCTTAAAACAGTTGAGATCGCAGAGCATGTGCTGAGCCTGAATGCTCACCAACGCCTGGACCATTATCGAAGTGCATGTAGTACATGCAAATTAACGAGCTCGATCATAATGGAGTGCTTATGCTTATGTGTCCTGCTCGTACGTGACGTATCTTATGTTACTCACTCCTATGACTATATTTTAAGTAGAGCTATCCATATATTGGCCGGATTCGTTTCAACTTTTTATGGTTTATGTTTTTACTGTTTATATTAATTAGTTTTTAAACGGTATATTTTTTAAGACATGATTTATAAAAAATATAGTAAAAAGTGTATTGAGTTTAACTGTACCGACTAAAATCGTATGCGACTATTTTTCACTACATATTGCCTCTCACAAATAGTTAAAATTCAAATATTTAAATCATAAGCCATAAAATATTAGTCTAAAAGAATCCACACCTATATCTTTACCACTATCATGTGTTGGAGTGCTCTGGTCCATGCAAAGATTGTCATGAAAACATTCTCAGACATTTACAAGAGAGATACACCAACGATGACTCCGTGGCCCAATGGATAAGGCGCTGGTCTACGGAACCAGAGATTCTGGGTTCGATCCCCAGCGGAGTCGACATGTGTTTTTTTTTTTTGCCTTTTTCCTTTATAAACCCTCTCTTAGTCTCTTGCTAGTAAGGTAAAGATTTATTCAGAGGTGACACAAACTAAGGTCTACTTTGCTACTAACTAACAGAGTCAATCAGTCAAAAACAGAGGAACTCAACTGTGATGATGTATAAGTTCTTTGCTTCGATTAACCGATAAGTTTTGGGCCTCCGTTTGCCATGCTACATTCGTGCTGGAAGAAAAACTTCAGAGCAACAAGCTACATAATTTCAGTTCAGCGGAGTCGATATGTTTTTTTTTTTTTGCCTTTTTTCTTTATAAACCCTCTCTAAGGTAAAGATTTATTCAGAGATGACACAAACTAAGGTCTACTTTGCTACTAACTAACAGAGTCAATCAGTCAAAAACAGAGGAACTCAACTGTGATGATGTATAAGTTCTTTGCTTCAACATTAACCGATAAGTTTTGGCGTTTTGGGTCTCCGTTTGCGATGCTGCATTAAGAAAAACTACAGAGCAACAAGCTACAAAATTTCAGTTCAGTAGAGGAACATCAGAACATGGATGTTACCCCACTGGCCAGATTTAAGCATATGTAGTTGTGAAAGCTTGATCCAAACCTGACAGCAGATGTGCTTACACAATCGAATATATATTTTTTTGGGAGGTACACATTCGAATATTTTGCTTTAAAAAATAGTACTTAAATGTCCTTATTAGCCCATATTATTCTTAGAAATCCGTTTGAACCAAATAATTTGACTATGTATTCGGACATAGCCATAACGAAACACCTCAAGTTAATAGAGGCACACCTTGATTAGAAAGAGCATTTCTAACGACCCTCCAAACAGTGACTTCAGCCATCTCTACGACTTTGCAGGAGTTGATACTGCTGTTGTTGTGTAGAGGGATTTCAGCTGCCTGTGTATGAGTTTGCTGTCATACACAGCTAGCTGCAGCTCCATCCCATCTGACCACCATTGCTGCAGCCCATGCGCTTCAAGAAACTTCTGTGGGCCTTTCGACGTCACGAAGAGCTTTGCAACAACATCGCCAGCGATGTCACTTGCCTTGCGCTGCTGCTGCTGCTCATCTGAACCTCCATCGACTGTGGTGGAAGAGCAGGAAGGAGCATTGTAGTGACAGCAGATATAATCACTGTTGTTTACATATAAGTGTGGCACCCATTTCTTCTCAACGTGCAGTCTCTTCTTGTCACTCCCCTCCTCCTTGGCACTGTCAAGCAATGCTTCTTCCTTCAATGGCATACTTGCCTTAACTTTTTTCCACAGATAGCTGGCCTTCTCACTTATGCTCCTTACACCCATGGCAAGTGAAACAGAAGGTGGATTAAATAGATGACACTCCACGAAGACTCCTTGCTTGGCAAGCTCTTTGCATACTTGAAGGGCAAAACCAGCTCCCAAGGAGTGCCCAGCGACACAAACATTCGCGCTCCCAAATCTCTCTACTGCTGTCTTCAGTGCTTCTAGAGCACCAATGAATCTCACTGAACCTTTTAAGCTCTCCCACACCAGGAAACGAAGATCATCTTGCAGGTCTCTCTTGATGGTAGGCTTCTGCAGCAGTGTTCCTCGGAGAGCTAACACAGCCCTTGGTGCACCACTTGGTCTTATGAGGATAAGATCAGACAAAGCAGAAGACCGATCCCACTCAAGGACGGCGCCGTAGATGGAGCCATCTCTTTCATCCACCAATGTCTGTGTGACCTTGTACTTGAAGGGCTTCCACCATTTTGGAGCAAGGCCATCCTCTTCTCCTTTCTGATCCTGCCTGTCCAGTTCAAGCAGGTAGACTGCTTGAATGAAGCAGGCCATTACCATCCTTTTGTAATTTGGATCTTTCCTGCAAATCAGGCATTAGAAGAAAAGGTTACAGATACATTCATGGGGTATGTCAAAGTAAAGTTGGCGTTTCAGAGTTCAGACACCTCATCTGTTCAAGTAACAATTAATTAAAATTACAATAAAAGGAACAGATACCTTGTTTGAAATGTGCACTTACACATTAACATCAGTCTTGGCATGTAACCTATAATTGTTACAAATTACAGTTTGGCATGATGATGCATCTCCTGTTCCCTTCAAACTTCAGATTCGTTCATTTTTATGATCAATTCCCCAAAATTTGTGGAAGCTGGTGTCCCCTTTATACCAACATATTCTTGGCAGGAGCATGTAATGTAATCTTGCCTTGCTTATCATTTGACATGATTGTGAGACCTCTTGTCCCCTGATTAAGTTTATAATCTAGAATAGTACATTTCTTATAATCCACTTTGTAACGACATATTACCAACAGGGAAAAAAATTTCACACACTAACCTACTACAAGCATATCCCTCAAACTCCTCAGAGGTAACCAGCAAACTTGGGCAGCAAAGTACACAGACTTAACCTTGAAGTAAAGGCCAGAAGATCCTAAATTGAAATGGAGAGCCATAGAGCCATACAACAAAAGCGCGTACGCATGAAGTAAAGGCCAGAAGATCCTAAATTGCAATGGCTCTCTTGTTCCCTCTACAGAGCAAAACGCAGCCCCTAAGAAAAGTAGGAGCATTCGCACGTCCATAGCTCACGAAACAGAAAACGAAAAGGAGGGCAAGCCTCTGTTTCTCGTCAATTCATGACCTTACTTGTAGGGATAGTAGAGCAACCTAATGACCATATCACAAACACGGCAAATCACCACAATATATACCCCTGAAAATGGTTGCAAAATGGAATTTTACATAGCCCCAGCAAATTGCAATGTACTACCAATGGATTTGGTCGCGTAATTTAATCCAGCTTTCAATCCCTCCAAAATCGGCACCTTTCATATATCTGAACTGATAAAATCCCTAAAATTTCAATTCACAGGATGCGAAAGGATCAGCATTGCTTCCTAAAACCTATCCCCTTCTCATCTGAAAAACTTGCTAGAACCAAGCGGCTCGTGCTCCAATTCCAAACTCCATACCAAAAACTGAAGCCCGCATCTCCGACGAACCCACAAATATCATACACCCCATCTCCATCGCGCAAAGGACGAGAAAACTGAAAGAATTGCAACGAAAGAGCAAGAGCGATGGATTACCAACTCGATCTGATGAGCTCCCTCCAGTTGGGCGGCGGCAGGTTGCGCGGCCCGGACACGTGGAAGTCGTAGGGGTGCCCCTCCGCCACGGCGTCCGCCGCGGCCACCACCACAGCCTCGCCGCCGCAGCCCCCGCCCTCGACCACCACCACCACCTCCTCTATCTCTTTACCCGCCTCCGCCTCCCCCACCGCCGCCGGCGGCGCCAAGTCGATCGCCATCGCTGCGCAGACCGAACGTCCCGGCTCGACGGGCTCGTGCTCGCGGCGCGAGGGGATGGGAGCGCGCGGGGGGGTCGGCAACGGTCGAGACGGCGTGGGGGTGGGAGAAGAGAATGTTACACGAATGCGAGGACTCGTGGGGACGAGGTGTGTGCGTGAGCGTGGTGTGGCGGAGGTGGTATATCCGGGATCTCAAGGGGGGCAGCGCCCAACGGTCATGTTTGGAAAAGGGAGCACGGACGTCTATTATGACGTGTGCCTTGAGCAACTGGGCAATGAGTACCCCTTTTCATGCTGGCCTTCAGCCTTCCATTTCCAGCTGTGCTTGCGCGATTCACTTTGACTCCATTGGTTTGCAGTTGTCCTTGTGCAGTTCAACGGTGGGTGGTAATTCCCTCGTCCGGGACGGGCTCATTCTTCCTCACAAAGGCTTTGTAAAAATTATATATATATATAAAGTAGATTATAATTTTTTAATATTTGATATTGTATTTTTTTCTTGTATATTTGAATTAAAACTTGAATATATATGGTAGAATATATTTTTTAAAATATGTTTAAATCATTATAAATTCATAAACAATGTTATATTATTATTTTTAAAAATAATATGGACTATTTTTAATCTCCTACAGGGGATGCCCGTAGGGGTATACGGGGACGGGGGCAACCGAAGCCGCATAGCAAGCTTGAGTTCTGGATCCAGCCGTTCTTGGATGCTAGCACGGGGCTGGCCTGCCTCACGCTCAGAGGATTGGAGACGATGGTGAGCTCTCTTGCACCGTATGATTTGTTAGCTGCTGCTATGTGTTTTCCACAATGCTTGTCTCTTTCTGAAGTAGGATGCTGTTCATGACACGGTACTGGTAAGGTAATGGATGGAAGCATATACTTAGATGCTATCCGCGATGAATGAAAGTCATCATGGCTACATGTTCCTTGGTAATGTGTTACAAATGTGTGCTTGTCTTGTCTGTGCACAAGCAAACGACCGTGTAGTTCAATTAAACTGCGAAATTAAGAAAACACTGTAAGCATTGCTGCAAAACTTGATTCGAGGAAGGATATAACATTTCGACCTTAAGCCTTCTAGCTGCAATGGAATTACTTATATGGTAACTGTTATGATGCTTTCAGTGGCGGAGAGAGGGGGGGGCTGGAGGGGGCCTGGCACCCCCCAACAAGATGTGAAGGACCCCAACGAGCAATTCCTTGGAGAATGGCATTCAGATAGATCCACAGACAAAACAAAGCATATATACTGATGACAGCCGATATGATGTGCAAGCAGATTCCTCTTGATTTTGAGCTATAGTAAAGCAACAAAAAAACATGCACGTAGCAACAGGGGCGCGTCACGTGCATGCATCTGCGGCATCACACGCGCCTTCCTACGCGCCGGGGCCGTGGAAGCTGCAGCTAGGAAGAAAGAAACGAAATAAAGAAATAAAAACTAAGAAAAACCAAATAAAATGGGTTTAGGGTTTATAGGTGTCCGAATAGGTGAAACAAAGCTGGGGAATGGATCGACTGGCTCGAAACGGTCGAAATAAAACGACCATTATCTATGCACTCGAAATTCGAACGAAATCAACAGAATTTCGTTCTTTCGTTCCTTTCGCCTGCAACCGAAAATTTTTTGCATCCGAAAGATTAAACCCTGGCTATAGGATGCTTGGAGGCAAAACTTGTTGTCCATGTTGCCCCCCTCTATATCTAATTCCTGGCTCCGCCCCTGGATGCTTTGATTCCTATGCGCTGTCGAAATGCATGATGCTGATAAAATGTGTCACTGATTCGTCTCAATATGAGAAGAGAAGATTTAGTATTAAGCTTATGTAACACAATGTAGATTCCAGGAAAAGGAGGAGCTGTTTTAAGTCACAACATTACAAATGGCTGAAGTGTAGACCATCACGACTACCATCAAGAGGTTTTATCACTAACGCACCTTCTTTCCATGCTATGCTGCTGAAACAAACAAGGAGAATGCACCGCCAAATTTTGCTTATCACGAGAGGCTGACGAAGTTGTCATGCCTAACTGAGAGCTTGGTGCGGTTCAGTTTTGTCCCATTCAGGTCTCAACAGTACCAGAAGAAACTGGTTATTTTGCTAATAACTCAAGCAAAGAAACCGAAGAAGATAGGGATGGAGATTCCCGAGAGTCAACAAGCTGCTGTGACGGAGATTTTGTCAGCGAGGAGAGCCCCAAATGAGAGAAGATATACTGTGTACGGGCAGTGCCTCCTGGTCCTGATAGTTCATACATAGCTTGTGGGGTTCGCGGGGCGCTGCATGATCGGGCTGTTTCCTAACAGAGCGCCATTTTCACCCGCTTCCTCTGTTGAGCCGATCGAATCGCGGGCGAGAGAGGCCAAGAATCGCGACGGGAACCAGCAAAGGTTTTCGATCAGTACCTCGTCGGGATTCGCTGGATTCGCTGCACCATCAGGAACTGAATTGGGAGCTGGAGTTCTCATGCCCGCGAGGTGAGAGCTCAACGGTTCGTGGAGGAATGGTCGGTATGTAGGGGGGGCTGCAGGGGGTACCGCGGTAGGGTAGTGGAAGGGGGAGTCTGTGGGAACTGGTGAGGCGGGGGACTGGTCGGGAGCAGCTGGACGTTCTGAAAGCTAAAAATGAATATCCGTCTTCTTAAAATAATTTCTTTATTTCTCTTTAAAGAGAAAGAAGATCACAGATGTATCATATATCTTATTTTTTCGTTTTCGTCACACATCTCTTCATCATTTTTTTCACCACTCATCTTCTTCTAAAGGTAACTTTTTTCGGCCACTACTATCAATTTTTAGCCAAAACCTATAAAACACGACCAAAAGATATCAGCAAAAAATCAATTCGATCGCCCCTTTAGGGGTTGATGCAGATTTGCCTGGCAATTTACCCCTCCACTCAATTAGGATTCAGGAGGTGAAATGGAGAGCAAAGTATCTCTCTTCTGTGTGAAGGTTACACGTTTCTATTTGCTCAAGCATTTTTAATTCAATTGTTTGCTTTTCAACTGGTCGGTAGGGTGTGTTTCGTTGGTAGATAAAAGTGAACGTAATGTGATTTGATACATTCCGAGCACCGTTATGCCTTTCTAATACAAGCGAACCATTAGATCACTTAATTTCTTCGGCTGCATCTTGCGAATGCGTATAACTGCCCCGCCCGACGTACAATTCCCAGCTAAGCTCGCCCTGCGGCATGCCCTCGTGATGGCACCAGTGAGCCTTCGTTTCGGTAGTATTTCCAATAAGCACGTACTCGCAAAGAGGGGCAACGCGATGAAAAAATACACCCGAAAGGAAAGGATGGCCTATAGAACATAAGCGTTCCTGAATCCGGTGAAACGGCTTTATAACAGCAAACAATCAATACTTCAATCCACATTTCCATCACTTTCAATTTTGCACTTGACCTCAGGCGTGGAAATCACTACATGAATTAACCAAGAAAGCAACTTAGGTCCAGCTCATTTACTTCTAGCTTATTTTTTACTATTCATAAATTTATTTTTTCTTAACTTTTAAGTTTTTTTACCGATTCTTTTTTTCGCATTCATTGTATTCTTTTGCGTTGTCCGTGATGAGCTAACGTTTTTTTAAATTTAATTACACCAAATAAACCATCTTCAGCTACAGTGCAATTTCAACTATTTTTCAGTCCAACCGAGCAAGGCCCCACTCGACAAAAATTTCAATAAAAAAAATGCATTACGTCATATAAGATATTGCGATGTTATGTAATCTCAATTGCAGTACAGGAAGACAGGAAACCTCCAATCATCACAGTAACGGGCAGGCGCAATATAAGGAGCATACCGGCAAATCAACTTTGTTGGCAAATACCCAGAAAGAACATGAAGTTAGCATTAACAATGTGATGCTTACAAAAATTATCAGCTCTTGCATTTGGGGCAAAATCGAATTCAGAAGAAAAAAACTTGTTCAGATTGCCATTGTAAACAATACTGATCTCAATCCACAAGTCAAACTACCAGTGCTAAAATAGTTGAATTACTGTGACTTGACAAGGGTGATGAATCTTGCACTCCAAAGTACGGAAGCAATTCCAATAAAAATAAACACATTACATCATATGAGATATTGCGATGTTATGTAATTTCATATCTGATTACAGAAAGACAGGAAACCTCCAATCATCACAGTAACGATCAGGCCCAATATAAGGAGCATACCGTAAATCAACTTAGTTGGCAAATACCCATAAAGAACATGAATTTAACATTAACAATGAGAAGCTTAAAAAATATCAGCTCTTGCATTTGGGGCAAAATCGAATTCAGAGAAAAAAACTTGTTCAAATTACCATTGTAAATAATACTGATCCCAATCCACAAGTCAAACTACCAGTGCTAAAATAGTTGAAATACTGTGACTTGGACAAGGATGATGAAACTTGCACTCCAAAGTACAAAAGGATTTGATAAAAAAATAATAAATAAACAGATGTTGGCGAGGATGCCTACCATAAACCCAAGGAGGTTAATGAGTTCAAGCAACCAGGCGACTAATGATGTAGGCAACAGGGAAAAAAAGGAAACCAAACTATATCTTGGTAACCTCGGCAAAGTTGCCTCACAAAATCTCAATGACAATTAGATCTCACGGGAAACTTGCACTCAAAAGTACGAAAGGAATTGATAAAAAATAATAAATAAAATAGATGTTGGCGAGGATGCCTACCATAAACCCAAGGAGGTCAATGAGTTCAAACAACCAGACGACTAATGATGTAGGCAACAGGGAAAAAAAGGAAACCAAACTATATCTTGGTAACCTCGGCAAAGTTGCCTCACAAAATCTCAATGACAATTAGATCTCACAGGTTACCATATGGTTTAGTCAACATATAAGCAGAATTCGAAAAACCCAGCTATATCCTTAATAGGAAAATAAAATGGTTGCAACATGTCATAGCCAGAAACAGATATGGTGTATCCAAAAGGATCACAAGAGATTTTGTGGGGCACAAAACCATAACTGAGAATTTTGGCAAGCAAATAAAAGCAGTATTAGAAGTTTGCAGAATTGAAAATAAAATCTTACTTTAACAGACAATGTTGGCGTGGATGCTCATCCATTAAACCATTAGGTTAATGGAATTGAAAGTTGAAACATTCAACAGCTATCACAATATTGGCAACAGGGAAAAAAAGGAAACCAAATAAATAATTGGTAACCTCGGCAAAGTTGCCCTCGTAACTACAGTATCATTGATAATGATGCTCAAAGTGAAACATTTTGAAGAGAGAACACTGAAAAACATCACTACAGGTATAGTATTGAACAACATCACTACTAATATACTGAACAGTGTCACTACTTCTAGGACACACAATGATGACTCAACTGCTAAAATTAATAGATACAGTAGATTTTGCCAAGAAATGAAAGCAAACAACTTAGTGCAAAAGCAAGGGAAAAACACTGGATCACAAGAATTCTAGTGCTATGTGCACTGTAGGAAATTAACTAAGAAACACAGGCAAATTATGCAACCAATGAGATTAGCACGTAACGATGACATGTACATTGTCAAAACCAAATCAACAAGATCATGCATTCATGATGCTACTGAGTTCACAACTGGGCCGCCCCAGGTGAAGGCAATAAGTGAGCAACAAACACCATTTTAGATATTAAAGTAAACCAACATTAAAGCAAAAGACAGTTGAATTATCCATACTATGCATCAGATGACCACAAAGGGGAAAAAAGGATATAAAAAGAGATTCGTCAAGCCTAAAAAGGCCACTGCATGGACCTACCAACTAGAATTTAGTAACAACAGGTTGCATATACATAAGATTCATTTGAACTAGCAATATTTCATACTATCTGGGCTTACGGATTATGGTAGGATGATTTGGATCACATAAACAAGTTTGGCCTTGAAGCCTTGAAGGTCGTCTTCAGCTTCCTGGTTGGTGGCCTAACCTTCCGGTACACCAGCGGGAACCTGATGTCCGACTTGTGGAACTGTTTAGTGCTTTCACGCTTGCAGATGCTGAAGTGGACAGTAGCAGTCTTGATGATCTGGATGCAAGGGAATCTGACACGGTGGCGGGAAGCCATCTCGTTGTACATCTGCTCAACAGCACCATTGAGGGTGGTGTCACGGTACTCCTTGTACATATTGTGGTAGCCAGTCCTGCTCTGGTAACGCAGCCAGATGCCATAGTTCTTGATTGTGGTGGGGTTCTTCTCAAAAATCTGCAGACAGAACAACAAAAGGTACAATTATCATCCAAACAAATACTAAACAGTAAGCCAGCTATTGAAATCAGCATCAACTACAAAAGTAATTCATCACGTTAAACATCTGCAATCGTAACCTTTAGCAACAAGTTCGGAACATTACTATATGTACAGCAACAGCCCAACGGCACATAGATACCAGTGGATAAACCATACAGACGGCGGTATAACCAGCGCGTCCATAGCAGCAAGCCAATGGCCCAAGCAGTACAAACAAGGCAACTATACATGCCAATGAATAAACAACATAGACGGCGACTTTGCCTATGTTTCATCTCCCAACCAAGGCCACGTTCCTAGCAACCATCGAGAATATTTCATTATCCCACTAAACTAACCAAAAGGTGCATATCTGCAGCTACGTCGTACACAAACGCAAACACCAATGGCATTGCCAGATTCGCTCGATTCAACCATAAAGACCAAACTGCATATCAAAACGAAGAGGGGGAGAAAGAAGAGCTCACCTCGTTGATTGCGAGGATCTGGCCATTGTTCTTCTTCACCTTCTTCAGCTTGCGGAGGAAGTACCTGCGCACGGCCAAACCCAGCAAACCCAAGTAAAAACCCGCATCTCGGGACCAAATCCAAACAACTAAACAAGCTCAACGAGTGTTGCATTCGATTCGAATCCTCACCAGAACTTGGACTTGGCGCGGACCTCGTTGGTGGCCCAGAGCTTCATGCGGTAGATCCTGGGGTGCTCGTCGGTCGGCGTCGGCAGACCCCTCCCCACCACCTGGTACTGGTGGAACTGCACGCGCGGGCACACGCACCAAACGAAGCAAGCGTCAGATCAGACCCCACCATGAAAGCGAGAGCGAGAGGTAGCACGAGGATCGCGTGGGAGGAGAGGCGTAAGGGAGGGGGAGACGAGAGAGATGGCGCTCACCCTGAAGGCGACCATCTTCGCCGGAGTTGCCGAGCTCGCTGGGCGGGAGGGAGACGGGCGGGCTGCGGTGCTCCGAGATGGCGGCGGAGGCGGAAAGTTTTGAGGGATCCGGGACTTTATAGGGGAGGCGAGTGTGAAGAGGGGCAGAGAGAGGCAGGTGTAAAACCCTAGCGGGCTGGGAATGGCGGCATGGGCCTCAAGCCCAGTATGTGATAACAATCTAACACGGACACAGATGTATACATTTTTTTTCCTTTTATTAAGGATTTTCCCCTTTCTCTTTTATTTTTTTCACTGGTGAAATGTGGTCAAACTAGTAGCAGTACAACAAAAAAATAAATCAAACTAGAAGCAATAATTCGGCCCGCCCTGTCAGGCAAACATATGCGGAAGCTACACAACGGGGTGGCTTATGATCCACGATCTTGAGTTAGCTATGTCGCTTTGCCAAGAAGATCGTAATACGCTGAATAATGATAGATCACGGCCAGAATGAGTTATGGTAGTGTTTCAGAAAAAGAATGAGATGTGGTAGTACAAAACAGCAGTTCAGTATATGCATTTGCATTTACTCAATTTGCTTGCATTTGCGTTTACTCAAATTGCTCGAAACATCTTGCGTTAAATACTTGGATTCCGCACTGGAAGATCGGGAACTTCACAAATACAACTAGTTTCAGGAAGACGTCACAGTAATGCATCGTCAGCCGAGGGCACGTTCACGTAGTTTCTCCTACATCAGTTACCACATTGACTCCATCGTCCTGATGGAGTACTGAGAGACTATATGAAGATGATCTCATATTTATGTTGAGTAATTGATCCTTAGTTTAGAGAGATTGAGCTTAGTTTGTATGGTTTAAACCTTTACGACTTGCTCAACGGTTGCTCTTCAATCTCGTGGTCGACAGCAGCATTTACGACCACGTTGTCGGTAGCGTCATGGTCGGTAGTTGATTTTACGACCATGTTGGTCGCAATCGATTTTATGACCACGTTGTCGCAATCGGTCTTACATCTTGGTAGTCGTATATCTGTCTGGTCGTGGTCGATGGTCGTAGATCTGACTGGCTGAGGTCGTAAGTCGTAGATTTGACTACCTGAGGTCGTAAGTTGTAGATCTGACTGGCTGAGGTCGTAAGTTGTATCGACCAAGTCTGGCATGGTCGTAGCGCGCTGTCCAAGTGGTCGTAAGTCGTAGCGACCTTGTGCGTTAAAGTCGTAGCGGCTAGCGATAGTCGTAGTATCTGTCTTCATGGTCGTAGCGACCTTGTGCGTTAAAGTCGTAGCGGCTACGACCTACTGTGTGGTCGTAAGGGCTTGCGGTGTGGTCGTATGAAGCTGGGAAGCCTTATAGGGCTACGATCACCTCTTGAGCAGTGCATATGAGTGGTTGTAGGTGTTTACGACCAGGTGTATTGCTGTGTTTGTTCACTGGAATGTTCTCTGATGTATGCAGACTGATGAAATGTTTATAATGCGGTGCTATGTGATGTGTTGCTTGTTTGTAATGATTGCAGGACTTTGGAGCTAAGTCCTGGTGAGGCATGGAAAAATCGGGACTAGGCACATGAGGTGTTGAGGTCCAGAACGGTTGGAAATATGCTAAGGATGACTAGGCTTGCGAGGTGGCTGCAAGACTTGGACAGCAAAGAAACAGGAGTTTCCGGGAAGGTGCTGGAGGGGCATTTTGGAGAAATGCTCAAAGCTTGCAAAGGAAACTGCTCTATGTTAAAGCTATTTGGTTAAAGCATTGTCGTCTGTTTGTGTTAGCGGGTAAAGGATGTGTGGAAAACCCGGTTGTTCGTAGGGGTTAACGGGTCATCCCCGGTATCATGTGACTATAAATAGAGATGGGCGGCGTCCTATCCAGAGTAGTTGCTAGTGTTTTTTATTCTTGTTTTGGTTCTTGTATTTCAGGTTGGAGTCGCTATTAGATGATCATATAGTCTAGCAATATAGCAATACATCCTCCCTCCAACCGCACCTCTCTATAGCAAGATCCTAACTAAGAAAAGCATAGAGAAACACCGCCATCTTTACACCAATGATCTAAATAATAGAAAATTAGCACTTCAAGTGTAATACATGTGCTTTAACAAAGGCATGACACTAATATGATGACAGCTTGTTTTTTCTTTATACAAAAAATGGTATAACCATCCATTAGCAAATATCAACAAAAACATGGCACACATATCTTAACATGCACAAATATTTTCACATGAAAAAAAATCTATGCAAGCATAACTTAGTATTCCTATATGCTACTTCTCACCTTATCCAAAATAGCTTTGCTTTGCACAAAGCATAGTAGTTGTCCCCCCTAATATTTCCCTAATAAAAAAATACGGATGACTATGGACTATTTAGATGGTTTGTGATGTAGATCTAGACAATTGTTTTAGTACCTGTCAGTATGATTGCAACATCATGCTGCATGGTGCAACACTCTTTCTTGATAGCTGAATTATGAAATATAAACTCTGCAAATAAAAAGACAATCAAGATTAAACAAAAGGCTTCTTTAGATGAGCAACGATGAGAAGCTTATCAAGAACGAACTCGCCATAAAATCACAAATCCCCACAACCTTCGGATCAGTCCATCTTAGGGATGGCAATTGTACCCATTTACCCGCGTACCCGCGGGTAAATACCCTAATAGAGTTGGGTATGGGATGTATTCTTTACCCACGGGTAATAAAACGGGGGAAAATCTCTGCCCATCGGGTAAGCGAATGCACGGTATGGGTTAGCTCTGCACTGCCCGCCTGCTTACCCGTGAAATAGACCGACAGTGGGCCATCCAAAACAAGAACCCTAACTCTCCCCCCCGCCCGAAACCTCTTCGCTCGCGCCCCTCGGTCCCTCACTCCTCTCGCAGTCTCTCGCGTCTCGTTCTCGCATCTCCGCCCCCTCTCGCACTCTCCTCCTTCATCCGCCGATTCCGCCTCCTCCTCCTCCGCCCCAACCCGCGGCGGCCTCCTCCGCCCCGATCTGTCTCCTCCTCCTCGCTCGCCTCGCCTGCCGCCCTACGCCCCGCTCGCCTCAGCCCTCAGCGCCTCCGCCTCGCCCAGATCCGCCGTCGCATCCGGTCGGATGCCTCCCACATCCTCCTCCCCGTCGGCTGCCGCCACCCCGCCCTACCTCCACCGTCCTCTTCGCACCGCCCCCCGTCCTCCTCGCATCCACCCGGCCAGATCCAGATCCGGCTCCGCCCCCCGCTCGCTTCATCCGCCTCCTCCGTTGTTTGTGCGCATGTGATGGCTTAGGAATTAGGATGAGTCCATTTACATGACTACAATATGTGCTATGCCAAATACCATAGTACTGTCAGATTCATATTTAGAATTGCTTAACTTTGAAACACCAGAATTGCTAGCTGACTTGGCCGTATAATTTTGGGATTAAGAACTGCTAGCTGACTTGGCCATATATTTTTGGGATGTGTATATAATTTTGGGATGTGTAACATTGTGGTCGAGACATGCCAATTCAACATGAATACATTGATTGTTATAACAATTTTGCTGGTTATTGAATGGGTGAATTTGTGATGCATTGGTGATGTTTGAATGTGATGTACTTAGTTCGCGGGTAAACGGGTATGCCATGGGCGACTGCACCCATGGCGAGGTTTTTACCGTGGTCCTTCGGGTATACCGTGGGCGAAACGGGTCATGGTGCAGTATGGGCGAGCACTACCCGTACCCGCCGCGCCCGATTGCCATCCCTAGTCCATCTAGGTAAATCATTGTACCTAAAATTCGTGCGACCTGTGAGTACAAATTGGTGGCTCACTTCGCTTAATTAGGATCTGGCATACATATAACAAACAGTGGAGAGCGAATGTGTACCTGCCGCTTGGATCTGGCGTAGTGGGGACACCAAACATAGGAGCATGTTGGGGCGGATCAACGGCACCAAGCAGCTGCCAAAGTTATTTCATTGATACCTACAGTAAATCAGTGAAACTGACGAGAGGGTTTAAAATGAAATAGATGGTTACACACTACCTGCAAACTTGTACATGGCCAAGGCAATTAATGAATGGAAATTAAAATACAGCATTGTGCGACTATGTGTAGCAAAAGAAACAGTACGAAGTGGCAGTAGGTGGCATACAACGTTGGTTTAAGCATCAAGAACACTCGCCTTTTTAAATTTCCTTATTAAGTTGCCTGGTTGAGTGGCTGAGGCATTCCATCGAGCAGTTAGTAGGCTATCCAGTTACATGAATATGAAACAACATATTTAAAAGTTGTACTTTGAATTGATCTATTCATTTGTTGGCCCAAAAATTTCTGAAGAAATCTGTAACAAGCAAAAAGAAAGACAAGAATAGAGGGGAGGTATGAAAATACGAAGAGGTGTAAAGATAAAAAGGGATGTGTAGAGAATTGAAAAGAGAGGATGAGGAGTATAGCATGGCTGCCGGTGATCGCCGCCTCAAGAGAAGCCCACAGCCCCCAATCAGAATGCACGCAGTCGCAACCACCAATCAGAACGCAGGAACCCCGACGCCACGGATCGCGCCCCACAATCCGCGTGACTCCCGCGAAACCCAATCCGCGCCGTCCATCTCTCGCGAATCCAATGCTCCAAACCCACCTTCCCTCCCAAAGCCAAACAACACCCGCTCCCCGAAAATACAAAATTTCCCCAATCTCCCGCACGCCCGCCGCCTACTTAAACCCCCCGCTCCCCTCCTCACTCCATCCAATTCCCCCGATTCCCAAATCCCCCCAAGAGCTCGTTACCTCCGCACCACGCGCACCGCGAAGCAAACCCTCGCCTCCCGTTCCGATGGCCCGCACGAAGCAGACTGCGAGGAAGTCCACCGGCGGCAAGGCGCCGCGGAAGCAGCTGGCGACGAAGGCGGCGCGCAAGTCGGCGCCGGCGACGGGGGGAGTGAAGAAGCCTCACCGCTTCCGCCCTGGCACCGTCGCGCTCCGGGAGATCCGCAAGTACCAGAAGAGCACGGAGCTGCTGATCCGCAAGCTCCCCTTCCAGCGCCTCGTCCGGGAGATCGCGCAGGACTTCAAGACCGACCTCCGCTTCCAGAGCTCCGCCGTCGCCGCGCTGCAGGAGGCCGCCGAGGCCTACCTCGTCGGGCTCTTCGAGGACACCAACCTCTGCGCCATCCACGCCAAGCGCGTCACCATCATGCCCAAGGACATCCAGCTCGCCCGCCGCATCCGTGGAGAGAGGGCGTAGAGCGCTTCCTGCTTCGTGGTGCGGTGCCTGATCTGGAGGGGTAGAGATGTTTAGGTTCATCTTAGCGTGTGCTGCGTGGTGGCGATGTGCTAGTGCGGTAGAAAGTTTCCCTGTTCTTGCTACAGCGGCTGTGTTATGGTGTCATGTAGTGTCTGATGTTACCATCTTGTTATCATCAGCAATGGAAAACGGCGCCTTCTAAAATCTGTGCTTTTCGGTACCTGCTTTGTGTTTTATGTGCGTCTCCTTGCCCCTTGTTTCAACGAATGGTGATTTACTTTATCCAATTGTGAGTATTTCTGTCGATATCAGATAATGTGTTTGAAATTGCTTGGCATTTTCAGCTTAAATGGTGCATTGGCTGTCAGTTTTGACATTTCGTTGCCGCATCACCTTCACCTTCTGTGCCTCTGAATCTGATGGCTGTGCCTTAGATTTCAACGAATGGTGGTTTAGTATTATCTTAAATGATACCTTGGCTCTGTGAGAATGCATCTCTTTCAGTTTTCACAATTCGTTGGTTCCATCCCCTCAAGTTAGCTGGTTGGGTGCCTCTGAATCTGATAGTGGTGTTCAATTGTTTACCACGTCGTGTGAATATTCCTATGCAATTGCGAGGTCTTGGTTCTGTCAGGTTGAATCTTAAGTTTCGCAATTGTTTGCTTGGGTCATTGTGAACAAGGCGCTTACAGGACTCCAGTTCAATGCCCAGGGTTTACCAATAGTGGCATAATTCTAGTAAGTGCTTGTGTAGCTCAGTGCATCAGGTCTTGAGCTCCGTTCTCCAAACACCATCACGGCAATTCTAAGTGGTGTTCAGTTTAGTGATGGTTTATATTTTTTTATGTTGTAGTTAGTTTAATTTTTTTACTATAGGTGATGTTGACTTATTTGATATAATTAAATTGAAAAAAAAATTTAAAAATAGAATAATATGTTAACTCATCATAGATAATACGAAGGAATACGAAGAAAAAGCAAAAAATAAAACCAAAAAACTAGAAAAAGACGAAATAAAGGAACAATAACGAAGCCATAATTCACTATTTCTTTATTTTGGTTTTTTTGCCTTTTTTTTCTGTATTTCTTCGCAGTCTATGATATGCTAACTTATTTTTCTATTTTTAATTTTTTAAATTTAATTATATCAAATAAACCATCATCAGATATAGTAAAAATAAGTCAGTTATATTATAAAGTTACAAGTCATTGCTAAGCTGAGCATCACCTTAGCCTTTTTCTCTTTCTGAACCCTCTTCCTCAGCAGTACATTAGCAAAACCGAACGAACTTCTCATTCTCTGAACCATCTTACTGGTTGTTTTCCTGAACCATTTGGCATTTCCCACTACGTTAAGTAACTTTCTTCAGATAAGCAACAAAAGGAATGTGACCGAGCAGTGTTCTCTCTCTATTGGTAGTAGTATTGGTTGCCTTCCTATCGACACCAACTTTCATCTTTCAGATTGTACACCACCGTAGTATTTAGCATGGGCAAAGTCGGCTGACTTGATTCAGGCAAGCAATAACGGCAATTTTTTTATGCTTCTCTTCTCCAATCTTTGCTAGGCTCCTTTATCCTCGCTTGACCAAGTAAGTGCAAGACTTCGGCGATAATTTAATCAATAGTCAGGCAAATATTTGATTAATCCTGAAGCTCAGTCAACATGTGAACTGATTATGTCATCCTCCGAGGTGTCTAATGGATTGCTGTCGAATATCCATCCTTGATTCATTTGCCCGTACTGTTTGAGCAGATCAGCGTGATATCTACGGTTAGGTGGAACAATCAGGTCCCCTACGCTACTGTTAGTGCCTGTTTGCTCAACAGTTTCTTTTAAATAGAATCGCTCGGTAAATGATAGGTTGGATCCTTTATGGACTAGCCATGCAAAGTTCCACACTAGACGCAGCAAAATTGTAGGAAGTGCCAAGTTGTGCTGTTTTTCTTGAACATCTCGTCTATTTGGTAGGAAATATGGCACTTTTGTTCTTAAATTTGCCAACTTTGAAACAATCCAAACGGCTGACGAATAATAATTATGACCCCGTAGCAATCCTATGGGGCTATGACGTCAGCAGCAAGTACTGCCGTTGCGTTTCTTCTGTCCTCAGCCTTCTGCTCTATAAACTGAAACAGGTTCGTATTATCCTGATTTGTACATGTTAGGCACACTTCTCATAACGTTCAACTTGAACATGAAAGAGTTTCTATAAACCGCGTTTTCCAGAAAACTTTGTATTAGTTTTAGTTCTTATTCCTCCAAATTTTCTTGATTCAAGCCCAAATCTATGAAGATGTCTGAGTTCATCTCTGAGTGGCCCAGATCCGAATTGGGATTAAAGAACTTGGAGTTTTGGAAGACACGGAATTGATTCCCAAACAACTTATGATCCACTGAAGATCGGCGGAAGGTGAAGGCTTTCCAAATGATGAAGAAGGCAAAATACTCGTATTTTAGGTATACGTAGAATGTGTGTTTAGGCTTATGACACATTTTTTCTTGTTAGAAGTGCTTGAGTATTACAGGATCAAGTTGGTGAACTTGGCACTTAATTCGATTGTCATGCTTAATATATTCATATACTTATGTGAAGTGTAAGTAGGAATTCCAACG
Source organism: Bonia amplexicaulis (assembly GCA_036346245.1). Lineage (NCBI taxonomy): Eukaryota > Viridiplantae > Streptophyta > Magnoliopsida > Poales > Poaceae > Bonia > Bonia amplexicaulis. The sequence goes on along the minus strand of CM070737.1, from coordinate 15,910,621 downwards.
AACCTCAAGTTGGTGAACTTGGCACTTAATTCGATTATCATGCTTAGTATATTCATATACTTATGTGAAGCGTAACTAGGAATTCCAGCGAAGCGAACCTTGATCTCTTTAGGTACTACTACCAGATAACTGCAAGATCTAGGAAAGCGGGAGCGATCATTGCATCCCCATGATGGGAGTGCTAAACGGTACGTCCTATGTATTCGAAATCCTCTTGGTCATTATGGAAGAAACTCTGGTTCTACATGACGATCATTAAAGAAGACAATTTGACGTTTAAGGAGTGAATCATCGTAGAAAGCCTAGAGTGAAAGGCATCTCCTAAGGAGGAAATGGTACAAGTATTGATCCGGGCTACTGCAACAAGCACCGAATGCTGCGCAAGACATACATAACTACCACATGTTCGCGTCTCAAACCACCGTCTGGTGCCAGTGTATGGTGTGTGGGCTTGCTGGTGGCGGTGTGGTTGGTTTCTTGATTAGGCATCAAAACATGGGTTAATTTGCACATCGTGGGAAGATTAGTGTTGTAATGGTTGCTCTAATTGTCGTGTTTCTTACCGAGATTCCAGGGAAACGAATACACAGATTGTTTCAAAATGTTTTGGTTAGCTTTCATTTGCATCTAAAAAAGACGGCCTTTCATTTGCAGCGTTGGCTCCTGAATGCTCGACGAGACTGTTCCTTCCAGATCTTCATCGATGAAAGTGAAACCACGTCCATCTCGAACTTGGCAGGTAAAGATCATCATAAAATCATCAGATATTCTCTAATAAAGTCCAGAAAGCACGGGCAACTTGTAAAACCAAAACTACACATTCGAAAGATTTTCCACGGAAGATTTGGCGTCTAATGAACACCGTCTAGATGAGCTCAGCCGTGACATGATCACCGGCCACGTGGGAATCCATGCTTTCCTCACCGACCGAGAATCCTCTGTAGAAATTAGTTCCAGACTCGGTGATATTCGGGTGGTTTTTTTCGGCTACGCATATAGTTTATGACGCTTGCTTATAACTTTTAATTTTAGCCTATAATTTTAGCGTAGACGTTTATGTGAATAACTGCATATCGATAAACTGTTTCAAAAAAACTGTGCTGATAAGTTGTTTTAAATCGACAACGAAGAAACTATGCCTTTTATCTATTTGAGAGAAGTCATAAATTATAAGTTAAAAAAAAAACAAACTCAGCCTGTTTTTGATCATCTGCTATACTTCAATAGTCATCATCAAACCTGCCAAAAAAAGCAGCAGCAGCAGCCAAATTACAAAATGGTCAGATTTACAGTCGCAGAAGCTGAAGAATGATGCAGAAAGTATCCTGCATTCCCAACTCCGAACCGATGAAGCAGAAAGTATCCTGCATTCCCAACTCCCAACTGTTTCCTCCAGACTAGTCATGATCACTGACTCCCAGTTCCCCGCAGGAAATTCTAACCATGGAAGAGTCTGCGCCAAGCATCGCACCAGATGACTAAGACGCACTTTACCCACCAGAACACATGTGCTTCCAATTTCCACAATGATAGTGTGATGCTGACCTGACCACTGCGGCACTTCAGAACTGAAAGTTTTATATAAATAAACACTTGCTTGCTCCTCCAATTGTGGACCAATGGTAGCCAATACGATTCGTCGAAAACTACTTGTCAATAAAAACGAGGAGAAGAGAATGCATGCAACAACGACCACCCTGATAAAACATTTATCATCAGCCACTGGGGACGTCCACTCAATTCTCGTGCACCATCCGTTGATGCTTATCCATATAAATCACTGTTAATGCTGCGATCATACTAGGGGAGTAGACATTTGATGACAAGCTCGAGTTGCCCACCTCCGCAAATAAATTACCTCGTTGCTTGATAGGTTCATAGAGAACCCGGAGTACTTGGTCAGCTGATTCAACTTGCAGCTGACGGACTTCATCATTAAAAATAACCTCGCTGGTCCAATAAAAACGAGATAAATATGATGAGGTCCAATTCACAATGTGAAAAGCAGACAGAGTATTGTTCAAAATGAAAATAGGACGTCACCCATGAAAAGCAACAGAGGCCAGCTTGGAAAGTAGCAATGAATCAACAGGGAACTCAAGCCACATGAAATAGATCATGTAGATATTGGCACACCTATAGATATTATCTTTGAAATACTGTATTCATTTACGAAACCTGATAAGTTATTATCTTTCTTCAAGAAAACAGCCTAATTGAGATTATTTGGCAGTTAGAATCCTCCTTTGTACTTCTTTTTAAAAAGCAAGGTGTAGATTAGAAAGAAATTACCTTAGTTTTGCAGCTAGATTTTTAGCTGTACAAGCCCGAAAAAGGACCTCAGGCACAATGGCAGAATTCAAAAGAATGTTGGGCAGAGAGATAAAGTCTATATTTTTCCTCAGGTGGATAAAGCATTCTGTGATGAAATGAGCTTGGTAAGCTACTACACAGGGTAGCTTTGCTAGAATTAGTTCCATAACAACTGATCCCGAAGTACATAATGCTGCTCTACTAGCCTGCAAACAAGAAGCAACGCTTTCTTAGTTCACTCACATGAATGCTGAAAGGACAATCAAAGATGGCTGCAGGCCTGCAGCATCTAGTAAGTAAATACATCAGCAATGAAGTTTCGTGATGACTGTTAGCACTCAAAGCAGATTTGGGCTGCAATAAGTTTCACACACTAACAATTAATCACATCATACCAATTTCAAATTTAGCTATCTTCGTTAATAATATATACACTTATAACTACCAAAAGATGTAGTTTGCTTGAGATGTAACAGATGTGGCTTAATGTTACCTACCAAGGAATTAATATTTGCCTGGAAAACAGGGAATAAACACTCCAACATTGAATCTTACTATGATTACAGGATTATTGCATAAATTGCCTGATAAAAGGACAAAATCATGGGTAGAACATAATGCATGGGACAATCCACTGGCTGCAGTAATCAATAGTGCTCTAGATTTTTCTTCAAAAAGATTTTTTGATCCCTACATAGCCCAAGGAGAAAATGAAAATATTAATAACTTAGCTTATCATAGTGAACTTTCTCAGTCAATACTATTTCGCGCACAGCAGAATTGTAAATGGTACATCACTTAACATAAAGCCTTATGGAACAAATAGCAATCCATAATTTAAGTGTTAGGAAGATATGGTGCTTTGAAACATCTTCACATCCATCAAATGAATGAAAAAGATCGGAACATTCCAAAATAATAAACTTGGTGCTACAGAAGTAGACTCATGTAATTTAGAGAAGTGAGCGTACATTGAATGCATCATATCTTTCTTTTAGCGACCCCCCAGGTATCAATACCACTGGAAATGGCCTTGATCGAGCTATATTTTCGACATAAGTCCTCACATCCCGATGTGGAGCAACTGGGATGACTAGTGACAATTCATTAAATGTATGACTTAGATGTTGCACAGTTTGCAAGAAGATTGGAAGCATTCGAGCTACCTCCTGCATCCTGCTTCCAGGCAGCATGGTTATGATTGTGGCATCTATCAAATGTGTATTTCTCATTAGAAAACATACATTTATTGATAACACAATAATCAAAATGTATATTAAGATTTAGCCCATCAAAAAATCTTGACACAACTCCAGAGGGGTTAATAAACTAGCAGCCTGTAACCTGAAACACAAAAATCCAGATATGGTGTCTTGCTATGAATCGTTATTGATGCATAAGCTAAGGTGAGAAATGCATGGATCTAGGCAGAGACAGTTTGATTCCTCTAAAACAAAAGGCAGAGAAAATGTGATAGTCTTGCATTGCATAAAATAAAATAATTTGTGTATTATATCAATCATATGTGGAAAGTACAGTTGACTGTATCATCATCTCGTAGTTCTATATAGTTTACTTTTTGAGATTTTGCTATATGTTTCACCCGAATTGCAGGTGAAAATTGTGACAAATGCGATCCATAAGAAAAAGAAAGACGTCAAAATGTTTTGGTCTCCTATTTGCTTTGCAAAGCTGGTTTGACTATATCCCCATACAAGTTAATGAGTGTTTCAAGAGTAAGCTACTTGGAACTGACTCCGAATATAGAGAATTTGCCATGACCGGCCAACAGAACAGAATTACATAGGGATTGTGTTAAATCCTAATGCAGCAGACAAGAGTTTTTACTTGAATGGATCAAACTGTAATGTCACCCAAATGGAGACATACAGAACACTTACTGATTGATAGCGTGCAAGTGTGCCCACAATTGAATGGCAGTTAGCAACTGCAACTGCCATTGTGGTTTGCGGATTTGAGGTTGCACCATTACTAGACAGCAATCATCAGGTTAGTTTCTGAAAAAACAGTATCTAGTTCCGTGTTGTTCCAAAATAACCCCCCCCCCACACACACGCACACACACAACTTCGATTTTGTCTGTTTCCTTGACAATAGTTCATAGAAATACATCAAACAATATACTCACAAATACCATGCGATTCAAAAACTTTAATAAATTTAATATATATACAATTCATAAATCTGATAAATATGAGCAGAAAAACGCAAAACAGAACGTAACCATTGGCATTAACAACCTAGAATCTTGTGCACAAAAAGAAGCGACGTATATAATTACCTGGAGACAGTCCATGCTCCAGTCGGAAAGCTTCACCACTTCTTTGATGCATGGACTTGTCAGAAGATAATCCTGGGCCCTACAAAATTTTGGCAGACATTAAGAGCTACATTGTAAGTCAGTGCTACCAACCTACCAGGTGCCAGATAGATCTAAAAAACTGAAATATGCTAGTCTTAGAAATTCATTTACATAATATTAGCACCTCCAGTTTACGGGATCAAAATGTTTGATTTTAAATGAAATATTTAATCACTTCTAGAAGACAAGACAACAATTAGAAGTTATTATGTGTCAACATTTTTCTTAGCAGAATAGATAAACAATAGTACACTCCTCACACGATCATCTTCTGGTCTTTCCTATGAAGACATAAGATGCTTGTATACCTAAGTTATCAATTTAACTACCAAAGGAGATAGTCGGTCCTTATCATCCATCAATGACACCGATCAGTACACTTCCAAAATGACGAGAACTTGCATTGACATGACTGCTATGAATTGGTACAGGATAGTTAATAGCTATCAGTTTTATACAGACATTCTACCACTTCACATTGTCATTCATATGATTGTGGGTGTAACATTGAATGCATAATACAAGGTCTTTATGCAAGTAAATCTTAATGAGACACCTGGAGAGAGAAGACATGCAGAACAGTGTGGGAAAATTGAATGAGAGATCTGGACAGAAAGATCTTCAAATTCAACAAATCGTTAGGGATGTTGAAACAAAGCAACACAAGTCCCTACCATGTTTAAGCCAATAACATCATCCAATAAGGGATGGCCCACATATGTAGCAGGCAACCCATTTAATCTGCAAATTTCATCCTCAAACGGAAGGATACACAACACATGGTCCACAAAATTATGCAACTTCGAGAGCCTGCTTTCACCACCTTTCCAGGCCCAGAATGATGGTGCAACATAATGGACATGTAGAGGAGTGCCAACCTTCTGACTGTATTTACCTAGACAACAGAAACACTTTACCATATTTGTTCATGAAAATAAATAAAAAATTCATTCTTTCAATTTAATTTTAGTATGGTGAAAAACGGTTCCATTGAGAGCCTTACATTTCAATTGCTTCAAAAGCCGAAAAGAGAACCCCTTTGAATCAATTGTAACTACAACATGAGGCCGAAATAATATAGCAGCATCTACAGTATCCTCAATCTTCCTCTGCAAAACTAAAATGAGTAGAATCAACATCCAAGTGCGATAGTATGAACAGAAAGCAAAGCATGACAAACCAAAGTTGCACCTTGATATTATTTATGTGTGGCAGCAGTTCCCACAAGCCCATTATGGAAATATCTTCCATGGGAAAAAGTAATTCCAATCCTTCCCTGCACATTAACTCCCTACATTGGCAAAAGAGTCTGTTTAACGGGTAAGGAAATGAATGATCAAATTTGCAACAAAAAAAAAACACGATGGGATCCAACTTGAAATTCGGCCCAGATCAAATTGCACAGATGGAAAAGTGAAATGATGCAACAATGTTGAATGAATAATTGCATGGGTATTTCAAGCACACGAATATTTCACTCTTTTTACATCCAAATCAAGAAAATACAAAAAATACCTTGATGCAAACAGACAGAAGTTCCTAGTTCCTACAAGCCCATTACGGCAATTTCTTTCATGGGAAAAGTTGGACACCTCGCAAGATATTGACTGGATTCCCACCAATTTGAATATTTCAAGTGTACTCTATGTACAATACAATCTGAACCTCCAAGCACCTTCGGAATAAAATAAGCAATCCAAAACTAAACCTCCCTCCTAAGTTTCTTCAACTCCAATTGCCCAGGCTGTATGAGCATTTCTTGCATAACAACCATAAGGTCCATAACGTTGTTTTGTGAAGCGAAACAATATCTAAGTGTGCAATGCACCTACATATGGACATTGACATCAAAAATCAAATCTGAAACAAAAGTTGATACAAACACTGGGTCAGGGGGGACCAAAGTGGGTCATGGGTGTTCAGTTGAACACCCAAATTTTTTGCAAAATACCATGTACATAATAGGTATATTAGATGTATATACTTTTAGTTGGGCCAAAACTATATATTTGTGCCTGCAAATGAATTCAGCCCGCACTCCCCCATATCTCGCACACGGCCCATGTAACATATTAGGCCAATATTCCCTCCCGCCTCAGCCCTCCTCATACAGGCCCAAAGAGGCAAAGATACAAACCAAACCTTAACCTCTATTCTCTCTCTTATCCTGTGGGGACGGCTTTGGCCTCCGAGTGGCGAGCGGGCGGAGGCGTGGGCTGCGGAGGCAAGCGACGACGAGTGGGTGCGGGCTGCGGAGGCGAGCGATGACGCAACGTGACAGCAAGCATGCGTGAGGCGGCACAGGGTGCAAGCAAGCGTGTGGTAGTGCGGGCAAGCAGAGAGGCGGCGCAGGCAATCGGGCGGCAGTACGACGAACAGGGATGTAGCCAGGTAGGGAGCAGACGGTGGGAAGGGAGCAGCTCAACGCCTGGGAGGGAGCATGGCATCGGGAAGAGAGCAACACCTCCAACTCACCGTCATTGTCCTCTCTTCAGATCTAGTTGTGCTCCAACCCACTCCACTTATTTTCTTTCTTGCTCTGCTCTACTCCGACTCGGTTCTTTCTAGTGTTTACCCTCTACTTTCTTCGTTCTTTCTAGTGGATGCTGTACATAAATACAATCTTTGCCTTGGGCAATGGACAGTTAGTTGGACCCTTGTTACATATGTTTACATGCTAATTTTACTATCTTTTGCTACATAAAAGGATACAACTTCATCTTAGATGGGGGTTCTTGCTAACGGAGAAAATAGCAAAAAGGGGCAAGATTAGCAAGATATGCAATGTTATTAATCTCTATAAATTCATGCTATTATGCTCGCCTTATGTCGCCCATTTCCTCATAAGAAATCGTTAATTTCTATATTTTTTGTATTTTCATTATATCTATATACACATATCATTGCAAGATATGCAATGTTATTAATCTCTATAAATTCATGCTATTATGCTCGCCTTATGTCGCCCATTTCCTCATAAGAAATCGTTAATTTCTATATTTTTTGTATTTTCATTATATCTATATACACATATCATTGCATCGGTATCTTGGGGGAAATGGTGTGTCGCGGTATTGGTGTATCCAAACAATCTAGCTCCGAAGTCCGAACACCCATCTTAAAAATACTAGGTCCGCCACTGCACTGGGTGGTGTCAGAACTATTTATGAAATGTTCAAAATCAAATTATAACGCACTAATACTTCAATAGCACAAGGTACTGAACCAAAAGTGGACCAAGGGGAGTGAGACCAGACCCGCCAACGCCAGCGAAGCGGACGGGTACGGGGGAGAGCGCCCTGAGGGAAGCCATAAGACGGGAAGCGAGCGAGTCGCCGGAGACCTCGCCGGCAACCATGAACACCCGGAGCTCGCCGTCCCGGGCTGCCGCGTCCACCACCCTCCCGTAGGAGAAGGCGCGTCCACCACCCTCCTGCAGCATACCTCGCCGGCGCCCGGCGGCTACGATCCATCGCGACAGCATCGGCAGCCACACGTATGGAGTTGGACCGGACGAGGCAGACGCCGGCGGGAGTGGAGAGTGGGCAGGAGAGTCGATGGCCGGGCAGGGGTTTAAAACCCTCGTCCCTCCCCAGGTGGGTGGGCGATCGATAAGGAGACCTCAATGCGCAGGCCTCTGCTCGTGACGCACTTGGCGGTGTTGGCGCTGGGTCGGTCGGCGATGTAGCCCGCTGCGGCGGGGAGCGTGGGGGACGCAGGGAGGCGGCGGCTATTGTCTCGGTGGCCATCTGCGTTGGAGAGAGAGGAAGAAATAGGTAGGGAAGCTGGCGGAGCGAAAGAAGCCCATCACAAGGATCGGCCTGCCGGGTCGCGTGGGCCTGCGCTGCGCTGGCAACATTACGGGCTTGTTTCGTTGGACACCCGTACAAACGGAAACCCGAGTAGTAAAACCCTCGACTGGAGCGGCTGCGGGCCTGCGGCAGGTGCTTTCTCCTCCTGTCCGTGCAAAATATCACGCCACCCTTCCTCCCCACCGCAGCGATTAAGAAAAGGCTTAAGTTGCGCAAAAAATCGGTTTTATTCATTTAAACTCTCTTGATGTAGATTAAGAAAGACCGATAAATCTTCGAGACAACGAAAAAAGTTCTTGTATCTATCTTGTGGTTTAATTCTCTTGCTATTTACTTTCCGTATTTTATGTTTCTAGTGATTGATTATTTGACTTGTTTAGGTAGAATTGTATCTTTCTTATACTTAATTTATTGGTGTCAACCTTTAAATTTTGAATTATATAAAACGAATGTGTAATTCATACTTGCTTAAAAACCTTGATTTAGCCTAAAGAATTAAAAAAAACCTCATATTCACTCATTCTAGTCGGTTATCCTTGGTCCTACAGCCCTCCAGGCACCCGAACTAGTCACGTGCGGTGCAAAAAGTGCATACAAAGGGCCACAAAGATGGATTTCACCCTTAGTTTAAAACATAAGCTGCGTCCCGAATCGGTAGAATGATAGCACAAATCACCTCCGTGAAGGCTGAAATCACCTTCATGCCCTTCACATGGACACCATCGTGGCCCGATGCCTCCGTCATGGACACCATCGTGGCCCGATGCCTCCGTCGAGACATAAACACCCAGACGGCTGCTAGCACAGAAAATGTCATCAATGTATCCTGACTTGGGGCGACATAGCTGTGTTGGACCCTTTATGCTGGTTCAACCAACATCGAGCATCCGCGGTGCCCCTAGGCGCTTGAACTAGATATACACTCCTTGCTTTCACCCTTGGTTAAAAAAATAAGCTAGTAACACGGATCGACAGAATCACCACACGAATCACCTCCGTGAAAGGCCAAAATCACATGCGCGGTCTATCGTACTGACACCAGCATGGCCCGATGCCCCTATAGAAACAGAAACGACATGATGGGCACCGGACAAAAAACATCATTGATAGCCCCGACCCGAGGCGACATATCTACGCTGGCACCTACGTGTTGGTTCGATCGATACCAAGCATCTGCGGTATCCCCTAGGTGCCCGAACTAGCCATGCACGATGCGAAACAAGCGTACACGGGGCCACAGAGGTGAATTGAAAAGCTAAAATAGCGTGCATGCCCCCACCCGTATTGACACCAGCGTGGCCCGATACCCCCCCAGTTAAGACAGAAACGCCATATGGCTGCTGGCCCAAAAACACCATTGATGAGCCCTAACTTGGGGCGCCATAACTGCATTGGCCCCTTGTGGTCATTTGACAGGCATCGAGCGTACGTGGGGCCTCATAGGTGCCCTAACTAGACACACACAATGCCAAACAAGCGAACGCATGGCAACAGGGGTGGATTTCACCTAGGCCTAAAAAAGTCAGCAGTACAGATCGGTAGAATCACCGTGGGAATCACCTCTATGAAGACTGAAATCGTTTGCACAGCCCCCCACTGACACCAGCATGGCCCAATGCTCTTGTAGAGATAGAAATGCCTCGATGACCGTTGGGCGAAAAATGCTATCGGTGGGCCTCGACCTGGAACGATATAGTTGTGTTGGCCACTTTGTGTTGGTTTGCCCAACGCCAAGCGTCTGTGGTGCCCCCTAGACATCCGAATTAGCCACGTACTATGCCAAATACGAGTACACGGGGTCATAGAGATGGATTTCACTCCTGACTTAAAAATGACCCGTCAGCCTAGATCGATAGAATCACTGCATAGATTTCCTCAGAGATATTCACCGCATGGATTGGCGTGGTGTGACAAGTATAAACTTTAGGTGATATTCACCCATATTGAATATGTTTTAGGGACATATTGATAAAATCATTTCTCAACTGGCAACTCTGTGTTCACTACCAACAACTCTAGGAAAAACTCTTTTGTCAGCTCTATATTAATTGCTAGCAACTCTAGGTATCTGCCGCTAGCAAGTATCATGTAGCGATACTAACAACTAACATAGAAAGTAATGTAAAATGTCTAATAACTAATGTAGCAATTAATATATAGAACTGGTAGAAACTAATGTAACAAGTAGTATATAGAGTTACTAGCAACTAATGTAAAACTACTACTAGTAGTTGATTGCATAGAATCGTGAATAATTATCATCAAGTAATAAAGAAATGCTATCAACTAATGTAGCAAGTAACATATAGAGCTACAAGTATCTAATGTAGAAAATAAAATGTAGAGTTAGCAACTAATGCAATAAACAACATATAGAGATATAGTTGCTAGTAACTAATATAGCAAGTAACATAAAGGGTTGCTAGCAACTATTGTAGAAAGTAACATGTAGAGCTACCAACTTATTGCTAGCAAATAGTAAATTAACTACATAAAATTGTTGATAATTGTTATAAATTAATGGAGAGATGCTAACAAATTATAGAGCTACTAGCAACTCCTGTAGAGAGATGCTAGCAAGCAACATGTAGAGCTGATAGTAACTAATGTAGAAATATGCCAATAATTTATAGTTGAGAAGAAACACTATCATTATATGTTTAAATATATTTGATATATATCTTATTTTGTTCTATTTGCATATGGAACATAGCAGTATAAACACAATGCAAATCAGATGTTTGATTAATTAAATATGATTAATTAAATATAGTATTTTTAAGCCAATACAATGAATGAGAAGAAACATTATCATTATATGTTAAAATATATTCAATATATATCTTATTTTGTTATATTTGTCATATGAAACACAACGGTATAAACACAATGCAAATCGGGTGTTTGGTTAATTAGATATAGTGTTTTTAAGCCAATACAACGAACAAGTACGTCACCGCCCAAGAAAATAAAAAATCTCTACACGAATCTCAAAGCTAAGGAGAAAGGCCTCTACCGATTTGATCCCCCGTGCATGCGTCCACCAAAACACGCACCACATACGTATGCAACTATGCAACGTATTCTCGTAGGTACGTGTCTCCCTGCAATTAGCATGGGTCAGTTGGATTCTAGTTCCAATAGCACTAGATTCCGACCACGCCTGATAGCTCGCTCGTACTAGCGCGCGTCCTAGCAGGTTTTAACCTGGAAAACCAACCGACCTAACTTATGGTCAAAGAGAATTGAGCTCTTGACTATGGTCCTCTTTTTTTTTTTCTTCTAAAAGCCACTTTTCATCTTTTCTACAGTAATTTACTTTCAAACGGAATATCTTTTCAATACGAGTTCTACTAGTTTATTGTAGTACACATTATAGCGACTTCATTTATATCGGTCAAAACTACACACGAATTTCTCTTACTCCATATTCTCTGTCATGAACAGTTAAAAATCATAAGTTACAGCCATAAACTATAAGCCGTAGCCCAAACAAATAGGCTCGTAACAAGAATAAGTCGCACATACATTTAACTTTACTACATACAAGCCCACTACACAGAATTCCAGTATCAAGATTTACAAAAGAATAAAGCATTATAACTCAATGTTACAAACTTCAATTTTATACCATACAAGAATAAAACTATACAAGTATATTATATCAAATTTCATCTAATGAATCCATATTTTCGCAGCCAGCTCAAATTTGAATAGTTGCAATGTCATATTAGCCAAAACCACAAAGCATAAATCTAAAATAAATATAATAACAGATTGTCGTCAGAACTCTTTTTTTAATAGTGCCTAAGGACAATCGCTCACTGAGATGCTAGGATTGTCCGGGGCTAATCAGAATCTCTCGCATATTGGGTTTTCATTGTTCGACGGGAAAACTTCCTTTCTTACCTTTACCTTACATTTTTTTACCTTTCTCTGGTGAGTCATCCCTTCAACGCTATGCACAAAGACACGTTATAAGCCACCAGTCATCACCAAGGCTAACCAAAGCCATGAAGCAAACCCAACAAGAGCCAGCAAGAGGAGAGAAAAGGAGGAAGCCAACAATACTACCGTCCATAGCCCCCAGTGAGCCCGCCTCACTGCCACAACCCACTGCCAGACCGCTGCCACAAAAGCTCACCGCCTTAGCTAATAGATAGGAAGTAGCCATTCTTCATCACTACTCATAAGAACCACAACATGTACCATTGCACTACACATCACATCATGGCACAGAACACTCACGAGACACCACAGACAAGCAGACAACCAAAGAAAGGCCGCACATCCCATTTAAACCCCTCCTCACAAGAACCCTAACCTAGCTGAAAGAGGAAGTCAAGAGAGCAGTCAAGACCAAAGGAAAACCAATGGGTACCATGGCCAGGGAACACTTCCACAAGACACCACTCCACATAAGCTTAGCCAAATTAGGAAGGCATAACCAAGTCAGAACAAGAGCATCTCCAAACTCCTAATCCAAACCAATGAAGCCAGTAAGGTAAAATCATAAGTTACATCTTTTCATTTAGCCAACACTAGAACAGGCCAACAGATCCATGGTGAGGCAATGGCCTCTGGCTCACCACACTAGGGTAGAGGATGGCCGGTGGCCATCCAGTGAGCCCTCATGCCATGAACATACTCCTTGGCGCATGCTCACGACCCTAATACCTTAGGGTTGCCCACTGCAATGCTCCCTCTTTAAACCCTAAACAACCTCACAGCTAATCACATGACATGCATCACACATCCCTCAAACCATAATCATCAATTATTATAGAACTAGAAGAAAGGGGCGGTAATGTAAGAGTAAAATAAGAAGAAACCGGGTAAAGCTGAGGACCGGGTAGAGCTGAGGGTGCAAAGGCCCTGCGTCGATGGATATTGGCCATCGAGACACACAGAGCCAATGGGGAGCCACCGGAAGGCGAGCCGACGATGACCAAGGCACGACGCCGAAGGGGAGAGGATAAGGTCGGTCGAGAGACAGGCCAAGGGGCCGACTCATGACACCAAACGTCGAATAAAATGAGAAAATGGATGGCCAATGGGCCACTCCAGGAAACTGGACCTCAAATAAAAAAAAGAAGAAAAAGAAAGGGACAATGGGCCAATTATGGAGTAAAAGAAAATTTTAAAAAGAAAATATAAGGAATAAATATCCTTATAAATGTAGTAAATCAAATGTCGGAAAACCCGACTAAAACAAAATTTTACTAAAGAAAAGTAATAAAATATAATTATTCGAATGATAGAGAAGCCTGTAAAAAATAAGTCTACAAATATCCAACAAAGGATTATTGCTTCATCTAAATTACAAATGCAAATTTGAAAATAAATTCTTGGCCTAAAATAATGCAGAAGGAGAATTGATTCAAAGGGAAGAGACCATCCAAACCACCACTGAAACAGCTACCCTATAGTTAGGCAAGTGAAGCAGGCTTTTAAGCATGCTGTGGTACATGAATTATTTTGAATACAGTTATTTTCTATGATCACCTTGCATCAAAAGTAATTTCTAAAAGAAAAGAAAAGTGACCAAAAGAAAGGGTAACATGATGAGAAAATAAAGAGAGCATAACCACCAAATGAGCAGTGGCCTGCAAAGAAAACTAGTAAAGAAGGGTAGAAGGTGCTCTGGTAGAGATTCGGAGGCAGGTGAGACCCTCTACATACGAATATAATATAAAGACTAGAAAACAATCTTCATTCTGGAATGAGCCGTAAAACAGTATCAACCATATTTCCCATCTCGGGCAAGTGGAACATGTTATTATCTTTTATTGTTAATATCTCCATCATGGGTAAGTAATATAAATTAGAGGAGGAACTCAGGACCGGTAAAGAATCTGTGAGTTCTAAGGCGCTTATATTAGTGTAGGTGGAGTGTTAAGTATTCAGACCCGCTCGACCAACGGCTATTTTAATAATCAGATGGAGATATAGTAATAAGAGTCGAGAAAACATTCTATATTCTGAATTTGCGATCGCATCAAAGGAAATGCGAAAGACCCAGTGTCCATAAGAATTCAGAATAACTGTGGGTAAAGTGATACAAGTTTGCGCAGTACTTAATAAATCATGAATTCATATCAATCTCTTGGATAAGAGTCTACAGAAACCACTGTGGATTACTCTTCTCTAGAATGATTGTTAGAGCAACTTTAGAAGTTAAAATCTTGCAAACTTTTCAAGATGATAATAATGGATTTTTGGATACTAGATTAGGTAAGAATTTGATAAATATGAGGACAAATGTGCACCATTATTTAAAAACTTGCTAAGTACTATGTACTCACTCTTGTTACTAAATTTCCCCCTTTCAGAGCCATATTCAGCTAGGTATACTTAGGATTTAATGATGGTGGGGTTGCTAATGAAGGCATCTAGGGATATGAGGTTGAGGCTGACTAAGAGTACGATGAGGTGGAGGCCTTATACGATGGCAGAGAGGACTAGACAACCTATAGCTCGTCGTACCGGTTGGATGGGTACTTCTGTTTAGTACTTCTGTTTACTTCATACTCACTCTTAGTACTAAATCTCCCCCTTTCAAAGCCATATTCAACTAGATATATTTAGGATGTGATGAGGATGGGGTTAATAATGAAGACACCTAGAAATATGAGGTTGAGACTGACTAGGAGTATGATGAGGTGAAGGCCTTATACGACAGCTGAGAGGACTAGTGATAGACAGTAATAGACAGTAAGTATTGTAATAACATGTAGCTCGTCGTATCGGGTTGGATGAGTACTTCTGTTTATTATCATGTACAGTGATAGACAGTAAGTATTGTAATAACCCAAATCATCTGTATAAACGGACTAAGGTCTACGTGGCTTGTAATTAATAAAATATTTTTAGTTTTAATTATTGTTTTGCTATAACTACTCTAATAGATTTGTTATTCGTTGAAATGGTGTTCTACTAAATAAACGAGTAACCATTTATTATAGTGTTATTACCCTTCAGTGATTACACGGGTCGCGGCATGTTTTCACCGATCGGAAGCAATCACGCGCGCGACCAGGGGCAGCACCACCAGCGGATCGACGCAGCCTTTCGTTGCATTGTTCCGCTCACTCCGGCGCAAGAAACGGCAACACGCAAGTAGCCCAGTACAACGCCCTAGGCCCGCTGGTACACCTACGGGTTGCTGCGCATAATTGAGCTACTTTTGGCTTCTTCAATAACTCGACCATGGCAGATAAACTAATGTCACAGCAGGATCGCACGCGCAAGTCCGATAATGCAACCACAGATCAGCTCCAGCCTCCACAACACCCACAATTTTCAACAGTTTATTATCGACTTAAGAGTGAAAGCAAATTTCGAATAAGCTGATTTTACTGCATTTGTACCCTGCCAAACTCAAGTTTACAGCAAGCCACGTCGACAAGACTACTTTCCAGTTAATCAATGCATAATTTTATGGAAATATAGATAGAATTAATACCTAATTTTAAACGATACTAGATGCATAAGAAATAAATATCCAGCCAACACAGCTCATGCCTTCATGGTCCACAATTGCCTCAGTTATTTGCGTGCTTCAGCATTCCTCTGTTCTTTGGCTGCCAAGAACAAAATATAATTCAGTACATACTATTATAATCTTCACAAACAAGAGAACGGAATGCCGTTTATAAGTTCTTTAAAATAACAAAACACTCTGTTCAGCTTAAGAAAAATACAAAATGAAGTCAGCGCAAAGTACATACAGAGTATCAAGAAAATGCAGGCAGAAATATTTTGGAGCTACTAAACAGTAACCAGTATGATTTTTGGAGCAAAACATCAAAGAAACAAAAATACTCAACATTAAATTAATGAAATAGGTGGAGGTCACTAGAATCTATATTTGAATAGGATATACTTGCAATCAATTCTGAATCTTAACACAACAAAACCTAGACCACGAAGCAATTATAAATAGCAAGGGGTGTACCAGCTTTCTCCTCTTCGCGTTTCTTTGCAGCGTCAGCCCTTTGCTGTCTTATTAAAGCAAGACGTTCTGCATTGCAAAACAATAAAGGTTATGGCAATTTGCAATTCCCAATTCACATGGAATGCTTCAGCATTGAAGGTAGGCAGGTGTGCATCACAGCATATTAAAGCAACAAGTTGTGCTTCAATATCTACATTTGGTGCGAACAACATCTTAGTAAGCAACAAGTTGTGCTTCAATATCTACATTTGGTGAGAACAACATCTTAGGAGCTATATTCTCGAAAGCTAAATGCAAAAGAGCGTGCCTAACATTAAGTGACAGACGTGCAACTCAACCTCTAAAATGGTGTTTTCCTCTTACATCTAGAAAGTTCTTGTTCAACATAAGGCTAGGGGAAAAGTAAACATATTGCACTATTGCAGTTCATCTAAGAAGCCTAAGAGGAATACATCAGTTGATTTTCGAAAGGAAGTTCAGCATGAATGCAGCAAGCATTTTGGTACAAAACAATCACAACAAATGCATCAACTTCATTTCCTAGACCAGGCATGCTTAAACTACTGTAAAATTCTATGCTGCAAAATTAAAAGACCATTGTAGTATTGTCTGCACATAAATTATTTTGTTACAACTCATGCCAGTGTAGGATGAAATGTTTAAACCAGTAGATCATTAAATATGATTAAAGATGTTGATTTGGTAACAGTCCTGAGTTATTTAGTGATGCTGACACTAGTATTGATTCACTTTATTTTCATTCATACCAGCCTACATCCCTTTGTTGCGGTGTCTGTTTCTATGTAGATTGAGTCTGATCTTGTCACAATGCATCCATAGGAGCAAGCTCAGAGCACAGGTTGTGGTGATGGGTATTATAGAAGTACATAGGAAACCACCCAACAAGAAACACCAAGATAAAAAATAGAGGTAGGTGCAACATAGAAAAAATCTCACCCAAATCCTTCCTAGACTGTTCTGTTTTCCCTTGCTCCTGAAGCTTCATGTAACGCTCATGAGCTTTTTGTTTCTCAATCTCCTCTCTATAAAACAAACATGACAGCAGTATGTCAGCAGAGCTAACGACTCTTGAAAGTTTTGTAACAATGCATGTGTGCATGTGAGAAGGGTAGATAAGCTGATGCCAACTTCAGAGTAACAGGTGGTAAATTCCTCCCTTTTCTAGGAAAAAGTAAGACATATTATCACAAAGAGTATGTTTACAAAAAAAGTGAATGCCAAGAGTGACTAAACACCATAAGGAAACTGAGATATGTAATCTACAGGACTACAGCAACTCATGAAAGCCTGTAACACCAGTTGTAACTGCGTAACATAAAAGTGAGAAGTCCAGCACTATGTTTTGTACCAGCTTGTAGGTTTTCTTTATCTTCTTGTTTTTCCATACCCAGAGGCAGAGGTTTAAATAAACATTTTTCTTCATGCCAAATAAATATTGGCAGCAAGAGATATTACGGAAAAACTGACCGTAATTATGAAAAACGTAATAATTGTTTCATTTCACAAATAAGAAAACACCATGGGCTGATATAAGAAAAGGTACCTTTCACGCCTGGAGAGTTCAGTTGTCTTTCCAAGCTGTACAGTGCGAACTTAGTTAGTTGGAGATATGCATAAAAAGTTATTTGGTATGTACAGACAAAAAGATTCAAATACAACTATAAAGAGTATGGCAAAATAAGTAGGCTCAAAAAATGAACCATAGTAACAAACTATGTGCTTGGTATAACAGTTTTGGAGGTCACAGCTAGCAGGATAACATTACATCAAATCCTAGCATAACCTGACCTTGTAGATATAACTAGATAAAGCACCATGTTCCTTGCTTGACTTTTCAAGTTTTCATGAATGAAAATAATTGAGCAACTCAATTTGTATACCACTATAGCTTAGACAACGGAGGAAAGAACGAGGGAACTTATGATACTAGCACCACCTTGGCATAGCATTTTATGATATTTCGGTACTAACAGCATACTTATATGAAGATGAGAAAATACAGAAAAAAAGTACCAGATGCTACTGGTAGTCACCAACTTACATCAACTTCCTTGGCTTTTATATTCTTCGCTTTCACCAGGTTTGGATTTTCAATCTGAATAAGACCCTCAGTTCCTTTATGTTTCTGGGAATATTATATATTAAATCAGATTGATAAACAATGAATCATGCACATAAACGTATACTTGCAGGAGGAAAAGTTCTTACAGCCTTCCCGTCAGACTCATCTTCAGATTCTTCCTCCTCTTCAGATTCTTCTCTTTCTTCTTCTTCCTCTTCCTCTTCAACTACATTCTATTTGATTGTTAATAGAAATCAATTGTCAGAAAACAATATGACACGATCACATTTGAGGTACACCTAAAAAATTATCGATATGCACACTTTATAACTCCTGGTATTTTCTTCATTTAACAAGTAAATGGTGGAATTGATTGTAAATTTGTAATCATTGTAATTTCTTTTCTGCACAATCAGATTGGCAAATGTAGGATTCCAATTATGCTACAGTATCATCAGAATACAAACACAGATAAAAATGAAGAATTAGCTAAAGGCTTTTTAGAAAGACTTGACTGCCGCAACTAAATACAAACATATAACTGGCATTGTTCCGAGCAATGGCAACATAAAATATCACGAGTACAATACATGAAGTATGCTTAATAGTATCCAAAACATGTAACTGGTGAACAAGTCCTTTTTCGCTTGTAGGAATGCAAAAAGGTAGAATCGTATGGAGCCACAAATACTACATACATGAAATTAATTTAATAAATGTGCAAACCTTTTTAAATGTGCGTGGACGCCCTGAAGTTCCAGCTGCTGCAGTTATTTGAATGGAAAAGAATCAGAAATAAGTAAAAAAAAAATTGCACACAGCAGGATATCAAAAGGAAAACAGCCAAATACATATGCTCAAATAGTGAAAAAGAACCAAGAAATGATTTTAGATGTATCCAAAGAACTTCAAATGAAGCATCTCCTGCATCCTGCCTCAAAAGAGCTTCTTTGTCTGAGACTAGATAAACATACAGGGTGCAATTGATTTCTCACTGCGTTTAGACTTCACAAAAACCCCTTTCCGTCAAGATCT
Source organism: Bonia amplexicaulis (assembly GCA_036346245.1). NCBI lineage: Eukaryota > Viridiplantae > Streptophyta > Magnoliopsida > Poales > Poaceae > Bonia > Bonia amplexicaulis. The sequence continues at coordinate 15,891,038 of CM070737.1, read as the reverse complement.
CTAACAGTGAAAGTGAATTGAATGTAATCCAATCAAAAGCAGAAGAGAATCAAGCTGTCGTACTGCGTCATGGGAAGAAAGCATGTAAACATTCGGAAAAGATAATGGCCCAAACTACGCAAAATGTGCAGATAAGCACCCGAGCATCCAAACCAAACGACGTTAACACTTAACAGCGAAGCTAGGACACCAAGATTGGATCAACGAATCACCCCCATCATCATTCATCAACGACCCAAAACAGCATGGAATTGGAATAAAAGCAGACATCTTGACGTCACCACAAGCTACTCCTAGCGCTCTTATTCTACAAGAACACCCCAAACCAAGCCAAAACCGCCTCGCCGCAAACATCAGATCAAGCAGTCGCCTAGACGACGGCAGCAGACAAAGCCCCCAACCTGGCACCAAATTTTCACTGAAATGAAAAAACCGAATCGAAAGGAGGTAAGGGCGCAACGTTACCGATCTCCTCAGGGGTGGAGAAGTTGCGGCGGCCGGTGGGCTTGCCCTTGAACTTGCCCCTCCCCATGGTTGCGGCGGCGGCGGACGAGGAGAGAGAGAGGGGGTCGAGACGTGTGGGAGGGCGAGGGAGAGAGAGAAGAGGAGGAGGGGTTCGCCTAAGCTGCACGCGGGGTGGGAATCGGAAACCCTTACTGCCACGACCGCCTTCTACATACAGCGGTATCCTCAGAATTTCGGGGAGGCGACGGGCGATTCCGGATTGGTAGCAACTAGCGGGCGCTAGCCCGGTCGCCCCTTATCACGCTTCCACCCTGCACCAACGATTGGATGGACGGACTACGGCGCCCACCCACCGCCCTCAGGCTACGCAGAATGCCTATCATTACACAAAAAGACATGGATAACCACGGCGGTGCTACCGAAAGTTGCGCCCGGCGAATTAGAAGCTTACGGAAGCCATATCCGACTTCAGTGACGGAGCTCGAGTACCGCTTGTAATGTCATGGGAGCTCACAAAGAATACGTTGCTAAGTATTGTGGAGCTAACTAAAATATCACACATCCATAGCAAAATTTTCATATTGTAACGAAACAACTTAACATCATGATACAACATATAAAAACTCTGATGCACTATCAATAAATATTTATTACAATATAACAAATACCGACTGTAACAAAAATACGACATAACCATGCAACAAAAAATATTTTTGTTACAACAAAGTGAAAAGACAATTGTAACAAATAGTAAATATAGATAAAACAACAATTTTCTTACCGCAATAGGGAAGTTCCTATCTTACGCTTCCAACCGCTCTCACACATCTCAATCATTTGACCTGATGCAACAAAAATTAGCGATGCTCAACACTAAGTAACTTGTTTATAACAAAACCTCACCTTGCAACAAAAATAGAAAAGGCAACCTGATAATTTGCCACAGCCCAAATGTGGTGCTCACGAATGCCAATGTAAGTAGAGGAGCTCAGGACATTGTCTCATTGGAGCCGTTGCATGTGGGTAGGAATGAGCAGATGCGGCATGCGGCGATAGAAAAGGAGATGGGAGATGAGCATAGTCGGTCACTGTATGTTGACATTAGTGATGAAAGCAAATGCAACAAATTAAATAATAAATTCAAGGAAATTTTGGAAAAACAACTCATAATCTCAAAGCAAGTTGACAACTTGCAAGCTTATTCATACTTATATTTTTTATCTCGCAAAATATCCAAACAAACATATCAACGGATATTACAAAACTCTCATCATTAAAAAACAATAGCCGCAACATTTCGTAGCCTTAGATGCAACAATTGAAAAATGAATCTGCAACCAAATAATAAAAGGTTGTAACAACTAGGACATATTTTGCAACAAATGGAGAAAGGACTACAACAAATTTGAGAAATGCACATAACAAAATAATGAAAGGCTACAATAACCAGGACAAATTTTGCAATGAATGAAGAAAGGATGCAACAAACTCAAGAAATGCATGCAACAACTATATAAGATCTGAACTCACAAGAGGAGAAAGGAAATGGCCGGTCCACACCACTGCCTCATCGCTAGCCAACCCCCGATCTGGCGAGGTAAGGCTGACTTGTTGCCCCTCCAACTATGTCGCCCTCTCTAGCTCCTCAACCTCAGTTCCTTCAAATCTGGTGAGCTACATGCACGATGATGACAAATCCAGCAAATTCCAGCCACCATTGGAAGTGGAGACACCCTGCACGAGCTCTAACCTGTGGCAGATGGCCTCCCCTCAAGCACGAGTGGTGGTAGAGCTCGCCGATTCGGCATCTCGAAGAGGAAGAAGGGGGAGAGAGATTTATGGTGGGAGAGTGAGGAATAAGTGGATGACTGAATAAGGCTTAGGCAACTGTAGTTGAGAATATATGTGGTAGGAAGTGTTGGACAGCTAGACATCATGAGGGAGGGACGTCTGATTTTTTTCCTACTTCAGACGTACAAAATATGTTAATACCTTTTCTATTTTGGACCCACAAAACATAGCAATCGGGGGTAGGGTTGGGAACCGGGTACGACCGACCATGCACTTATGCCACTCCACAATTGGGTGGGTCGCACGAACGACGCCCTTGTCTAGGTTGCTAACGATCAACCATGGACTGCCACTGAACAAACATAGGCTTAAACAGGGTCGGTTTGTTTGGCAACTACATGCTTATGGCTTTTGGTGAAATTTTGAATTTTGGTCTGCTTACGGCAGAGACACGGAAGAGAGATACTCACTTGCGATTTTGGATGGTACAGATGTTGGGCTTTTAACGTGTACATCGTTTAACTTGTAGACCCCGTCTTGAGAAAATACTCTGTTTGAAAGTTAGAGATCAGTAGAAAAGCCAAAACCGTCGACTTGGAGGAAAAGAACAGGCCCACAAACGCAAAAAGATTTCTGGATTCCTGAATTGAATTACTTCTTGCGTTTTTTTTATAAAAATTATATGTTCCAAAGAAGCCATTAGGTCCCGTTTGGAACATGAGAACTTTTTCCTATTTCTGTAGGAATTAAACTGTTTTATGTAAAATTCTTGTGTTCCACATAGGTCCTTGAGTTGAATTATTGAAGCATAGAATCTTTTAGAATTCCAAATGTAACTTAAGCTGAAAAATTGTATGCTAAATTAAGTCTTTCAAAATGTTTTTTTTACGCCCAAAGAAAAGAAGATGCATCTTTTTTTTTCTACTCAAAAGGGGCCCTAAAGGTGTAGAAATACGATCAGAAAATGATAAAAGCATCCATCAACTTTTTACGAGCGTCCATGACCTATCCGGTAAAGCTATTTTGCGTTCAGACTTCAGAGCATAATGAGCTCACCCGAATATTTAAGCCTCGGCCGGAGCTGACAAGGGAAGAACTTCTCTTTCAGAGCTAGACATCTGGGACCATACCGAAACGAACCTTTGACGGTTCTATTCACTGGATCAATGATAAGTTTGATCAGTTTTGGTTGGGTAGGGCATCCGACCACGCTCACCTTACCGGTGGCTTGTGCCATTGCAAAACTCAGTACACAACTTTTCTTGTCTTCTTCCAGAAAACAGCCCCGGCTCTATCCACTTCTGTAGTACCAGTTTTTGTTGCTATGACAGATTTGTCAATGCTTAGTCCTTGACAGTATAGCAAAACAATTCACAAACCTGCTAAATACCGCGCAGTGCCTTTTTTTCCCGTGGATATGATTGGAGCTAAAGGATGACCAACATGAAATCTGCACATTCAGCAACAGGCTAATGCCTGCAAATTCAGCAGCAAGTAACAAGGCCACCAACATTTCACCCAGATTCAGAACAGTATCATGCATATACAACACAACAGATAAGCCATCAAATAGCTGATAGACCCACATAACGGTTACTCGTCTACCAAATCTGGTAATTTATCTCTCATACGTTGCGCACCAAGGAGATGCTATTGTCAGGATACTAGACTATATAACACAGTCAAAGTTATTGCGGAATATATGACTGCAGTGCAGACATGAGACATCCCTTGTTTCAAAATGATTTTTCTGTAGATTTGACCCATCACAATTGGAATGATGGGGGCCACTGCCAATAGAGAAGACCCCATAAATATAGTTGATACTGTTAGAACTTGAAGGCGGAATATGCCATCTGGAATGATAGGGGCCATTGCCAATAGAGTAGACCCCGTAAATATAGTTGATACTGTTAGAACTTGAAGGCGGAATATGCCATCGAATTGAATCTGTTTATCCTTTCTTCACGCCCCGTCATTTGAGCTCCAATAGAAGTCACTTCTTTCAGTTGAGTAGCCGTATGGGAGATGAGGTCCATAAACAACATTACCATTCAAAAATGTCATATGGTCCACTTGTGACACTGCCTGATGAGCATTCGGAACATTAGCTTGAACTGTGGTATTTTGAACTGAGTAGATGTTCACATTAATATCCTTTGCGTTAGCCTTTGTCCTGCTCCGGGCCATCCGTTTGTTTTCCACAGGACTATCTGCACTGAGTCTAACCATTTGCTGCTGGATTTCATTCAGTGGATTACAAGCTAATTTTGATTTAGCACTCTTCTTTCCATCCGAAGACTTGAATTCAAGCCGGTATAAAGCAAAAGCGTCGCAATCATTGATCTCATATTCATAGAGGTGCCACTCATAGCTGTTGGATGGTTGTGGATCCATGTAATAGGACCTCTTCAGACCCCCAAAGTCTTTCATCACCTGCTTCCTTGACTCATGCCAACCACGGCCATTGTAATCTGGCAAAGACCTTTGCTTTCGGTTCCCACTCTCAAATGCCCTTCTTGGTTTGTCAAAGAAAAGCCATTCTCTAATAGATTCGCCTTCAAAAATGTAAAGATCGAAAAGTTCTGCAATGATAGAAATGAACCAACATTAGTGCAAATTTATTTGTACCAATACCATGTAAAGACATGAGTTATGCAGGAACAACTTACCAGGTGCATTCCATGGGGACTTTGCAGTTGCAGCCCCTTCACAGACAGGAATACCGACATGTTTTCCTTGGATTTTTGCACTTAGAGCAGCAAACAGGGGGCCATCTTTCAGATCAATACCTCTCGGACGGATCACAGGCATTGTGCCTGGAGGGCCTTCTTCCTTCACAGCCAATTCAGCATGATACATGCTGCAATAATCTTGCCACCTTTCCAATCCTTGAGCGGGCCGAGGGCAGTCCCAGAGAGCACATTTTGGCATCAAGAATGCAGCAGGAGCTGGAGACATTGTTGTGAGCAAGTCTGACATGTGGAGGAAAACATCTCCAGCACTCTGTCCACAGTTACTCATATCAAGATACACATTAGGGGGTAACTCTTGTGGCAAATTGAACTGTGGATATTCCAGCTGACCAATCCCTTCCAGGTTATTGAGGAGATCTGGATTGGATGCAGGAAGGTTTATCTTGTAATCATCATCGTAAAGAAAATCCTCAACAGTAAGTTCCTGGTTCACATAGTACATCTGCAAGGACAAGGCAAAAGTTTGCTAAACTTAGCTCCACTCCATCAAACATCAAACTCAAGAAATGCATGTGGTAAAAAGGTAAAATCACAAGCAACATAACAATTTGTGTCTGTGCCTATTGCATGCATGCTGGAATATATAAAGCAGTACACAGCAGCAAAAGAAAAGCATTCTTAGGAGTATCACATGAGCATTTACTATGTCAACTTGTCAAGGAGGTACCTAAGAAAAGTTCAGAAACAGGTAGAGGAAAAGTTAAAATGGGTGATATCTTAACCTACAATACAAAAATAAAGCATCCTTGTACACCATCAGAAAGAATAGAGACAGAAGGCTTCCGTTTTCTTCTCCAAATACACTAGAAATCAGCTAACTAACCAAATATTAAGACCCACCAAACACGCTACAAATCAACTTAACTAACCAATGATTATAGATCCCAATTACAACAAGCAATCAAAGAGAATTTCAGGTAACTTATTAGCTATGCAATTCTAATACAAAAGCAAAGTATCCTTGTACACCATCAAAAGGGACAGAATCAGAAAGCTTTTGTTTTCTCCTCCAAGTGTCTAGGACACTCAAATACACTGAAAATCAGCTTAACTATCCAAGATTAGATCCCAACTACAAGAAGCAATCATAGAGAGTATCAGGTAATTTCTTAACTATGCAAGTCCATTTTCCAACCAGTCCCTTGCAACCATCATCCAGAAACAGAAAAGACATTTTAACTATGCAAACAAGCATATCCGCAAATTCATATTTATGCTAGACATCAAACTTTCAGCCATCTAGAGGCTGTAGTCTCACCAAATGGAACACCCAATATAGGATCAAACCTACACCTCAATGCATCTCTGCTTTAATCTATCAGTGTTCTAGAATGCAATGTGTAACTGCTACATAAATAATAATTATCTGACTGTCAAAAAGAATATACTCAAAGTGAAAACTGGGCTAATTTCCAAAACCACTAATAGTATATCTAAAAAATATGTGGCATTTAATCTGTTATGGCCTATGTTCCGGCAAGCATGGTTGTCATGGCGTAATTGGCGACCACGGCGCCTCTTAGACGCCGGGACGCCTAGGCGACGTCTAGGCGAGCGCACGGCGACGCCTAGACGACCGCACGGCATGCGTACACGAATACGACTCGAAGGATTCTCTTTATTCGAAGCACTCTCTTCATATCTCCCCCATATAATCCCGACCTCCCGTCTTCGGTCTTCCCGACTCACCTATCTGACTCTCTCTCTCTCCCGACTGGCCGACTCCCACTGTCTCTCTCCTCCCGCGCCGATCTCCCGACGCCTCCTCCCGGCGCGCCCTCTCGTCGCCTCCCCGGCGCCGCCACCTCCTCCTCCCGACGCCTCCCTCCTCGACGCCTCCCTCATCGCCGCCTCCCGCCTCCTCCGTCGCCTCCCCGTCGCCTCCCTCCCTCGGCGGAGCAAGCCGGAGAGGGAAGCCGGCGGGAGCGGGGCGGTGGAGTGAGGGAGGGAGACGGCGGGAGGGGCGGCGCGGTGCGGGAGGCGGCGAGGGAGGAGGGGCGGCCGAGCGCCGATCGGAGAGGAGAGGCGGACAGCATACCGGCAAGGCGAGGCGATCCTCCCGGCGCACTGGACGCCAAGGCGTCGCCGTGACAACCATGCCGGCAAGGCACTGTAGCAGGTGGACAAACAGTATCGCGTGCATTGTAGCACATGAGTAGCCCAAAGCCTCAACAAAGTGAATTTGATGGCGCATCACACACATAAACTTGAATTCTTCTCGTGACTTGCAAGCCCCCTTAAATTATACAAAAGTCTAATTTTATCTCCGAATAGACCTAGGTCGATATGCACTTATGTAGTCCATTACAAATCTCCATGTTAATCCAAAACCGAAGCTTTCTGACTGTGATCATGGTAGAGAGGCATATGTCATTCCCTTACCAACAGAGGGTAAGCATGAATTCACAAGGCGTTTGTCCATAAGAAATGCAGAACTCCCCACCAAATGATTCAATGAATGGGAAGTTGCTTGCAGATCACACCATATCCAACTAAAAGCACACAACAAGGACCACATAATACACCTGTACAAACTAGATAAATCTAACTAATTCACTACAAGAGTCCACCACCTGCACAAGATCACACTCAACCACAAAGCCTAACTGCTTGGAACTCTAGCAAACGCACCTCTGTGTCGTAGCAATCACAACCACAAGTTTCCTCACAAGATCGATAACCCAGCCATTCTACTGCAGTCAACATAAAGATTGCAATTTTCGTTGAACAAACTACCGATAACAACTTATACCTGATCATGGAACACAGCAGCAGGAGGAGTAGCCAGCACTCCTCCACCATTCGCGAGAACTCCCTGGCCCAGGGGCTGCGGCTGCGGCTGCTGCGCCACCACCACGGCGGCCGCGGCGTCAACCGCTTCCTCGCGCGGCTCGGGTTTCATGCCCTGGCCGCCCTGCGCGTGTCCGTGGGCCTGGTTAGCCGTGGGCGGGGCCTGCTGCTCGACGAGCTTGCTGGTGGCGTCGTCCTCCTCCTCGGCCGCCGCCAGCTGCAGCAGCCGCAGCGTCTCCGACGGCGGATCCGACAGCTCCCGGTTGTTCCCCTGCCGTCAACCACAGCCACCCGACCAAATCAAGCATCAGCAAAAGCACACACAAACAAAAAGTGAAAATGAATGGACGAGGGGAAGGGGGAAGGGGTGTGTGCCTGGAGGGAGGACGCGGGGGAGGGGACGCTGAGCTCGGCGCGCCACTCGCGGAGCATCTGGTGGAGCTGCGCCTCGAGGACGGTGGCGTCGGTGGAGCGCGCCTCCTTGCGGGCGGACTGGAGGCCGGAGAACATGTCCTGGAGGTCGTCGACGCGGGTCTTGGCGCGGGCGCGGAACTGCTGGTGCCGCGCCGACCCCGACCACGTCGACCCCTTCCCCATCGCCGCGCGCGCCGTCCCGCTGCCGCCTTCCTCCAACCGATCGATCGGCGCGCGGCGGAGTGGATGGAGTCGCGCGTGGGGTTGGTTGGTCGGTCTTCTCCTCCTCCTCCTCTGCGCGACGAGAGACAGGCTCCTTTTTTGTGTGTGTGTTGTTCCGAAGAGTTCTCTGGCTACCACCGGCCACTTTGTTGGGTTGGGATCGTCTTGGGAAAAGCGACGGCCGCGGCAATGGGAGGCGGGCGAGGATGGGGTCGCGCCGGATGGGATGGGGCCCTGCCGTGCCCGCGGATTAGCTCAGGAGGTAGGTATCGGCGACTCGTCAAAAGCCGCAAGCACCGTCCAATAACATGCCAGTGTCGTGTCCTGTGGGTGGACTCGCCGTCTTCGCTCGCTCCTCCAGTCTTCCGTCTTCGCTCGCTCCTTTTGTTTCGTTTTTTCCCCATGAGAACAAATCGAATCTATCTAAAGATAAAACCTGAAAAAAAAGAAGGAGTTGTTCAAATGAAACACAAATTTTATCTAACTTCTTTTCCTCCGAGATTCCGTATACATACCCTAATGAGTTTCTGCTTTCTTAGGCAACCATAAAACGGTATTATAAGTTCTTCTAGTGCAGTGTTGAACCAATTTGCGGACACACATGCCAGTGTCAAGTATGAAAATCACGTCTATGTTGGCCATTGATGATGTTGATTGGTTGTGAACTGCATAAATCTTGATACCAGCAATTGCTCAAGGTGGTGATCATTTGGGCTTATTTTTGGTGGCTTATGGTGAAAAGATCAGAATTTGGTGAAAAAAATCAGAATGACAGAGGTTATTTAACATAATTAAATTTAAAAATTAAAAATATAAAAAATATGTTAGCCCATCACAGACAACGCAAACGAATACGGGAAAAAAACGGGCAAAAAAGCTCAAAAAAGCCAAAAGTTCAGAAAAAGACGAAGTTATAAATAGTGAAAAATAAGCCAGAAGCTGAAACCGAAACGATCACAGCCTAAAACATGAGAAAAAAGTAAAATGCCACACATGCCCATGTAAAAGCCAAAACTGTTGCACCTATATCCTAAAAATGGAGAAACACACCTAATCCTTGCCCTTTCCTCTTTCCCATCTCGTTCATTTAGATGAACACCAGCAGTGAGCAACCTCACTTGTGGATACCGCACGATGCCAGTATTGTGTTACCTACAGGGTGCGTGGTTAGAGGGCATAGAGCAAGTTGATAAGTACATAGACACTAAAAACGCTCAAAGAAGTTAGCAGCAAGTTAACCTACGTGACATCAATGCTAATTTCGAAATCCATAGGAATGTACCCTATTTTTGGGAATAGAGCCGTTGTACGTCCCGTAGTCCAGAAGTTCAGTTGCGGACAGAAAAAATATCATGCCTACTCACAAACATTTCAAAAGAGTTTATTTGATTACAATAAGATCTAACGATCAATTTTAACAACTTTAAGGGCGTCTAAGCCCAAAACTTAACTTACAATCAGATCGCAGAAAAATTTTCACAGGAATGCTTAAGTATGGTCGTAACCCTAACACGAATACTTATAACATCCTTTCCTCTTTTGATCTCTGCATTGGCAGAAAATGAAGTAAAACTAAGTACAACCGACCGTACTTAACAAGTTACACGGGGAAACACTATTTAATTACATGCCAGGATTTTCAAGAGATGAGGACATATGGGTTTTAAAATTTTATGTGGATGCAGTTTTATTTGTAAACATTTTTGAATTTAAAACAAGATAACAAATCATATACTTCTTAAGGAATTTAGGGTTTCAACATCTTGATTACCAAACTGCAATGTTTTCAAATCATTTTCAAATCTACTTATACCTCGTTGTTGGAATCACCTATTAAACACAGCTTCATTTACCGGAAGCACGGCGTATTCGAATACCACATATTATGACTCTGCAGAGTTACCCAACTTTACCCACAAGATTTCTTAACCCTCATGACTGAGTTAAGAAAATAAGGTTGCTTCACTGCTCATCTCTTTATGTAGCCACTACCCGATAGACTAAGTACCCCCTGTCACGGAATACGGCGGCCTGACAGGGTGGAGCATACAATTGTAAAAGTATGGTTCTACCGTTTCCATATCACATACTTCGTCGGTTATTCCCTTTTCTGGAACAGTATATTACATCCATATAGTAGATATTCAATCGATTTGAGCAGCTACTAAACCAGGTTTGACAAATCAACGCTTGTGGTGGAGCGATTACTGTGTTCTTTACTTAGCATAAGGTTTTAATTCTTACTTTTCATCAACCAGATAACCATTCACGAATAAATAATACAGTGCACTGCGACACTATCACTACTAGTGTAAAATAGTTGAATTTCCTAAACTACTATGGTATATTTTATAGTAATTTATTATTACTAGAGCTTGTCAAGGTGAATATGGCCATCAAATAAAATAGGGCTTTTTCATGTGGTAGGACATAACTAAATAACATGTCATTCTAAATATTTATTGTATAAGAAATAAGTGCGTAAATAAGGTAATGAAAATGTTGGTAATTAAATAATTAAAAGAATGTAGGTTCAATATGATCAAAAACTTGTGACTTGCCTCCGATGTGTTTGCCTTTTCTATAGGCTTCAGTGCTTACTCACTGACTTCTTGGATTGCTCTCGTAGTTCTTCTGTTGACCAACTCGTGTGGCCCGAATACTAGCGTGAAAAATGAATAAAAATAAATTCCTGCTTTGTAGAATGTAAGCTGAGAACAAAATACAAATAAATAACCAAAAGAAAGTAGGCTTTGGTGGTCAGGGTTTAGGTGGTGCTTGATTTGGTTGAACGGAGTTGGGATTGGGCTAGATGAGCTTAAGACGGTCAAGTTGGCTAAATATGGGGTATTGGGCCGTTGGTGAATAGTGATAGGTTGACGACTAGTGGATTAGGTCTGGAACAATACTCGTTTGGATTTTGTTGGGAGTCTAGGTCGGTGAAACGGAGCTAAGTGTGGTATTTAGGAGGTCGAGATGATCAAAACAAATATAAATAGGCTAATTACATTTTGGTGAAATGTCGGGTCTAGGGTAGTATGGACTTTGGATTGGTATGATATCTGGTTTAGGTTATAAACAATACTTGGCTAGCTAAGATTTCATCGGTGACTGTTTATGCTAAATAGGGTTGATGAAAAGCTTTGCGGGGTTAAAAGGGTCTAAAAGGCTATTTATAAGTCTATTGGATTCTGGCAAATGAAAATGGCTTGAACTGAATTAGGTTTAGGTTTAGGATTTTATCAGTGTCTCATTTGGTTAAGTGAAGTAGGAAATGAGCTTCGTGGGGTCGAGACGATCAAAATGGACATATATATATGCATTTTGGGTTTTGGATGAACAGTAATGAGCATGTATTGTTCATTGCGGGTTTTTGCTATAGTACCATGTCGCACTATTCATCTTCCACCTCATGCGCGGCTACTGTAACTAATGCTTGATCATCTTCATCCTCAGATGATCAAGCATTAGTTACCATAGGTGTTGCAGGCAAAAGCAAAAGTCATAGGAAAAAGAAGGACAAGAGTAAGGACATGCGTTTATGCTGTCTATGTGGCGAGGAATACCACATGATAAAAGGCTGACCAGGTTTGATTTAGGTTGTTGCTTTCACATATATTCTGCGAGAGAGATGTTTGATGAAGAATCTCTATGCTCGACGTGTGGAACTATTCACTCAGCGGATTGCAAGGAGTATGCAATTATTGATGTGGGAACAATTACATTGGATATATATGATGGAGTATATTACACATTGATAGGAGTTTAGTATGTTCCTGGCTTAAATAAGAATATAATATATGTTGTGAGATATTACTCCGAGGTGGAGTCATGCGAGTTACTTGCAAAGAGAAGATGATAATGAAAAATATCTGGAGCAATAGAGGATGTCAATTGATAGGTACACCTAAAGAATGGGCAACCAATGAGAGATTTGATTAAAACCTAGTTAGGAGAAGGAAACCATGTCGTCAACGGTAGGTACAAAGACAGTTGCAAAATCTAGCAAATGCCAATGCAAATGTGTGAGTTGTTGGAAGAAGGAAGATGTGGTGGGACCGCGCACATGGTACCGACAAGCAGGCGGAGTACAGAGGCATTACAAATCTATGGCATAGAAAACTGTAGGAACATGAGGTGTGGTTAATCAAATTACAAAACAATTAATCAAATTACAAAACAAAGGACCTATCAATGGATGGTTCGAGCAGGCTAGCTCGGACACTGACACATACTGCGATGATGTGCATGGGCCCTTGTAGTGGGGGCACTCCTAAAGGTCGGAGGAAAAACATAAAAAATACAGAGCTAGCTTGAAGCGAGTTCTTGAAAGAGTACAGTGATTTCAAAGGATAAGAGTCAAGGTGGAGATTGTTAAGTATCGTGACTTATATCCTAATCTTTTAGAATCTAGAAAAGTGTGCTATAAGAAGTCATAGATGAATCCTAATAGGATTATGATCCCTACATTCTTTTAGAGTAGAATTACTACCCCACTTTGGAGGAGGGCTAAGGGACTATATAAAGCCACGAGGAGGAGTGCTAATGGAGAACCCAAATAACAAAGCAAAGAATCCACTCATCCAAATATAGATATGGACGAGAGAATTAGAGGCTAAGTTTTTTATTACTAGATTGTTGTATAAGGCAAGGATCCGATGGTCCTAAAAGATTTGAGAGGGTTGTGAGAGAACGGCAATCCTTATACTCTTCCGAGGTCGTGTTTAAGGAATTTGCAGTTGGTTTCGCCAAATCTTTTCTCTCTTGTCGTGGTCGCTTCAATGTTGTTATTTTGGTTCTCTACGAGATTTATATTCTTCATTCTTGATATCGTGCACACTCGTACCGTATCATACAAACTCTGATCTGATCCGAGGGTTACTGCATATAAGAATGGGTGTCAGAGTGTAACAATCACTAAATGTTATTTAGATGCGGCCTGGTTACTTATAGGCGTTCCATATTTGAGCCACTGATCTTGTGGTAGGAACTCATTGAATAATTTCTCGTTTCATGATACTAGTTGCTTAAAGTCTAATTTCAGGATTACTTTCAGTATGTCAATCTAGATGATTCAATAGTCCTAGTACGACCATTTCTATTTTTAAAGTCTAATTTCAGGATTATTTTTGTTTGTATTGTCCATGATAGGCTAATATATTTTTTCTATTTTTAAAATTTTTCAAATTTAATTACGTCAAATAAATCACCATCAGCTACAGCTCAATTTCAACCGGCTATAGTAAAATTTCAGCCATAAACCACTTTTTTCCAGCTAAATGAGCGGCACCCTGCATATGATTTTTGTGACTTAAAAAGGGGCCATGTGGCTAACGATGGTAGACTACCTTTTGACCTAATTGATGAAATTTCGAGGTAAAAAAGATGTTCATTCTTATTCTTTAGCAGTGGAGAGAAGAATTCCCGTTTTCTTACTTTGATGACTAAAGCATGACGTATAACATTCACGCTTGTGTAGCACCCATCAACAAAGTTGTTAGCAGTTCTTCCTTGCAGCTGATGAGGTGCTCTGGAAGTCTGGATGGGAGAGCTGGTGGTATGGCCTCGTCGTACACTTCATCAATAACAGTAGGCTCCAAATAGATGAATAAGTTCCTTTGGAGGTAGAACACATGCAAAGCTTGATTAGTAGAGTACAAACAATTTCCAATCAACGTCCATAATTGAAGATCCACCTCAGGCTTCTCTTAAAAAATAATTTCTTTATCTATGCCACTACTACGAAAGCATCATTTGTGCTGGAATATTACTACTCTTAAGAGTCGAAGGAAACTCCACTCACTAGAGCCATCGGTGCCCTTAACATCGAATCGCTCTGTGACGCGTGTCCTGGAGCCTTTGCTGCATAGGAATCGGTGACCCGAGCGAACACCAGACAGAGCAACGCCTTCGATCCATCAGATCGTGATTGTACAGTCAGGACCGGGCTTTTGCATAGCCGTAAGATTACAGGCATCTGAACAGACGGTCCAGATCCATTTTCCCACCTCCGCCATGACCAAAACCGTACCTGGCTCCTCCCCGAGCCCCGCGCGGCCTCTCGCTTGCCCCCGCACCCAGGCGAGCATGCCCGCCGCCTCGCCACCTGTGCTCGGCTGCCGGCGACGCTGCCTGTCGGTGAGCCGTGCTCAATACCGGCCCAGCATCCCTCCCTACTACTCCCATCACGCTGCCCCTGGACACCAGATAGAGCCAGCCGTGGGGTACACTTCGACAAAATCGAGCAGGAGCAAGGGTTGTACCAATCGGTCATGGAGGCAGAGGGGATGGTGACGGTGATGGCGGTGGTCCAAGCTGTGCCGGTCGGTGATGTCAGCACCATCGGCAAAAAGGCCACTCTTGAGCCCCACGCCATCCTCGCCCTACCCTACTCCCCTTACCCCTCACCGATGTTGGCGCCGCCATTGATCCTCTTCCTATCCTATGGTGGCTAGTGCTACGGTAGGGCCGTTGACCTCGACATCTTCGAGCAGCGGCCACTAGATTTGGCGATTGCGCACTCCTTCACCCACACCGGCAGTCGCCACACTTCAACGAGCTACCGTGCAAGCACCCCTCCTGTTGGCTCCAGATCGACGCCTCCCCGTGCGTGCGTGCGTCAGCCGTCCGTTGGCCACCGATTTGCTTCACCATGCAGGTCCTCTTTTGTTTGCTCATCCCATCTCTCTGTATATCGGTACCTTTATTGTTGTTGAAAATCCCTAACATCTACCTTTTCTTGCTAATAGATTAGCTAGCTGAAAATTAAATAGCTGGGTTTTCATATGCATTATTTTCTTAGTTTTTAGATCTTCAAACAATCTTGCTTTGGACTGGAGCTACAGGCAATAGACTAATTAGTGCATTATATTTTTTGTTAGTGTTTTCATAGGAGCATGTGTGCTATATTATTAGTATACTTTTGGATCATTTTTTTCTAGGAGTTTGCAGCATTACAAGTAGCTATTGGAGTACTGCACGTGTTGTTTATTTGCCAATGCAGGTGCAGATTATCACTTGAGCAGTAAACACGTTAGATATAGCTGACTAATGTTGTTGCATCCTTCAATCTTCAGTTACAGTAAGCTACCTACATCCAAATTCATTTTCTTCGCATTGTTGGTTTTTTAGAGTTTTATAATAGTTATTATATGAAGATCTTCTCTCTGTAGTTTAGTGGTTTAACTCGTGAATGTTAGCATAAGGTGTATCCTCTCTTCTTACAGGAGATGATGATGTCGAGAGGTACGTGTATATTTGCTGTGTTTTTCCATTTTGGGTTTAACATGAGGTAAATCCCTCCTGATAAGAGCTTACAATGTTTTCTAATAGCAATTGTTTCATCCCTTTGAGGTAGTATTTGATACTAGATAAGAGATTTGTTTCATGATGCATGAGATGCAATTCTCGAAATGCTATCATACAATCATTTATATATGGTTGTTGTTCTATGTCCTAGGAATAGATTTCAGCCACATTATTATGCAGGCATTGCACGGAAGCATTTGTCTCTATTCTAGGAAGTATAATTACGCAGCTCTGTACCTTTTGATGCATATGCCCTTTCATTGTAGGGCCAGGTTACCTTAATAGCCTAAAATATTTTCCATATCAATAAGTGAATTGTTTTACTTTAACTGAATTTTACTCTTGCCATGTAAATTAGTTTGCTTTACCTAAGAACCTTTGCTCAGTTTGATGTGTTCAAATTAGTGTGCTTACTTATTGCCTTACTAGGTAGGGCTAAAACTTTTTCAGGGTAACATATGAAACTACTACAGCTGACCCGAATTCCGTACATGGTAAGATGTTGATGCCTTCATGCACTCAAACATGAGCATTTTTTCCCCTTCTTTTCTCTGTTGCCATAGGGGTAAAACTTTTTCAGAGTAACATATGAAGCTGCTATAGTTGCCCAAGATTTCATAAATGGTAAGATGTTGATGAGTGTATGCAGCCAAATATGAGCATTTTCCCCTTCTTTCTTTGTTACCATGTCAGCTTTACTGTTTTGTGTTGTACAATTTTTGTTGATCCATGAAATGTTATCTTTGTAAAAGAATAGATAGTTTACTAGAGAACAGTATGTCTGTGACCATAAAAATTTGCTAGAACTTACATGCTATAGAAGTATTTCATGTATTTCTATGGCCAGTGGAAGTACGTTGTCAGGGATCGTGAGCCTTGCCATGGAAAACAAAGGCTGTGTTTTGCAATAGGTGGTGTGCTTATTTATGTTCCTATAATTTATTGATTTGTTATTAAATCCTCCTTACTTTCAACATATTGAAATTGCTGGTGGAGATTGCCTTCAGTACAACTGATCATGATTGGATCTACCGCCGTCAATAAAGCTGGTGAGATCAAACCATCATATGGTTAATTCCCATTTTGTTTGTTCCTGTGTCACCTGTATGTGTGGATATTGCCATAACCTTAGCTGACTGGACAATAAATGAAAAAAATGGAGATTGCGATATGCTACATCTTTGATTTCTAATGTAGCTTATGTTATTGGTTTCACTAATGTCAATAAGATAGTATTTATTTACACATTTATAGGCGCTCATAAGCAAATAGTAGAAAGTAATGACATAGTGGAGTGTAGATTATGCTTATTACATTTTCCATAGCTCAAAGGGATTTAGAATTGTCATACAATTAGCTGGCTGGGGCATCTAGTCTAGATCCAATCCTCTCTCCTTTTCATCCTTTTTCGTTCCATTGCAAAAACCTTTGCTGATACCTTGTTGGTGCATGCTTGAGATAGCAAATGGTGTATATTTCCGCACTTTTTCACTAGCTTTTTAAGAATTCTTTCAACAAGATGCATATGTTTTAAGTACATTTATACTTAAATGCAATGTTCTTCATCTTTGTTGTAGATCTTGCCCTGTTCTCTGCCATAGAAGGAGCAACAAAAAAGCCAAAGCATACAAAAAAAAAGTGGGTAGTGTCATACCAAACTCCATCCATGTTTTTTTGCTTTGGAGCCAGTTATGTATTGAAACTTATTCTATCCTGTAGTAGTTTTGGCTAAAAATAAATCTATTGCTAATGCAGGGAGAGTGGCCAGTTCTTTTGAGGGAGAGGTGAGATGGTAGGATGGAAATGGCAAAATTCTTTTAAGATAACTAGCATGTGCAGCCTAGATATGTCTTATCTGTTCTTCTTCCTATTCATCTATTGCTCGCTGTCTATGTGATGTAGGTGGTCACCATATGAATGCTTTCATATTGTATTATCGTAGGTATACTTTGCTTCCTTAATACTTCGACACATCAGCATTGGTCGCAGTGTGAAACCTATCTAGTCACCATTAAGAGACCACAATTCACATCCATAACTAAAGATCCACCTCAGGGTTCTCTTCAAAATCAATTCTTTATTTATGCTACCACTACGAAGTCATCATACACTACCATAGAAAGGGTCACCACTGATGGTTTAAACCATCATCATAGACGGTTTCTGATCCGTCTGAATTTATGTGTCTGTGATAACATGTGGTTATCATAGACGGCTCTCGAACCGTCTGTGATAAGTTATAACACAGATGATTTTAGTTAAGAACCGTCTGTGATAGTCTAATATCACAGACGGTTCTAGTTAATAACTGTCTATGATAGTCTATTATTACAAATGGTTTTAGTTAAGAACCGTCTGTGATTACATTCTCGTGTCCTCATAAATAGGTCTCCTTCAGTTCATCAACATCATCTAATTGTGCTATAAAATAGCGCAATCAGAGAATGCAGATGAACTAAAGCAGACTTATTTATGATTGGCGCCATATCTTTGGTGGCTCATTGTTTAGGTTGTAGGTGTTGTTATTTTGTTGCTTTGGTATGTTGTGGTTGTAGACGTGTGGTCGTAATCCGTGGTCGTATACTCGTATGCTATGGTTGTAGGCGTGCGGTCGTACTCGTAAGCTGTGGTCATGTGCACCTAGTCTATTAGCAGCCATGCGCGTCACATCAGTAAATTCTATTAGCAAACGGAGGAAACAACCTACAGTGCTAACGAAAACAAGTTTAGGGAGCCAAGAAAGTAAAATGCAAGTTCTCGAAATAAAGTGGTAGGGATATATCATCAGCAATGCAAGTTTAGGGATGTTTAGGGAGACAAAATTTACATGACCGAAACTCTAGCCAGTCAACAATTTCGTAATTTTATATCCAAACATCAAGAAAGAGAGGGGAGAGGTGGAGGATATATCACCGGCGATGAAGGAGAGGCTGGTGACGGCAGCGTCACCGTTATGTCATGATGGTGACACTGCAAAGACGCTCTTACGACAAGAGTGTCTTATGCAGTGAACCGTGGCGTCAAAACCAGCTGGGAGGAGCTCGGGGAGGTAGTCGACCGAGCTTTCTATTTTTAAAGGAAAATTTGACAAGGAGAAGTGGAGGAGAAGTGAGAAGAGAAGAGGAGATGAGGAGTGGAGGAGAAGAGAGAAGAGGAGATGAACAGTCGAGCCTTCTATTTTAAAGAGTAAATCCATCGAGATGAGTGAAAATTTTAAATTTGGTGAGAGCGGGTAAGTTGAAATATTATCATAGTACAAAGAACTGTCTGTGATAAGTAGGTCATCACAAATAGTTTTTGTTCTGAACCGTCTATGATACATCACAGATGGTTCGAAAAAACTGCTTGTGATAAGTACAGAACCGCTTGTAATGTATCATAGACTATTTGAAATAAAAATCGATTGTGATCAGTTGGTTATCACAGATGGATCTTTCCATCGAGGTGAATTTAGATGGTTCATCTTGTAAACCACCTGTAGTAACTTTATCACTAATAGTTTGTGTTGAACCATCTGTAATGAGACATTCAGAATAACTTTTTTTATAGTAGTGATATGTATTAGAACCACCGTTCTGAGATCGCAATCACACATAATTCTGAAGGATAAAAGAAACCAAAGGTCCAAAAGTCGAAGAACCGAAGCAGTAAGGGACCTGGGCATGAAGCCGTGCTCGAGGCAGACCAAACATGCCCACTTCCTCAACTAGTTGAAAGCCTATGCATTGCTAAGGACAAAAAGAACCATATTTCCCCAGCAAGTTAGTCACCGGTGCCAAGCTAGGCTAATATCATGCCCTCGACTCCGCCGTGACGCCCGGCCGAGCTCTACCTCTATCACCGTGCTTGATCGAACTCCGCTACGGCCCATGTCGCGCCCCCACTGCAGCGGTCGGCCTTGCCGCCATGTCCAGCCAAATTGGACCCCGTCGACTCCATCTCCTAGCAGCCCTGGCTCTCTTTACGTGATTAAGTGCAGTTTACCTCATGAGAACAAAAGTATTTGGATGTCCAACATCTAATTAGAAAAATCTTATGTTCAAATCAAATCACAAATCTTCACCTACATGCATCTCTAGGACGCTGTCCTGTCAGCCCCAATCTCAACGGAGTTCACGGAGAAGTTTTGCGTCCACGAGTCTGTCATGTAATATATAATTAGTCTGAAACAAATGTGTCGGCAAGTCTGTCATCTAGTCAAGCAGCGCCCACTGCTCTCAGCAGCCAAGGAGATGGTCGTGATGGCCGCATGCATGCAGCATACCCAAGTTGGGACCCTTGATGTATAACGCTTCACTCGATGCATGAAGCCATCGCCGTCGCTTGGACTGGCCTTCTCCTCTCTCGCACAGCCGCACGTCGCAACCACGAGCTGCTCCTCGGGGGGGCGAGATCCATGCATGGCTGCGCGGATGTAGCCGGGAGGAGGCAGGAGGTGGGATATACGTGTGCAGTTTGAGTTTGTTCTGTGCAGTTAGTTTGTTAGTTCGTTTCCTTCGATTTCTCTAAGCGCCAGCGGCCCATGGGAAGTGAAGATTTCTGCGCTTATTTTCTGCAAAATTTGCTCAGTCCATGAGGAGGAGGTGGCGGCGGCTCCTGAAGGAGGTGGGGGCGGAGTGACGGGCGTGAGAGGAGGAGGCACAGGGATGGGGAATGGCTTGAGGAGTCCAGGAGGAGGCAGGGCGACGGGGAGGAAGAGGGTGCTGAGGAGGGCAGGACGAGTTAGAGGAGAGGGAGGCGGCGCCGCTGCTGGGAGCCGGCTGCTGTGAGGAGACACAGGGAGTGTTCGAGGCGCGGCGAGCAGAGGAGGCGACAGCGGCAGCGGCACGTGGGGAGAAGAGGTAGTGGCGACGGTAGCGACGCTCGGGGAGAAGAGGCGGTGGCAGCGGCGTGCTTTACATGGTACGGCTCGAATTTCTGAAGGTTCAATCCAGGCCAAATTTCTCTAGACCTCTCGGATACTATTCACAGCGTGCGCTGCAAAAATTTCAGTCGTTTGCCGATTACACCAATCGAATCAACGCAATCGAGTTACGCAAGGAATTACCTAGGCAATCTGCGTTTGACCTTTCAAAACGCAGGGCTGCCATCTATGGACATGGCAGTAGAGCAGCTAAGCAGCTGTGGGTGGCTGAGTACCAGGCTGTGCTGCTGCTGCTGCCTCGGCAGGGGTGAAGCCGCGAAAGCTTGGAAGACCCCACCCTCCGCTCTGCCGCTCTATCTCAATAATCCTCTGCTTCATGGTCTGCACCTCACTGGCTAGTTCCTCCTCCCTTTTCTTTATTGCCTGCCATTTTGTACAGGAACAGTTAATTATTTCTGCAAATTCTTGAGAAGATTATAGCACATGATCTATATTGTTATCTAAGTTTTTCTCTTGGAGATGAACTATACAGTAGTATACAGTTTGTATTACTCACAACCTGGCAGTGCTCACGTAATTCCAGGATAAAGGAACTGTAAATTACCAAGATAAATCTGAACTCTATGGACAGAGTGTCCACTAGCAGATTACTTTCTGTCGCGTACTTGCCCATGAGATTTCTAGAAATCTCATGTCTTCCATTTAAAAGATGAAAGCCTGATGATAGTCATTTCTCCATGAGAATTATTGGAACCAATCATCTTACCTGGATTTCCTGCCTGCGGATCCCTTCTTTTCTGGCTTCTGACCTAGCACTTCTTTGCACCTCATAGATAATTGCAGCACCAGCGACCTAAGAAATTATGTGAGAATTCATGTCAGTTGTAATCATGTGACATAATCAAGTGTTTCTATGGTATGAAGAGTTAGGACAAAGATAACAGGAAGCAAATTCTAGAATTGTCAGTGTTTGGGTCGTTCCATCACACGAGAGCAAATCGTTTAATAATTTTGTATGAACAACACATTCAGAGTATGGAGGTCAAGAATACTCGCCGAGAAAACAAACAGTTCACCAAGAAGATCTGCAGCAGCTTGAATAGCTCTCTCCTCATTCAGGGGCCGAATGTGAATGTCAGTTGCACGTCCATAAAGTCGCCTCTGCATATTTGTCGTGAAACGATGGTTTGCCTGAACATAATGTGTCATACACCTTGTCAGTACAGCAGTCGCATAATATATAGTCCAAAGTAAAGTAGACACATGTTTACTATAATAGAACCAGAATGCATCCAATTTACAATTATAAGAGCAGAACAATAAGATGTGCACTGAAAAGAACAATGAACTTAATGCAACAGTACAAGACAACATTGCTATTCAGTTGTTGTATGAGTAAATCTCAACCTAAAATTCTTTGTTATGTTCCCAAAGGATTGAGCAGAATCATTATACTTTGGCCTGTATTTTCTTTGGAAGACATACGCACTGTGTACTTCATTAGCATATGCAGAAGCCTTTTCAAGGTTAGATTCGTGAAGTAATGAGACATTTTGATGGTGCTCTGACAAGGATCATTGCTTGTTCACACGGTATGGCAGAATGTAGAAGACCTATCGCTACCTACTACACACATCAATAATGAAATAACCTGAAAAATTCAAAAATTTTGAACTTTTATTTGAAATCTTGTTTGAATTTCTTTCCTTTCCCAATTTGGCAAGTTTCCAGTGAAATGCGACTTCCCCTTTTGGCATTTCCGCCTTCTCCCTGCGTTGCCGTCGCCGCCGAACTGCCTCTCTATTCCTCGCCTCCACGCGCCGCTTCCTCGCTTCACCAGTTTGCGGCCGTCGCGCCCCGTGTGTTCACACTCGGGCTGTCAGAGCGGTCCCACTGGCCAGCACACACTCCTGCTCTTCCCTCGCTTCGCGCGTTGCCGCTCGCGGGCTCCTCCTTCTTGCCGCACCGCTCGCTCACTTGCAGCCCACGCTGCACCGTGCCAAGGTCAACCTCATGTCAAATCCTTGCAGGGGACAGTGCCACCTCCCTCTCATGCTCTCTGCGCGACGTCAGAGCCACCCTATCTCCTCGGTCGCGCGCGAGGGACGCACTCCCGAACCGCCTCAAGTGGCCACCTACTCTCGCGAGGAATACGCTTCCTGTTACTCCCTCATATCCTCCCAAACCATCAATTTGAGCTCAAGTTGACCGTTACGCCGTCGGCAGCCTCCCCTGCGCCCGGCAAACCCTAACGGTAACCTCGCACTCCTGTCAATTACATTTCGATTCCTTGTAATGTCATGATTCCCTTTGCCTATTGATTACTTTGGTACACTCCCCTGAGCTTGAGTTTTCACCGGAAGCCCTAACGGCTAAAGCCGCCACCGGCCGAAAGGCCTCTTCTGTGGCCAACTCACTTGAGCCTTTCCCGACCTAAAACCCCACTGTAATCGTGATCCTGATGTCCCCTAGATGGTGATATAGCTTTCAATTTCATCGGAGAACATATAGAGCACCATGGCGATGCTATGAAGGCCGCCGCCTTCCCGTCTACCGCCAGCCACCGCCGTTTATCCCCACACTCCCTAAAGTCCCAAAATGGAATCCTAGGCTCAAGCCGCTCCTCTCTGTACAACCACTTTCTCCTGGGATGCCCAGATGGCACCGCTTCGCCAGAACTGCCAAGCTCTGTTTTCCCACTGAGAGGGAAGTCCGGAGGTTGAAGACGACCTCACGGGGATGACGTGGCCGTATCTCGGCCGTTGGCGCCGTTATTGCCCTTCCATCCGAGCGCTTGTGCTCATCGCATCGCGTCCGTCTGCGCTGTCCGCGCGTCGCCCATCGGGCGGGCGGGCGCGCGTGCACGCTGGGCCTCACGGCCGCGTGCGCATGGGCTGTGGGCTGGTTGGCCTACTCGGCCGTGCGGGATGATTCCCGGCCGGGCCACACTGTTCACACAGGTCGGCCCAACACTATTCATCCGATTGAAAAATTCAGAAAATTCATTAAAAATCCCAGAAAAATCTACAAAATCCCAAAATACATCATTTTGATCATCTCAACATCATAAGCTCATTTTTTACCTTCTTTTCACCAAAATCATCTCCAATAATTTCAAATCCCTCCATTTGAATTTTATGCAATTTACTCTTTTTTAATTAGATTATTTTTCCTAACTTGATTAGAATCAAGTATGGACTTATGTGTTATTTTATGTGTTTACGTTAGCTTCCGACTTCTCCGAGGCTGTAGTTCAAGACTCAGAGCCAAACACCCATGTTTACGAGATTGTCGATATCCCCGAGCTGCAAGGCAAGTTATAAGTTTTTGATCATATTGAAGCACATGAATTCTACAATATTTAATTAATGTATTTCCATTATTGATAATTGTGAAATGTTAATTGCTTAAAATAAATATTTAGAATGTCATGCTATTTAGATAAATCCTACCACTGATAAATGCCCTGTTTGATTTGTGGCCACATTCATCTTAACAGCCTTAGTAATATTTAAAATATTGGATAAATAATGGTAGATCATCTCATTCAACATTTTGTACTATTAAGTGCTTTGGCCATTGGCCGGTAGGATTTGAAAATGGATACTAGGGTAAGGGTGCGCTGTGGAAAGCCACAAGGTGCCTCCCGTCCACGATTTTACCTTAGCGTGGAGACTGGTTTGGAATTGTGGTGGTGGTGCTGTTGAGTCCAGTGGGAGTTGTGGTTGGTGCCTCAGGTGAAAAATGTAAGGACGAGAATCTTATGCTAAGTAAAAGACACAGTAACCGCCCAACCACAGGAGTTGACTTGTCAACCCTAGTTTAGTAGCTGCTCAATTCGATTGAAACTCTACAGACTGTAGGTGTGTTGATGTCGGGGAGTTAGGTATGCGGAACGATAAAACCATACCTAACAACGATAGAGGTCACTCAGAGCGGACAGAAGAATTTAGGGTTAGTTGTGAACCGTGTCTGAGTGAATCTATCGGGTAGAGTCTATATAAAGAATGGAGCAGTGAACCGACCTGGTTTTCTTAACTCTGTCGTGGGAGTTAAGAAATCGTGTGGGTAAAGCTGAGCAACTCTGCAGAGTGAAACTAATGGTATTCGAATACGTCGTGCTTTCAGTTAATGAAGTTGTGTTAATGTGGTGATTCCAACAATGAGACATAAGTAGATTTTGTGATATTGTTTAATTAGGTAATTATGAACTGTTGAAAGAAAATCCCTGATCATGAGGAGAGTTTTAACATTATTTGTGATATGCCGTTTGACATGAACATCCAAATCCCAAAGAACTACTGCATACTTTCGTCATTTGTCCACATGCCTTCAGATAAGGTTGCAGCAACAATCTGGATCAATGTACAATTGCAGGTATCAAACTTATCGATCCCAAACGGCATCGTGAATTATTGATGCAAAATTGAAGCACTTACCCACTAGAAATATCCATTCAACCATTCCCCAAAAAAGCACGAAAATCTATTGCACGATATCCCTCAAGGCCTGATGCCCTCATCCGCCTATTTAAGCTCCTGGCTTCCAACTTCTTACTTTGTTTGTTTTGTCGATATGGCTTTTTTTTTTATCTTTTTTGTCTTTTCTTTTTTCCATTTGTCCGAAATGACACAACTTTTTAATTATTTTTAATTTTTAAAATTTAATTACACCAAAAAATCTATCAATTACAATGTATTTTTAGATACAAAATAAATCATAAACCCGAGTTTTAAACCTAAATAAACACCACCTCTAAAACACGGCAACCCAAATCGGCAATTCCACACACACAACACAAGCATTCAATGCATACAATGGTATGACATATCAGACCAGGGCTAGGCACTCGTATTTTTCTATCAAGCATTTCGTCATGCACATCCCCTGCACTTCCCTTCCTTTAAATCGTAAATAAAGAAAACCAAGAACCTTGGAAGGAACATCCTCTCTACCCCCAAACCGTACGGAAGAGAAACGATCAAGCAGTCCCAACTTCCAAGATCCGAGGAATTACAGCAGCAAGAAGCCAAGAACCTCCCCGCACGGCGATTCAAACATCAACGCGCGCAAAGAAGAAAAAAAAATGATCAAAGATGACGAGCTAGACGGGCGCGAACAAACGAAGCGTCACCTGCGCGAGACCGATGATGAGCCCGCGGAACTTGGGGTGGATGCCGGCGTTGTGCTTGAGGCGGGCGGCGATGGGCTTGCTCAGCGTCCGGAACGCGAGCGACCCAAGCTTCACCAATGGCAGCACCATCACTTCGTCTCGCTTCTTGCTACTCCGCCTCTCGCTGCTGCTTCCCTTTTTTCTAGTGCTCACGAAGACGGAGGAGGATGCGGTCATGCGGGGTTGGTTGGTACGGGGCGCAGGCGCAGGCGCGTGGCGGAGTTTATTGCTCGCTTCCTCTCCTTTCCTTGGAGAGGAAGGAGTGTAGAAAGAGTGGGGGGCAGTTGTTGGCTTATTGGCCAAGTTGGTCGCTTTAGCCCTCTTAATTTGATTGATCTTTGGAAATTTCCTCGTGTCCCCTGTTAATCTCTTTCCAAAAAATAAAATTATTAAATTATTAATCTTCAAAGGCAACATGTAGGTGATCTTATTTACCCTTTGTAATTCTTTTTTTTTAGAATCACATTTGTTATTCTTCATTATTTTAGCTTAGTGACAAAACTTTCAGTTTCTTTTTTAAAAAAGACTATGTTCTTGTTAGAAGTTAGAACTATGCTTTAACAATTAGTAATCAGGTTTGCTATTTGTATATATTTTTTAAAAAAGGTCTAAGTCAACTTTATGACCACTGTACTCGCAATGTGTTATATGATTATTGCATTAGAACGTTGATGTGACAGGACACTCCACGTCAGCCGCGTAGGCGTATATACCATGTGCAAGATGAAGCGATCGTTCTGACTTCTGAGCTTCCGTCAATTCTCAGCGCTGCCGCGTCGTTGAATTAGAGGGCTCAACCCTTTTCTCTTCTGCTTAACCACCGACGTCCGTCGATGCCGTCCAAAGCACGGGGAGATCAGAGGGATGCCATGGAGGCCGTCGCCGAGAAGGTCGCCGGCGGCGTCCTGACCTCTCTCATAGGGAAGATCGGATGCCTCCTGGAGCAGGAATACGTGCTTCTGGCCGGCGTCCGGCGCGACATCCGCTTCGTCCGCGACGAGCTCAGGAGCATGAACGCCTTCCTCCACATCCTCGCGGACCGGGGGGAGCCCGACAAGCAGGTGAAGGAGTGGATGAACCAGGTGCGCGAGCTCGCCTACGATGTCGAGGACAGAGTCGACGACTTCATGCACCACCTCGACCGCCGCGCCTGTTAGAATACATTGTGTACTCCTCCTTCTATCCGATAGCATTAGAATCTTTCTCTCTTACGGCTTGTAACCCATTGTAACTCTTCTCCGTTTCCAACTCCTGTAACCGCCTTGATGGGGCTTTTCCATCCTATTTAACACGCAGTCCGCGGCCTCCATGAGTGGTAGAACGCTTCATCCAATCTTGCGTTTTCTCAGCGCCCACCCGCGCGCCCCGACGGCCTCAAGGGCTTCCTCCGCCGAGCCACGCACCTGGTCAGGGCACTCACGTCCCGACACCGGATTGCCGCGGAGATCCAGGACCTCAAGGCCCGCGCGATGGAGGTGAGCGAGCGGCGCGGCAGGTACAAACTGGAAGAGGCCACCGGCTCGAGCGGCACGGCCGCCGTTGACCCCCGGCTGACCGCGTTCTACGCCGACGCGGCAAGCCTGGTCGGCATCGACGGCCCGCGCGGCGAGCTGGCGAGGCTGGTCCTGGGAGGAGCAGGGGAGCGGACGGGCTCGCCCAAGGTGGTGCCCGTCGTGGGGTTCGGCGGGGTAGGCAAGACGACGCTCGCCATGGAGGTGTACCGCGAGATCGGTGGCCAGTTCGAGTGCCGGGCGGTCGCCACCGTCTCGCAGAATCTTGATATGAGGAAGCTTCTTCGCGACTTGCTCTCGCGATTGGAACCGGGCAAGGACCAGGGAACAGATGCATGGGAGAAGGAACGGCTCATCGACAAGCTAAGAACATACTTGCAGGACAAAAGGTACAGTAGAAATGCGGTGGCTACTTCGAACCGCATGCACCCCTTTCTTTATTGATTTGTATTTCAAGGTTTTGAGATTGCTGACCACGCCTGCTGCGTGGTTCTTGATTTGCATTTCTCCCATCATGAATTGCTGCTGTTTCAATGAAATTTGAATTAGTATGCACGATCTGATCAGACGGTTTCTACCACTAAAAATTGGCACATCAAAATTGGTTACACTGCTTAATATGGTTTCTTACCATACGCATAGGAATGCATAATTACCCTATGTCAGTGAAGGGGACACATCTAGTGCAATGCAAGCCCTCACTAAGCCAGGTGCTACATGCTAACCATCCTCAATATGATGTACAACCTTATAAAGCTTAAGTCTAAAACTCAATTGATGTTAAAACAACCCCACACCCCCAAAAAAAAGCTTGGTGTCAATACTACACATTTATTATTTGTTAGATAGAGATAGTTCAGTAATTTTTCTCCTCTTAGCACTGATTGATCAATTTGAACTTGAAGTTTAATATGGTGCTACAACACATTTAGAGCTAACTTCACATACTTTTAATTTGATTTGATTCATTAATCAATAGGATCATTATGATAGCATCTAATGGGAAGTTTGCTCTAGATATACCGACCTCATCGAATATGTTGCCTGGAACACATTTCTATCTGAAATGGTCATACCATTTCTTGCATTTTTCCTGAAAATGCTACACGTTAAGAATTTCAAGAACTTCAAAACAATCAATTGAAACTTCATCCTGTCAACTACTATGTTCAATGAATTTGGACCGGGCTGTTTGATCTCTTCTTTGGGAATTCAAGCACTCGTTAACATGCATCACAAAAGAGGAAGACAGTAAATGCACCCCCTTTTCTTCTTCTTCTTCAAAACAACAACTTTCTCCTAGCATGCTATATTTTGATGGAGAAAAATTAAATCTCAAAATGGCATTCCTATATCATATAAAGAACAAAAGTTGCTTTTCTACAGCGAATGTGTGCGAAACTATACGGCCATCGGTCCTGTTTTCGTATAGACTATTCACGATGTAGTGATGTACATATTTATTACATTTTGAAGCTTCCAAATATTTGCCGTTCAAAAAATAGAAAAAGGAAGCTTCCAAATGTTCATGCACATCACATCTTCTTAGCTAGTTGCTCTTGTTTAATACTAGATGAATATCCGTACTTTGCTATAGATAAAAATTCATATTATCTCCGCATTTTGAGTCGGGATCGGCCTACCCGGCCCACGCCGTCGGCTCCGCCTCCACACTTAGCCGCGTTGTGCCTCCATGTCCTTGGGTCTACCGCGTACCTGGTAGAGCTCGGTTTTTTAGAGAATTTTTAGGGTGGTAGAATTTATTTTTTGGATAGATTGCTTTTTCTTTTTTTTTTTGTTAGATATTTTCTAGAAGTGGTGCAAAGGAGAGTTGGGAGAGGCAGATGAATCACCACTACCAACTCCCTATTTTAAGTAATAGAGATAATGTTGATAGATCCATATATTTCTTTGCCATTTCATTCATCAAGAACCAATAATTTATTTTTATCTGATGAAATGTGTTAATAGGTACTTCATTGTAATTGATGATGTCTGGACCGCAGCAGCATGGGAAAATATTAGATGTGCTTTAACCATGGCAGCAGAATAATGATAACCACTCGCATCAATGGTGTAGCTAAATCATGTTGTTCTTGTCTTAATGATCAAATATACGAAGTGAAACCCCTCTGCCAAGCTGATTCAGAAGAACTGTTTCTCAAGAGGATATTTGGCTCCAAAAATCATTGCCCTATAAATTTAGAAGTAGTCTCCAGAGAAATTTTGAAAAAAATGTTGTGGTGTCCCGTTGGCAATAAATAGCATAGCTAGCTTATTAGCTGCAAAACTTCCAACCAAGGAAGAATGGGAGAAGGTGAGAAACTCGCTAGGCTCAGCAATGGAAAATGATCCCAATTTGGAAGGAATGAAACAAGTATTGTCTCTTAGCTACAATGACCTTCCGTACTATCTCAAGACTTGCTTGCTCTATTTGGGTATATTTCCAGAAGATTGTGAAATCAGAAGATTCCGATTGGTAAGGACATGGGTCAGTGAAGGACTGGTTCATGAGGAGCGTGGTTTGTGTTAAGGGTATTAGAGATAAGGTATTAGAGATAGAGTAGGATTGTTATTCCATATATGCCTTATCTCTATATGGTAGTATATCATCTCTTGTACTCTTATATATATGACCCTTTGGGTCTCATATCAATACACACACAATATTCATAACATGGTATCAGAGCAAAGATTGAAATCCTAACCTCAAATCTAGCTTCCGCATCTGCTGCCCCCGGGAGGATCATCTCTACTCCCGGGGGCGGCCAACTCATCTACGAAGTGCGGCCGCAGGATGACCATGCTCGGCGGCAGCATCATCTCCTCCTCGTCGTCCATGGAGCGCGCGGCCGCCAGCTCCGCTTCCTCTCCTCCAACCGCGGCCTCAACTCCTGCGCCAGCTCCGGCCGCCGCGTCGGCAACACGCTCGGCATCATCGGCCCGCTTCTTCGCGCCGGGGCTCCTCTCCGCGCTCGCCCCACCGCGCTTGAAGCCGCCGGCCGCTCCTCCCGCGCGCGCCCATCTCCGGCGGCGCATACGCACAGCTGAAGCTCCCTCGTGAAGGCGCTGCTTTCTATACACAGGATTGTTTCAAGGCAGCATGGGTCTCTCACAAGTCTGTCCACATAAAGCTAGCTGCACTGACACCCCAGCAGTCTCAAGAAGGTTGGATTTCTTTTGATTCAGAGAGTCTTTAGCCTTTAGTCATGGTGGTTTTTGAGTCAGTTTTTTGGGTTATTTTTCTTTAAGTTTTTCGTTGCGTCCATCCAAAATCCGTAGTTTTTAATTTTTAAGTTCGTTCAAGCCGTGCGAGTTCACAAATTTATTGTCAGTCATAGAAGTATAGGAATTTTTATTTTGCATGATGATAGCCGCTCTATTCTTTGACGAGCTTGTAACGCCATGCGCTTCTTACGCCTGCGCCTCCGTTGCGCTTCTTGTGCACTGCGCCGCCGCCGTCGCCGCCGTCTCGACGAGCTTTTAACGCCGCCGCGCTTCTTCTGCACTGCGCCTCCGTTGCGCTTCTTGTGCATTGCGCCGCCACCGCCGCCGTCTCGTGCTTCGATCTGCGCCGTCATGCTTCTATCTATTCCTCTTCGGCTTGATTTGACAGTTTATTCCAAGACTGCACGCAACGACGACATCATCAAGACTCGGATTTCGGATTTATCTTGTTTTAGTATTAATCCTTTTTCAAATGCAATGCTATTGCATACGCTTTGCATTTGAGGGGGGGTGTTAAGGGTATTAGAGATAAGGTATTAGAGATAGAGTAGGATTGTTATTCCATATATGCCTTATCTCTATATGGTAGTATATCATCTCTTGTACTCTTATATATATGACCCTTTGGGTCTCATATCAATACACACACAATATTCATAACAGTTTGAAGTTGGAGGAGGTTGCGGAGAGCTACTACTTCCATGAGCTAATAAATGGAAGCATGATCCAACCAGTTGGCCTGAAATATGATGGTAAATTACGTGCTTGTAGAGTTCATGACATAATGCTTGACTTGATAAAATCGAAGTCAAAAGAGGAGAATTTTGTTACTATATTATGTGGTCAAGGTCTCACGCTGGAGTCGACGGGCGACAGGATTCGCCGGTTGTCGATCCACGAAATCGATCAAGCTGCAATCCTCACAAGCATGAGCCTATCGCATATACCTTCTTTGAGCATCTTTCAACATACACTGGACAACGAGGGCCCTTGAGAGGCTCGTCGGGTTCAACATCAACAGGTGTTCACCGAGCACCATCCACGAGCTCGGCCTGCTCACCAATTTGAGAAAGCTTCGGCTATGGTGGTATCCTCGGTTCAGGGGCAACGGCGCGGCGGAGCACGAGCATGCGTTGCTCTCCTCCCTCATCAAACTGTGCGGCTCCGGCTCCGAGCTCCGGCGCCTCCATCTCACGAGCACCTACGTCTGCTCGCTCGAGTTTCTGGCCCCGTGGCCGTCTTCGCCAGCTCCGTGTGAGGGACTGCTACTTCCCCACGATCCCTCGGTGGCTCGAGCCGCTCGACAACCTCGCCGACGTCGACCTGTGTGGCTGCAGGAAGCCAAAGGCGACGCGATGCGGGCGCTTCAGAACCTGCCGTCGCTGCTCCGTCTCCACCTCAAGCTGCTGTCCCATCAGGAGGAACGGATCGTCGTCGGGCGCGCAGGGTTCCAGGGCCTGGAGGAGTTCAGCTTCTACTGCCACGTCCTGTGCTTGGCCTTCGAGCCGGAGGCGATGCCCAAGCTTCGGCGGCTTAACCTGGAGTTCAGTGCGCTGGGAGCAGAATCGTATGGATTTGCTCGCTGTGGCATCGAGCACCTCCGATGTCTTGAGCAACTCAAAGCTGCAGTAAACCGCTGGAATGCCGCGGCGTCTGACGTCGAGGCTGCGGTTGCTGCCATGAGCTTTGCGGCCAGCAACCATCGGAACCGTCCGAAACTTTCCAGTAACATATTTTGAGCATGAAATCGGCAGTATTTACGTAAGAGAATTGCCCAACAAGAGTTGGATGATTTGTAAGGGTGGACCTCGATGTGAAAATCTTAGATGGCCAGCACATGACGCTGGACCGTACGTAGAACGAAACAAAAATTGAGCGACCACCATGCAATCATGTATAGAGAAGATGCTTTCTGAAATGGATTCTCAATTGCTCCGATTCATGAAGGAAACACTCTACATTTAGATCAGCACAGTTAAGCATCCTGGATTTTAGCTGTCCCTAACATCTGTCGAATAAATTTAGCACAAAACTTCGATACCAGAGTGCACAACGTATAAACTGGCTAGAGTATTAGGACTAGTTGTTGGCTTGGATATGAAGTAGGATTGCGCTTGATGATCTGAAAAAAAAAGGTAGGACTGCGCTTCTTGCAGATCAAATTACGCCTGTTACGGGCACAGCCATAACCCCATGCGACACATATATGCCAACAACTATGGATATGGAACATTAATCGCTAAATTCTTCTTTTACAACAAGCATAAATATTCTCCTGACAAAACAACGATGCATGATACATATCACTAAGTATACAAGGGCTAATCTCAAAACCATGTATGTTTGTTTGTGTGCCAAAATTATAAGTTGAAAAACGCTTCATTCCTCAATATGAGAAGCATGGTAAATACATATGAACCATGTGCCATCAACCTTCTCGAAAACTGTTGGTGGCGATTTGCTTCCCTCAAGTTTCTCCTTGAATTTTCTTACAGGCAGTAGAAAGATGATAGTAGAAATAAAATATGATCGTTGATTTATAAGGATGTTATAGACTTTTATTTGTCAATCTTAATTTTTAGAAGGATATTTTAGAATATCTTATATGAACAAACCCACCCCTCCTTCCGCCGCTCATACTTGGCTGCCCATAGGAGCAGGCAGGGGCGTAGCCACCGGAAGAGCTTAGTGAGGCTTAAGCCTCACCTCCTCCGGTGACAATTTTGTATATATAGAGAGAGAAAGAGAGAGATTAACAAATCAAAAGAGAAGCTAGCTCTCCTTGATGAAAAGGTTAACAACAAGCATGAAATTAAAGAAGACGAGTCATAAAATTAAATAAGAGCTAATCAATCAATCAAAGAAAGAGTGAAATAATATATGTAAGAACAGGATTTATCAAGCGGTGAATCAAGCATCCGAAGGCAAAGCACAGATATAGGTGCATACGAAACATAACATAAACATAGCACTAGCGTTCCGTGCTGATACAGTCACGACCAAGGAGGCAGCGACCAAGGTTCGTGATACAGCTTCAGATGCAATACAGGACCACTTCTGAATTACAGAAATACGGTACATATATAGGGTTACATTAAACGCTGACGCCAAAGATCACTGCCCTTCCCACGACTCTAAAGCAGCATGCAGGGTACATATTGTACAATCAATGCACTTTTATTGGCTTCATTTCAGGCTTGCAGCCATCAGGCACAAATGCTGCATGGAGTGGCATCAGGATACAATGAGAATAGAACGGCACAAGAAAATGCTAATTATACCTGGGCAAGGCAGGAGTGGCTGCCGCTCTTCACCAACGATCCCTTGTGCAAATGACTGATTAGCTTTTGCATACCAATAGAAGGTATGAGGTTCAAAGGCAGCTTATGGCATCGGCTGGAAGCCTGGAATATTGGGAAAGTAAACTTTCTTACAAAGCACTAGGAAGTACATACTGAAGTAGCATCATATTCCTAGCGGAGCAGCGCAAAGAGCGTGAAGAGCACCAGGAGTGGTGCGGCTGTGTCCAAACAACTCTAAAATCCGAGGATTTTGGCAATCAGTTTCATAAATCCCTTCCTTGACACCATCTTCTGCTGTGGGCAAAATCTTCTCAGTTAGGGAAAAACCAAAAAGCCTGCAACTATTTCTGCCAACCTCCCTCCCATCAGGCCCAGGCTTATCAGCATCTCCAGGTGTTGAAGCCTTTCCAATTTCAAATGTGCCAGGGCTGCCATTTGCATCTTTGTTATTGTTCTTGCTTGCCAACCCAAACTGCGGAACCACTGTTTGGTTAAACATAAGGTCGGATGGGGGAGAAGGCACTTGTGCTGGTGGAAGAGTTGATAGCGAGAGAGAATATCTCTGAGTTGCAGCTGATAATCCACTCATGGCAGCTGAGGTACGCATATAATTGTACAACCCATATCTGCCTCTCGCTGAACACGCACTAGACATCATTCCTTGGAACAGAGGAACTGCCTCAGAAATTTCTTGACCTTGCAAGACCTCTGGGAATCCAACAGATTCACCAAAGCCTACAGATTGGTATGCAAAACTGGAGTTCTGTGGGGGAAGTCCGCTTGTTGGACCACTCAACATGTAGCTTCGGGTATCAGTAAGGAATCTCCTAGAATCAGAAGATTTAAATTTTGTGACATCAGCTGACCTAGGAGAACCTGTAACACGATGAGTTATAGAACCCATCAATTCTTGACCTTGCAAGACCCTGGGGAACTTTTCAGTTCCCATGGAGTCCGGACGACCATTTCCATCTACAGTATTTAATGCAAAGTCAATTAACATATGATTAAAGAATACCATATATACATACAGACATCAGCCTTGTGCTGTGGGAAGTCGGAACTTACACAGAGTTGGAACGTCCAAATTGCCCTGAGGGCACAACTTGGTTCGTTTAGAACTGGATGCTGACGGAGACTGAGCAATAGCTAAACTGGATGCTGACAGAGACTGAGCAATAGAGACTGAGCCACCAACTATCTCGATGTCCCATGGTGAAACTCTATTTTGGCTGTTACAGTCAGTACCATCCTCCCATCTTACCTGTACGAAAAGGCAGCAATTCGATATGCAGACATTAGTGAACCTGTATACCATAGATTCACTCTAAATAAAAGGCACAACTGCTAAATTGAATTCATGCTCAATGATGCTGCACCAATGGTGCTTCAGCCCTCCACACAAAACTATATAAACATTCTCCATCTAAAGCAAATGAATAGAACATAGTTTACTTCTTATTCCCAAGAAAAACAAGTCAAAACATCATTGATTCATTGCTAAATGGCAGACATTTTCACAAATACACTTTGTCTATGGACAAGTACCTCTAGCCAAAGACCAAAATCTCAAAAATCGCATTCTAAACTGTTAGGCATATCCTGTGATACTAACCCTGTTTCGATAAGGATGCTTGGCCAATCCCTTATGAAAGTTTAGCCCCATTAATGGAATCCAAAAGCATAACCCACAATATCTGTCCCAAGCATTCTCTATTTGACTAGAGTAGCAAGGTGATACCAGTCAATCTGTGATCTGCTAATGTAGAGACACCTACCATACTTTGTAATCAGAAATGTAAAAAAGCCCATGTGAGGGCCCATTTCTTAGAGCAGTGCGATGGTCAACATAACAACTCCAAAAGATACAAAGCTTTCTAAAGGCATACCAGCAGGCTTCTCCATTTTGAGCCAGGCCATCTCATGGGGTCTACTTCACTAATACCTGAAATAATTCCACAGCGCCTACAACGCAGAAAGTAAAACCCAATAAAATATTGTACAAAAGCAAATTTTAGTTTTTGTTGAAAAGGACATACCCCTCATCTTCACTCTCATACTGAATCTTAAACCTCATTCCAATACAAAAAGGATGGTTCAAGCTCTTCAGGAACTTCCAGTATGGAACAAAAAATTCTGATGCAGTAGCCCTGCAGAGTCCAAGAATTCAGATTCAAATACGTAAGAGGATATTCTATACTCCCCCAGCTCAAAAAGAATTATTCTTTTTTTACTTGGGTTCTTTGATGTACAACTTTTGATTGATCACTGACGTTTGATATTAGCAAGAAAATACAAAAAAAAAGTATTTTCAATGACAAATATGCATATTTCTTTTCGTGTGTCCAATCTCAATGCTACTTTTGAAATAATACATATGACAAATCATTCTTTTCGACATTTGTATTATTACCAGTGTAGCTATACCGCTACTTTTGAATGAATGCCAACCACCTTGTCAACATCATATTTTATCTTGCCAGTATCATATGTCCAATATTCGAGCAAGCTTGACTACATAAAAACGAGTATTATATGCTTCAAACAACAAACCTTGGGCTGTAACAAATGTGAAAAACACTTTTATGTTTCAACGAATTAGCCACAGCAGAGAGAGTGTGTATCTTTGAGCTGTTGCTGCTGAAAGCTTTAAAAAGGGCCTCATTTTTAAGCTGGATGACCCTCCTTACACCCAGTCTTAGTTCACCATCATCACCTCTACAAAGGGAAAAACAATTTGCCGAATAAAAGAAATAAAAAGAGAAAGTTATTGAGTTTATCACATTGTTCATATGCTTACCGGAGAAATAAGACTGCATCCCCTGAGACAAGTTTCTTTTTATTGATAAATGAACTCCATCCGGTTGTTAAAAGATGCCTACGAGGTTGACCTGGAATGCAAAGGAACATATCATAACATCATAGGAGATACTTTGCTCCATCACTTGCTAAAACTACAAGATAACTGGTTGCAGTCCCTCAGAATCATAATGATGAAAGTACTTGTCCTTTATGTCAAAGCCACTATTTCGGTTTTAAAAAAAGGTGTTGAATGATGAAAGTAATTTTTGCTGCACACAATGTTCTGTTATGTGTAGTACATAACTCATAAAACAAAATAGTGTAAGTTGCAAAAGTGTAATCCAACTTATATCAGTAAGGTTGGCTGATGAAAACAAAACTTGATTCATGAAGCGTATGGAGATATGAAGCAAGTTATCAAGGAAGCCAATGCCAGTCCATCAAAACACTAATTACAAAAGGAAACAACTGTCAGCGAACGAAACAACAAGAGCAATGTTCCAATGCGTGGCTACATACAGGACAAACTACCAGTGTCTTGAAATTGTAAAGAGTTGAAGCTGCATCTGCCATATATTTCATAATATAGACTACAATGGTCCTCCAAGATTTCGATTAGGTATATCTTTGAAAAGGAAAATGCAGTTACAGAGCTTTTTAGGGATGGTCTTCCTTTGCCTCTGAAATATAGAAGTATATGGAAGCATGATACATAAGTTCCACATAGAAGTGTCAAATGAAACATATACTAGCAACAGAATAAGTACATAATATAAAGGGGGCATTGTAAGCTCCTGATCCAGTACTCCATTAGTACTGATCTCACCTCTATAAATATGGCGGAACCTCCATTTCACTCCATGCAAATCCTTGGCAACAAGCTCTTTGGAAGGCCTGAGCTGCTTGTAATCCTACGAGGGAACAAAGCAAACAGAAGTGGTTAGAGTTGCAATACAAGACAAGGTGTTATTTCAAGTGCCAAATGGCCCAGATCAAACTTCCAGTCTTGTCACCAGAGGTGGGAAGCAGTCCTCAGCAGCACGGCGAGGAACAGAAAACCCTCCGTGCGTGCTTGTGTCAGAGGCCGTAAGCGTCTTGCAAAACATGTGCAGCATCTGGGACTTCCTTTCTCCATCACCATCCACCATGTCATCTTCCGCTTCAATTCTACCACCACGCAGGTTCCTCTGAAAGACCTGAACCAACCAAATGTGTAGTTGATGCATCTAAACATGTCCATAGACATACCAACAGTGCAATTTCACAAACAAAATATTTTCCCCCTTCCATGTATGAAGAGAACAGGCAAAATCCGAAGGTATGTCGATTGTCATTGGTCACTGAGTTGATAAATGATGCGCCACGGTGATTGATCAGGTACCATAATATGCAAATGGTGGCATGCTAGCTAGGCGTAGGCATGCTAAATGCATGGTTATTAAGGCGCCGCTTTGGCATCGAGGCAGTCCTGGGTGCCCGCCATGGCCATCGCGTTGCCTTACAGGCGTGGGGTGTCCGCCTTATAGGCTATGGCGTGGCATCGCTGCAGGAAGCAAGGCAAGTGACTTCCGTGCGCACTGCGCAGGAGAATGAAGAGAGAGAGAGAGAGAGAGGGAGGGCGGGAGGTTTTGGTGGGAATTGGAGAAAAGGGAGTGAATAGAGGAGAGAGCGGGAATGACAGAAACCTGACCGCCGCCAGGGGCGGATCTAGGTTAAGAAGTCGTTGGGGTCACCATAAATACCTTGGGGTCACTATAAGCATGAATTAGTAATGATACTTTGTAAAATCATCATGAACATGGGTTGAGTTAGATGGCATTGGGTGGCATTGGGGTCACTTGACCGCAACCCTTGTATGTTGGATCCGCACCTGACCACCGCCCGGTCA
This sequence comes from Bonia amplexicaulis, assembly GCA_036346245.1. NCBI lineage: Eukaryota > Viridiplantae > Streptophyta > Magnoliopsida > Poales > Poaceae > Bonia > Bonia amplexicaulis. The sequence continues at coordinate 15,852,524 of CM070737.1, read as the reverse complement.
ATTCCCGTCAGCCAGCGCCGCCATCATAGCCTCTCCCTCCACCCCTCCTGGGATGGGACTCATGGGAGCAATGCTACTTGGGAGAAGAGCAAACAAATGACAATGTCATCAAGGTATGCCATTCAACATTCATGTTTCCTAGCTGTGCCATTATTCATGTTTCCTAGCTGTGCCATTATTCACGTTTCTTTGCTTTGTTACATAGTTAAAATAGTTACACTCTATGTTCAACAAATTTGCTGCCATAAAAGGTTAGGGTGTGAGTACGATGTCACCTCGCCGCACGCCATACTCGCCTAAAAGGTGTGAAGGTAGTCAGGCGCCTCGCCTCTCCTTATTGCCGTGATAACCTTGGCTAAATGAAGCCACGTAGTACAAAGAAAAGGTACTATACTCAGGCACAGCAGATCTAGCAATGCCCAAATTAAGTAGCTAAATTAAAGTAGAAAGAACTAAAAATAACAAGTTTGCACATCTAAACTAAATCTAAGCACATATGCACACATTACATTACATGCTGACACCACGTGGAATCCCGAAAACGAGCCAAAGCAGCCACATTTCACACCCCAAAAATCTCATCTAATCACGGGAGCACATGGATACAATCGAGTGATTTAAGCAGCGTCTTACCTCGCCCTCCGCCACCAGCGCCAGCCGCGCGTACACCTCATCGGTCGCCGCATCCGCCTGCCCACAGCCATGTAAATGTAATCCCCATCGTCAAAACAAGCAAAACGGCCAGAAACCAAAACCCCCCGTGACATGAGCACAGTACTCCACTCACGCATAGATCGACGTCCACCACGCGGCACGCCACGTGCGGCGGCAGGGCCACCGCCACGTCCCCTCCGCCGCCGCCGCCGCCGGTCGCCGCAAGGTGCCCCTGCGGCAGGTACACGACCGCGCTGCCCCGCCGCGGCAGCGCCACCACCGGCCCCGCGCACGCGTGCCACAGCTCCCGGGACACCGCCGGCGGCGGCGCGTCCTCCCCCTCGTCCACCGTGTTGAGATCGATGCCCATGGCGCCCACCCACTAGGGTTCCGCCCCCGCAGTTGGTGAGCCCCTGCGGTCTGCCCACTCCCGGACTGTGGGGTTAGTTAAAAGACGGGAGAATCAACCGCGACCGCGAGGAGAGGAGGACCCCATTAATGCCTCCGAGGGCGTCGCTCTCCGGCCATCTCCTTCTTAGCCCCCCATGCCTCTGTCCCTGCCGCAACCGCGTCGTCCTCTCATCGGCTGCCGCGCGCGTCGCGGTCGCTGTTGCTTGCTGGGCTGCTGCTGCCGCGTCGTTGTGGCTAGCCTGAGCCTGCGACGCCCACGCCTGTATGATGCGCCCTGTTCAACCAGCGTGCACCTGGTAACTTGTACACGTGATATATGACTTTTATGTAAAAATAAATAATGATAACTACGATACTCACTTACGATTTTGGCTAGTACAGATGTTGAGCTTTTAACATGTACTACGTTTAACTTGTAGACCCCGTCTTGAAAAAATACTCCGTTTAAAAGTTAGGTACTGTAGCAAAAGTGAGAAGCCACCCGGCTTCTCACCTACCGAACACCCCCTATAATCAGATGAAGCTTTTGTTGGCTTCATTAGATAGGTTCGTCTGACTGGCTTCTTGTGAGCTAAACATGGTAGTTAATTTTGATTGTGGGTGTATACATAGGGATGTTCTTTTAGACTACGGCTAATGGATTATGATTATGATTGATGGCTTTTGTTTTTAATATGTATGTTTGTACGGATAAATTGAACGCTGATAAATTGATAAGTCGTTTTGAAAATAATATCTTGATAAATTATTTTAAAATATCGGTAAAAAACTATTTTATTTATTTGTTTAAAGAACCGGATCCATAGTTATCTTACGTACATGTGTTGTAGGGCGGCTTGTAGGCAATGCTAGGAAGGACGTCTATGGCTCTGGGTCGGGTACGAACAGTGTTTTCTTTCTTGCCGTTGTTGCACACGTATTAATGGCTACAAGTATCGCTGCGATCCCCCTTCAATGCTGAGCAGTCGACGGATCTGACCCTGTTGCAATCAATAACCGATAAGTACGCAGTAATCACTCGCTACTGACTGAGCTCTGGACTCTCTCGGCCACACCATTGCGGCGCTGCCTGCGAGTAGGAGTGGATACCGAGCTAACTTCCTGTTTTATTAAGTTTTTTTAAAAATTGATATAGTTTAATTTAATATTATTTTTCGTATAATTTGAAAGTATTTTTAGAAACGAGCTAACGAGCCGAGCCGAGTCAAGCTAGAGCAAAATTAAAATTCATTTGAAATTAACTTATTTTAATATTTAACCAATTAACAAGTATAATTAAAGTAACTTTAAACCAAGCCACAAGCCCCATTAAAGAACTTTTTTTCCACCCTACCTGCGAGCTTCATCTCCCTGAAGGCAGGGAAACGAAACGGTTGCAACCGGTAACCCGGCCCGTCCAGCACAAAGCAACAAAGCGGTGTGTGGTATGGTCAAACAGGGACGGCGTGCCGTGTGGCATGGCATGGCATGCCACCTCTTGCATGCAGCAGCCACGTTCTTGCCGAACGTGAATCCACCACGTTTCCACGCATCGTTGTGATGGATGCTCTTGCCGATGGATCAGCATCGCTGCAGGCCCGTGATGACACAGGTTTGCCCGAGAGCCTCGTGCGGTGAAAACAAAGGACGGTCTATATGCGCTCGCTCAGCCGGTAAAAGCCATCGCAGTCGTCCCGCGTCTTGGCTGCTTCACCCACAGCCTTTTACTATTTACCGGTCGTGCGGGCCAAGGCCGCTCTGCCGCGGCAGCAGCTTATCCCGTGGGGGCGCTCCACTCACACAACCTCTCTCTCATGCACAGGCAGCACAGCTCACGGCCTCTTCGGGTGGCTCCTCTCTCTTTGCTCGTCTCTTTTCAAACGCAAGGGAGGGCATCCGCATGCAGGCAGGAGCAGCAGAGCGCGGGGCCCTGCCCCTTTCGTAGCGAGTGAAGCTGAGCAGAGCTCGCGCATCGCTGCTGCGCCTGCGCGCCTTTCCTGTGTGGTTAATGCATGGGGCACGGCACGGGTGGCACGTCGGGTGACAAGACGTAGAGCCGTTCTGCTTTCGCGGGGGGCCGCCGGGTGAACTGTCCCACAAATGGCAATGGATTTTTTTTTCAATTTAACCCTCGAAAATCCATCTTTTTTAGATCTAGTCTTCCGGGGATCTACCGGGCCCGAGCTTGATAGGTACTTGCCGGGTCTGCTCTAGCTCTGTTGGTGGCCGGCCGGATTAGTGTTGTTTTTATTAGTGCTAATCGTTCTTAATTAGTACTAATTGCATTTAATTGGTCCTAAACACATTTAGTTAATACTAATTATGTGTTTTAATTAGTGCTAACCATGATGTTAATTGTCTGCCGAGGAGAGGTTGCTCTGCAGATCACTTGTCAAGTTATGAGAGCTTGGTATGTCTACGGAGAGCTAGATTTGCAAAGCCGAATAGCTACAGTCAAATTTTAGATAAAAATAGCTAAGATGCTAGTTATGTAAAACGATTTCCGTCGGGTCGTCGACTTTCCCGGTAGGAGACCAGGACATTTGTCTCGGGGTCTATTCTTTTCCTCCAAAACTGGTGGCTTTTGGCTTTTGTTATAATATCTAACTTTCAAACGAAGTATTTTCTCAAGACGGGGTCTACAAGTTAAATGATGTACATATTAAAAGCCCAACATCTGTATCATTCAAAATCGCAAGTGAGTATCTCTCACTCCGTAATCTGTATTGTAAATAATTAAAATAAAAAATTATAAACTGTAGCTGTTGCCAAATAGACCCTCGCGGTGGCTGTTCCGCCTCTGCCCCGTTCTTTCTGGATCTGTTTGGTCTAGGCCTCGCGACTTCACGTGCGATGAAAAGGCACCAAAGTTAAATAGTAGTGGTACTCCTCCTGTGTCTTTTTCCCACCTTTCAGCCACCAGCTTTCACCGGTGTAGCTTGAGATGGGACTCGAGACTGAGACAGCGCGAGTGGCAGATTCTCGTAGCAATGGAGGGCAAAGTCATATTTTCAATCATTTCTTGCTGATCTAACAATATTTATTAGGTAGATTTTTACTTGCGGAGATAAAAATATGTGATTTAGTATGGGATCTAGATAAAAATTAAAGAAGTTATCCCATACTGCGAAGCTAGCTAGATGCCCTTTGCTACGTCCTTTCTTCAAATTGCATCGACGGTACATGATGGCTCCTAAACGGTTTGATGGGGCCGGTTATTAGGCAGTGATTTATGACTTTTTGTTATAATTTATTAGTCTAATATATAGTAATTGTTAAAAAATAAATCAAAATCAGAAGCAGGCTAAAAAGCAAAAAACGGAGCCGATCACTTGTCCTATAGTTGTGACGCATTTGCAAACAACCTAGGTGAAATATTGGTGGATTGAATATGGCCTCAAATTAAATAGGGTATTTCGATGGTAGGACATAACTAATTTACATGTCATTCTAAATATTATTGTAATTAAATAACAGTGCAAAAATAACAGTAATATAAATAATGTAATTAAATAATTTAAATTTCATGTGATTCAACATGATCAAAAACTTGTACACTTCAACGCCGGATTCGGTCCTTGAACGGTCGCCTCAAAATACTCGGGAGCTAGTGTAAATACATAAAATAACATGAGCTCCGTGCTTAAAATTAATCAAGTTAGGAGATAAAAAAATAAAAGAAGTAAAATGTAATAAAATCCAAACATGGGAGGTTTAGGTTTTATCAGGACTTGGGTTGGTGGAACGGAGATTAGAAAGATTTAAACGGGATCGAAACGGAGGTATTTATGGAATTAGAGTTTCGGATGAACAGTACTGCTATAGTAATGAACAGTGGTTAGGCCGGCCTTAAGTAAACGGTGCAGCATAGTGTTTTGACACGGCGGTTAGAATCAAATTTGGCTAGACGGGCCGATCGACTCGGCCCAAAATGTGCAACGCATGAACCGATCCTCTCACGCACAAGAGTGACGTCAGATGCAAACAGTGCAAAGCAGTATGAAAGAACCACAAAGCACTGTAGCTAACGTACCGTGGCAGACTGCATGTTTTCACTGATTTAGAAACAAAAATCAGTGGACTGGAATTAAAATTAGAAAGTTATGGCACATTCTAAGTTTGACTCTATAGGAAATTCTAGAAATTCAAATATCTTTGACAGGTGGGGTCGCTTGGAATTTCGTTTTCTTTTTGAACGATTTTTCTCTGGAAAAACGTTGAGGGCAGACAGGTAGGGTCTAATGGGTTTTAATATATCCCTAAGTATTTTTATTTGGGAAACTCGCAGAAGCTAATAGGTGGGGTCATGATTCATATGGGCTTAATTCACGCGGCGGTCTATAGAGAGTGAGACCTATATGTCAAAGACATCGGTCCATGGACTTAGTTTATGCGACGGTTTGAATGGTATAGAGTCCACATGTCTTAGCCTTTCCTTTGTTCCCGTACAGTCAGGGGCGTAGCCACCAGGGGGGCTTAGTGAGGATTGAGCCTCATCTCCCCCGGTGGCAATTTTGTATATAGTAAAAATATAAAAATAGAGAGAAATAAAGAGAGAGATTAACAAACCCAAAAAAAGCTAACTCTTCTTGATGAGAAGGTTAACAACAAGCATAAAATTAAAGAAGAGAGGAGAAGAAGAAGTGAAAATCATACAATTAAGAAGTGAAATCATAAAATTAAAAAAAAAACTAATCAATCAATCAAAGAAAGAAAGAAAGAAAGTGAAATAATATATGTAAATCATAAAATTAAAGAAGAAGAGGAGGAGGAAGAGTAGTGAAAATCATAAAATTAAAGAAGAGATAATCACTCAAAGAAAAAAAGAAAAAAAAGTGAAATATATATGAATCTTCTTGAGTCCGGGGATGACGATGGAGAGATCGATGAACCTCTAGTTGATCTTCTCCCTCCGCCGTCGCTCCGTGATAATGTGGTTCTGCAAGTGGAGAGCTTGATGAACCTCTAGTTGATCTTCTCCCTCCGCCGCCGCTCCGTGATGATGTGGTCCTGCACGTGCCCTGAAGGCACCGCCGCCACCGAGCCCCCCACCGTGAAAATGATAAGAACATTGAATAGAGTGTGAAAAAAGATGTCACATTTTGTTTCTATTGCCTCGTGATTTAAATTAGCTTAATTCTGGTATGTTTTATATGATCTAAATTTTCATTGTCATTTATAATTTTCTATTATATTACTAATTTTGATATGTTTATACATAAGTGACTTATCGCTACTCCGCACTTATGACGCTTTCTATTATCGAGGTGTCTACTTTCTATTTCTCTATTTTTTATTGTTTGTCTCCATCCAATTTATAATTTCTATATGAATTTGAAATTTTATAAGAGTAAAAGACTAATTTTGTGTTAACTTAGTTTAGACCTATAAATAGTTCAGCCCATCCTCAATTTCATTCTTGGCTTCGCCGCTGCGTACAGTCATACTATATAACATGTTAACAATATATCAATCACTTGCCCTAGGGTTATCCACATATAGGGAAGATTTTCACCCACTTGGTAACGTACGGGGGGCGTACACTCTCGTTACTCAAGATATTATACCCTGTCTACGGTTATATTCTGGTATAATTGGGTATGTGGGAGTGATCGTCAGTGCCATTGCCATATGTTACTAAATAACAATTATCTTTAATTACATTGTTTCTGCGATCTCTATCTCCGATCTATATCAGTGTTTTCGGTAACCCAGATTCATTGCATTTAACATGTGACAATTACTTGCTTATATTGTTTGTCCTTTTCACATCTTGCTTATATTGCTTGTCTTTTACGTATCTTGCTTATATTACCTGTCATTTACTTACCGTGTTGCGATCGTTATCGAGTACTTGCTGAGATTTCCAAATCTCACGCTTGTTCTTTCCATTCTCAGGTAAACGGCCAGTGGAGTGATAGCAACATGCATGGGTGGAAGCACTCGAATTTTCAGCACCGTGCCTTGCCACTATTTATGTCATTTTATTTATTCTTCATTTGGTTAGAATTGGACCAGTTCCATATTTCAACATTACTTTCAACTTTTGTTGTCTTTCTAATAAAATACCTTACAGTTTTAATTTTCTGTGGTTTCTATTATTGCTTTTATTTATTTTTATTTTAACGATAACGTTTTATAATAGTATCTCATATCGTTACGTGAAATACTACATCTTTCCATTGTTCAGTGCCAGTTGATTGATAACTCTGTATCCTCCGAAACGGAATCCGATGAAAATATGCCAGTACAGCCCGAACAGTGTACGAGTATGGTGTGGTAGTTACTTGCATACCTGATGGACCAACTTCATATTTTACTTACAACCAACTCACGCTCACGACATGACGAATGATCGTGTGGAGCGAGAGATAGGCTGTGATCGTTTCGGCTTTAACTTTTGATTTTTAGCTTATTTTTTTTATTATTTATAAATTTGTTTTTTCTAAATTTTTGGTTTTTATTAAGCTTTTTTGCCCGTTCTTTTTTTCCTGTATTCGTTTGCGTTGTCTGTGATGGGCTAACATATTTTTTATATTTTTTAATTTTTTAAATTTAATTATGTTAAATAAGCCTCTGTCAGTTACATTGTTTTTTCGCCAATTCTGAGTGCTTTTCAGCCATAAGCCACCAAAAATAAGCCCAAATGATCACCACCATAATCAAAAGCACACGCTGGCAAAATGCCCAGGGCCAAACTCAATCGCTTCCTCCCTGTTCGTAGCCCATGACTTCGCTCAATGCGTGACGCATATGTCTCCTAGATCTCACACGCAGTTTGCACCAAATTCCACCATGCACACTGCGCCGTGCACTTCTCCCCTGCAATCCCCGCATCATCACACGGCCTTTTTAATCTAAGAAAAAGCTCATATAATATCTTGAACTTTGTTTAAAAACCATCTAATATTTTAAACTATAAAATCAGATATTTGACCTTCCCAAGTTTTGCAATTCAGTTCAAATAATATTAACCTAGTTTCGGATGACGGTATTATCCATATAGCACGATGAGTGAACGATTTTACCACCAAGTATGACACGATGATCAAATTTAGGTTAATGACAGATAGGGGCATAGGGCCTATATGCTCCTCTCTCAAATCAAAATAGAAATGGACGGAACTACAGGAGGGCAATGGCCATAGAAGCATAGTTGGGAGCTCGGTGCGAGAGAAGCCCTTATGAGTCCCACATGTTATTGACTCAACTTAATCAGTGTATCATGCTACGTGGCAAAACTACATACTCAGCATATCACACGAACAATACTACCATACGAATAGGGTCGGATATTATTTGAACCTAATTATAAAGTTTGAAGGGTTAAATATTTAGTTTCATAACGCAGAATGCTGAAAACATACTTTTTAAGGGAAGTTTAGAATGCTATATATATGCCATGTTCTTTTCAGCTTCTAAAAACTGTTTTTCGACTTTTCTACAATAACTAGCTTTTAAACGGAGTATTTTTTTTAAGATAGTATCTATTAGTTAATTGTAGTACATATTTTACTGACTTTATTTATACTGGCAAAAACCACACGTGAGTTTCTGTTACTCTGTAATCTCTCGTACAAACAGCCTAAAAATTATAAATCGCAGCCAAAAATCACAAGTCGCAGCCAAAAACAACAGACCCATAATCTAAGCCTGTGTAATAAGTTTGCCTTTATGTTCCCATTTCCTTTCTACCCCTGATTGCCACAAAACGGCCCATTTGTCCCACACCGCTAGTGCCCACCAGATCGGCACGGCTATAAAATAAGTGGGCGCACGGGAACAAACACACAGACACAGTACCGGTGTAGCGTTTGTACTACTAGGCCGGTAGCTAGCTACCCACCGACGATTCCATGGCTTCCTCTGCTCACCACCGCTTCCTTTTCGCCTTCGCGTTCGTCGCCATTGCGACGCGGGGCACCGACGCGTGGGGTGAACGCCTGTTCTTCAGCAAGACGACGCGCACCGAAGCCGTCGAGCCCGAAAAGGCGGGGGCCTCCACCACCGTGGTGCCGGAAGCGGCGGGCCCCAACAGTGCGCCGGCATTTTCCCGGCCGTCCAGCGGCAGCACCCGCGGGTACGGGCTCTACGGCCGCCCGGAGGAGAGCTACCCGCCGGCTTACTTCCGCCGTGGCGTGCACCGCAACGCCGAGAAGCTGACGACCACCAACGTGCCGACGGTGCCCGAGGAGGAGGCTGTCCCGGTGAAAGCAGGCGGCGAGGGCGCCGAGCCGTCGTGCGCCGACAACGGCAGCGGCAGGGGGAGGCCGATGTCGTACGCGGGCATGCGCGGCAGGCAGCAGCAGCACTACGCGATGAGCGACACGAGGCCCTACCAGAACGGCCGGTACGACGACGACGTGGACACCGGCAAGTACGGCTACGGCTACGAGTCCAACCCGGTGAGGACGCGCCCCGAGGAGGAGTCCGGCTCCGGGTATGGCCGCCCCGGCGAGCGGCGGGGGAGGTATGCAAACGCGGGCGGGTACGAGTACGGGAACGCCAATGAATTCGGCGATATGGTGGTGGTGAACCAGAACAGGCAGTACCAGAACGGGCAGTACATTCCATGAGTGAGACGAGGCATGTGTTTTCGCTTGCAGTCATATAATCATGTGATGTTGCTAAGAATTGTGTTTGCATGCACCACTCCTTGTGTGCTGCAATTACGTGCGTCTTTACTATTTAAGGTAGAGCTAGCCGCCAATGTGCACGCGTGCACTACTCATGGTGATTGAGCGGATGAATAACTTGTGTGGATAATGGAATATATTTGTGTGCCTGCCATGGAAAACGACGGTGTGGATTTTTTTAGCTATGATTTATAATTTATAATTTTTAGTATTAGTGTGAGCATTTGTATAAACAAATAAAATACTAATAAGTCGTTTTAAAAAATCTATGTTGATAAATTATTTTAACACGGTGATAGAAAAATTATTGTTCTGTTTTTTTGTTTGAAAAAGTTAGAAGGAGAACTCGGCCTAAACTTCGTCCGCAGAGACATGATAGATTGATCAGGTGTCTGAGAAATGGACTGTTTTATTTTGAGGGTACCTTCGCTAGTTTGCTTTCTTAAAACTTTTCAGATAGGCACAAGAGTTCTGGACTACCGCTGGCATCATCACGTCAATGCCCCCCACCCCTCACCTTTTTTGTGTCGTTTTTGGGTTTGACTACTTCGAAAGTTAAATAAATTGGTTGATTTTTCGAAATTGTTTTTTCTAAATGGTTTTTTAAACTTAAAATTATATATATCGTTCACATCGATATCTTCGCTGTCTATTACTATCAGCCAAATTTATAGACAGAAGATATCAACCATAGCAAAAAAATCAATAGTCACACGGAAAAATAAACCAACGCATGGTGGACCACATGTGGCGCACAATAATTTTGGCTTCTCGAAGTTGTTTTTCTAAACGGCTTCTCAAATTTAAAAGTATACATTAATATCTCCAATGTCTATTATCATCTAAAAAATTATAGATAGAAAATATTAACCATAGTAAAAAAAATCAACAGCCATATGGAAAAATAAACCAACGCATGGTGTACCACAGGTGGCGCACAATAATTTTGGCTTCTCAAAGTTGTTTTTCTAAACGGCTTCTCAAATTTAAAAGTATACATTAATATCTCCAATGTCTATTATCATCTAAAAAATTATAGATAGAAAATATTAACCATAGTAAAAAAAATCAACATCCATATGGAAAAATAAACCAACGCATGGTGTACCACAGGTGGCGCACAATAATTTTGGCTTCTCAAAGTTGTTTTTCTAAACGGCTTCTCAAACTTAAAAGTATACATTAATATCTTCAATGTCTATTATCATCTAAAAAATTATAGATAGCAAATATTAACCATAGTAAAAAAAATGAACAGCCATATGGAAAAATAAACCAACGCATGGTGTACTACAGGTGGCGCACAATAATTTCGGCAGTCGACAATGCATGACGAAACTGCTGGCTGCTTCGATCGGACCCTGCTGGTTACACCAAACAACGATCTAGTACCTACCGGAGTACTGCACCACCTTATTGGACGCAACGAATACTTCGGTGCATTAAAACCGAGCAGGCAAGCAGCCACGTTTTCTGATCCGGCTGAATCCAGCTGTTGTTCAGTACGCACGGGCTAAAGGTATCTGCAATGGTTATAGCTAACAATTAACTATAAGACTTCCACATCATTTATATAATACACACTAAAGCTAGCATTCTAAAGAACTATCTATAAGGATATCTATTTGATGCTTACATGCATACACAGAATTTATAGATGCTACCTCGTTTGGCGTTATAGACTAGTGCTTAAGGAAGAGCTGGCTCGGTTTTTTTACATGCTCTTTTTCCACCACATAGGATATATGCTGATGTGTACATGTATATAACTAACTGACTCAGATCATTGCAGATGCCCTAATGCATGGTAGTGTACCGATCGTTAGCAGCCTGCGCCACCACAAAAGTACAGTGCATTATTCCCTGTAGGAAAATCGCCAGGCTATGTTCTGCATCCACTATCATTAAGTGCTCCCCCTAAGGCCCAGGCTTTCCCTCTTCTTGTTGGAGGTTGATGGGCACAGGACCGCACGGCTTGGTGCGGCTTTGCCATCCTTACCATGCCGCTCGTCTCGCGCCCGGATTGCCGTCCGACTCGCCGAAATTTCACGAACTGCGACCCAAGCCAGGGGCCGGCGGCCGAGACGCCCGTGTGCCAGAGTGAGTCCAACCCAACAGAAGGTTGCGGGACAGGCACGAGATTGAAAAATGGGCTAGTAAACAGGGTGTTCTTTTTACGCCGCGGATGATAGTTTTGGCTACAACGGATGATTTTTATCTATAATTTTTAATATATCAGCGGATGACAAAAACATTAATGTAAATATCACATACTATTTTAAACTAAAAAACACTGTTTAAAATATCCACTCTAAAAAACCATCTTATTTTGATATTTGGCTTTGACTTGCAGAAGCCAAATGCCAAAAGGAAAGTGTAGGGGTTTAGCCTCTCTCCCATTCGCCTGTCCTGCGGCACCACACCATGCACCCGCGCAGCCGCAATGGCCGTTGCCGTGAGATCCTTCCTCTGATCCGGCTCCGCCTCCTCCCTCTACAGCGCGGCCGCCAGAGCCGCCTCCCGCTGCCGAGGCGGCTACCAGCCTCTGCTCCCCACGTCCTCCTAAGGTACGGACGCTCTTGGTTTCTGGTTCTCTAGGAACCTTCTTTTTTGTTTCCTTTTCTTGATCTGACTGAAAAGTTTTGTGTATCTATTTCGACATCTGGAGGTTGCTGGTGGAGATGAGCAGCGTCTGCTTGGAGTCATGGGAGACTAACATGTTTATTAATTATGATATTATTTAGTCTTATTTGGATGAAAATGTGAAAATTATAGAGGTATACATTCGACATCACATTCTTATAACTTAGTGCATTCCTCGGATTCAAAATATATAGATCGAACTCTATAAATAGTCAAACTCAAATATGTGAATATGTCTTTATTATATATTCTTGTATACACACCTTTAGGGGGAGTTTACTCAATGTTTTATGGTTTTATTAGTATTGATCTATGTTCATGTTCCACATATTAAGGATCTTTATTTTGAAACATATACTTTGAGTATATATAGCTTGTGTAGTTCATATATACTCATAATTCGGTTATCATCTAATTCCTCCATTATGTGTTAATGGTTGGATGATTAATGACAACTAGATATATAAACTTTGCTCGAAATAACGTGGTCGAACATCGACGTGGTGGTCGAAGATCTGTGTGATCGAAGATTGGTGTGGTCGAAGATCGGTATGAGCGACGTGGTCGAGACCTATGTTGTCGAGCCAACGTGGTCAAAGATCGGTTTGGTCGATGACTTGTACGGTTGAACGAGACAATGTGGTCGAGGGCCAGTGTGGTCGACGATCGGTAGTACCGGCTCTGTGTGAGCAGTCCGACTGGCTTGCGATACTACTGGCTCTGTGTGAGCGGTACTACCGGAGAGCGGAATGACCGCTTGTGTAGCGGTACGTTTTTTTTCCAGAGAGACACCTTTGTGGGAGTCTTCTCCTCCCTGATGAGAATGGTAGTTCGGTAGTACCCGACTTTGTGTGGCGAAACTACCGAATTTGCTGAGTAACGACTAGTTTTCTGACCGTTGCTGAGGGAGCGGTAGTACCAATGTTTTGCTTGCGATACTACTGGAAATGCTAATTTCTATCTCCAATGGCTAATTTTGTTGTCTGGGGGGTATATATACTCCCTTGTGACCGATTGAGATAAGACTTTGACACTCCATTTCACTCTGTTGAGCTAGCGTGAGGTTTTCCTTTCAATTGTGCATGTGTTGCACCTTATGAGCAAAAAGAAGGGCTCCTAGAGGTGAATTTTGTATCCACTTGAGTTTGTGTATTCGTTGCACGTGGTGAGAGTCAAGTAAGGGGCCTGACTTGTTACTCTCCGAGTTTACCAACTTCTAGACAGCGTTGGAGGCGTCGTGTGCAATGATCTTCTCAAAAAAGGTTGTGAGAAGACCTGGCGAGTTGTGAAGGTTGAAGCTCACCTATCCGGAGCGGGAAAGCGATACCACTAGTGGATTGAGGTGTTTGGCTTAATTCGTGGAGCCGGTCCAATTCATTTGTGTTTACCTCAACGTGGACTAGGAGAGACTGGTAAGTCTTCGAACATCACGGTAAAAAGGAACCGTGTCAATTGTGTTTGTTCTCTTCTGCTCAATTTACATTCAAGTAATTAAATTCATAGAATTAAATCGATTGCTTGTCATCCTAAGGATTGCAATCCTTTTATATAGACTTAGGTTATTGGTGCACTTAGGTGACCTAGTTAATTTAGGCTTTATGTGCACTAAACTAAATTAATTTATGCTTTCGTATTATATACTTGGTTTTAGCCAAATAGAAATAAAAGAAAGAATTTTAAAACCGCATATTCACTTCCCTCTAGTCGGTCTCCTCGATCCTACACCCATTGCCTACAAATTAGATAACAAAAACAATAAGTAAAATTTCAAGTAAAAGAATTATAGAATAATCGAATAAAGTGAAGCAAATTACATTTTATAGTTGGTTTCGACGACTTCTCAAGTTCTGGAAGCGATCTATTATAGAATCATTGGGAAACGAAGCCCAGGAGGCAGGAACCTATGACGAACTACCATTGGCCCATCACCCGCTGTAGAAAAAAGGAGATTGCGTACGGAACGAAGTTGGGAAGGTAAGGTGTCTAGGACTCTAGGGGCGTTGGCGAACAGAAGTCGTGAAGAACCACTCGCTGGCGGCTAGGCCGCACCCGCGAGTGGATATGCCCTCGCCTGGCTGCACGCTGACCTAGGCACTAGCCTGGGTTGCTGTGCCATGCACCGGCTAGGCCACACGTTGGCCTAGGCCACGGGAGGCGTATGAGAAGGCCTATGGGAGAAGTTCTGGCCCGCACGTTGACCTGAGCCACTTGGCTGTAAGTTATGGAGACATTATTTTTAGTTATATAGGAGCATGCTATGTAAACTTGGACTGTGAGTAGGAAAAATTGAAATCGGTCAGGGCCTGTGCCCCCTCCCCCCGGCATAGCTCTTAGTCCATCCACCCCTGTCTACTGTTGTTGTCGACGATTGTTTGGCCATAACAAAGACTCTTTTCTTAGCAAAAAAAACTCCCTCTGGTTTATTGAAACTGTTTGTAAATTTAGTATTTAAATAGAATGTCTTTTATAATTTTCCTTCCATTGTTTGCACAAGAATGCAACATGAAGATTCATTTTTTTGCAACCATCTCTGCTGTGACAGTATATTATAGCATTAGTGATCTTATCATTCGCTTGTATGTAGACAACAAGGACATCTATGCCCATGGCTGAGTGGATATTGAAATTTATGTCCTCCTGAGTCGATCTTAAAGCCATTGCATTTCCATCGTGCTCCCTTTAAAATTTCGTTAAATTTTTTTATTAATATTATTTCCGGAAATTTAGAAACATTACTTACTTTGTCTGGTATGAGAAGAATATAAATATGTGCAGGGTGCTTGTTTCTTCTTTTATTTGAAGAATGGTTATGATGCCAACAAAATTATGTTGGGAGTAGTGCTCCTATACTTTTCACTCTAACAAGAATGATACTAATCTCAAAGCATACGAAGGGATAAGTAATCACTGTCTATTATTCAGTTCTACTTTAAAAGTTATATAAATTATTTTGAGAAAAACATAGAAGCACCCTATTATGTTGGCTCTTCATGTTCCTTGCTAGACCATGCAAATTTACGCCCTTAGCTTATGATGCATACAATATTGCTTATTGTGATTATTGGCCGCAATAACATCATGTCTGCTTGTTTCTTGTAACTAAAAAAATTGTTTATTTGACCCATTTTATATCTCTATAGATTTGTGATTAGTGACGATGGAGGTCGTCTGGGATGAAGACACATGCTACTTATTGCAGTCCCAAAGTGATTCGTGGACATGGAACACAAAGTAGTTTTTATGGTAACTTTTATTATATCAGCTAAGAGTTGGGAGTTTAGATTATTGCGTATCTATTTGTAGATGGATGATTTCTTCTCGTCGGAGCCTGCTGTGATGGTAGCCTGTATGCTTGTTTCCTGTAACTAAAAAAATGTTTGTTCGACCCGGATTTTTTTTAGACTCACAGTTCGCTCATTTCAGCTGAAAAAAATGGCTTATGGCTAAAATTGCATTGTAGCTAACTGAAACTACACTATAACTGATGATGGCTTATTTCGCGTAACTAAATTAAAAAAATTAAAAATAGAAAAAACATGTTAATCAATCATAGACAATGCAACCGAATACGAAAAAAAGAACAGGCCAAAAAGCTAAAAAAAACTAAAAAGTTAGAAAAAAACGAAATTTAGAAATAATAAAAAATAAACCAGAAGCTTAAGCCGAAATGAGCGAAAGTTGACTTACGCTTGTATTATCTACAGTAATTAGCTTTTAAACGATGTGTTTTTTTAAAATGGGGTTAATAGAAAAATTATAGTAAAAAGTGTACTAAGTTTAGCTGTACCGGTTAAAATCACATACGACTATTTCCCTCTATATATTATCTTTCACGAACAGTCAGAATTTAAATATTTAAATCATAAACCATAATCTAACAGCCTAAATAAACCCATTCTATATCTCTGTAGACTTGTGATTAGTGACTAGGGAGGTCGTCTGGGACGAAGACACATGCTATTTATGATTGAAGTCCCAAAGTGATTCACGGACACGGAACACAAAGTAGTTTTTATGGCTGTAACTTTTATTATATCAGTTAAGACTTGGAGCTTAAATTAGTGCGTTTCTATTTGTAGATGGATGATTTCTTCTTGTCGGAGCCTGCTGTGATGGTAGCTGCTACGGAATACCTCTCCGATTGGGTCTGTTTTTTTACTGCGGTTTATAATTTTTGGCTGCATCTTGTTACTTTTAGGCTATTTGTATGGAAGATTACAGAGTAACAGAAACTCACGTGTGATTTTTGCCGATATAAATGAAGTCGATACAATATGTACTACAATTAACTAGTAAACCCTATATTAAAAAGATATTTCGTTTAAAAGCTAGTTACTATAGAATAGTCGAAAAGTAGCTTTTAGAAGCCCAAAAGAACAGGGCCCATTTAAAGTACTTTTTGGATGGCTTCTTCTCAGTAACATGTAATGACTCTGGGGATTTTATTTTGTGTAAGTGTCGACAGGATTATATACCTGATCGTGGTAAGAGTTACCGGTGGTTTTCAAACTGAATTTGGTGTTGATGGCCAAGTAGATTATGCCGATCGCGAAGAAATAATGCTCAAATAAATTTCTGCTCCAACTTTATTGTGCTTCTATTCTTTGTTAGGTTAATCTTATTGCATGTGTGTTTTGCTCGAGTGTGTTCAAAGTTCTTTGTTGTGTGATCATTACGTCTAGTCTTTGTGTTGTCGTTACGATTAGCACTAAAACTACACCGATTATTGTACCTCCGAGTACTTTGTGGTCGCAATGCCGTGGTCGATAGTCAATAGTCGTAGTCGAGAGTCGATGGTCAGTAGTCGGCAGTGCATACTCGAATGAGTACTATGGGTGTCATACTCGGAGGAGTACTGTGGATCTCATACTCGGAGTACATGGACGCCATACTCGTACGAGTACTGTAGCACTCGGAGGACTCGAAGCCTATGTGTGGTCGTAGTGCCGTGGTCGTGACGCCTGTGTACGTGGTCATAGCGCCTGTCTGTGTAGTCATAGCCACCGTGGTCGTAGTCGTAGCGGTCGTGGTTGTAGTCGTAGCGGCCGTGATCGTGGTCGTAGTGAACCGGTCGTAGCTACACTGAGTACGGTAGACGTCACACTCGGAGGAGTACTGTAGACGTCATACTCGGTAGCAGCCACTGTAGCAATCGTCAGCTCTATAGTAGTAGTTGGCCATTGTGGCAGTCAGGTATGGGTCGGTCCTTGTAGCGATTATGCAACGATCCTTTATGCGATCATCGGCCGAGTTATCATGGAATGACGTGGGCCTTCAGTCAGTTGGTGAACTGCTCGGTATGGGCAGCGTCGTGCTAGTCGTCAGACGTGTGGAGTGGGTGAGTGGTCTGCTGTGAGGCCCGACAATGTCTATATATACTATGTAAGTCTTTTGGAAAGAATGAGCCAGTGAATAACAGAGAAAACACAAGAAAAGGTGCGTCAGTTTGCACCGTAATAATCAATCCTCAGTTCTAGTGTTTCAGCTCAGTTATTAGCTTCACCTTATTGTTCCTATCTCTGGCAAGCTATCCACAACCGTGTTTGTGTGAGTCAGTCCACTGCCAAAGCATGCGTTTGAGAGAGGCTGGGCCAACACCTGGTGTATTGTCGTAAATAAGTTATGACTACTGATATCGGAGTTTCGTGAGTGGTCAAAACAACAACCAAATAACCCCCACATATGGTATCAGAGTCTAGGTGATTATCTGGATGCAAATCGAGAAGAAAGGCAGGGCTTCATATCTCTCCATTCTCTGGGTCCCGACGTGTCCGCAGTAGAGCCTGAGTTCTCTCCTAGGCTAATCCCTACATTTGGGGATCAGAGCATGTGGTCATGTAAACCTTCCACCATGCCGTGTCCGAGCTCACCGAAAAATGCCATCGGCAACGGGGGCGTTTTGAAGATCGATGATGGGAGCGAGCCGAAGTCGGCGCACGAGGGCAGCATCTCCCTCCCGTATCCCATGCTCACAAGGAGCAGCTACATGACTTGGGCGATGAAGATGAAGGTATTCATGCGCGCTCAGGGCATGTGGAACGTAATCGTGTATGAGGTGGTGAACGAGAGGCAGCAGAGGCACATCTCATCATGGTGGAGGCCAACGACGAACCAGCGCTGATGTGAAGAAGATGTAACAAGATTAAGGAGGTGATTGTTGGGTTAATCTTGTTGCATGTGTGTTTTGCTCGAGTGTGTTCGAAGTTCTCTATTGCGTGGTCGTTACGATCAGTAGTAAAGCTACACCGAGTATTGTAGCTCTGAGTACTTCGTGGTCATAACGCCGTGGTCGATAGTCGTAGTCGAGAGTCGATGGTTGGTAGTCGGCAGTGCATACTCGAAGGAGTACTGTGGACATCGTACTTGGAGGAGTACTGTGGACGTCATACTCGGAGGAGTATTGTGGACGTCATACTCAGAGGAGCACAGTGGACGCAATACTCGTACGAGTACTGTAGCACTCGGAGGACTCGAAGCCTGTGTGTGGTCGTAGCGCCGTGGTCATGGCGCCTGTGTACGTGGTCGTAGCGCCTGCCTGTGTAGTTGTAGAGACTGTGGTCATAGTTGTAGCGGTCATGGTCGTGGTTGTAGCGAACCGGTTGTAACTGCACCGAGTACCGTAGATTTCATACTCGGAGGAGTACTATAGACGTCATACTCGGTAGTAGCCACTGTAGCAATCATCAGCTCTGTAGCAGTAGTTGGCCATTGTGACAGTCAGGTATGGGCCAGGTCACTGCAGGAGTTGTGCAGCCAGTCACTATAGCAGTCATCAGCGCGAGTGGTCATGAAATGACGTGGATCTTCAGTCAGTTGGCGAGCTGCTCGGTGTGGGCAACGTCCTGGTGGTCGTCAGTCATGTGGAGTGGGTGAGTGGCCTGCTGTGAGGCCCAGCTATGTTTATATATACCCTATAAATCTTTTGGAAAGAATGAGCTAGTGAATAACAGAGAAAACACAGGAAAATATGTGTCAGTTTGCACCGCAACAATCGTGCCTTAGTTCTAGTGTTTCAGCTTAGTTATTAGCTCTATCTTGTCGTTCCCATCTCGGACAAGCTATCCACGACCGTGTTTGTGTGTTAGTCTATCGTCAAATCATACGTTTGAGAGAGGCTAGGCCAACACTTGCTGTGCAGTCGTAAAAGAATTACGACTACTGAGATCGGAATTTCTTGAGTGGTCGAAACAACCAAACAACTCCCACATTTTTGTCGTTGCGATATAACCTCGTCAAATTGTTTCCACGAGTGCTCTACAATCCCGCCTCAACGATATTAGGTCTTGCTTGATCTTGGAGCTAATCATGGATTGTTACAGAGTGCGCGTGGCTTTTGGCTGAAGAAATAGCACTGTAACGATTGTTATTTTTTTTTAGGTATTCAATTAAAAAAATAAAAAAAAACAGAAAAGATGAAAAACATTGTTATATCTTTACAAATAATGTAAAGAAAAAAACATATTAAAAATTCAACATATTTCATATAATTTTTAGCTTTTGAAAGGTGGAAGCTGACTTTTAGCTTTTGAAAGCCAGAAGCCATATTTGTTTGGAATTGGATCTAACTCATTTCTAGGGGGAAACACGTGGGCGCTTACATCAAACACTGATGATACCAAATTACTAACACGTGGGTATACTGCTCCAATGTTTAAAACCAGAAAGTAATGCAAACCAAATATCTCAAACGCATCAAATCCTTTTAGAAGCTCAAAATGCACCAGCATATTAACTGCTCAGCACATTACATTTGTTCTTACAACCGCAACCGCTGCAGCAAACTAATATTCATTCATAGATAGAAACGATTGACAAGGAACTTGCACTATAGTTCAAGCCAACAGCTCCGATCTAACTTCAGAAGCTCCTCCATCTTTCACATTCTTGACAGCTCAACAAGTAGAATTTGACCAACAGGCTTGGAAAGAACTTCTGATTAACAATGAAATCAACGAGATCTTCACTCGTCAACAACATTGACAAGTTCATACTCCACAAGTGACAGATTGTTTTCCTCCTTTACATTGAAGCTTGCAGGTTCGGTGACTTCAACGCGGCCCCATTTGTCCACAGCAAGCCTCATTGATCCTTTGAACATATCAATCTTTGCATTGCGGATAATAACAGTGCTGTCAGGCTTCAACAAGTCAACTGTCAAAAGGTACATGCTTGTCAGATATCACCCAAGTAAAACCATGTTCACTAAATCAGTCAAGAAGATATTCATGCATTTATATGTTAAGCATAATTACAATGAGCTCTAACATGCATGAGTTGAGGATCAACAAATTCCAGTGAAGTATCTAGAAGAAACAGGTCATCACATTAAGAATCTAATTGTCCATGTATGTGTGTAAGCCTGCAAAGTACAGGACTTGTCATATGATTATTTATGAATTATGCTTATCGGCTATCGCCATACAGGGCATAAAAATAGAAGCAAAAATAAGTCCAAAATAACATGATGTGCATAATATGAACAAAGCACATTAAGATATAAGTGTATATATGGACAATCAAATGCCCTATAGTATTGTAACAATATTCCAATCAGCTAAAGACAAGATGTGATTGAAAGTATGTACTGTTATGCATATGAACGAATCCCGTAACATTGACTGGCAAGTGAGCCTGGGTGAACTAGAAGAGCTCAACGGCTGGTCTGTTAAGTGGTGTTGCAAAATATTGCTCGCACGCACAGAGCTTCCAAGCAAATATATCTACAATAGAGTAGACAAAACTAACCAAAATGCAGTGAAAAGGAAGAGCATTGCACAATTTCACATGCACTTACATGGAAGAATATACAAAGAAACGCACATACCATTTGTCGAACTAAAATTTTGACAGGTCAACATGCCTTCCAGGTTCAATATTATTACTCTGTAAACCATGGGAGCAATTTGTACATTTTCACAATCCAATTCGAGAGATTGCAACATTGCTAATTTTGCATGAAACGAGTTCCAAAACTGTGAATACATACAATCCCATGACTATCATACTACATTGAGCTCTCACTTTAGTTGTGCTAATTGCTAAAGACCGATATGCTGTGGTATATGGAACACAGTAACATACTCTTCATTGCTATTAAATAAAAAACAACATAGGATCGTTCGTACATTAATGTCCCAATCTAACAACAAACACGCGACTTCAAAGGACTACTCACAAGTAAACATGCATGGCACCATAGAATAGATTACTAGTACACAAAAGAGCCAGATCGTACCCTGCTCGTTGCGGGCGGTGAAGACGATGCACCCGGTCTCGTCGCCGATGAGGCACTCGGCGATCCTCGTGGGCCTCGCCGCGGGGCCGGCGCCCGCGCCGGCGCGGCCCTTCTGGAGGACGGTCTTGGAGCTGAGCACCTTGGCGACGAGCGTGTGGCCGGACGTGCCGGGCTTGAGCTGGTCCACCTTGACGAACACCGGCCTCCGCTTCGCCGCCGCCGCCGCCGTAGCCATGGAGACGAAGAGAGAAAATAACAAGGATAGGTAGAGGTAGGGATAGGATTACAAGAAGTGGAGGCGGGAGGGCCAAACCCTAGATGGCATGGGGAGAATTTAATATGGGAGGTGGGGGGTTGTTGTGATCGAGGAGGCCACGAACGATGCGGAGAAGCTGTTAAATTAGGCGTTATCATTATCAGGGCCGATAGGATACAAAACAAAGGCTATTAAAAGGAAGGCTCGTCGGTGGGGAATTGGCTATCTTGCCGTGAGTGACTATGCTACTAGCTGCCTCCCACTGACAAATCCATCTTCCAAATGTATGGATGCCTCTGCCCTGCTCAGTTTGATTTAAGCTTCTGATTTATTTTTTATTATTTCTAGATTTTATCTTTTTATGGTCTTTTGATTTTTTTTAAGTTTTTTGTCAGTTTTTTCTCCTACTCATTTGCATTGTTCATAATAGGTTAATCTGTTTTTTGTATTTTATTTTTTTTAATTTAGTTATGTCAAATAAGTCATCATCAGCTACAGTATAATTTCAATCAGCTACAATGCAATTTTAGTCATAAGATAGCTTATTTCAGCCTAACCGAGCGGCACAGTAGATTCAAATGCATGTGATTCTATGGTTTTGTTCTAGTGTCTTTTATTTTTTTCAAACATAGGGGTGTTTGTATTGGCTATGACCGATATCTTTTGTTTGTGATTGACGATTTTTGGCTGAAAATAAATAGTAGTGCTAAAAAAGTAGATTTTTAAAAGAAGGGGATGAGCGGTGAGAAAAGTGAGGAAGAGATATGTGTGCAAGACGAGAGCGAGAGGAGTAGGATACGTGATGCTCCCATAACCCTTGTCTTATCCTCAGAGCGAGATGTGAACGTGAGGAGTGGATAAACCGCTTTGAGAAACCATATATTTATATTGGTTTATGACTTCTTCAAACAGAAGATAGAAGCAGAAACTAATACGAACACTCATAATAGACAAGACCATGTTTGTTAAGGAAGGGGATAATGGAGAGGTGAAGAGGAAGGGGATGTGGCCATATGGGTATGGAGCCTGAATCTCAGATCAATCAAACTTGACAAATAGTATTTCATAAGCCTCTTCTAGGGCATTTATGACACCTATGTTTGTAGAGCATTCTACGCTAAGGACATATAAAATTTATTAGATAAATATTGTCTATAATATTTTCTACATCATTTATAGATGGTACTAAAACAGTTCATATAATATATTATTTTTTTGCATGTCTCTATAAATAGATTATCCATAACACAATGTATTTTGTTTATCGTATTACAGTCGACTACTGCATGAAAGAGGCCAAATTCTCTATGTTTCCTCACTCATTTACATCATCTTGTGTTCTATGTAGCAAGATTTATAAATATCTGATATCATACTATTGTATATGACCTGAAGGGGAGAAAAGGTGCCGCATGCATCATTGTTTCGGTGTTTTACTACCTTCTATCACAAAAGAACTTCATTTTAGTAACATATAGTCAAAATTTTTAACTTTATATATCAATTTTTTTCAATATTTGAATTGAATAAATGAAAATCGTATGTCTAGTTTTGTTTCGAAAAGTACTTTATAGTATTATAATTTTATTGGGTTCTATAAAACATATTACAATAAAAATTAGTTGTCGAAGTTGCATTTTAGGACCATGTCAGTATCCAAAATAGTATTCTTTTGTGATTAAATGTAGTTTTTTAACTTGTAATAATAAAGAGGTAGGTCTCACCTAAAAGCTCATATAGATTCTGCCTAAAAGAAAGGCTCATATAGATTCTACGGGCTGAAGTAAATAGATGGACGGAATCTTAGGGAGAGAATGCGATGATTTGGTTCGATATGGATATGATAAACACCACCTTTAATAGATCATCACATAAATATATCGGGCAACCATCATTAGCTCTATCAACTTTGTCACACTTTTTTTTTTGTCAGAGTACAAGGTGGACACTACCACACATATACACTCTATTCATGCTACATATGCATACATGCGTGCGCATCTACTACATATACTAGATTTTTTTGCGGAGACTCTACGACTTTATAAAACATAGACATATATCTTTCTACTTAATATATACGCACGTGTGTACTCTACGTAAATACAGCATAACTTACCGATCCTAAGGATAGAACCGAGCAGGTGCCCTTGCTCACGGAACTGGACCACCGGCCCATCCGTGGACTTTGTCACATTTGACGTGTAAGGATAGGGCAATCAACCTTATTTTCCCCGTACTTGACGTGTGATCTTGACCAAACTTCACCAAAACAGCCAAAAGGTCGGTCGCGCTACGCACGGCTGCCCGAGTCACACGATTGACCGGCCGAGCCGATGGAACCCGTACATGGAGTATTAATTTTTTTTTACTGTAGCTGGTTAAAATTATACTGTAATTGATGGTGGTTTATTTGGTATAATTAAAATTTAAAAAATTTAAAAGTAAAAAAAACAGGTTAGCCCAGCACATAATACAAACGAATATAAAAAAAGGACCAACAAAAAAGCTAAAAAAATCTAAAAAAATTAGAAAAAGACAAAATGTAGAAATAGTGAAAAATAAATCAGAAGGCGGAAGGCCAAACCAAAACGAGCGGAACCAAGCATGAGCAACTGGGCAGGCCAAATCAAACTGTGGGACGGAAGCATGCGTGCGCAAAGTATGCTTACAAACCGTAGATTCATAGCTACATTCTGCATACGTGTGGACGGCTGGACGCACGGCAAACCATACATTTTTTTTGGGGAATTTACCGTGGGCCGCCGAAGCAGATCAAGCAATACATACCCAACGTTAGCCAATGCAAATGACCAGTGCGGAACCCGAAGTTGCACCAGCTAATCGCGCGGCAGCGAATGGTGCCGCGGCTGGAGCTGGCGCCGGCCGCTAAGGCGGAGGGGCGCGTGGCAGGAGCTAGCGAGACGGCACGGCGGAATGCGGTGCTGCCGGCTTAGCTGACAAGTTCTATACAGCAAATCCGGTGGCCGAGAACAAAGACTGCAGCAAGCAGCAGCAGTACTGCATTTTGCCTCGAAATGAAAACAGGAGAGTCGTCGAATTGGCACCGGTTTCTTCAAACAGATGGAGCGCTGATTCGATCAACCACCTC
This sequence comes from Bonia amplexicaulis, assembly GCA_036346245.1. Lineage (NCBI taxonomy): Eukaryota > Viridiplantae > Streptophyta > Magnoliopsida > Poales > Poaceae > Bonia > Bonia amplexicaulis. The sequence goes on along the minus strand of CM070737.1, from coordinate 15,827,598 downwards.
CGGGGTAATTCCGTTTCCAGCAATCACACAAACCTTCAGCGGAGCGATTACACAGTTTTTGCCAGTACAAAGGGTGGAACTTCTAGCCAGGTCACCAAGGAATTCATTAGAGCTCACGGCTGCTGCTGCAACAGAATCATCTACACACAACTAGCCCTAAGAAGGTGCAAAACTGAAGACCTAAATTACCAAAGAGTTCAATATGGTTCTAAGCTATATCAGTAAATAGCAAAAGCCTTCCACATTGAACAAGAAGCTGTACAGAGATGATGAAGCTAGCACTGCCTTACTGCGACAACCTGGTTAGAACCTGTCCAAGAAAACACAGCAGTTAGAACTACATGTCCGAAACTGAAAGTGCGCAGTTTGATATTTTCCATTGCAAGAATATACAAGTTTGGGCCCTGCTATCAACGGGTTTATTAGGCATAAGGTACAGACGGACACTCTGCTGCCATAAAACAGGGATTTAGTTTTAAGTTATACATGCTATTTTTTATTTTCATACAAAGGCACCATCCAGTTTTGATTGGTATTAGTACACTAGAGTGCTAAATTAATGACTGTTACAACTAGTGTGGCATTGTCATGCAGACTGCGACTGACAAATGAAAGCACAAGGGACTACTGATTTCCGCATTAGATGCACCAGAAGGTTCCCTTTGCTAAGGGCAAAAAACATACAAAGCAACGAAGAATAAAACACTAGATCACTTGTATAACTATATAAATACAGTATTTTTTAATAAAAAAGTCAAGCTCATCAATGCTACCACAGTAATCTAAGTATCTTAGAATGGTTAGGAATCGACCTAAATGCAACCCCAATCACAATTTCTTTTGGGGGTGGGGGTGGGGGTGGTCACTCATGCATGGTGATAAAGCATAAATAGAGCTATTTATCGGCATCACTGATTGGACAAATAGAAGCATTGTGTTTCCTTTCTAGACTCATCAAGTGCCTTAATTCAAGGAGAAAGTCCAATCTCTGAAGAGACCAACCGTAAGTTTCAATACTAGCAGAAGCATCAAATTTCAATGTCAAAACGCCAATAGTTTTAAAATCTGCAGATAAGTCTACTAATATAAGTGGATGCTCAGTAACATGTAAATAGGCCAGAGAAATCATGAAAGTTTATTATAAAGTACCTCAAACTGTAGTTTTCTTGCCAGCAAGAATGCGGGATATCTGGAGGCCTCTGCTGAAAGCTTCATTGAAAAGTACCCTTGTCTGCATTTCTTGAAATCCTGGCAACCAGGACAGCAACGCAACTGGTGCCAGAACAAACACCCCAAGCAGTATCTCATATAAACGTGCCACAGAAAGAACACTGCCCCACACCACAGTAGATTCAATGAATGGCCTAATCACTTGAGCAATGGAAATCAAGCCCCAACCAGTAGGAATGAATGCCAAAAGGCTAGTGAAGATGTCAATGATTTGAAATTCAGTAAACTCCCAAAATAATATCAGCACTAGCACTGCAAGAATGATGACAGCAGATTGGACAAGCCGGTAGTAAAGGTGCTGCTTTGCAGCATACTTGTCTCGAGCATAGGACATTAGGACAAAAACACCAAAAATCACAGCTACACATATCCAGGAAAGCAGATAAACAGCAATACTTCTGCTTCGGTTTGCGATCTTCAGCTGGTATACAACCCCAAACTGAAAAAAGAAGTACCTGAGATCCAACAGTACTTCCAAAATCTTTCCCCAAAGACCAGTTGTCCGTAGATGATCTTGCTCTTCATACCACCACACTTCCCAGCTGTGCTCGGCCTTAGAAAATATACCACCAGGATACCAGATCCAGTTCATGAATTCATCAAAGTCATACACGGTTTTCAACCAATCAAAGCCAGAGGGATTAAAAGCAAATGGAGCCATGATCCACGACACCACTAGAAACCAGCTAGATATCATCATGATTATGTAAACAAGTGTATTCCTGGCAATCACACTGTGAGCGGCATACACAGTCAATATTATTCCAAGTTCTATCGCCTTTATGAAGTGGCTCCTAGCATATAGCCTGTAATTTTCAGCAAAACTCTTATGCTGCACAACAAAACCACGGCCAGTAGCACGATACTTTGCACCACCATGAAGAATCGTCCGGCCATAGTAATGACTTTTAGTTCCCATGGAAAATGTGTAGAACGTAGATGAAAACATCATCTGCATTGTTAAAAAATCCCAGACAGCAGGTAGAAAACCCTGTTCAAGAGAGTTCTCTATAATCATTGGCAGGGCAGTGAAGAAGCCAAGCTGTATGATAAACTGTTGATTTAGCACGGCACCCAAGGCTTTATTGTTAGTAGTATTAGCACTGCCCTGAATTCCAGCCTCAAGACCGCTCAGAGCTAGATACAGGCGTCCCCAAACAAAGGTGTAAACTGTCAAGACCACCAGCATTGTGTTGAAGTAGAATCCTACTGTAGTATAAAACACAGAAAGCATCCGAAAGAAATCCAGTCTATGACCAAGTCTGTAGATATCCCTACTTAGGGTCTGTTCACCATTGCCACTAGAAACCTTAGCTTCAAACATTGATATCTGATTGAGCCCAACATCACGCCCCTTACCAACCTGGATGTACTCATGGTGAGAAACATTGCCACCACGTAGGGTGCAGTTGAAACCTGCGAATATGTCCTCGCTGATATTGATGATTCTGGACGCTTTACTTATACCACCCCGAGTCAAAAACCAAAGGCGATCAAATACATCAGGATGCCCATAATGCATCCGAACCTTCAATGGATTAGCTAGAACCCGCTGCCCAAGGGTAACAAAGCTTGTCTCTTGTGCAGACATGAACCAAGCAAGTGAAGAGACAGATCCAGTGAAAACATGTTCTCGAACTCCCAAAAGTGTTGGTTTCCGGCTCCCATGATAATAGTTGTACTGTTCTAATAGGTTACGCATCTTGAGAGCCTCTTCAAAATAATTATCTTGGTTCATGTCAATTGTTTGCACTGCATCGCCTCTTGTAAATATGATGGCATGGTTCTGGTTTTCAGGTTTACCCTCTCCAAGTTTCAGTGGACCTGGCAACCTAATCCGGTATATCTCAACCTCTTTCTGTAAGTCCTGGTCAAATTTTACGAGGACAGAATAGTATTGCATAGGACCCATCTCAGGATGGACCTCATCAACATAAGCAACACGTAGGGCCTCATTTTTCTTCATGAGAGCCAGGATATCGTCAGCACGTTGATCTTTCGCCTTTTTCTGGTTGCCATATATCTGGCAGGTGACCACATAGGTGTACTTCATGAGAGCAGTACCATCTTCCTGGCCTTTAAACAATTGACTTACAGTACTGGTTCCTCTGTTTAACCTCCTTTGAGGTCGTTGTTGGAAACCACCATTCATGGGATACACATCATTCTCATGCCTAACCGAACCAAAGGAAGCCAGATGTTTTGTTCCCTCTGTAATGTCTACCTCAGAGGCATTATCAAGAAAAGCAAGCATCTTGAGAGCCCTGTAATAGTACATCATTCCCCTAACAGTCCGTGCCAAGGTCTGGCCCCTATAGGAGGCCCAAAGTCGGAGCTCCTGAAATTTTCCAGCCCAAATATCTTCGTCATTAACCATTCCCTCCCTCCGCATACGTTCTAAAAAGTTCGCCCAATCATCTTCATAAATCTTTTGAAGATAAAACAAGATTGAGATACCATCTTCATTCTCACGACGAAGCTGGTCCTTGTTGTACAGCACGTCTTCATTGTAGTATGGGGTCAAAACACTGAATGCCGTCATCTTCTCAACTGGAGGAGCTCGAGGCATGTTCATGAATAAGGAGTTGCTGAAGAAAGCTATACGCCGTTGAGCCTCAGGGTTCTTGGGGACATTGTTCATAGAAACGCTGGATGTGAGAATTGTATGGAGGCGTCTCACCTGCTTGTAGAAGCTAAGATCATCCTCACCTGGGCATTTAATGGCATCCTCAAAGAGCAGCCCAGATTCAGTCGACCTTGGCGGTGGTAGCTCCTCTCGTCTCAACTGTTCTATGTCCTTCTTGATCTTTGGAAAATCACGAACTGCAAGGTCATAGAGTGTCTGCAAGGTATTAACTATCTTGGTCTGATCTTTGTTTTCCTTTAGTAGCAGTTCCACTAAGGTGATTAAAGATGAATGAATTTGAGGTAACAGGGATAGCCTATAATCTTCAGCGAATTTCCCATATCCCATCGCGTTATCAAATGCAGCGAACAGCTGATTGACAATATTGTGTTCGACAGTCCTCTCCACAATGATCTCCAGCAACAAGTGACGTATGCTATCATAAGCTTCAACCACAGCACATCGCCTGTACTCATTGTTACAAATCTTCCTCCAGTGTGTCTTGTCATCAGCCACCAGCTCTTTTGCCTGGCTGAGAGCAAGGAGCAGCTCATTATTTAGCAGCAAGCATGGCCACCGTACCACACGAATTTCCCACACAACTGGTGGCAGCTCAAGAAGCTCAACTTCCTTGTCACTAATGATGTCCTCCTCCCTAAATGTCTGAATGATCTCATTCCAAATCAGTGCAAACCTCTTAGCTTCCACCTCATTTGCTTCAATCTTCCTATATGGGCGGCCAAACCCATACCTCAGCTTCAGCCGGTGAATTGCATCATACAGTCTGCTGCGGATGCCACCATGAACAGCATCCGGGTGCTCCTCTGGCATCAAATTGAACTGCATTGCACTTGCAAAAAACTGGAACCTCAATCGCAGCTGCTCAACACTGCGAATCTCCCCCAGATGTGAGAAAAGCCCGACAAGTGCCCCCGTAAGTGATGAGAACACTGCATACCATATCTGGATATCCATGAGGTAAATGAGGATAACTGGGACCCAGAGGATGATTACAGCAAGCCGCTCCGTGTGAGGCATGAACTCAAACCAGTTACGCCGGATGTCATGAAGGTTGAAGATTGCCTTTGTTGGCCCCACCATCGGCTTAATCTGGAGGAAGTAGCTGAAGCTAAACTTAGCAGCAAGAAGGCACACCCAGAATGTGGAATACTTGATGTTATCAATAAGCCCCTCCCGCAGACCACGGCCAACAAATGTGCGTGTCTGGAACCACCAGGTGAGCACATACAGAATCCGCCAATTGGTTTTCTCCAGAAAATTCCGAATCCAAGGGATGATGAAGAGCACAAGCGCAAGCACCTGCGGAATGACAAACACAGCAGCTGCCTCAAGGTAATTTAACACCCTGGTGTTGGCAGCAAGCGACCACCTCCTATCTCGCCACCGCTGATCCCACATTCGCACGTAGAGCACACTGAATGTGATAGTCCATCCTGCAGAAACAAGCACCTTGAGCACCATCCGGACAGCAAGCATTGTAGTCTCCCTCGACACAAGACTGTACTGAGTACCCGCATCAAGCAACGCCTGCACAAAGCGCAGCCCACCCCAGGCGATGAACACAGACAGCACTCGGACCTGGATGTCACGGTGGCTGAGGCTATCCCACGGAGTACGACCATCCCATGCAACGATCATCGCAGCCTGAAAGAACAGAATAAGCATCACCCATAACCGATCGAAGCTGCGGTATACATTCCAGAATGACCGCTGCTCGACAAAACCAGTCTTGCCAACACGGCCAGGCTTTCCCGGCGGCACAAAGAAGCCTCTTGATGGATCCAGTGGCCACCGGAGCCGCCTGAAAACTCGCCGGCTCCAGAAGTACTCATTCACATCATCATAATTTCTCCATGCCGAGTGTGGCTTGGTCCCATTCCGGCTGGCCACCCCCTCGGCCTTGAGCACGTTGTAAATCGGTGTCACCACACCGTTCAGGAAAGCATCCTCACCGCACACCGCAGGAGTTAGAGGCCGCCCTGTCTCGACATCAACGGACTGGTCGATGACATGGTTGAGGTCGAGGGCCATGTAGTGGAAGATGTAGCAGATGCATTCGGGCATGAACCTCAAATTGGCAGCCTCCCCCCAGATGAGCAGGTACAGCGCCGTGTACAGGAGGTCCCGGCGGGTGTCAGGGCCAACGCCCAGAGCGGCACCGGCACGGCGGCCGCCGCCGCTGGGCACATGGACATGCGGCCTCTGGCCTAGGTATTGGCACCAGGAGGTGTAATTTTTTAGGAGCTTCTTCCGGATGCTCCGGGCGACGGAGTAGTGGAGGACGTCGGCGGGGTGGTCGTGGAGGAGGGTGCCCGCCGCGCGGAGCTGGGCGTTGGCGAGGAGGAGTACCAGGTGCTCCCGCTGGTTGCGGACGTTGTGGGGCTGGAAGCCGAAGGTGTCGCCGAGCCAGTCGAAGAGGTCGGCGCGGAAGGCGTCCCAGGCGCGGGCGTGTGGCGGCGGCGGGAGGTCCGCCACGTGCGCCAGAGCCTCCACCGCAGCGCGCACCTCCGGGAACCGCAGCGACGGGTGGTCCCCGTGCATCACCACGTCCTGGATCGGGATGATGTTGTACGCCGCCGGCACGGGGCGCTCCGCCGACCCCGACCCGGCCTCAGCCGCCGCCGCGGCGCGGCGGTTGCGGCGGAGGCTCATCTCTCACGCAGCTGCAAAACGAGAGGCGTAACAATCTCGAGTGAGTTAACAACGGGAGTGAGGAGGTGGGAATCATATGATGACCTCCTTGTTTATTCGATCCGGTGCTTTTGTTTGTTTGCTTGTTTGATTTATTTGGCTCCTTCGGTGTGGGGTTGCTTTGCTTTTGGGGTTTCTAACCACGCCAGTGTTTCCGTGCGCTGTATTTTCCAGTGGGATAATGATGAGAAATGGGGCGAATCTACTTCCGCTTTTGATTTTTTTGTTTTCATTTTATTTAAGTTAAAAAAACACTTAGAACTATGTCGGTTCCTAATTTAATTTATTTTGGTTTTTTATCTTTTCTTTTTTTACTACGTTATATTGTCCGTGATAATATAACGATTTTTTTAATTAAATGATTTAGAAAAAAACTAACATATGTTATAGTATAATTTTAATAAAAAACTACCAGCCAAAGGACATAAGCTAGAATGTTAAAGTTTTTTACAGCGCGCCCTTAGAAATGGGGGGCAGCGAGTGAACAGATTGGCGTGTGGAGTTTCGCCCTCTTTTCGAGCAGGTTCTAATCTAGGTTTGCTTTGTTTCCCTATGCGGTAGGAGTTGATGAAAGGAGGAGAGAAATGTGTGGTATAATAAAGGCACGGAGTGCTCAAGCTATGGAATTTAGGTGGCCAGTAGATTTGGCACTTCAGGGTCGGTGTTATGTCTGGAAATTGTAAGTCATGGTGATTTCGCGTAGAGAACTTTTGGTGTTCAGTGGTCTAGCCTTGAGCCGTTTCACTACTATTTTCAGGAGATGAGCAAAAAGGACTCTCAGGGCGTGAGAACTTTCGAATTAAGGGTGGCAAAGCATAAGAACTTTTAATTTTGAGATTTGAGAGTCATATGGCATAAGGATCTCCCACTTTTGTTTGCTTCTTTTCTACAATTGGAAACATTGTCTACACCAAAAAAAAAAAAAAAACTGAAAGAACCAGACGTCAGAGCGCTGGACACAATAACTTCAGAAAAAATACAACAGTACTAGCAATTTGAAAGTGGTGAGCAGTTTATCAGTTATCACATCTTAAACCTCCAACGGGATTGATTAGCTGTCAAAGCTGAATATAAATGCTAAAACGATGCTACAATTCACAAGACCCTACAAAATTTAAGATAAAAAAGCAGCGCAAAAATCGGAAACTTCGTGATGTATCACTGATAGATAGCAACTGCTTTGGGGGGAACCTGTCCTCGTGACACTTGTTTCAGGGCATAATTGGTGCGAATCCCTTCTGTTTCAAGCTCCTAAGATGCTTTTGATCGCTTTTACTGACCTTCCACTGTCAGTGTTCTGTGCCGCACTAGAAAGCTAATAGGTGGTGTTCAATATGGCTTAAAGCTTATGGTTTAAGCTTATTTTTGCACTATTTATAATTTCGTCTTTTTCTGAATTTTTGACTTTTTTTTGAGCTTTTTTGTCGGTTCTTTTTTTCTTGTATTCGTTTGCGTTGTCTGTGATGGGCTAACATATTTTTATATTTTCAATTTTTAAATTTAATTATGTTAAATAAGCTCTCTCACCATTCTGTTTTTTTCACCATTCTGATGATTTCAGCCATAAGCTTTCAGCTTTCAGCCGAACCGATCACCACCTAAAAAAGCGCAACCTAACAGCATTTCTACCAAAGGGAAAGGAAATTCCAGATAAAGACCGGTTTTCTTTTCGTAAATTCTGAGCTAACAACCATCTCACTGCCTGGTTATAGGGCTCTAAAAAATGCCCGAGGCTCGTGAGCTACTTAAGCTCATCTTAAACTCCAAAAGAATCGAGCTCGAGCTTGATTCCAAACTTGCGAGCTTCAATGAGTCGAGCTCAAATAACTTGTTAACGCTCGATTCGAGCTTGAAATATTGATGTATGTTAACTTTTATTGAGTTTACTCGAGTGGACCTTGATGTTTCTTACGATTGAAAATTAATACACGTTAAGTTGTTTTGACTGTTATCATCTTATTCGTGTCGAGCTCGAGTTTTTCTTATTATTACAAATTAGTACATGTTAAATTGTTTTAATTGTTATTGAGTTTACTTGAACTTGGATCTAAGTCTAGGTCCAAGCTTGAATTTGAATTCATGCTCGTTCGAGCTCAACTCATTTACAGAATTGAAAAGTCAAATCTATCTCCCTGGATGTGGACGGAACCTATAATAAATCGTGACCCATCTTGTAAAAATTAAAAAAACATCAAACTATGAGCTATATATAAAAAGAACCAACAGGACGTAGTCATGATTTGAATTCCATGATCCCTAAGCTATACGTTACTAGCAACGATTTTTTTAAGCGATCGCACGCTAATGCTGGCGTTCTCCACCACCAGCTTGACGCCAGAGCCCAGAAGCAAAAGGTGTAAGCAGCGCACGCTGGCTGCAAGCAGACGAGATCAGCAATAAAGAGCGGCGGGTTGAACAGAGGCGCAGGCAGGCAGCCGCACGGCTGGAGGGATACGGGAATGGCAAGTAGGTCCGCGCGCGCACCCCTCGTGGGTGGACCCACCGCGACCAGACGCACCGCTTGACCGGACCCGCGTCCCCTATCACGACACGCCCACCACTTGACGCCCGGGCCCATCCCTCAGCACATGCGATATCGCCGAGTCAGCAACGTAGCGGCTAGACCCGGGATACTGACATGTGGGCCAGAGACGTACGGGAATAGGTGGGCCACCATTGTCAGTGCGCTACCTGGGTAGGCACGGAGAAACACTGGAAACGGCAGCAAAAGCTGGCGACTTCCCTGGGGATGAGCTCGTCAGCCGCCGCTTAGCCAGCGAATGGGGAACGGCAACAGTGGAACTAATTACGGAACTGCCACTGAGCCCGAGCCCGCTCGGTTCGGATGCCAGCGACCCGTCGTCCCGAGCAGAACTCCGAACGGGAGAATCTTGAGCCAACAAACGATCTACCTGGAGCAGCCGTAAATTTTGGCACCAAGGGGAAGGGAGGATTTAGTACAACTCTATCTTTTTTTTTTTAAAGGGGAATCTGAGAACTGAGATAACTCTGTATTCGAGGAGAAGATATCGACAGAGGAATCGAAAAATATACGGGGAAGAGGGACTCATTTACCTCTCTTCGAGTAGGCGTTTGGGTTTCTGCGGCCTGCGCCGGTGCCTCCCTGCCGTTCCTCTCTCCCCTCTCACGGCCTCGCTCCTATCGATTTCTCCGCTTTTTTATGTGTTCCCTTGCATTTGCTCGTTTTTCTGCCAACTCCGCGCTTCTCGCTCGGCCTCCCTGCCGTTAGCGCATTTGAGACGTTTCGCCGTGGTGGAGCAGCAAAGACGCTTTGGTGGTGCTCTTGCGTGTGGCCGTGATTCGGGAACCTCGTTTATTCTCTCCAAACGCTCGAGTCCCACCAGCTCATGCGCATCCATTATTCTCTCCTCTCGCTCCAGTCCAATCCGTGCACAGTGCCTCCGCGTGCTTCCTCACGTGCAAAGAAAGCTGTGAAGACAGGCACCCATACGCCCATGTTCTCATCAAGCTGGAAGAGTTCGCGTACCACGATAAGAGCTAAGCTCGACTGGCAATTGGCAAAACAGCAGAGAACCACGGCACGGAGCGTAGCAAAACATCACCTGACATTTCACACCACAAAACGACAAGATGCGAACCTGACAGTACTTTAGGACTTTTCTTTTTGGTTTTGGCTTTTAATCGATTTTTAACTTCTTTTAATAATTACTATTAGATTAATAAACTGTAACAAAAAATTACAAAATGAAAGAATAGCCCCTTGATTTGGAACATATCTGTATGATCAAATTGCAAATATGTGGGCCGTACATGTTCAGGGATCACACAAAACGTTAGGCCGGGTTAGTGCTTACGACTTATGTATAAATAAACAGTAATACGCTATTAAACGGTGTATTTTTTAACACAAGGTTTACGTGTAAATTATAGTATAAATTATATTAAGTTCAGCTGTACTGGCTAAAATCACATACAACTATTTCTCTCTACGTATTGCCTCACAAACAAATCAGAATTTAAATACCACAGCCATAAATCATATAACTCAGCTCAAAAAATCCACCCTCAACATTTATATGTACATTGTACGGATAAGCAGTAGACGTCACCGCTTCAAATCTTATTTATTTAGCTACACGATACCAATCATAGCACACGTCTGATCACCACGAGCAGAGAGAGGCCCCAACCTGGATGAATGAAATCACCACACACGAGGGGGTGCCCCGGACCCTGTTTCGTTCAGCCTATCGAGCAATGTATTGAAATCCAATGGCTGGCCGCTCCCCGTCATCCTCTGTACCAGATTCAGCACCTGGTCCCTTGGATATCCCATGGTGATTGCCTTCTCGATCGTTTCCCCGTATGGATGGCCGCGCATAATATGCGACCCTGGATGATTCATACCAACACCGCCTGGAGGCGCATAAGGTGCCTGGGCTGCTGAAGGACCACTCGGTGGGTAGCCGTACCCTGTGTTGTAACCTTGCGAATTGCCCTGTGGCGCATATCGTGGAGGGCCAGCATAGACCCCCTTACTTGGAGGTGGCTCGAAAGAGCCGTGACTTGGAGGAGGTAGCTGCTCCCTTTGCATGTTGTGCTGCGGTGGTAGCTGAGAATGAGATGGCGGGATGCCAGGTCCTCCGTATGAATATGGCACTACAGGACGGCTACCACCTGATGGAGCAACAGTGTTGTATGGTCCTTGCATAGCCGCATTGCCAGGCACAGTTTCAGGGGCAGGGTTCAAGGGCTGGTGGGGTGGATAATGCGGGTAGTTTGGTGGAGTTTGAGGCCTCATCTGACTTTGCACAGGAGGGTGTTGAGGTTGCATTGCCTGAGGACGAAGCTGAGGGTTAGATTGCTGTGGTTGCACTGGCGGTGAAGGAAACTGTTGGGCATTAGATAATTGGGGCTGATGCACTGGTTGTGGAGGAAAATGTTGAGCATTAGATAGGTGGGGCTGCTGCACAGGTGGAGGAAACGGCTGCGAGAAAGTCTGCTGTGGCTGGGCCACTGGTGCAGGAGCCGGCTGGGAGGATTGCTGATGCCACTGCTGCTGGCAAGGAGGGAAAGACTGGGGCTGGGTTTGATTTGCTGCCTGAGGCTGTTGAGATGAAGCATGGACCAGAACATCTTGAGCTGGAGGCCTTGCTGGCAGGTACTGCACCTCTGGTTGCACTTGCTGCCCCTGTGTGTCCTGGATGCCTGGAGCTTGGCGTTGTGGGTAGTAAACAATGGCTTGCCTAAGAACATAATGGTCCTGCTGTGGTACAAGAGAGCTAGGGGCTGGCTGCTGCACAGGTTGATCCTTGTACTGCTGAACTGGTTCAGAAGCTCTAGGTGCAAGTGACGGCGAGTTCACCTGGTGAGGCAAAACAAGGGCCAGCTGCCGACCTGCTGCATCTTGCTTTTCTTCAAGCATCTTTGGCTCCGTGAAAGATGGTGTTCGCACACCTTCCTTCTTTTTAGATGTATCTTGTGTAAGTTGAAATTTGGCTAACTCCTCCTGAGTTTCAGCTAAATCTTGCTTGTCCCTAAGGATTTGAATAGACCTGTGCACCTGCATCATTTAAAATTTAAATAGAGTTGAAAACTTCTAAACAGAGTCAATGCTCGAGATCTATCAAATATATAAACAATAATGCGATGTACACTACGTTACGCGGATACTTCACAAAAGTCACGTACCGGTATCGGATACTGTATAGGATACGGATACTGCCCCGATACGCGCCGATACGTATCCTGCACGTATCCGAATTTAATGATTATTCAAAAAAAGAAAATAATTCCCGATACTTCTCCGATACTTCCCCGATACTTCTCTGATACTTCTACCCTAAAATCCCCACCCACCACCTCAGATCCAGATCCAGATCCCATCCACCCCGCCGCCTCCACGCATCGCCTCCACGACCAGCGCCTCGGCTCGCCTCCTCGCTCGGCCTTTGCTCGCCCGCGACGCCTCCTCACGCCCGCCGCCACTGCCACCTCCGCCGCCACCGCCTCCGCCGCCGCCGACTCGTGCTCGCCGCCACCTCGCCCGTCGCCTCGCTCGCCCACGCCTTGCTCGTCTCCTCGCCCGTCGGGTCGCTCGTCTCCTCACCGTCGGTCAGTCGCCGTCGCCTCGCCCATCGCCTCGCTTGCGTCGCCTCGCCTCGCCGCCGTCGCCTCCGGTCGTCACCTCGAGAGGAGGAGGCGGAATGGGAGGCGCGCGGGAGGCCGAGTCTAGGTGGCGGGAGGGAGGATGCGGCGATGACGGAGTTGAGGCGGAGGAGGCAGCGGAGAGGAGGCGAGGCGCGAGGAGGCGGCGCGCGTGTGGGTTTGGGGAAGCGGTCGAGCAGAGCCGGGCGGTGGTTAGGCTAGATAGCTGAGATATTTTTGGTCTTTGTGATTTAGTCCTTATAGTTCTTGAAAATTACAAATAAATCCTTCCTCAATGAATTTCTTCGCTTTAGACCTCTAAGACATAGTTATTTATGTGTATATATATATATATATATATATATATATATATATATATATACGTATCGCAGTATCGGCATTTTTAGGAAAATGGCGAATCGCGGTATCGCGTATCCGTATCCGTATCGGAGTATCTGGGTAACATAGGATGTACATGTAGAAATTAAACATTTAAAATAGGATGATTGGATAAAAAAAGATGGTCAGAATCTTCTGAATTTGGATACAATCAGGTTTTGTTACAGCATTTCTAAATTAAAAAGAAAGATAAAAATATTAGAACAGAACCATCACAGTTGGCTATTTATTGTATGCTTCAACCACAGCTGCCAATTTGTAAACAGAGGGGACCATTGTCAACAATGGCTGAGTCAGGGAGCATACATTAAACATAAGTATATACGAGAGAGGAGTCAAGTGCACAACAGGCAATGAGACTGGTTTATCACAGGAAAGTACCAAAATAGGATTTCATGTGCATTCGGTTCTCAGGGACAGGGAGGAAACTTATATCCTGACGGTGCATTGCTGTCCATGGATTGGCTTAAAGACGTTTCCTAGAAAGAAAGATCATTGGCTGTGGCAGCAAAATGCGAGATACAAATGTTTAGAATTTTGAAGGTACAGATTAGGCACATGCAGCCATACAGGTTGATACTTGTCTCATCAAATGAGACTCATATAAAGGGCAAAGCCAGTCCAGAAGTCCCTAGCAGTTGATTGTCCTCCCCAGAAAATGACTAATCCTTGCCGTGTGCTTGCTGCCTTGCTATAAGCCTATAATGGCGTCTTGAGACTAGATAAATGGTTGAGGAACATTAGATTAGAGTAGCAGACCAAGCATCCCCATAGCCTAGCCTTTAAGAGGATCAGAGGCTGTTGCTTCATACCATACCATGTGTACAGGATCAAGCCTGAGCATCCTTGGGATGCCTCATGGTTGCATCTAGAAACTCTAGGGTGCATACGATCAGTGATGCTTGTATGGCTGATTTTGCGATTGTGGTAGGAGAGAAAAAAAAAGACTGGAACATGAGGGAAGCCCCCCAAGCGTGAGGCCAAAGTGACCTAAGCACTTCTCTCAGCATTTCTGTAGTGAATTAGTGATTAAAATTGCATACTCATTATGTTAATTCAGATTTCTGAATGTACCGTGCTCCTATAAGATCAGTCATATAAGAAAAGAACCAAGCCATGGTACGCACAAGGTCATCACCAGTTGGGCCTAACAGGTTTGAGTGAACCATGTTAAAAATTCAGGTTTAGCTTGGCTTGGGATTTTTAAAATTTTGGGCACCTCAGGCCAGTGTAGGTTAGGCCCAGCCCAACCATGAACTTAGGGCTAGGCATGATTGGGCTCAGGCTCAGGCTCAGGTGCGGGATCAGGCCGGGCTGGCCAAAATGTGCTCAGGTCTAGTATCAAGCGTTTCAACATTTGACTGCTAAGTCTCTCGCCATTGGGTTGTCATATGGGCTGCTTACTAGCAAGCGCGTTCAAACCTGTGCTGCACCTTCATCGATGGATGACAGCACGACATAAATACAAAACTTTACAGGTGCATTGTCAATGACAAGCTCTAGAAATCGACATGACAAGTTGACCAATTAGCTACATTTTAGGGGGCATTTATGCAAAACACAATAAACTGTAGATGGTACTTTTAAAAAACACAGACGTATCATCTACATATATACTTTACTATTCACTAAGAAACTTGAGCGCAATAAACACAAGCATAATGAAATACTATTCAAATAATGTGCAAATTTTTTTTCCAACTATATAACTCTCAGTTAAGTCCAATAAAGCAAAATATGAACTTCTACATCAACAAGCCACACACATGCCTAGTACAAAACCATGCGAAGCCATATTGAAACTGTGTGAAATTGGCTTTAATTATTAATAAGGAATTATCTGACAATCGTCTGTGTGTTGGAGCCATGTTAGAACCTTGGCAGTGCTCAGCAATCATTTGAACAGAAATACTAAAATTTTCAGATGTGACACTGCTTTGAAGATCCCATCACTAAGACCATAAGTATTTCACACCATCTGCACGAAGCATGGCACAGCACCATGGCATTGTTTTAAGATTGAATGTGATGTGTAATTTGTTTCAACTGACCAAGAAAGACTAGTTGAAATGGGACAAAAGCAATCACAGCAAAAAAAAAATGCTACAGGAGCATAACCCACAAAAACATCAATGGAACATCAAGAGATGCAGTCTAGGTTAAATATAACTAAACCTAATACTTCCCTACATTGCTGCCTTTCACTTCTTAGTCTGAACACACAATTTACTAGATGATCAATAGCATGCATAAATGTATCAGAGCAACAAACTTGAGCAAACATTTACAAGCAAAACATCAACATCATGTGTAATTGACAAAAAATGTTCCGATGTAATAAATATCCTACTAAGATGGATCCATCTTAGGGAAATAACGCGTACATATCAAGCAATTCTAAAACTACATCTACAAGAGTTACTTCTCAACAGAATATCGATTTACTTACTTCATGTAGATGTTTCTCAAGAGACTTCAATCTTAAATCAGTCTCATCACGAAGCACATCTCCTCTACGTTCACCTATGGACCTCTCAAGCTTATAGCAATAGATTTCCAGTTGTGAAAGCCGACTAGTGATTCCCTCAAGAGATCGTAGCAAATTATCAGCATATTTTTTCATGCATTTCTCAACAGCAGAAAGTACATCCTCCTTGCCGTAACTTTCTTGTTCATAAACTTTCACAAATGGTCTCCCCAATCTGTTGTCATGAAAATCCTGCTGCAAATGTACAAGAATGAGGGCTGAAAATACTGAATGTAAGGCAAGCATTTTTTTTTCTACAACCATCCTAAAATTAGTTCACCAGTGAAATCTTGCATAGATTGGATCAAAGTTATCTTTAAAAATGCAAAGTCTCATTGAATTTTTCAGATTGATCTTTCCAAGTTCATCAATAATGGCAATATTTGATGATTTATTTCCACCAGTTAGAACTCCAGGCTGCGGCAATACAAAGGATACCCGTATTACTATGAAATGTTCAGCATGGTCCGCATGGTTCAATTGGTTATCGACCTTCTCTCTTGAATTCCCTAATTCCTATCTAACATCATGAAAACACAAACTTCTTCAGGGTTGAACAAATAGGTATGGCAAGAAAAGTTCCAACACAATGCAATGCACCTATTAATCAAACTGTCCAGTCACTATTTCTGAAGTTTAGACTTTTTTCCTCAACAAGTATTCATTTGCTGGGCTCCAGGGCACTAGGGACATATGTCCAGTTTCCTCTAAAACCCTGTGATAACTATTGTATGTAAAAGAACAAGTGGTCAGTTACTGAACCGTACAAACTATAGGTGAAATCATGACCTACATCAAACCTTATTTGACAGGAGAATATTTGATACAATAATGGCAACAGGGCATTGTTACGTGCGTGGTACTGCAGCACACGGTACTGTTCATCCGAGAGCAGCTACTGTATCACAGCACTGTTCATCACGATTAGTTTCCCTTTTTAGAGATTAGATTGATTTGGTTAGTTTGGAAGTTTATCTTCGGTTAGTTTGTTTTTTCAAATTAGAAATTATTTCTTAGGAGTCAAGTCAAATTATCCTTATAAAAGGGATAGCATTGTATCTTCTTTAATCAAGCAAAGATGAATAAACAAGTCCTTAGTCCCTAAAATCCATCAGTGGTCATTCCCTTGACCGGCTATTCTAGATCTATTCCTCTCTCAATCGGTGCCTTCCTTCGTCTAGTGCCGTTCTACTTCAAGTCGTCGCCGTCCGACCTTCCTCCGACGGATGATTGCCTCTTTTTTGTACTAGTTCACAACAATTGCTATCAGAGCCACTCACAATGGCTTCCGATACTGCACCATCTCTCTTGGAGAAGTTGAAGGCTAACAGCGAAGGGTAGAAGGTCTTCAACCATAGCCACCACTACAGCTCAAGGACGAGCTATTTCACTAGGAGGGGTGTAATGTTACGTGCGTGACTGCGTGGTACTGCATCGCACGGTATTATTCATTCGAGGACGGTTATTGTAACACGGCACTATTCATCCACGCGGTTACTGTAGCACGGCACTATTTATCCACGATTAGTTTTCCTTTTTAGAGATTAGATTGATTTGGTTAGTTTAGAAGTTTATCTTCGATTAGTTTGTTTTTTTTAAATTAGAGATTATTTCTTAGAGATCAAGTAGACCAAACTGTTAAACTTTGTGCAAACGTAGCAAGAATAATACCTCAGTCAGAAACACAATTGATGCGTATCAACAATGAACCTAGACATTATTCCATGTGGACTCTATCAATTAATGAAGAAACCCAAACTTTAGCCCAGTTTCATTTTCCATGGTTCCAAATTCTTCCAATCCAATGGGGAATACACGGACCATCGAACCAAAATCGAGCCCCATGCTTCGATCAAAGCTTCGCACGCCAACCACTATTGTTCGCAGAAGGGATCGAAGGGGGAGGGGGAACCAGGGCGGCGATTGGGCGAACGGATACCTTGTCCGCCGGATCGGGGCGCTTGGGCTCGGAGGCGGCGGCGAAGTCGTCGTAGGAGCAGAGCACGTCGTCGGTGCCGAAGTCGAAGCTGCGGGAACCGCCGGCGGAGCCGCGGCCGGAGGGGGCGCCGGAGCCGGACATCGCGGGGCTAGGGTTTTGGTGAGATGGGTAGCTTTCTTGGAGGAGAAAGGAAGAGAAGCAGGGGCATACCTAGGCCCAGTGCCGGGGGCTGAAGGACTGGTTCAAGCGATGGTCATGCAAAATTTGAATACCAAACTCGTTCGGATTCGCAAGATATATAAAAAAAGCAAATACTCACTGAATAATCCTTTTCGTGTCTTACAAATTCAATTGATTTTGACCTTAAAATTTGCAGGGATACAAAACATGCTACCTCTAATTTGACGAATTGTTAAGAATTTTGTATAACTTTTACATTTGGTCTTCTGGGGTTTTCAATACTTGGTTGATTTCGCCACAGTCATCAGCCCATCGTGAATCCAGGCCTTTTTTTTTAATCAGAGTACCGGTGGTCTATGGGCTATGTGGAATTTTGGATCAGTTGTTTGTTGGCCCAAGCAAGTTTTGCATGGTATTGGAAGTTGGAAACGAGGTTTGTTTGCCGAATCAAAATACGATAGTTTCTTGCGACTTACGAAGCCGGAAAGCTGAAAGGGTTGGCCACAAGGCAAGCCCACATAACGAGAATGGGCAGCAAGGCTCAGACCTGAGTGGGAGGCTGAGAGCCACTGAGCCAGCCAGCACCACCGTGGTCATGGTGGCACCCCGCTGTATGCACGCGGCAGCGCCGTCGCGCGAGCGAGGTGCCACCGGGGGGATCCGAGTTGAAAGACGGCCTGCACGCTCCGCGTGCACCATCGCGCCGGCACCATGGCAGGCACGCTACGGGAACGCGGCGACTAGGACGCTTGGCATGGCCGCACACACAGGCGCGCGACGGGCAGCGTACTAATGTGCCGTGCGACGGAGCGCGGCTAATCGGTATTGAGTTGCGTCGCACCCGTAGGTTCACCCAAAAGCTTGGCGATGAGGAAGGTGGGCAATTCACTTATACTTCAACACTCCTCTCACGTGTAGGCTCCCATGGGCTGTCGTGGAATAAGTGTGATCGCAATTAATTTTTTAATTGCGTCGGTAGCCCGGTCTTGAACTCGAGACCTCTTGGCTCGATACCATATTGAGTTGCATGCAACAAAGGTTCACCCAAAAGTTTAAGCTGATGAGGAAAGATGGGCAATTCACTTATACTTCAACAATCGCCACGCGACCGTTTACCGAATAAGTGCGTGCTCCCACAGTCGCACCGAGTACGGAGTACTAGTGTACCGGTACCATCCGGCACCCGCAGATAACGAGCCGGCAGGGCGCGGGTGCAGAGATGCGCCTCCACGGCCCAAAGTTGAGAGGCCGAGGCCGGCCGAGGCATCATCCCCCGTGGTACGTAACGGAAGGCGCCTCGTTTTTGCACTGCTCGGTTGGGCTGATTTTCTCATGGTAGTCTGCTGCAGTCTCCTTATGAAGCTTTTGTTATTAGGTTAGTCATACACTTTACATATTTCTAGCGATTCACATAGTATCATCAAATGATACAAGTTTAGATAAAAATCTACAACGCATTAGAACGCCCTTGTTGACGATTCTTTACTGCGACAACATCTAGGGTTTCTCGAATAATGCCATATCTCACACCGGGTAAATCCTTAACCCTTCTCATCTTACTAATACTACAGAATATTCTTGTAAATTATGGTGAATACTTGGTATATAAGCAATGATTTCAAATCCAGAGGTTAATCGTACTCTAACAACTTTACGTAAGGCAGAGTTAGGTTTTTTGAGTTTGATAGTGGAAAAGTCGACAGATAAGTCACCCTTACCGTCCCTCTACAGAATCGTACATGAGATTTTCACCTCTGCTTATGGTTAAAATTGCACTGTAGCTGGCTGGAATTACATTGTAGCTGAATGTGGCTTATTTGGCGTAATTAAATTTAAAAAAAAAATAAAATAGAAAAAATATCGCAGTTCTACGACGAAATTTTTGGACGATACAATTTTCCTTGATGCCAACTGCCATGTTGAACATCTTTTTCCCTGCCCCGACTTTCGTCTGATCTTGACCATGATAAGACCTTGGTCCAATGACCTTTTTGAACCAGCAACATTCGGGCCAGATGCATGACGTGCTGATCCCGTACGTGTTATTCGTAATCGTGGCCGGCTTATGACCACAACCAATGAAAAGTTGCGAATTACTGTAACTTTATTAAAGTTATTTAGGGTTTTATGGGGAACTTTTCTGTGATCTTACAGTCCATGACTGCAAATCATGGGTGCCAAAATAATAATACTAAAACATTTGGCAGATGTTCATATTGATCACTCACGAGTGAACACATCACAACAATGCGGTAACACAAATTACACGGCACCGTACAAAATATTCCGCAACTAGTATAGGACCCAGCCAAAACAGGGCTCTTCACCGATGGATGATGTAGGTACACAAATAGCTATACGTGTGAGAGCATGGTCTACGTGGCGCGTCGCGGCATCCTTCGCCTCCGTGTCTAGTAATGGTGCTGCGGGTCTGGGCCGCCCGGCACCTCCCGCTTGCCGCTGCCTCCTTGCAGGCTCCTCACGTTCCACCTACCCCGACGAATGCCGCCCCATTTGCCACCGCCGGTGGCCGCGCCGGTGGCCACATTGATGTTCGCCGCGGCAGCATAGTCCGCTGCAGCGCGAGCTTCGGTCGGCGTGGCTGCGAGCCCCGCGCTGACGATCAGGACCAGGTGGAGCACAATGCCGACGAGAGCAGCCATGGAACGTCCCAAGGTGTACCGTGCGCGTATCTGACTATCTGTGCAAGATCTGCGTCGAGACTCGAGAGCTATATCCTTTCGTGCCCAGGTGCCGTCCGCTATTTATAGGGCAACAAGATGGACGAACAGTTGCAAAAGAAGCATATATTGGGGGGCCGGCCGGGGGCTGGGCGTTGTGGATAATTGGTGGGTAGTTGATTCAGCGATCAACCACCGCATTGTGTGCCAAGGACAAAACAGACCACGTAGCGTGCCGTTGGATGAGGCCCTCGTCCGAGTGGCCACCACTGCTGTTAGTAGTACAGCTGTTAATTAGTAGTAGATAATTTAAAGGAATCGTCGCTGTTGAGTTCAGTTCGATCAATTTTTTTTATATCAAAGTAGATGGATTAATCATAGAGTAATATAAAAACTTGTCAAGGGAAAAAGAGTACAATCCACCCAATTTCATTTAATCTACAAAATTTATTCTTTGGATACTCGATCTTCGTGATCAAATTTTAATAATGAGCTCGAGAAAAGCCTCCTCTGAATTCTGCACTTCTTTAAGTCTTATTATTCCAATTCTACATACGCATCTATCAAAATTAGATGTCAGAAGTGACTTAGTGAATAAATCTGCAAGATTTTAACATTACTTAGTATGTAGTATCTTAATTTCGTCCATCTTTTGTAATTCATGAGTATAGAAGAACTTAGAGTTGATGTGCTTTGTAAGATGACTTTTCACGTAGCCCGTCTGTACTTGTGCAACACAAGCTGCATTATCTTCATAGATAATTGTGGGAGTTTGCACGATATTCAACCCATATGACTGCTGGATATGGTGAATCATTCGTCGAAACCAAGCACATTCTCATGCGGCTTCGTACAGTGCTATAATTTTCGAATGGTTTGTCAAAGTCAATACATGACTTTACTTAGATGATTTTCATGAAATTGCAGTTCCACCACACAGAAATACATAGCCTGTTTGTGACCTAGCGGTATGCGAGTTCGACAGGTACTCGGCATCTGCATAGCCTGTCATATTCAAGTCTTGCTTCTTTCTGTAGAATAGTCCAAAATCTTTGCTTCCTTGAAGGTATCGAAAAATGTCATTTATTCCCTGCCAATACCTTTTGGTAGGTTATGCACTATACCTTGCTAATAGGTTTATAGCAAATATAATGTCCGGTCTAGTGCAGTTTGCTAAATACATAAATGCTCATACTACACTTAACTATGAGAATTATGGTCCCAGGACTTCCCCCTCTTCTCTAAGTCGGTACAGATACTTGTCTTGCTGTAAGATCGTCCAACCACTGGTACTTTTGAAGGGTATGCTTTTTCAAAGCCAAACATTTCTAATATCTTCTGAGTATATGCAGATTGATGTACTAATATTTTTTCCAAGACGTGCTCAAGCTGGAAGCTTAAGAAACATTTGGTTTTACACAAATCTTTCATTTCGAACTCTGACTCCAGGTAAGAGCTTGCTTCCTTTATATCTTTCAGGGTTCCGATGATATTCAGATCATCTATATACACTGAGATCATACAAAATCAATTCTGGGATCGTCATATAAATACACAGGGGCAATCCTCATTGTTCGTGTAGCCTTTCTTACATAAAAAGTCGCTTAAGCAATTATACCACATCCTGTCGTATTGCTTAAGTCCATACAATGATTTTCCGAGTTTCACACTGTACAGGCTTTTATTCGCTCTGTCTTGGTTCGAGACAGGCACCTCCCCCTTACTTTCCCACTGGCTGCCCTCTCCTTCTAAAAG
Source organism: Bonia amplexicaulis (assembly GCA_036346245.1). Lineage (NCBI taxonomy): Eukaryota > Viridiplantae > Streptophyta > Magnoliopsida > Poales > Poaceae > Bonia > Bonia amplexicaulis. The sequence continues at coordinate 15,805,420 of CM070737.1, read as the reverse complement.
TCACTTCTTTCAGTTACTACTATTTATTTTCAGCCCAAAGCCATTAGCCGCAACAAAAAAATATCAACCACATATAATACGGACACCCCTAAAACATACAATGATATATATAAGCACCGACAAATCCTTAATAAAAAAGGGCATATGACTTTAAGTAAACAAAGAAACACACATTGCAGGATAGTTCGGTTGTCGAAGCCATGGTAAAAGTTAATATCCTCAAATCTATGAAATTAGGAAATTCAAATCACCATTCACCATCGATTTGTAAATATATTCACCTCTTCATTTCACAAACCTAATCCAACACACAGAAGTTTCTAGAAGCAAGACCAAGAAGAAAATTTAGTCCTCACCTTCTTCACAGCTTTGCTTCTGTGGCTTGGCGACACCCTAAGGCTTGGGCAACTGGCGTAGTTCGGGCATGGGTTAGTGGTGGTGGTCGGTCTGGCAGAGGCCGTGCTTTGTTTGAGAGTGGGCTGGCAGTGTGACATGTGGCTGTGCGGGGGCGCGGCACCGTGGCGGGGCAGGGCTGTGCTGTGTGCCTGCACCTGCGGGCCTATGGCGATGGCATTGCGGCCTATAGGCCCCGATTGGCTTGCGGCAGTGTGGCTAGCCGGTGGTTAGGGTTCCAGCTTCACTTGAGAGGAGAGAGAAAGGAGAGAATTGAGAGGCGAGTGCTCGATTGTGAGTCGATTCAATTGGGTCAGTCTGGTGTTGGTGAGTCATGAGAGGAGGCCGAGCCGCCTGAGCGCTATAGCCAATGGGCCTTGGGCCCTTTGTGGTTTGCCTTTTGGTATTGCCATATTGGTTTCAATTGGAGTCAACCGTCAGGGAGACCGGGAGAGGGAGTTACTACTATTTCAGTTTTTTAGACTGTTTCAGTTTCTACAACTTTGAAACCGCACTATGAACTGAAAACTAAATATCACAAAAAAATAAAATCGCATCGAACACCGAACAAAGCACAATTTTTCGTTTTTTTTTTGTTTGGCCTTTTGGTTTCATAATAAAATTGCCTACCCCTAGTGGGCGTTAGTAGACTTGCAGTAGTTTTGAGATTGGGGATCGAGGATCTTTTTTAATTGATACATGGGTCCCACATGAGGGAGATGCTGGTTCTAAGGGCTTGTTCATATTGGCTTCTGCTAGAAGCCAATATGAACACCTAACTTCCCAAAGAGGCTTTCATACTCTTCTTGCTCCCGTCTCGCTTCAGGGATAAAGCAAGGGGTCACGGGTGAATCACGTATTTCACTCCTCTCGCTCCCATCCCATGCACACATTTCTCCCTCACTTCCCCACTGCTTATCCCCTCCTTAGTATATTAGAGATGCTTTTTAAAAGCGTATACTAATAGTGTCCAAAATGATTTAGCTGCTTGGCACTACATTCATAAGAAATTTTGTACTAGCTAGTACTAATGCATGCATTGTGATGACCTGTGCCATCAGTACCTTAGGTAATGACACAAATATGTGGTTATTATCCAATAAAACAGAATATATTCATGTTTTATCGAATAATAAGCCATATGAGAGTGTTGTGGCAGAATAATAGCTAGAGATAGTACAATTCTATTACAACACCATTGCCACGCAGGGCTTGAGTTTTAAATAGGGCCTAACAAGTTTTCCCCAAATATTACAACACTTAGAAATAGAAGTAGTACCAACTAATAATTATAGAAGTACAAATGCTAGTAAATGGTGATACACTAATATACTCAAGATCACGTAAGCGACTACCGACCATCGCCTGCTCATCCCAACCTCCATATAGGGCATCCGTCTTGTACACGTCGTAATCCGGGCCAATCTCATTTCCCTCGGTATAGTTATCCTCCGTGTAGACCTCATCATAAATGGGTAAATTGTCGTACTGACTCACCTCTAAACAAGGAGGATTAATAACAAGGATGAGTACAAAAGTACTCAGCAAGCATTAATAGCAAATATGTAATTCCATAAATAATATTCATCAGATCAAAAATTGTATCTCGTCTCGTCATCATTCTTAAAATAAGTTTTTAAGTTATGAAATTGTCATGTTTGTCTTTACAAATTTACTAGTCACTCGTACTCAGAGAAAAGACCCACTGTAAGCTTTCGTAGCCTCCAGTCCAGGAGACAGACATGAATTCACGGTTTATTTAGTATTGCATAGGCTTGTATAGCTTTACCCATAGCAGGCCCAACTTTGACTACAATGTATTCATTTGTATTTCCGTAGATGCGATGCTCAAGTTGGAGTTCAGAACATTCTCCCGACTTCAATATATTATAACTCCACTTAGTTAGCACGATGCTAACCGCTATGTTAGGGAGGTGTATCCATCACCTGACACGTGCTAGGGAGGCATATTCATCACCCAGCACTCATCGCAGTCCATATAACCGCCATGGGGTATTGCCAGTCTTGGCCTTACCCAATCCCTAGTATACTATGTACCCATGTAGAGTGTATAATAACTTGATAGAGTAACATATTCTGCCTATTGTAAACAGGATCATGGTCGATTCGGTAAATATGGCTTGTTACACAAGTGAGAGTTGGTTAGTTCTTGTATTATAACCATATGTGGAGGATCTTACACTTGCCACTATCTTTCCTTACCTAGCCACCCCACCCACCTATTATTTATCTATAGGACAGTTGCTCTATCAACTGCCTACCCTACCATATTCATCATCATTAACATCAAGCACATGGTTTCTTGTAAAATTCATTTTATTCAGAGAAAGATATTAAGCTAGCATAAAAATAATTTTTATGCAAATTTACTCTACTCAATATGATCAAAGGCATGCTTGACTGGGTTCTCATGGTAGTTCTCAGTCTCTAGTACGATCTGTCGAGGTACCAGATCCTAAATCGGTTTGTTTCCTACAATTAATGACACTACAATTAGCAAATTTTATATTTAAATACATGGAGTTAGCATCTCGATGGTTTGGATGTACGATCAATAAAATCTATTATTCTAGTTCATTATTTAATTTCTGTGATCAATTGAAATTTTTGGTGTATTTAATATTGTGAGTAAGCACTTCATAGTTTATCACATTTTAATTTGCACTAAATAATTAAACCGCTATACTAGTATTCAACTCGCATAAACATTTAATAAGCGCTTCCCTCACTAACTGGCCCAACACCTAGCTCAAACTCCCCAGCCATTTCTCCCTCTCGGTTCCCTTTTCCACTGACACTCTTAGTTCTCAATTCTCCCTCTTACACTACCGCCCTCTCTTGCTCCCTGCTCTCTCACTCACTTCCTCTCTTGGCGTCCATGGGCTCTCTCTCTCTCTCTCTCTCTCTCTCTCGGCCTCACCTGGGTCGCTTGCTCAGCTCCTTCCCGACACGCCGCCCTCTCGGCCTCACCTCCTCCCGTGTGGCCTTGGCCTCCCGATCGGTCAGCTTACCCGGTTCCCTCCAGTCTCCCTCTCAGCCTTGCCTTCTCCCAGCTCTTCTGCTGCTCCCTAGTTGTTGACTCAACCTCCTCGGTCACTGCCCAGCCAGATTCGCCGTGGATGATGGTGGCTCGATGCCTCCAGGTCCCGGATGGATTCCTCCCTTTTTTCCTTTTGTGATTTGTTGCGGTGATTTGATTTTGATTTGTGGGCTTTTTCCTTGATTGGTTGGTGATTTGAGGGGATGAGTTTGTGCTTGAAGTTGGCGTGCCATGATGGGGCTTGGGACCTCCTATGCACTGGGGAGCATGCTGGGGGTCGTCGGGTGCGCGCGGGTGGTTGACCGTGAGTGCTGCCGTGAGTTAACTCGGGTATGCTTTATTTCTCTAGCTCTTCATTAATCTATTCTAGTGGTGAATTCTACTAGCTCTACTGTGGTGAATGGTAGTTTGGGAATATATGCTTGTGATCCTACAATGGTGATGTGGATTTGGATGAAAGTGATGAAAATGGAAAGCATGTGGGGGCATCTTGCTTGATCTGGTTGGGGCTTGGATCTTTAGTGCTAGTGGCTCCCTCACGTGCTCTCTCGGGATTTGGTTCGCCTTCTTCTTGGCTGCTCCTAGTCCCAGCTTGGTTCCCTTGTTCCTTCGTCGATCTAGCCATGGCGAGATTTAGTGGCTCCTTGCTCTTAGCCTTCAGCTTCGACGAGATTGATTTGGAGCAATGTGGATGGAGGTGGATTTAGGAATGGGATGGCATTACTCGAGTCGGCCGTGGCTGGGCACTCTCTTTCTCTCTCTCTCTCGGTCTCTAGTCAATCTAATCTCCTTGCATGTGCATTGTGTTGATCGAGCCAATAGAAATGCATAGTTGTGGGTAATTTGCTGTGTGCTTCAGTGATTTACTGTGTGGGATTTTTTGTGAAGGATTGAAATGGATTTCAAGTTTGTTAATTTCGTTGGATAATGATAGCCAATTAACGAGAGGTCCCGGCCAATCTCAGAATGTCAGGTATCTCGATGAACATTAATACTTTATATTTACCATCAATGGGTCATGGCGTCAATTTTATTGTACTTATTTGCGTGTCATTCCTTTTTTTACTTCCATTGCTTTCTTTTCCTGATATCAATTTTTGACTAAAGAGGTTCCTATTAATATTAAATTGTAATTAATACCATAAATAACGGCTCCTATTCAGATTAAATTGTAATTAATGCCGTAAATAATACGGTGCTGTATTTTTATTTGAATATTTGTATATTATGGGCTGTAATTTATTAAGTGATTTGTATATTTAAACATATGCTAATTATAATGGATTGTATATACATTAATTACTCATTCACATAGCTATATATATCGTTCTATTTTTTTGCTGGCTCTGTATTGTGTGATAATGTTTTATTATTTTGGGTTCGGTCCGTGATTTAGTGGTTCATGTTTTTTAAAGACGACTGTTAATTAAATTAAAAAACGGGTTGTCACATGCACGCACTGTCATATCATCAGCCGGCATGGGTCACTAATTAATTAATCTTATGCTTTCGTGAGTAGAGATTGTACTGGAAAATCAATTCAAGTAGTACCAGTCATTATTGGTCCGTTTTCGCGCGCGGTTGCTGGAAAGCAAGCGTAGCATGCATGGACAAAGCTAGCCATCCTTGAGAAAGAAGTTTTGTTAACAGTGCAGAGGTTAGTTTGATAGCAAAAAGTATTCATTCGAAACGTCTATATATGGTCCAATATACTGTGTCGTTTGTATATAGTGTATAGTAGGAAAGCGACCTCGATAAAAAAACGGAGAAAAAAAAGCAGTAAAACTTGCAGGAACAATTAACACTGAATGAAATGGACCATAAGCAAACACTCTCGTTTGCCACAGCATGCAACACGGCGGGCACCGAACTACCAAAGTGCAGCTTAGACGCGAAGCAGGACCAACTCATCGTAATGATCACCTAATGATGCTGAGGATCTGGTCCTCCGGGGCTCAAGCACTTGGACTTGTACGCCGCCGTGCCGACCGCGTTGCCGTTCGTCTGCCCCTCGCGGGGCACCTTCACGTCGGCCACGTCCGCGCGGCCGGACGGTTGCCCTTGCCCTTCCGGCCGTTCTTTCAAAGCCCGAGCTGAGTGCACGACGGCAGAAAGCAGCAAGATGACGCGGAGGAGGAGCTCCAGAGTGGTACGTGCCATCGCTTGCTTCCGAGGGTTGGAGCTTAACACTTATCGGAGGCTGTGAGCTGCAGCGACAATATATGCCCTAACTTGAACAAAACCGAAATTTCAAAATCAATTTAAATTCTTGTTTAGATTTGATTTCTTGTGAATCATGGCCAAATTCCGCATCTATCGCACCCATCCAAGCTCCAATCTCCCTGCTGCATCGCTTCGTTTTTCGCGCGCGCATTGTCCACTGCTCGAAAAATATTGCCGCCGCCCCTGATATTTTCACCGCCACCCTGGCCTCTCTGCTCCCGTGTCTTCTCATTGCTTCTCACTGCTGCCACACCACTATAATCGGTCAGAGACCGTACCACCTCGTCCTTCCCGCTCTAACACCCTCTTAAATGCTCCCGACCACGTGTCAGAGCAGCCACCACCATTCTTGCTTTTCCCACGACTGCTTCTGCTCTCCTCCACGCTATAAATTCGAGCACCCTGGAACCTACCGTATGCGAACTCAAGCCACCGAAAAATATCGCCGCCGCCTGATATTTTCACCGCCACCCTGGCCTCTCTGCTCCCGCGTCTTTTCATTGCTTTCCACTGCTGCCACACCACTGTAATCGGTCACGCGTCGTCGTCGCCTTAGTCTTGCCCCTATGCCGAACCACCATTCTCACTCTATTTAAACCCCGGAACACCTCTTGTGGGATGTATCGGCATCCAAAGTGAGCCACCCACCCTCAATTGTTCCGACAACCAAAGATCCATCGGTGATCACCAAAAAACCCCAAGTAAGCTCAAATTTTCATTTCTCCTATTCAGTTCATCCTTTTTCAATTGCTTTGGTCTGCAGCTTCCTCATGCACGTAAAAACCTTGCCGAAGCTTTTCCCTAACCTCTATGAGCCCCTACTTCCCAAGCGACTAGCACCATCGCTCAGCCATGGGACCCCGTCATAGACAGCTCAACACAGGCAACCCTGACCCAAGCCGTCACTTCCCTGAGCTTTCTCTAACCCCAGAGATGCCTAAACCCTAATGCTACCATCCCCAGTTTAATTTGATGGCCATATTCATCTTGACAAATTCTAGTAATAATAAATTACTGTAAAATATACTATGGTAGCTTGGGAAATTCAACTGCTTTACACTAGTAGTGATAGTGCTGTAGTGCACTGGGTTATTTATTTGTGAATGGTTACTTGGTTGATGAAAAGTAAGGGCTAGAATCTTATGCTAAGTAAAGAACATAGTAATCACTCAACCACAAGCGTTGACTTGTCAAACCTAGTTTAGTAGCTGCTCAAATTAATTGAATATCTACTATAAAGATCTAATATACTGTGTTTAATGGGCGATTCCAATAGCGAAGCATAAGTACATTTGGAAACAATTTATAAATGTTGAAGTTTGGTAATCGAGATGTTGAAACCCCAAATTTCTTAAGAAGTATATGATTTGTTATCTTGTTTTAAATTCAAAAATGTATACAAATAAAACTGCATCCACATAAAATGTTAAAACTCATATGTTTCCATCTCTTGGAAATCCTGGCATGTAATTAAATAGTGTTTCCCCATATGACTTATTGAGTACGGTTGGTTGTACTCAGTCGTGCTCCATTTTCCACCAATATAAAGATCAGAAGAGGAAAGAATATTACAAGTATTCATGTTAGGGTTACGACTGCACTCAAACATTCCTGTGGAGATTTTTTTGTGGATCTTCTGATTGTAAGTTAAGTTTTGGGCTTGGATGCCCTTAAAGCCATTAAAATTGACTGTTACGTCTTATTTTAATCAAATTATCCCTTTTACAATGTTCGTGAACAGGCATGATACTCCTTCTATCTGCAACTGAACTCCTGGGCTGTTGCGGAACGTACGACGGCCCTGTCCCTAAAAATGGGGTTGTTACAGATCTTTCATGCAGCTGCTAGCACATGCAAATAGGCTGTTAGAGTTAGTAATCTTGTTTTTAGTTTAGAAGTAGAAGTCTTGTACGAGTTAGTGGTCGTAGTCATAGCCGAGTTCGAGTACGAGTACAAGTCAGTCTATCGAGTTCGAGTCTGTTTCATAGTTATAGGAGTAGTAGTCATAGTCGTAGAGCAGGGTATAAAGGGTAGAGCATTATACCGAGAGGCAAGGAGAGATGAAGCCAATGCAATCGGTGTGATCGAGAGACAAGGAAAAATAGAGAGAGCGATCAGGGTGATCGTAGCGATTGGTGTGATCGAGAGAAAGAAATAAAGAAGAGAAGAGCGGTTTACCTCTGGGAAATCTATCGAGTTCATCGTGTTCGTAGACGTGGTCATAAGCGAGTTATGACCACGATCACAGAGCGAGAAGACGTGGTCGTAAGCGACTGCAGCGGGAAGACATGGTCGTAACGGAGTTACGACCATAGTCGTGAAGCAACTAACGTGGTCGTAAGGGTTACGATAACGACGGTCGATAGAGCCTTTAACGTGGTCGACATAATCACTGCGTGGTTGTTATAGAATTACGACTACGGTAATCGAGTCTACTACATGGTCGAAGGAAGTACAGCGCAGCGGCGGTGAATGTGATCGTAACTTCTGCTGAAGCTACAACTACACGGTCGGAGCAGCGAGACGTGATCAGAGAGGTCACAACATAGTCGTAACGGCTATCAAGGTGATTGAAGAACAAATAGAGCGGTCGTAACGATACAGGCGGCGATCGTAGCTTCTTCAACGTGGTCGTACGGCTGCAGTGAGTGATCATAATGACTACAAGATGATGGTACGGCTCCTGAAAATAATCGTAAGACTGCAACAGAGGTGCTAACCAACAAAGATCATACAATGCAAACTGAAGGTAATGATGGGTTCTGGAGCTACGAGGCCATCGTCTTGTATAGGCCTAGACGTTATGGCGCCCACGTAACAAGTTTAGTACGCTCCTACGTTATGTCTATTCTGTGGACACGATCGGTTAGACGACAATTGCGTCGAGGGCTTTCAGCAGGCTGACTTGAAACCAAAGGCAAAATGGTAGGAAATTGTAATGTACAGTAGAGAGTACTTGCTTTACAATTTATGTTTTTAAAGTTATATATTACTAACTTTTTCATAAAGTTACAAATTAGAGTATAATACTTATATTCTCTCTAAACTCAATGTGTGTGATCAATCATGAGTTTGAGGGGTGTTAGAATAAGATTTTTTGTATTTTCTTATATGATTTTATATATTTTTATATGTGTATGGTATATTCTTTTATAATATCTTTTGTACTTTATATATATATATATATATATATATATATATATATATATATATATATATATATATATATATATATATATATATATATATATATATATATATATATTAGACATTGGGTCTCATAAATATACACATAATATTTATAATAAAATTATTGACGAATTAAAAGGATATGTACCGATGAACACGGCGTGTTTGTCCACTCAAAAGTTTGAGTCGTTGCTCTCGGCTCGATCGTGTGTATCCCGTACCTAAAAGCGAACTGAAGTACTGAAACGACAAAGATAAACCTCGGTTGCCTCCAGGCAGCTGGTCATATCTGATTGCGTGCGAAGGCACAAGAGGCCACGCTGCTTGCGTCTTGCTCTGCGAATCGCCGAGTACAGTAGGAATACACTTTGGCCGCCCCTGCTAGATCGAGAAGAAGGCGGTCTGGGGTTTGCTCTCTCTGATGCGAGTGTGAAGCAACGCGAGTGGTTGAAGCATAATGTATGAGGCCTAGGTATTTAAATGGATGCACTGATGACTGGCCTAAAGTGGCTGGGCGCCCACAGAAGGCAAAGTTTGTTTGGAAAAGCTATTGCACGACTAGACGCACCATTGTCTTGTGGCGCACCCACGTAGGCAGCTGTCTGACCGTCTCAGCGTACCACGATCTACGATCGAGTGTAATTTTTTGAGATGTGGGGAGGTGAAAAAACGTCATCTCGCGTATGGTAATACCGAGGCATCAGTGAAAGATGGATCACAAAAAAGTTGAGCCTGACCATATGGATATCGACTGGAGGCCTGTTTTGTTTGTTGTGTTTAATTTTTTGGAATTGGGTCTTGTTCTTTAGCACTTAAAGGAGTATGTCTTTGCAAAGCTTATGTACTTAGCCCAAAAGTAGTGTTCACATGGTTATTCAATGGACCAGAGAGAGAGGTGCTTACTTGAACCTTTTTTACCTGTTTTACACAGTCTCATGGAACGATGGTAAATTATGAATTTTTTGTACATTTTTAAATTTTGCAGTTTTCGCTTCTTAAAAACAATCCATCACGACTGAAAAGTGGAGAAACAGTTTTCAGGTTGATAATTTGTTTAAAAAAATATAGATGGTAACTTAGGATGTAATTGACGGTAATTTTTGAAATTTCTTTTAAATTAAAAAATAATGATAATTTATGAACTTAGAGTGTTAACTGTTAAAACTACAACTGATAACTTAGGATTATAAGTTTTGAAGGTTTGGGTTTATTTTGGGTTAAAAGTGATGATACCACAAAATAATGGTAAATTCAGAAATTAGGGTGGTAATTTATTAAAATTGCAGATGATAACTTAGGGTGTAGTTGATGATAACTTTAGTGCAACTGATGGTAAGTTTTAAAATGTTTTAAACTCATAGAAATAGTGGTAGTTTTGAACTTAGGGTGATTATTTCTTAAAACTATAATGATAACTGATGGTAATTTTAAACTTATGTTGGTGATTTGTTAAACTATTGGTGATAACTTAAGGACTAACAGATGGTAATTTATGTGACTTTCTTCTAGTAATTTATTAAAAATCTAAATGATAACTTTATTTTTTTAGTTGTATTTTTTAATTTCTTGAGTTAGATGACATAATTTAGTGGTAAATATCATGAATAGAAAATCAAATATTTCTAAGATTATTCTATAAAAGAAAAAAGTGAGTACTCTACTAGTCTAAAGAGCAGATAGGTGCTATATAGCCAATCCCAAGTTTATTTACTTTTTTGGAGGTGTCTAGACAAAATATGAGTGTTTTTTTTTTTAAAAAGTATTCAAACTCTGAGTCATTGGATCTAGATCTAATGGATCGCATCTCTCCCTCCAAACCATATATATTCCCCTCCTCCCTCCCTTCTCCTAACCCTAGCCTCCACCAACTCCTTCCCACCACTACCTCACCACCACTGTCGTCGTCCCCTGCACCAGCGAAGCCCGCCAACTTCCCCTTCTGCCGCCCGCCTCCCTCACTCCGCCCTAACCACCGCTCTCGCCTTCTTGCCTTTGCCCTTCTTCCTCCTCTCTAGAGAGCCGCCCCCACGCCCCTTTCTTCCTCCTCTTTGGCAAGAGGCTACCGTGCTACCCTCCTTCCTCTTCTCCGGTGGCTACCGCCGTCAAATCTGGCCACCAACCTCCTCTGACCCATGGCGTTGGTGGAGCCACCATTTCCCACCGCCGGTCCGCAGCCCTCCCTACCTCTAAATCCAGGGTTCTGGTGAACCCCAAACCCTAACTCGCCAGAACGGTAGTCGGAGACGAAGCTGGAGCGCGAATCTTGAGGACAATCAGAGGGATGAAAATTTGAGTGCTCCCAAGGTGAACAAGTACTCAGGGTACTCCTTAGCAATTTCAAGGGGCAGAACTGAAACAAAAATGACCGAGGTTCACTACTTTATCATATATATAACAATATATATAATTTGTAATTAATATTATACTAAATAGTAATGTATCCGATAATTTCTAGCATCAATACTTCAATATAACCAATGTTAGTGTATGATGATAAAGAAGTAGTGATCGAAATGCTTAACAAAATGAAGAAGCGCGATAATAATATTCGTTAGTTGTAGCAAAATGAAGGAACTAAGGGCAAAATCACAGATAAAAATTGGTCGGCGTTGGTGGAATACATCATCTGACCTCAATGGCATGTTAAAAGAGAACAAAATTATTTAAAGTTTTCAAGTAAAAAAAGTAGGATGATCATATGTAAGTTAATGCATTAACTTTTAGTATTTACGTTCTCTCAAGTTCACAAAACGATAAACTACAATATCATTAGTAATTTTCACCAATTCTTGTTTCTCCGTATAACAAATAAGTGTATTATTTAGGAAATCATCACTAATTAATTGAAAAAGACAATTAGATATTTGTAGGTTCAATAGTTCAAGAATAATACAGTAGAAAAAATGCCTAGTAACTTACTTACTTGACATTGTGGTCAAATACTACAATTTCGCCTCTGATTTGCAACGAGCTAAACTAATTTTCCAAAAATCAAAATTGAAACCCTAAGTGTCATCGCTTGCTTCCGAGGGGTTGGAGCTTAACACTTGATCAGATGCAAAATTGTAGTATTTGAATATAATATCAAGTAAGTTACTGGGCATATTTTTCTACTCTATTATTCTTGAACTGTTGAACATACAAATATCTAATTAACTTTTTCAATTAATTGATGATGATTTTATCAATGATATACTTATTTGCTACGAGGAGAAACAAGAATTGATGAAAGTTACTAATGATATTGTGGTTTGTCGTTTTATGAACTTGAAAAAATGTAAATACTAAAAATTAATGTATTAACTTACATATGTCATTCTACTTTTTGACTTGAAAACTACAAATAATTTTATTCTCTTTTAACAGGCCATTGAGGTCAGATAATGTATTTTATCAATGTCGATCAACTTTTGTCTGTGATTTCACACTTATTTCCTTCAGTTTGCTACAACTAACCAATATTATTATTGCGCTTCTTTATTTTGGTAAGCATTTCGATCACTACTTGTTTATCATCATACACTGACATTGGCTATGTTGAAGTATCGATGCTAAAAATTATCAGACACATTATTATTTAACATAATATTACTTAAAAATTATATATATTATTATATGTATGATAAAGTGGTGAATCTCAATCATTTTCTTTTTAGTTCTACCACTGAATACAAAGGCATATAAGGAAATACAAAGAAATTCATATTCTAACAGATCTCATCAATATGTATCTTACAGCATTTGGTTTTGATCCGTCGTAAAAAAGGAGGGTTCGTCGTTGGTCGAGACCAAGTAGGATCGGCGTCGGCTACCACAGCGAAGCGGACGAGGAATTATGGGCGTTTGGGTGAGCAACGAGCAGAGGCAATAGGACGGGGTAGAGGTGGCAATGGGTACCTGAAACTCGAGTACCCGATGGGTTTTACCCGATAAGGAGGTGTGTATGGAAAGATATCTTCACACATGGGTATACTGATGGGCAAAAATCTCTACCCATCAGGTAGAGCGGCACAGAATCACAAACAGATATTACCGTGCCGTATACTCGTGGATAAAATATACCCGCATACCATATCAATGAAGCATGCATGCATGCATGATGTATACAAATATATAGCGTGCAACAATACAGATAATGCACCATCTACATTTAATTTTGGTGCTGGCTGCTGGTGTAGACTTGCTAATATGTCTGTGCTTTTGATTTAGTCAAAAACTTCTATCATATTTTATTTAGTCTATCGGGTATGGGTTACCCGTCGGGTATAAATACCCGCGCAGGTGCGGGTATAGGTAAGTTTCTATACCCGTGTGCGGGTACGGGTATCATAACGGGTAGAGTTATATCTATCGGGTACAGGTATGGAATAACTATATCCGTCTGGTATATATCCGTTGTCATCTCTAGGACGGGGGTATGAGAGGCCACGCACCATTGCAGATCGAGATGGCTTGGCTTTCGATCCAAAAGTATTAAACCCACATTGACATAAGTGTAAAGTTATGGGATAGCTTCAGCGAACCATTCTATTGGCGCTACGCTTGTTTATCATATTTCGTAGTATTAGTGTGTCAGGTGTCCAGCCGTAAATAGCGATAACTTTTTTTATTTCCTGCATGATCAGAAACAGTGTTTAACACTTGATGGATTACCACTCCGCAAACACCAACTTCGTCTACTTCTTCGGGCCCTACCTTATTAGCTGAGTGACTGGATCAACAAGGATGTAAAACACAACCGCTTTTGCGTTATATCACCCATTTAAGCAGAGAACATCACAATTGCTTTCGGCCTTGGAAAGCTAAAGCATCATGTGCACTAGTTCACACAGGCCCACTACATACGTTCTACGTCAGTAGTCATCGAAGCCTCGCAGTGCTATCGACTGGGTTGCAACTAGATAACCGACAACACTAGCGTACTGAAAGGTAGAATGCCGAAATTTACCAGCTTGTAACACACGACATACAAAAAGGTAGAAGCACGAAGCACCGAAATTTACCGGCTTTAACCCCACAAATCAAGGCTTAAGATGGAACGAGACGCCTAGTCACCCACCATAATTATTGCACGCTCATTATTCTTGTAATTTTGCCCCCTTGCATCAATCCAATGCGACAGTAGTTTTTTCGGTTGCATTTAACATTGGATGAACCACACATGGCACCAGGGGTTAACATAGAGCGCATCTAGCCGTTGAGTCCACAAAGTCACGAAACTCATAACCACCCAATTAAGCATGAGCTACGGGAACAATATCCGTAACAACTGAACTAAACTCTGTTCATATGCACTCCTGGATTGTGTTCGTTTTGAGTCCTCAGTCCTATCACCCTAGTGGAATTAATCCAACTACTAATTCCACATACTCCCCAGAATTATCAGGTGAATAGGAAGATATGGAAACTTCACAATTGCTAGCCTACGTAAGCAAAACGCATCCACAGGAGCAAATCATGTAGCAAAGTTTGCTATTCAGAGTAGTGTTTGGAGTTCACCTCAAGATTACGTGTATGCTGGATCCTATGTGATTACGTGTATGCTGGATCCTATGTTCTTTCATCGCATTTACACTACCCGAGTTCTTCCTGGCTGAAGCATCTTCTCACCACAGTAGTCCCGCATCAATGCTGCCACAACATCAAGGCACTGGGTTATTAGAAGATAACAATGAAAGATGAGAATGGACAAACTTCAGTTATGGAAAATTACTGCTAGAATACGGAAATGCTTTACTTGAACTACTAACAGAACAGAACAGCAGCCTGTAAAATATGTAATTCCCCAAGGTAGCGCACGCATAAAATTTATCAAAAGCTATGAGTCCTTTTGGATCTACAAACAAAAGCATTGAATCAACGCAAGTGCTGTATGAAAGGACAAATAACCTACTTTTGAGCCTTTTTGAGGAATACATGCCACTACTGGTGATAATTTTTAGCGGTAGGAATAGCACATAAGAGACTCCAGTAAAGATGATATTGATGATAAAATTGATAAAAAAGTTAGTCGATACAGCTAATGGAAACAATAGGGTCGCCCAGCCAATCAATATCAACTCTTTCCAGCCTAAACAAGAAGATAAAGTAATCTGATAGGGGTGCACTCAATGCAAGGCACATTCAAATGCTGTCCAACATGGGCAAGTAAGCAAACAACATTTTGTGGCACTACCATAAAATTCAATTTGGATCCCACAATTCTACTAAATAACATAATGCTCTTGTGGACTGATCCTAAAATGCTAAACTAAAAGAACACAGTTAGATATAGAAGTATGCTAATTAGCAACACGATTGCAGAATATGTCCTCATAAGTCATAACATATGCTACCCTTGACCAAACTTCTATGGGGCTAAAAGTCCACAGATCAAACTTTTATTTGCTCAATAAAAAAAAATTATTGACTAGGATCATTGAGCAGCCTAGAAGCAATCATGTAACGATGTGGGCTTTTCCCAAATCTAAAAAATAGACCAAGAAAATTTCTGTTGTGCGGGCCTTCTGGAAGGAGACACAAGTTTTTTAATTAGTTTTTAGAAAAATATGCTATTATTTACATGGCAGTTTTCCAGGATCAAAAGAAACACCCAACAAAAAATATTTAGCATTTTATAGTCATACTCTTTTTCATCCTGTTCTTGCACCTGTCCTCTGGCATTTTCAAAGACACAAAAAAAATCATCAATGGGAAATGTGACTCTGTAGTTAGGGCAATCTCAAGCTAGGTGACACTAATTACAGATGACACTGAAGCCAATCGATATCCAGAATTGACCAGATACTAATACACAAAACATCCCTATAAATAACCAAAAATGGGGGATGCAAGTGGGAAAACTAAACAAAAACAGAGGTTGCCAAGTCAGTTGCAACTCGCTCCATAATCCGTATGGTTGACCAGACTTATTTAATGAGCCACTATGAAAGAAAAATTAGCACACTATGAAGTTCAGTATCTTGTATGACCTAAACAGATCTGCCAAGACAAAATACAAGAATACTTTACTCAGGAAAGTGAAGAGTGCTTGATGCTGCTGTAAGCCTGTAACCACCTTTATTTTCAATTCTAAATTGGACTTATGGTTAAATAATTCCACATGGCAAATCATAAAGTTAAAGTATATTAAATTAGCACAACACAAACAATATAGATATGTAGTGCATTCACTAGAGTTATCACTTCCAATTAATTACAGTGTTAAGCATTTTTAAAGGTTCCTTTTTCCAAAAAAAAAAAGGAGAGCGGAACTAGGATAACTGGATAAGCTCTGGCACTTTGCAGGTGTTTTGGTGCATGGAGTTGCAGTATATTGAGCCTCTGTAACTCTGTATGTTCATAGTTGTCCAGCAACCACCATGTAGAAATAATCCAGTATCAGCTAATTGAAATCGTACAGCACTAACGTGTGGAAATGAGCATTTCCAAGTAACTCTTAATATTTTGTGCAGCTGGCAGTCTACTATTTACAGGCATCCATATGCAGAAGTGTGTACAAGTTGGACCCAGATGTCAGCATCACTGGTGTTATGGCTGAAGGATTGGCTTATTCAATCTGGATATCCTAGAACAATAGCAAGAGATAAGCCTGATCTCCCTCCCTCGGAGGCTCTGATCTTATAGACTTTTTCCCCCCTTCTAATCCCAATTGGGTTACATATATATAGCCTTACGGCTAACCCTTTCCTTATTATTCCTCTCTCTAATTTAGGCAGGGTTATCTTCCCTTTTATTCCTAATGTCCTTCTTTCCTAATTATGCGCGGCTGGTGGTGTTGTGGAAGCCGGCGCATTGATCTTTTTGCGGCGAGTATACTTCTTGCCGACAAAAGCGTCCACAACACTTCCCCCCTCCTGGAGAAACAGCTCGTCCTCGAGCTGGAATGCGGGATGCGCTTCTTTGAAGGAATCCAGGACCTCCCACGTGGCTTCCGCAGCTGGTCGGCCGACCCAGCGAACCAGCAGCTCCCAGGTGCCACGGTTGAGACGTGCGCGCACAATGGACTCCGGTGTCGGTATCACGCGGCCTCGTGATAAGGGTGGAAGAGGCACCAGTGCTGTTGGAGGAGTGCCGACAAACTGCTTGAGGAAGGTGAAAGATCAAGCTCCGTTTAACTTGGTTTTGGTGTTAATGACAAATATCATAATGTGATTCTAATGATAATATCATATACCATTATGTTGTTTTGGTGATAGTGACAAATGCATATATGAGACTAATATGGTTGTTTAAGTTTATTTTTTGATTAGTCTCATCTGGATGGAAAGGTGAAATCAAAAAGGTATGCATTCGAAATTAGTCTCTCATATATTAGTGCATTCCTTAGATCCAAAATATAGATTGAACTCCTAAAATTGTTCAAAATGAATATGTGCATATGTATTCAATATATACACTTGTATGCACACATTTAGGGGGAGCTCTTTATATGTTTTGAAGTTTCACAAGTAATGATCCATGCTTCTCTAAATATTCATATTTGGGATCTTTACTTTGAAATATATTATTGGGTATATATATAACTTGTATAGTTCATATATACTCAAGTGTAATCGGTTATCAACCAACATCTCCATTATATGTTAATGGTTGAATAGTCAAATAACAACCGGATAAGTAAGTTTTGTGCTTATCTAAAGAGTATACAAATTGTTGTGTACAAGTTGTATACTCGTAAATCAATTTATATATCTCATAATTTGTTGAGATTGTCATGAATTACCAAAAAGGGAAGATTGTTGAATCTTGTCCCTCCATTATGTGTTAATGGTGAAGTTTGGTAATTGATGACAATTGTTTTGTGGACTAACGGTTTCCATGAGTGGGATGAATAGGTTAGGTTCCACAAATGAGGATGACTTGGGATGACTTCATGTGTTGAAGATCATAAAGTCAAGATGCGAGAGGAAGATAGATTCATGAGTTGAATGCTATCAAGAAGATGAGGACTTCATGTGTTGAAGGACATCAAGGTGATCACGTGTTGATCAAACAAAGACCATCATGTGTTGATGGAGTTGATAAGAAAGATGCATTATGTGTTAATGCATATCAAGATGATGACCCGAGGCAAAGGTATGACTAGTTAGGGCTAAGGATATGTTCCTAGTCTTTTACCGGTCTTGGTGTTTGGTTGAAAGACCGGATTGCTAGTATAGGTTGCCGTACTATTAAGAGGGGTCATGTCTAGTAGTTTGAGTCTCATCATGTGTTGATGGCTCATCCTCACCTCGCTAGCTCAAATTGACATGAGACTTGTATTTGCGAATGTGTTTTGCAAATAGTTGAAGCTCATGTGTTGAACATCTTTGTAACATGGGACTATGCATTGCAAATGTGTTTTGCAAGTGCTTGAAGTCCATGTTTTCTACTCTTTGTAAATGAGGCTTAGATTTGCAAATGTGTTTTGCAAATGGTTGTAGCTCATATTTAATCTTTGCGTCATGATTTCAAAAGTGTGCAAATGTGTTTTGCAACTTATTGGAAATCATGTGTGATCCTTGTGTGCATGATATCGTAGTTTGCGAATGTGTTTTGCAAAATCTGATTGAGATATCGCGACCGCTCGAAGAATCGAAGCACCGGCTTTGTGGGCGGTACTCGGTGAGTGAAATCTTAGGCATGTGTTGCGCGGTACTACCGGCTCCCGAAGCTCCGACCCCGAGCGGACCCTTTTTTCGAGCGCCAAGTTTGGGCTCGACTCGGCGGAAGTCTGCGCCGACTTTACAGACTACCGTGAGCGGTACTACCGGCAAATTGAACGGCGGTACTACCGCTACCGACCGTGTAATCGGCTAGTTGAAGCTCGACATAGCCGTTACTGTAGCGTCAGTGGAGCGGTACTACGGCCGTTGGCGTGCAGAGTTCCGCTCGTCCGAATTTTTCAGACTTTGCTCCAACGGCTAGTTTTTGATGTGGGGTATTTATACCCCCTTGAGGCCGGTTGGAGAAGTTGCTGGTGCATTCATTTGTTAACCCTTGAGCTAGTTTGAGGTTCTCTACTCTATTGTGCATGTGTTGCACTTTGTGAGAAGGGAGAAGAGGACTAGAGTGCATGTGTTGCCTCTAGGTGTGGACTTCGTGTCCGAGTTGAGCTTGTGCATCCGTTGCGTGGTGAGAGTCAGCGAGGGGCTTGACTTATTACTCTTGGAGTTTGCCGACCCTAGGCGGCGTTGGAGGCGTCGTGCTCGGTGATCTTCTCAAAGAAGCTTGTGAGAAGGCTGCGTGTGTGAAGGTTGGAGCTCACCTACCCGGAGCGGAAAGAGCTACCACTAGTGGATTGAGGTGTTTCGGCTAATTCGTGGAGCCGGTCCAATTCGTTTGGGCTAACCTCAACGTGGATTAGGGGAGAGCGGCAACTCTCCGAACACCACGGTAAAAAGAGACTGTGTAAATTGTGGTTTGTTTCCTTGTTCCTTATTTACATTCAAGCAATTTACATTCATAGAATTAAATTGATTGCTTGTATATCTAGAATTGCAAACCTTGACCTAGGCTAGAATTGTAGGTGCACTTAGGCGAATTTATTTGTTGTAGGCGCTATTTGAGCTAAACCAAATTGATTTAAGCTTCCGCATTGTATACTTGGTTTAGGCAAATAGAAAAGGTCTTGAATTGATAGTATTAATTTGTAGAGAATTTTTTAGACCGCCTATTCACCCCCCTCTAGTCGGCCACCTCGATCTTACAAGTGGTATCAGAGCTTGGTCTCTCATATATTAGACTTAACCGTCTAGAGAGTAAAGGATGGCGACTAGTGGGTTTGTGCACCTAGATGAACCACCTCACTTTAATGGCCAAAATTATGATAATTGGAAAATCCGCATGATTTATTATTTTAAGGCCATGAGCCTAAATGTATGGCGGATTGTAGATGTGGGCTTTTCTCCTCCAAAGAATCCTCTTGCTCCAACAATTGAGGATGAGAAATGCTCACATCTCGACGCTGCTACTAATGCTCTTTTAGTGCTTTGAGTGTAGAGGTGTTCAACACGATATGCAATCTCGATAATGCTCATGATATATGGACGAGAATTCAAGATAAATATGAAGCGTCCACATCATCCGACGAGAATTGCATACAAGAGTGGATGTCGGGAGAAGAATGCTCAACTTCTAGCTCGACGATGATGAATCCACCATTCCTCCACATCAACTCAATGCCTCATGGCAAAAGGTAACAAGAATGTAAATTTCGATGATAATCATGATGAACCTTCATATGATGAGTTGATGGACATGTTAGAACAATTAAATGAATTTCTTGGAAAGGAGAAAGCTAAATTTAAGGTTTTGAAGAAAGAATATGTCTCTTCAAAATGACTATGATGTATTAAAAGAGGAACATGAAATTCTCCTTCTCAAGGAATATTCTAAGCCTAGTGTGGATATAGGCATAACTTGTGATTTAATAGATGATTTGCCTTGTATAAGTTCTACTTCTTGCAATTCATCTAAAATTGATATATCCACCTCATGTGAGGATTTATTAGATGATATGCCATTTATAGCTCCTAGCTCTAGCAAGTCATCTAAAATTAATGTATCTACCTCATGTGAGGATTTGCTAGAAATTCCTTGTTGCTCAAAAATAGATGCTATTACTTCCTCTATGCTTGTTGAGACTAACCTTGTAGAGGAAAACAAAGAGCTCAAGGCCCAAGTCACAACATTAAAATTGACTTGGAGAAAAGCTATAAAGGAAGGCCTCTCTTGACAAAATTTTGGGAAGTCAAAAATTGTCAAATGACAAGAGAGGTATAGGTTTCATCTCCAAGAAGGAGAATAGCAAGACAAGGCACAATGCAAGACACACGAAGAAAATCAAGTGCTTTGGATGCAACAAGATGGGACACTTCGCCTCTAAGTGCCCCAACAAGGTGGAAAACAAGATAAATCCATCAAAGAAGAGGCAAACCAAGCAACAAGCAAGGCAAGAAAATAAGAAGAGGTAATGATTGCCGTACTTGCTATAATTGCCGAGAGAAGGGACATCTTAGTAAGGATTGTCCCAAAGGTATCATTCCTAAGCCATATTTATTCAATGAACATTATTTGCTTAGGAAAGATAAGAATAGCAATGTGTTTGCTAAGAATGTTAGTTCACAAAAATTAAATGTTAGGGCCATTTGGGTGCCCAAATCTCTTGTAACTAACATTCATGGACCCAACCAAGTTTTGGGTACCAAAATATGCTTAAAAGCTTAATAGGTACTTGGAGAGGCATTGGAGGCTTGACTAATTGATAAAGAGGTGAATTTCACCATATGCAAAATGAAAGCCAAGTTTGAGGATAATCTTGCCACATCATCAACCAATGCCATCGCGGTAACAAGTATCTACATTTGTTGTATTATAGCCCTTAGCCTTCTGTAGGTTGCATTTCATGAAAATCATTTAAAAGGGGTTTCTCTTGCTCTTGTGCTTAAATTTCATTATTGTAATTATGAGCAAGATGTAGTGGCACATTAAGGGGGAGTGCTAGATCATACTCATGTATATCACATCCCTAAGTGTGCCCATATTAATTAAGTGCTAGTAATTGTTTTTCAAATTTGAGCCATTTAGCCAAAAGTCAAAATTTTGAAACTATTAATATATCTTTGCAAAACTAGTTGAAACATGTATACAAATGTATTTCAAAGGTTTTACAAAGGTTTTGATTTTACAAAAACTTATTTCAAGTAAAATTGAGTTTCCAACCCAAAACTATCTATTGAGTATCTTGTTTTGGCCTTAAACTCAAATTTTGGCTAAAATCAATTCTAAAAAGAATTTGAAAATGTGTTCAATACCAAAACATAGAGTTGGCTATTTCAAACATTATTGGTATTCAAAAGTTTTCCAAAAAGCCAACCAATTAAAATATATTTAGTTTTGAAACTCATCCAAAACATTGAGTTGACCAAAGTGGTCACAATATAGCACTTAAGTGAGTTTTGCCACTTGAGCTAAATTCATTGATATATATTAGCTCATAAGGGTATTTACAACTCATACATGAAATTGAATGTTTAAAAATACCCCAAATGCTCATTTTGCATTCTTGTGAAAATTATTGAAAATGAGTTTGTTTAAAATTGAGAGCTTAATTTGTTAAAACTATATTGAAAAGAATTTTGATCTTAGCTTATAGTTGGAAATGCTCCACAAGTAGCTTTTATTTTTGTGTGAAAACTTGGAGCA
The DNA here is from genome assembly GCA_036346245.1 of Bonia amplexicaulis. Taxonomy (NCBI): domain Eukaryota; kingdom Viridiplantae; phylum Streptophyta; class Magnoliopsida; order Poales; family Poaceae; genus Bonia; species Bonia amplexicaulis. The sequence goes on along the minus strand of CM070737.1, from coordinate 15,783,366 downwards.
ATATACAACAATATATCAAACCTCTCCTCGAAAATCTAATTCTCGGCATGTTCCCGAATTTTGGAACTACCGCGGTCGATCATGCAGTACTTAGGTTGTCGGAACTACGGCGGTGAAAATGCGGATTCGATATTTCGGAGAGTGGTGATTTGATTCAAAATTTGATCTCTAATTTCCTCGACCATTTCATTTGCTCCTCTTGGTCAAGTTGATCCTTGTTAATCACACTAGCTACCCTCAAGTATTTATTGACTCCATATGCCATTTTCTATTTCTTTGATTCTTTCTCATTAAAATGGCATCCTCCTAAAGAGTGGTAGACGTCTTAGTCATCTTGACCTCGGTGTGCTTCACTCCTATCTTTACAAATGACATCATCCATATCCTTCAAGTAGTATCCCTTAATTATGAAAATTAAGTGGTATGCTTATTTCCTCCAAATGATGTCTTTTGGATTGATATCCTTTTATTCTTGGCAAGCAAATATTTCTTTACCAAGCTCTTCACATATATGATATCATTGATTTCCAAGTGATATTATTTTCAAGTGGTATCTATTCTTTTGACTTGGTATCTCTTTCCTTTGGAAAATAAGTGGTATCCTTTTTTCTTTCAAAGTGACATCTTTCAAAGTGATATCATTTTTCCTCTTCGAGACAATCCTTGTGAGATACAAGTGGTTTTCACCTATGATATCATTTTCTTTCAAGTGGTATCCACCTTGACAAGTGGTGTATCTTCTAATGATATCATACTCCTCCTCCAAGTGCTATTTCAAGAAACATCTTTTGTACAAGTGGTATCTCTTTATTAAATCAAGTACATTTGGTGACGTGTATGCTCTCAAAATAGTACGAGTGGTATCATGTTTTCTACAATTGGAATTAACTATACTTGATATCACCCATGTTTACAAGTGGTCTATTCTCACAAGTGATTAGAAGAAAAGGGATAAATCAAAAGGAGGAAGAGATAGGAAAAGAGGAGAAAAATAAAGAAGAGGAGAATCCTTTGTGTGTCAAAGGAGAAGAAAGAATTGCCAAGAAGAGACCTTTGTGTAAGAGGAATTTTCTTTCTGAAAAACATATATAATACTTTTGTGCTTACTAAAGCAAAAAGGGTAAAATAGTATTATTAGAAAAATTATTTTACTTATTTGCCCAAAAATGATTTATGGTTCTTGGGGATGAATGTGTTTCATTCTCTTTGCAATTCATGGAGTCATAATCAAATAATATGCAAGATTTCCTTTTCAAAAGAGCCTCTTTGGTCAAAAATCAAAAATCTTGTTTTAAAAGGCTAAATATTGTGAAAAACTAAAAAAAAGTACTCAACTATATATTTCAAATGATTTATAAGCTTTTTGAGTAAAAATTTCTATTTTAGAAATCAAAAGGAAGATTTGGCCCCAAAAGAATCTTATATGATCTTGTTTTCGGATTAAACGACATATTTCTCTAAATTATAATCTATTGAGTATTTGAAAAAATGGTCAATACAAAACTCAAAGGGTTGGTCATTTCAAACATTTCTCTAGTTCAAAGCTTTTGCAAAAGACCAATCATTGAAAAGTTATATTCATTTGAATCTCATCCAAAACTTCAATTGACCCAAAATGACCCATTCTTGCATAAAATGAGTTTAGCTATTTGAGCAAGATTTCTTTGTGTATCTTGGCTTAAATTAGTATTTATAACTCATATGAAGCTAAGAAAGCAAAATACTCCATGGAAATCTAATTGGTTTGAATTTTTAGCTTTTATGCAAAATCAGTTCCTTCTCTTGCTCTCAAAGCGCATTTTGGCATATATTTTGATTGGAGAAGTATTTTTCAAAAATTCTTGTTGGAAAAGGTCTCACATAGCATCAAGTTCATATCTGCAAAGTTTGAAAATGTTTCAAGTTGATTTGAAAAAGTTGACTTTTTCTCTCTTTGGCTTTTTGCTGAAAATTCAGAATGTTCATGATTCTGAGCCGATTTGTGATTTTTATATCTTAAAATGAGTTCAGATTTAAAGGAAGCCACAATAAGGAAAATTGATCCTCTATAGTTGGTCTTCATTGTAAAATTTTCTCAGAATTTATAAAGATCATTTAATCAATTTTTCATCTCTCTCTAGAAGCTAATGTGAGATGCAAAAGTCTGAATTTCAGACTTTTAGATTTCTGAAAACTTATGTTTTGAGCTGATTTATGATTTTTGTATCTTTAAGTATGCTCATAATCTGAGGTAGATGCAATCATGACTTTTAATCCTCAGATATTTTTCTACACTGACAAATTTTCTCAGATTTATTGAATATTTTTTAGTCAGTTGTTCATGAAGCTTTTGAAGGCCACTTGGAATGCAAAATCAGGAAATGATCCAAATGCTACAAGTCATATATATACAAGTGGTGTCATATCAAGTGATATTATATCAAGTGACATCAAGCCTTCAAGGAGCTTAACTGAGTAAGATTATTTGAATGTGTTTCAAATATCTTCAGTTATTTTTTTTTGTGTGATATAACTTGTGGTCATTTGCACTTTAGATTCATATTCTTTCCTGACCATATTATGTTAGATTAAATTGGTATCAAGCTCTTCACTTCTTAAGAGCATATCTTGGACATTATCATGGCTTAACTTGTATTCCTCTCATGCTTAATCAATGCTATTTTGTGATAATTGTCTCTCTTCTTTTTTGGTGCTTAATGCCAAATGGGGGAGAAATTTGTGATAATAGCTTTCATTTTGTGATAATGTCAAATGGGGGATATTAATAGCCTTGATTAATCGAACAATAGAAATGAAAATACCATGTGGGAGAAATGTGATAATATTTCTTGAGTAGAAATTAAAATTTTTAATTCTATATGTTAAATATTGCTTTCACTTTCTCTTATGCACTTAGTTGCCTTTCATTTAGTCCTTTTCACCAATATGCTATTATCATAAATGGATTTGTCATCAATCACCAAAAGGGAGATTGAAAGATCAAGCTCGCTTAACTTGGTTTTGGTGTTAATGACAAATATCATAATGTGATTCTAATGATAATATCATATACCATTATGTTGTTTTGGTGATAGTGACAAATGCATATATGAGACTAATATGGTTGTTTAAGTTTATTTTTTGATTAGTCTCATCTGGATGGAAAGGTGAAATCAAAAGGTATGCATTCGAAATTAGTCTCTCATATATTAGTGCATTCCTTAGATCCAAAATATAGATTGAACTCCTAAAATTGTTCAAAATGAATATGTGCATATGTATTCAATATATACACTTGTATGCACACATTTAGGGGGAGCTCTTTATATGTTTTGAAGTTTCACAAGTAATGATCCATGCTTCTCTAAATATTCATATTTGGGATCTTTACTTTGAAATATATTATTGGGTATATATATAACTTGTATAGTTCATATATACTCAAGTGTAATCGGGTTATCAACCAACATCTCCATTATATGTTAATGGTTGAATAGTCAAATAACAACCGGATAAGTAAGTTTTGTGCTTATCTAAAGAGTATACAAATTGTTGTGTACAAGTTGTATACTCGTAAATCAATTTATATATCTCATAATTTGTTGAGATTGTCATGAATTACCAAAAAGGGAAGATTGTTGAATCTTGTCCCTCCATTATGTGTTAATGGTGAAGTTTGGTAATTGATGACAATTGTTTTGTGGACTAACGGTTTCCATGAGTGGGATGAATAGGTTAGGTTCCACAAATGAGGATGACTTGGGATGACTTCATGTGTTGAAGATCATAAAGTCAAGATGCGAGAGGAAGATAGATTCATGAGTTGAATGCTATCAAGAAGATGAGGACTTCATGTGTTGAAGGACATCAAGGTGATCACGTGTTGATCAAACAAAGACCATCATGTGTTGATGGAGTTGATAAGAAAGATGCATTATGTGTTAATGCATATCAAGATGATGACCCGAGGCAAAGGTATGACTAGTTAGGGCTAAGGATATGTTCCTAGTCTTTACCTGGGTCTTGGTGTTTGGTTGAAAGACCGGATTGCTAGTATAGGTTGCCGTACTATTAAGAGGGGTCATGTCTAGTAGTTTGAGTCTCATCATGTGTTGATGGCTCATCCTCACCTCGCTAGCTCAAATTGACATGAGACTTGTATTTGCGAATGTGTTTTGCAAATAGTTGAAGCTCATGTGTTGAACATCTTTGTAACATGGGACTATGCATTGCAAATGTGTTTTGCAAGTGCTTGAAGTCCATGTTTTCTACTCTTTGTAAAATGAGGCTTAGATTTGCAAATGTGTTTTGCAAATGGTTGTAGCTCATATTTAATCTTTGCGTCATGATTTCAAAAGTGTGCAAATGTGTTTTGCAACTTATTGGAAATCATGTGTGATCCTTGTGTGCATGATATCGTAGTTTGCGAATGTGTTTTGCAAAATCTGTTGAGATATCTGCGACCGCTCGAAGAATCGAATCACCGGCTTTGTGGGCGGTACTACGGTGTGGAAATCTTAGGCATGTGTTGCGCGGTACTACCGGCTCCCGAAGCTCCAAACCCTCGGCGGACCCTTTTTCCGAGCGCCAAGTTTGGGCTCGACTCGGCGGAAGTCTGCTGGCCGACTTTACAGATACTACCCGTGAGCGGTACTAAACAAATTGAACGGCGGTACTACCGCTACCGACCGTGTAACGGCTAGTTCGAAGCTCGACATAGCCACATAACAGTGTCAGTGGAGCGGTACTACCGGCCGTTGGCCGGCGGTAGTTCCGCTCGTCCTGAATTTTTCAGGACTTTGCTCCAACGGCTAGTTTTTGATGCGGGTATTTATACCCCTTGAGGCCGATTGGAGAAGTTCTTTGGTGCATTCATTTGTTAACCCTTGAGCTAGTTAGAGGTTCTCTACTCTATTGTGCATGTGTTGCACTTTGTGAGAAGGAGAAGAGGACTAGAGTGCATGTGTTGCCTCTAGGTGTGGACTTCGTGTCCGAGTTGAGCTTGTGCATCCGTTGCGTGGTGAGAGTCAAGCGAGGGCTTGACTTATTACTCTTGGAGTTTGCCGACTCCTAGGCGGCGTTGGAGGCGTCGTGCTCGGTGATCTTCTCAAAGAAGCTTGTGAGAAGGCCGGCGTGTGTGAAGGTTGGAGCTCACCTACCCGAGCGGGAAAGAGCTACCACTAGTGGATTGAGGTGTTTCGGCTTAATTCGTGGAGCCGGTCCAATTCGTTTGGGCTAACCTCAACGTGGATTAGGGAGGCGGCAACTCTCCGAACACCACAGTAAAAAGAGACTGTAAATTGTGGTTTGTTTCCTTGTTCCTTATTTACATTCAAGCAATTTACATTCATAGAATTAAATTGATTGCTTGTATATCTAGAATTGCAAACCTTGACCTAGGCTAGAATTGTAGGTGCACTTAGGCGAATTTATTTGTTGTAGGCGCTATTTGAGCTAAACCAAATTGATTTAAGCTTCCGCATTGTATACTTGGTTTAGGCAAATAGAAAAGGTCTTGAATTGATAGTATTAATTTGTAGAGAATTTTTTAGACCGCCTATTCACCCCCCTCTAGTCGGCCACCTCGATCTTACAGAAGGCCACATGAAAAACGTCATGGATCTTCGCATTGGGTGGCAGCTGGAGGCGATAGGCCACTGGACCCACTTGCGCCACAATCTGATATGGGCCATAGTAGCGTGGTGCAAGTTTGCCGCTGGACTTGTTGGTGATGCTGGTGGCGGCGCGATGGTGTAGACGAAGCCACACCCAGTCACCTGAGGCGAACTGGACGTCCCGATGACCTGCGTCATAGCGCAACTTCATGTGGTCTTGTGCCTGGAGGAGCCGTTCGCGAATCTCTGTCAGGAATGCGTCACGATCAGTGAGCTGCTTGTCCAGAGCGGCGACGCGAGCTACCCCGGGCTGGTAGCTCGCCATTGTCGGCGGTGCTCGACCATAGACCACCTGAAACGGAGTTGTTTGGAGCGCCGTCTGGTACGATGTGTTGTAGCAGAACTCGGCCCAAGGCAGCCAACGCAGCCAGCTGCGTGGGCGATCGCCAGCGAGACACCGGAGGTAGACGCCAAAGACCGGTTTGTTGCCGGATTGACCGTCGATGCCATGGGTGGAACGCGAGTCGAGGCGGAGGTCCACCCCGACGTAACGAACAACTTCGCCCGTAATGTCTTTGGTGAAGACAGGGTCGCGGTCACTGACGATGGAGCAGGGTATGCCGTGGAGTCGGACGATGTGGTCGAAGAAAAGGCGTGCAACCGAAGTCGCCGTGTAGGGGTGTCCGAGGGCGATGAAGTGGGCGTATTTGGAGAACCGGTCCACCACGGTGAGCACTACGGACTTACCGCCCACCTTGGGGAACCCCTCCACGAAGTCCATGGCGATGTCCGCCCATACGGAGCGCGGGACCTCGAGTGGCTGTAGGAGACCGGCTGGGTGGAGATGCTCAGTTTTATGCTGCTGGCAGATCGTACAGCCCTGCACAAAGTCACGAACAAGCCGATTGGCGTGAGGGTTGTAGAAGGATGCCCGGAAGCGATGCAATGTCTTCTGGACGCCTTCATGCCCAGTGCCATGGGCCGTGGCCAGGATCTGCGGCCATAAGGCCGATGATTCAGGCACGTAGATGCGGCTGCGGTGGAGGACGAAACCGTCGACGACTGTCCAGGAAGCGCCGGCGAGACCTTGTTCCACCTCGGCGCGTTTGACCAGTAGTTCAGGTAGATGTGCGGCCTCACGCCGGAAATCCTCGAATAGAGCTAAGTCCGGTTGGGAGATGGCGCATGTGGAGATGGTCGCCGACTCTTCGTGCCGGCGGGATAGGGCGTCGGCGGCCGCGTTCAAACGCCGTACCGAAACTCCACCGTAAAGTCGTGCAAGAGGTGACCGACCCATCTTCGCGGAATTGTGGAGAGCCGCTGGTCGAGGAGGTACTTGAGGGCGAAGTGGTCTGTGCGAACCATGAAAGCACGCCCCCACAGGTAGGGACGCCAGTGGCGCACCGCCTTGACGAGACCGATGAGCTCGCGCTCGTAGGCTGCCAATTTGGCATGCTGAGGTGCGATGGCCCTGCTGAAGAAGGCGATGGGGCCGGTGCCCTGGTGGAGGACAGCACCGAATCCCGAGCCTGAGGCGTCACAATCGACGGTGAATCCCGTGGAGAAGTCAGGGAGCTGCAGTACGGGGCCGGTCGTCAGGGCGGCTTTTAGGGCCATGAAGGCGTCAGAGGCCGCCGAGGACCAGCGAAATGCGTCCTTCTTCAAGAGCGCTGTCAATGGGGCGGCTATTGCGCCGTAATTGCTGATGAAGCGGCGATAATAGCCGGTGAGGCCTAGGAAGCCCCGCAGCGCCTTGAGAGTCCGGGGTTGAGGCCATTGCTGGACAGCCTCAATCTTGGATGGGTCCATTGCCACCCCGTCCACGGAGATCACATGGCCCAAATACGCCACACTGCGCTCGGCGAAGGTGCACTTGGATCGCTTGAGGAAGAGCTTGTGTGCGCGGAGGGTGGTGAAGACAGCGCGCACATGTTGCAAGTGTTCCGACCAGGATGAACTGTAAATCAGGATGTCGTCAAAGAAAACGAGTACCGAGCGTCGGAGAAAGGGTCGAAGAACCTCGTTCATCAATGCCTGGAACGTCGAGGGTGCGTTGGAGAGGCCGAAGGACATCACGACGAACTCAAAGTGCCGATGATGTGTGCGGAATGCCGTTTTGTCGATGTCCTCTGGGTGCATGCGGACTTGATGGTACCCGCTGCGGAGGTCCAGCTTGGTGAAGAAGGTGGTGCCCTTAAGCTCATCAAGGAGCTCGTCGACAACCGGGATGGGAAAGACGTCGCGCACAGTCTTGGCGTTGAGGGCGCGGTAGTCGACGCAGAATCGCCAGCTCTCGTCTTTCTTGCGCACCAGGAGGACAGGAGAGGAGAACGCCGAAGTGCTAGGCCTGATGATGCCTTGGGTCAGCATGTCGGCGCACTGCTTCTCGATCTCGTCCTTGAGCAGCTGGGGGTAACGATAGGGCCGCACCGCGATTGGTGGAGTACCGGGCAGCAGGGTGATGCGATGATCCCGGTGGCGTGGAGGTGGCAGCCCGGTTGGTTCCGCGAAGATGTCGGAAAACTTCGGCGAGCGAGGGACAAGAAGTCCAGCGCCCATGGCGTGGAGTCAGAGCGCGGTCGGGGCATCCAGGCCGCGCCACTGAACGCGGTGAGCGTGACGCCAAAATGCCATGGACTGGCGCTCAAAATCCCAGAGGATGGGCCCCAGCGTCCTGAGCCACTGGCATCCGAGTACCAGCTCGTAGTCATCGAGGGGAAGGACGTAAAGGTCGAGGGCGAAGTGCTCCTCGCCTATGGTCACGGGCACCTGTTTGCAGATTCCATCGGAGGGAACGCGGTCGCCGTTGGCGACACCCACCGTTAGGCCGTAGCGGCTCGGTTTCGAGCCAAGACGGCTACTGTGGAGGAAGCCACAAACGAATGAGTAGAGCCGGAATCCACCAAGGCGCGCAGCTGCTCCAGGCCCAAAGTGACCGGCAGGTGCATGGTGGCCGCCGTGGCGATCTTGGGTGAGCGTGGAGGAAATTTCGACGTCGGTGTCGGAATAGAGTCCTCTCGCCCCGCCGTCGGCCGAGCATCGTCGACCAACTCCATCGATCTGAGCCCCGCATTGAACATGTTTTGTGGTGGTCCTTGGTGAATTTCTCCGGCAATTGAAGCGAGACCGTCGCCGGCGTTGGGACATCTCCTGCGGGGTGAGCCGTTTGAAGCGAGCGCCGGCTGGCGGCGCGATCTTCGACGGAGCGGCGGGGTCGGAGGGCGCCTTGGCGGGTTGGGTCGGCGTGCGCACGCGACGCCGCCGTGGTAGCGCCGGGCGGTGTGGCGAGGTGGACCGCGGAGGCACACGGTAGTACTGCAGCCGCCGTCGCGGCGTCAGCCTTCAGCGGCGCGCCGAAAGCCGCGCAAGGCCCATGGCGTCGTCGAGATTCCGGCCCGAGTTCCACATCGGTCTGCAGTGGGTTGCGGAGACCCGCCGTGAAGATATCAATCTGCTGCTGCTCCGTGATGTTTCTGCAGCGGGCAAGCAAGGGAAGAAACTGCGCCTGGTATTCCTCCACAGTGCCAGTACGGCGCAGTTGCATGAGGGCGCCGAGGGCATTGCTACGCATCGGAGGGCCGAAACGGCGCTGAACCCGTTCGACGAACTCCGGCCAGGTGGGAGTACCGCGGTTCTGCTCCAATCGGTAATACCAATCCTGCGCGGCGTCTTCCATGTAGAAAGAAGCGAGCCACACCTTCTCCTCCCGAACGTCGCGCTGGCGGAAGAATTGTTCCGCTTTGTGGAGCGGATCACCGGGTCGCGACGTCATCATAGCGAAAGCGAAGCTTGTGGGTGGATTGATGATGGGAGGCGGGCGGCGGCTCAGCGCAGAGGTGTCCGAGACATTACCGCTGTGGGAGCCGCCAAGCATCGATCTTCTCGATCGCACCGATTGATGACCACGGCGAGGCGGCTTTGGTCACCCTTCATCGTCGTCATCTCGTTCTGGATGGAGGCGAGATTGGCGAGGATGGCGTCCATGGTAACCTTGAGATCCCCCGGTGAGATGAATTCGCCCATGATCAGGTCGAAGGATCACGAGTCTGATACCAAAGATGTTATGGCTGAAGGATTGGCTTATTCAATCTGGATATCCTAGAACAATAGCAAGAGATAAGCTGATCTCCTCCCTGAGGCTCGATCTTATAGACTTTTTCCCTTCTAATCCCAATTGGGTTACATATATATAGCCTTACGGCTAACCCTTTCCTTATTATTCTCTCTCTAATTTAGGCAGGGTTATCTTCCTTTTATTCCTAATGTCCTTCTTTCCTAATTATCTTGGCTGGTGGTGTTGTGGAAGCCGGCGCATTGATCTTTTTGCGGCGAGTATACTTCTTGCCGACAAAAGCGTCCACAACAACTGGCCATAAGTTTTCTTTATAAAGTTGACTAGTAGCAAGAATCCTAACAGCGTAGGGCCCAGAATATACCTGGGTGATCAGAATTTGAAGGCCTTGTTTCTCAGAGCAAATAAGTGTTATCATTTTCAAATATCCATACTATGCTCAAGAAGCATCAGAAAGAGAGGTACTAAATCCCATCAAGAAGCATCCAAAAGAGTATCACAATAAATGCTCTACTGGAAGTATAGGGACCAATTGAACCTTGTTGAAAGTAGAGGGACCAGTGTGAGCCGCCCGCAAGAGCAGACGACTAAATGTGCTATGTGCTCATAATAAAAGAACTTTCACACTGATTGGTTCCCTACATGAGGCAATCCTTGGATGGGCCGGTGCAAGATAAAGTGTTTGGTTGAGGGGATTGAAATGAATAGAGGATCATAGATGAGATGATGTCCAAAGAGATAATTTTTCAAAGGGATCCAAGATGGTGCCATTCAACCATATTATTCAGGCTCATGCAAGATGGGCTCATCTGCCCAGCTAATTATCGTTGGAAGATTTTCTCCATGCAGGTAAAGATCACCTGAACAAAAGTTTGAATGCAGGTACATCCACTCCAAGACCAAGATGGGTGTTACTTTCCATCATATCATCTTTTTTAAGTTTTAAGTATCATTTATCCACTGCAGTCTGTTGATCATCTCTGCATGATTAAAAAAAATTCTAGTATCTATTTTCTCATATTGGCTTGCTAGTAAATAAGTAACTCAGGTCATAATAAATGATAGGTTCCACTAATAGGAATTCCAAGTTTCCAACACAGTTAACTAGCGATATCACTTCCCCCCTTAATCTTCATGTGGAAAGAACTAAAGGTAAGGTCAAAAACAGAAATTGGGAATTGAGATAAGAGTGTTAACTTACAGCGTCAATGGCGCTAATTTCCTCAAATAAGTACTTCTTGGATTTCAGGCTGTTAGAGAATTTCTGAAGAGCACAAATGTTCTTCTGGTGAAGGAATCACAAGTTTAACATCCATAAATGTGAATATGCAGTGGTAACACGTGAATTAGTTAGCAGTAGGAATAGGATATTTTCTCCTCAAACATTGGGTGGTTTAACATCAGCATCATATTGTTGTTAACGATAGCCCGGACTGCTAGTTCTTTAGCTTCTGCATGTTTCCTTTTCAATAAAATGCATATCTGCACATTAAGACATGAAAACAGATAATATTTCACATATCATTGGAAGTGGTAACTGTTAATTTAGATCCCTCTACATGCCAACAAGTGTATATAAGCATCACGCTAAAGCAAACCGTTCAGACAGGGAAAAAATTATTTGCTTCAAAGACAAATTTAGTGATTAGCGCACCATCCAATAAGGAAATAAACCATTCTAGTCAGGTCTTGCGCTATTCATCTATCTTTATGAAACCACAACATAACTGATGCTGGATAGGAAGATGCACCTGCACCTTTTGTAACATCTAAAACGCCATCCTCCAAATTTGTCATATGATAAAAAAGCCAGCAAGTGTCTTATTTAGTTTTAAGTTTTAACAATGTCATTTATTACTTTGTAGAAGATTAGAATATTAGGAAAGTAAAACATAATTTGACAAATTTGAGAGAGAAACTCTTGAAGTTTTCCAAAATCCAACTGTAAAGTTCTAAATCTATATCAATTAAAAAGGTGGATAAGCCTCTGATCAAACTCAAACAGAATATGTTGACAAGAATAAGATGCAATTCGTCCATATATGTTCAAGCTGCCAACCTTTATTTTGACAAAACTATAAAGAACTGAGAATAACTGGATTCAAACCAGTGCCATCTGATTTCAGGAAGTCCAATCTGAGAATCCCCCCTGCTAGATTCTTGCGGTAAAACAGTTTGCATTCCAGTGATGGCATTTCAGACAAAAGTAATAAAGCATTGCACATTGGACAGATTTACTCACATCTTCAAGCTGCTTTCTACAAGCCTCGGCTTTTTCTACATTTCCATCATTTTCTAACAGCGCAGGCAACTCTAGGTCTGCAATGTCCCCCATCTCACATGGCATTGTTGAAGAAATCGCATTATCCATACGGGCTTTCGGAGTTCCATTTCCTAGCATCTAAGCAGTGAAATCAAGAAAGTAAGGATATGGGAATGGCTTAATACTACCTCAGTTCCCAACGCAAGTTGTTTTTGTCTTTTTCACGATCTCAAGATGAGACGTGACCATTGATTAATATAGTACATATTGGTATAAAAATATAATATTACAGAAGTTTTTCATGACTAATCTGTTGATATTATTTCGCGCCATATCTAGATAGTTTAATATAAATTACTGATCAATTTTTAGAATGTATTGACTGTGTAGCACGGGAACCTTTGGAACCGGAGGTAATAATAGAACAAATATACATAGAAATATTCAAGACACTTACTGTTTGATTCCCCAACTCCAGAACAGTTTGTGGTGATTTTCTACATGATAAATTGCAAATTTGTTACTTCCAATAGAAAGAATTGTAGTCTTAAGACACATTACATCTATTAAATGTTATCCAACCAACAACCTCACATCTGGAGATCTCATGATGCGTTTCAGCACAGCAGGAGCTTTTGGATCTGGAACTGATTCCTGAGAAGGGAGGTTGACAGCATGAACAAAAGTACGCAAAATTTAATGCAGATAAATTTTTTCCTCAAAAAAGACAGATCATAAAAGTTATTTGAATTCGTTTCCTAGTAGTTTAGGTAATTTATTACAGATAAAAACATTAGTTTGCACAACTGATTGTTGCAATCTACTTAATATTTATCATGTCAATTAGTTGAAATCCCAAGAAATTGCAGTTTAAGCATCAAGACAGACCATGAAAAACTAGCACTCCAGCACTAGCAATATAATCACAAATTCAAATGACAGTACGATTTAAATTTACACATGTAGATTAATGTTTACTGCTTTCAGGATTAGATGCTCTTAACTTAGGGTGCTAATTTGATCACGTAGTTTAAAGACGAGTCATTAGACATTTCTACAGTGGCATGCTAGATCTCTTCAGCTATGGCGCAGGATCTTAAAAATAGAAATTTAAGTTCGGTCTACCATAGGAATGGATTTCCTTTTACCATATAATTTTTTTAACACTTATAACTCCAAAGTGAAGCTTTATATTATGAATGGATATTAGCCTTTCCTCACAAACTTTATTATGAAATCTGCAAGTACAAACACCAAGCACAATATGGAACTAACTGGTACAAAAATAAACGATGCAAATTTTGCATGTAGAAAATGTAACCTTTTGGCAATAATATGAATTGCAACCCTCAGATGAAGACAATCGGGATAAACCAAGTAGGAAACAAGCTTTGGCATAAAATGACAATGACTTAATAATACTGCACAGAAAGAAAATAGAACCTCAGGCATCTTTTGCATCATGGATGGGTTAAGCAATGCATGTTTTCGTTGAAGAAAGGAGTTTGGAATCTTGGATGTTGTTACAGGAGAACCCTTGCTCCCATTCACTTCTACTGATTCCTTCTCCAGAAGCAAATCAGACTTTGGACTTCTGATGCCAACTTTTGCAATTCTACATTCAGGTAGATAATTTCAGTCTCCTCTCATTTAATGTTTCTAGAAGAAAGAGAATAACACATATATGAGGATAGAGAGATTATACCCTGATCCTGTCAGTTGAGAAATTGTTGGTATTTTATCATCTTTGGAAGGAGTGCCTTGCATTATATCAGAAGCACTGCTACTTTTTAGGAGTGCCTGACCTGGAAGAATGTTATGTCCAGTGCTATGTGCTGTGCTGCTTGGAGCATTCAGTACGGATAAGTTGCCTGCGCTAAGAGGCTCAAGGCTGAAAAGGATGTATTAGCATGACACAAAATCTTACAACAAGATTTGTAGAATATCTTAATAAAAATAAGAGAAGTGGATAGCTTCAGAAATAAATGTAAATCCAGAAATAGATGGATATATGTGACAAGCTTACAAGATGGATTGTTACAGAAAACTTAAAACACCAATTGAGAACTGACAAAGGACAGAATTTAATCAGGGAGCAGGGTCAACAAGGAGGGCATCAAATTTCAAGAATGATGCATTTAGGGTTGTCACGTTGTGGGGAAGTAAATCAGAGGTACAGTAGTCGCAATTAAAGTCCTTGTCCACAAAAGGATCAAGTATCACACTCACCGCAGTAAGTGTCTTATTAATGCTACATTGCTATCTCATAAACTATACTACGAATCTACGATTGTACAAAATGTTGTATAATAGCATAGGAAACTTATTAGCCACCTGTAGAAAGTTCAAAAGGGTAAAATACTGCAACGAAGAGCATTCTGCCATATGGAAACTGGAAAACAAGCAAAAATGGATGTGATGTGCATGCATTCTATTCATGCATCAATTCCACCTCTGTCAGCACCGTTATGAAAGATATATTTAAAATACTTCAGGTATTTACACTTTCCATGTATAAAGACTCTCATATTTCCAATAAACTACGAAGCTCCACATCATTTCCAATAAAAGTTAGTTAAAAAGAACCAGACCAATAACACTGAAACTTTAGAATGGTTTTCTGTCACTTCAATATTAGGCAAGTTTATACCAGATGGGACTTAAAAGTGCTAATGGAATTATGTCATCCATGTTAACATCATAAGTTCATAACATGTACGGCTCAGAATTGCAAAGAAAATACAACAGTTTTGGCATACCCATGTAAATACCTGCAGAATAATTATTTAATCCAACACATTCATAATGTTGCACGATTTGAAGGGTGATCGTTTCTTACCCAAGTTTGGCATTCATGGAAGTGGTCGATATCCCATGTAATGCTGGCTTGCAGTATGCTTTGGCCGAAGCAATTTTAGATTTGTCAGGTTGTGCATGCTTTTGTTCCCTGCATTTACAAAAGCACATTCATTATTTGACAGTATTAACATTTTATGAGTATATTCTAGCTGGTCAATCTGTCTACCACCTTTTCAAGTCTGTAGGATGTGTATATAACTTTTCTATCATGTTATTGGCACCACTTAATTGATTTAAGGTTGTTTCCGGAGTTAGTTGGGGAGGCCTGCTTGCTTTCACATTTGCAGATTTAGACAGAAGAGAAAAGCTTCCTGTTTCATTCAACAATCTAGGTTTGACATTTCTGATTTCCCTGCATGAAATGTATCACAATACTGTCACCTGGTAAAAAATCACTGCAGAAAACTACAACTCAGCTCACAAACAAGTAAAGAATTCCATTGTCACAAATCTTCTATACTAGTTATGTACCTGTGCGTCGCAACGAAACTCATTGAATATATAGATAATCATGTTATAGAAGAGAGTTACTTTAATTGGCTAGAAAGTGGAGAATTGTGAGAAGTTGAGTGAATATAGTGGTTGGAGGAGAATGGACCTACAACTACCAACTCCTTCTTTTATAATAGTAATAGATTGTATTCCCTGACACTACAGTAAGTCAAAATATGATCCTCAACAGAACCATGGCGCATCTGCATTGTGCCCTTATGTAATGATGTATGTGTGCCAGAAGCAGCATGGCAGGCTATGCACTTAATCCTACATTATTGATATCTGATTTAAGATAGACTATCTCTTGCCAAAATGAACAGTGGGTCAACACTAGGTTGAAGGTTTTATTTTGTTGAGGAAGAAACTTATGATAAAGACAAACCTCTGCATCGATGAAGAGAGATTCTTTGGACCTGAAGTCCCTTCGTCAACATTCTTTGTCCCACATGATGTTTTCTTTAGAAGCTTCATTGAAGTGCCTCTAAAACATTGGGTACCATGACTTCCTTCATTAAGAGATGCACTTTCCTCCACAACCACATTCTGGTCACTTTGGGAATCTGAGTGACCCACCAATCTTTTTGAGATGTAGGGATTCACAGTGCTGGTGTTCCTGGATTGTGAACTACCTGATTGCTCATTGTCATTATTCTCCCTTGATATATTAACTATACTAAGGTCCACTGCAGGAGCTTCCTTACTGTTCTCAGGTACTGCTGTCGCTGTTGAATGTGTTGGATCTTCACTAGATACAGCATTGCAAGGAAAATTCTGAGAAGATTTGTTAACAGCTGCTTTTGTTGGGTATGTCTCATTAGAGTGCTCCCCATGCCTGTCTTTAGACACCATGTCCGCTTTATTTTGTTCCATTCTTGCAGGGTTAATGCTGAAAAAATACATGCACTTCGTCAGATGAATCAGCAGCAGTAATTTTGAGGTCAGACGACTGGCATTCTTTACATTCTCCTACCTTGTCAAATGAGTAGGCCTCAAAATGCAAGCATCCTGTGTTTGTGTTTGTGTTTGTTCCTTACTCTTATTGTCTTCAGTAATATTAGTGCCCTTGCCTGAAAGACCTCTTTGTGGATCCCTGTTACCCTCTGAAGGCATGGGGTCAGCTTTTTCTGTAAATCTACTCATACCATTTTCCTCAATTCCCAACTTCGCGTCAAGATTGAACTTGCCCAGCCTTTAAGCAAACAAAATAAATGAAACGAAACAACTAAATGCATGAAGTTTTATGGGATGAACAAATACCAATCTTCACCAGTCAGTGCAACTTACTCATTAAAATCAAAGGCAAAGGAGAAGTTGTCTTTTTCAGTTTCTTTTTTCCCTTCAGAAAGATCGTTGCCATTTGAACTGTTGTGCTTCACTTTCTTGAGAGGACTAGAGAAATCTAGATCAGACATGCCCATTTTAAATGATGATAATTTGTCAAAGGCTCCATCAAGCCCAAAATCATCCCTGGTCAAAGAAACAAGCTGTCATTACCATAATGAACAGTAGATAGTAGACAATGGCCACTTGATTGCATCATATGTTATGGAAATTTTCAAGCATAATACTCACAGGTTTTCAAAGCTAAACTTCTTGCTACTCTTCGGAACCGACTCGACATTGAAGTCAATTGTGTCTTTTCCTGATGTTGGTAACTTCCAAGATGAAAGAAAATCATTACCAAAGTCGTCATCTGCCAACAAATAACAAGCATACATCAGGTCAAATTATTACAATGAAAAAGGAAGAAACATTTCCTAAGTCTACCGCACAAAATTACAAACACAGTTATATGTTTATTTTACTGCAGATAAGTAGGAGGCAAGTACAATGAACAAGACTCAAAAGCAGTTTCAATCAGACATCTTTATTTTACCAGGATCAGATCAATTTGACTTTGGTGCAGCATAAACAAAGAAACAAGGTTCCCAGATGATCGAGTATAAATAACTAATGACAAGACACATACCAAGGGACGGACTAATATTTTTAGCATTTGCAGTGGAGGCGGCTCTTTTTCGTGATTCATCCATAGTGCAAACAAACTTGGACTGCATGCAACAGGAAAAGGGAAATACATTAGGAACCACTAAAGAAACATCATAGAAGGGAGACCATGTATTCCAATATACATACAAGAAAATATCCAAATATATTTGCAAATGTGGTTGAAATTGTATTCGCCTTTACATATTGATGTCACATTAGGACTAGGTCAATTCAGTTTTCCTAACAAAGCAGATGTGAACCATGGGGCAAGTAAAGTCACCAAAATTTCGAAAAGCAAAAGGTGGAAGAGTTTATCTAGTGATATCGAATTTTGGATGATCCAACCTCCATCTCTCTGAGGTAATATTTCTATTCAGGTAATACTACCTAGATTTAAGAAATAAAAAGTATCAGCGGGACAACAAAGGGAGAAACTAGCTCCCCGCCCCACCCACCCATGACCCAACAACCTAAGTAGTAAGACACAATAGAGAACCTCACCAAGCAGAGAACTTAATGCCCAATTTGGATGGGCACGACCTGATCAAAGATAGAGAAAACAGCAAGGATGGGGAGCAGGACAATCAGGCGACCCACTCAACGGCAAGAAATAGTGTGAGCACATGCCATCATGAGCATACCACTGATTCCTTCAAAGTTATAGATGTATTGGGATTTGGGAAATCTAATAAGCAAGAAGAGTGTATGCTTAAATTAATTAGAACTCAACTTAAAACAATATTGACTCGTACTCTTGTACTAGATATCAATAAATGGTTGCAGTGAAATACTGAACTGCCTGGAAGTTCAACCGCCAATAGTGTTGGACAATGAAAATACAAGATAACTTCGAATATGACAGTCAAAACACAGCTTTTTTATTGATGGGATAATTAACATTCCTGGAGACAAAGTATGGAAGAAGTGAGGCTCTATTTTGACAATAGACCTACCATCAAATGAAGTCTGGCAATACAAGTCTGTACAGAATCATAGTTTGTTTGCAGGCTACACACTACATAATTGAGAATATTTAAGATGCCATTTTAACCATGAGAGCCTCTACAAAAATAAGGAGTGACAAAATGAAGATCCCTGCTTCAAGCATACCAAATGTCCTTCAGAAGTTACAACCAACAACTACAGTAAATAGATGTTGTAGTCAAGGAAAAATAGCAGTTCACATTGAACTAAGCGATCAGCTCCCCACAAAACATAGGAGACACCAATTATCCACAATATCCCAAGAATTTATAAGTTCCTTCGACAGGATCAGCTCCCCAGGAAACATGGGAGACAGCAATTATCCACATTATCCCAAGAATTTATAAGTTCCTTCGACAGGAAACCACTGTGCCCAATCGAAAAAATAACTAGCAAATAGTTTCCCCAAAATTACAATAGAAACATGTAACAATAACTACATTACTTCAATGGAATTTTCTACTGCTCATAAGAGCATACCATGAAGAAATCAAACAGCATAATGAAACGGGGAGTGAAAAGAGAATGGAACAGTAACAATAATCGAAACAGCATAACAACTAATTTTTGAGAACTGAGAATGCATCATCAAATAACATCATGCAAAAATAAAGTGTGAATAATATTCGAGCTCTAGCTCGTCAACATAACAAAAATCCTATTGCAACGCTGAAGCTAAAAACTAATATTAACACAAATTACCACAATTCTGTCACTGCTTGCTAGTTGCTACACACCATAATCAAACAAAGGAAACATTTGATCACGTGCACACCGAAACTCCAATTTCACAACACGCGCGCGCGCGCACACACACACAGAACGGGTGGCCGAGACACTAGATACATCCTGCACTAAATCCTCCCAAAATCCACGCAAAAGTGTTGAGCATCGCATCTACGAACAGAAACTGACCTACATTAACAACGGAAGCACCGAACGGAACACGAAACCATGAGCAGAAACCAGTCCAATTCGCAGCAACACATTATTCGCCTCAATTGATCGGAGGCACTACAACCCTAGACGTGCGCTTCAAACCGCCGCAGCAGCCCATTTTTGCACCAAAACACCAAAATCCACGGCCAAATCCGGATCCCAACCTAACGCAGCAGCGGGGAGCATCAAACCGAACCAGCGCCGCAAAAACACAACATCGACCAAAACCCCTAGCGATCGCACGGACCAGACCGACAACGCGGCGTACCGCGGGAGCACGGAGCCACGCGCGCGAGGATCAGAAACCGTAAGACGGACGAAGCGCTCACCTCGGTGGTAGGCGTCGTCGCCGAGAGGCGCGCGATCGAAGCGGGGAAGCCGAGGAGACGCGCAGTGCTTCGAGCCGCTGCCCAGTGACGGCGGCGGCGGATAGTCACTGACGAGCTCGCCTGCTTCTGCTGCTTCGGTGGAAGAATATGGAGTGGAAGCTTCGGATTTTTTGAAATTTTTTTCTGTCGAGAATTTTCTCGGTGTTTGGGATTTGTAGGGACGACACCTCCCTTTTGAGGCTTCTACGCCGGGTCGTGCACCGGAGATGCTGCGTGTGCGTGTTCTCGGGGTGGAAAATAAATTTGTTAGTGAGGCTGGTTCGGTTTAAAATTATTTTAATTATATTTATTAATTAGTTAAATATTAAATTAGTTGATTTTAGATGAAATTAAATTTTATTTTAGCTCAATTCGGTTTGTTAGCTCGATTCTAAAAATAATTTTAAATTATTAATAAAATGGTATTAATTTCGTAGAAAGTGCGATAAGACGATGAGCTTGCTCCATATGCACCCCGTGCCGTGCGGCATCGATTGGGCCAGGAACTGCCTCCACGGTCCACGCACGCAGAGCGCAGATTGACGTGGGCTGTGAAAGCCGTCAGAAGCATCGCAACCGGGCGTTAGGCGTCAGGCCATTTGGTCCATAGGCTGCTAGCCCATCATCCCATCGACCATTTTGTCTTACTGCCTGGCTAGCCCATCAATCGGCCATCACCCTAATCCCCGGTAAATCGATGGCCGACCTTTCTTTCATGTCTTCGACTCTTTGGCATGGTTTCCTGTTTCTTTTATCTGGGCAAAATCACATTTTTGTAATGTCTGATAAAGTAGAGTCACTTCGAAATTAGGGAGCTACTTTTGCGGCTTTGGGCCTGTTTGGCAAATCACAAGTCGATCGGCTTTTGACTTTTGCTACAGTACCTAACTTTCAAACGGAGTATTTTCTCAAGACGGGGTCTACAAGTTAAACGTAGTACATGTTAAAAGTCCAACATCTGTACCAGCCAAAATCGTAATTGAGTATCGGTCTCTCCGTAATCTGTACCGTAAACAGCCAAAATTCAAGAATTTCAGCTAAAAGCCATAAACCGTAACAAAAAAAGAACAGGCCCTTTGCCTTAATTTGTCAGCAACAAAATATATCGGTACTTGCCTGCTTCAATTCTAGAGCCACAAAATTGATTTGTCACTGGGTCACTAAGTATAGTGTATACAGTTTGTGCAGCTCCATAAAAAGCATGCAAATTCGGGAGCAGTGAGTTTTTTCAAATGTGTAATTAAACTGTTATTAGAGGAGCTTCTTGCAACATTTTTTATTTGAGCTCGTGGCTTTGATAAAGTGGAAGTAGAAACGGATTGCCTTGCTGCTGTCAATCTGTGGAAATCAAGGGCTGATACTAGAAGTCCGATTCAAGTTGTTTTCTGAAGGTGACTGAGCACCTTGCTTCTTTCTTTTCGAAGTTTCAGTTTTAGCTTTGAGCGACGGGAGTGAAACACCACTGCTCGTCTTTGTGCTCAATATGTCTCGCCGAACCGAGCTAGATGCATGTGGCATTTAGTTGAACTGACTTTCTATTAACATGTATTCAAGACGATTGTAACGCCCTTGTTCTTGAAAAAAATTAAGCTCGATAGTTGATCTAAAAAAATGCAGGGCGCAACTTCTTTTATTCTCATCGTTAAGTTGGTGTCACCTCTATGGCTCTATTTTGCATTTATTTACTTAATCCTTCTCTCTCATGAACTGCGTGCATTTTCCTCACAATAAAATGACCTGCCTACATGTATCATGGCCAGTGGCCACCACAGAGTACTGGAGTATTCTTTGCTAGTATCTTAACTAAAGCATTCATCCGAAGGGTCATCTTATCCTTACAAGGGTCAGTGTGCAAATTGTTGTGAAGTATTGCACTACGAGTCTACGGCATGTAATCTAGTTACTTACTTAGTTACAGAAATATTTACTGTTTCATAGCAAAATTTTGCTTACATAACTATAAAAGAATGTTATCAAGTAGTTGTTATATTTCAAGCAGAAATAAAAAAGTGCATTTGAAAAGCTAAGTTTACTGTTGGCTCGAGCTGCTTTTACCTGGGCGTAAATACCGGCGGTGCAACTAGGGCCGCTTTTGACATTTCACCGGTGAAGCTTGGGCTCGATCTTGGCAGTTGGCACATGCATGCAGATCGCCCGCGCGGCAACGTACTACGCCAAAGGCCAAACCGCCCAAAGGATCAGATCGATCCATGCAAGGACGATGGCGAAGGCTGCAGGCAGCTAGGTAGGCCCCGCCGCGATGGGGTTGTGCGGTTACCAAGGTCAGTCGTCCCTGATCCAGCCTCCTGTTGGGCTCCCATGATGTGGTGGCTGACGTAGTACGAGCCGAGATCCATCCACCACGCACCAACACGACGCACCCCACAACAGCTTTATCCCCAGCCAACGACGACGGTGGCTGGCCTGGCCGCGAGCGCGTCGATCGGTCGATGGTTCGCTCGCTCATGCGTGCGTGCGTCGCTATAAAGTTTCAAAACCGCGGGCGCGGCCGGGCCCAGGCGCGCCAGATCCATAAATCCGCGTGCGCGCGTATCCAAAAACGCTCCCAACCGGTCGGGCGGGCAGCGCGCAGCCCCGACGCGTCGCCCTCGGTGTCCATCGATCGCTCCATGCGCGCGAGGGCTCTCGCTCCCTGTCTCTGGCTTCGAATCGCGCCCCCGCGCGGCGCTAAATATCGCGCCGTGGCATGGGCCCCGGCCCCATGCACGTCGCGCTCACCCGTCGCTACCTCCTGCCGAATTGTCGCGGCCTAGCTAGCTCATGCCTCTGCGCCTGTCTGCGCGCCCGTCGAGCCTTTCCTAGCTCTCTCTCTCTCTCTCTCTCTCTCTCTCTCTCAATAATAGACACATGCATGTGTCCATTTTCTCGGCTGCGCTAGCTCCCGCCCGGCCGAGGCTGCTGCATGCCAAACGATGGGGCAAACGCAGCCAGCGTACCTAGTACAGCGGCGCGTCACGCGTGACATGAGGCCGGCGTGCGATCGATGGGGGGAGCTAGCTTGGGGGGTTTGTTGGGTTGGTGGTGGTGATGGCTTAGAAACGGGCCGGCAGGGCAGGGAGCGCGCGCGCTATGCCAGCAACTGGCGACCTGACAGTTGGAGAGCGGGAAAAAGGCTGAAAAGAACGCGGCGGAGGCAGCCGGCCAGCGAGGTTAAATGTTACTATTTGCTAGTAGTACGCGCTTACCCATGGTGTAGGTGAAACATGCATCAGGCCATTAGCATATATAGCAATGACCAGAGAGACTGTTACTACTATTGTACTAGCTAGTAGCTACAAGTAAGGCCCATTCATTTCGATTTCAGCATATAGAATCCAGAAACCGAAATAAACACATTAGTTTCTTACTTTCACCTTTTTTTGTTTTTTTAGCTTTTTGTTTTTTGTTTTTTGTTTTTTATTTTTTCTTTTTTCTTTTGCATTGTCCGTAAATATATAACGTTGTTTTTCTTTTTTTCTTCTTATTTTTCTTTAATCCGATAACTTATAAAAAACTAACGGTCTCTACAGTGCAATTTCAGTTGAAAACCAATAGCCAAAAATCAAGACCCCGCTTCAACTAGCTTTTGGCTGAAATTGTACTGTAGAGCCCGTTAGCTTTTCTAAGAAAAATTGAAAAAAAAACTGTTATATTACCACGAACAATGCAAAAAGAATAAGCAAAAAAACAAAAGCAAAAAAGTTTAAATAATAAAATAAACTAAAATTAGAAACTGACGTGTTTTAAGTGACTTCTGACTTAAATAAACCGAAAGCAAATAAAAAAAATAAGTTGAAACCGTTTGAAGCGAAATCTAAAGGCCGCTAAAAACGGTGCCTAAAAGAAACCTATCGAAGGCGAGTAGGTGAGCCGGTGGTATTAATATTTAGTATTATAAAAGTGTGAGTTGGTGGTTGGTTCATTCTCCTTCCTCTCTTTTCAGCCATACGATTTGATCTGGACCATTCGTCTCTTCCTCCTCTCTATCTCAGGATACAACCGTCCACCCCCTCCATTTTTCCCATCTCCTCGCGTATTCTGACCACCTTCTCTCTGTCGCTTGCTCTCTAATATTTGATGTGTGAAGTTGGCCCGACAATAAGTTCTATCTCATTATTTTTATGATTCTGTTGCAACACACGGTCCCTAACTAATTTCTAAAACATGTTACCATTCATTTTGTAGGTGTACAGCTTAGTATATGTAGGTCGAAATGATCAAAGGGAGGCATCTCTGCTGCTGCTCGGGATTCATGTGATCAGCATTTACTGGCTTACAGCTACGGCGATACTCGTACGGACACAGAGATGCAGACAAAGGGCTAAGTGAGGGTTACTATTGACCATTGAGAGGTGTAATTGTTGGTCGGGAAGAAACAGATTAAAAGCGTTGCTCCTCATTGGAGGCACACATGCACGTACGTTAATTTGTTCATCGCTGAAAGGGTAACAATATATGCAAGGTCCACGTCACTCTAAGTAGCATGCAATTCACAATATCTCACACAGGCTCAGGAAGCACGGGATACTCGCATAGTAAATATTAGACCATGTGATGGTTGTGAATTTAATGATGATAAATAATTGACTTTTGGATTACATTAAAATTTGCGTTTGAGAAAGTTTTGGTCCAGGTCGAGTTGTTTTGGTTTACTTCGAGTAGTTCTTGATCTGCTATAAATGGTTTTTGTCTGCTTCGAAGTTTTGGATCAGTCTGATTAAGTCCGAGTGGCATCGGGCGGCTGTCGAGTGCCATTGGAGGATCAGACGACTTTCGAGTGGCAGTGGAGTATTGGACGGTGTCTGAGTAGCATAGGAGGATCGAACGGCTTTGTGCTAGGTGATCTGAACGGCTTTGTTCGATCAACAGACTTCGACCATGTCCGACTATGACCACGTTTGGTTTCGACCACGACAGTCTTTGACTACGACCTTTTCGACCATGCCAGGTAAATGGTAAACTTCGATCCCGACCAGCGAACTGGTTATAGCTACAGTACTTTTTCATGGTTGTAGCTACAGTGTCCAGTCGATACTCGATAGTCGTAGACTTTTCTGGTTGGTACTCGATAGTTGTAGACTTTATTGGTCGGTGCTCGATAGTCGTAAACTTTACTGGTACTCGACAGTCGAAGACTTTGTGATCGATAGTCGTAGACTTTGTAGTCTGCTATCGTTGTCTTACGCTTTGCGGTCGGTTGTTGTAGACCTTGCGATCGATAGTCTTAGACTTTTGAGATCGGTTGTCGTAGGATTCATGGTCAGCACTCGTAGACTTCATGGTCGGTTCGAGTGCTTTATTTCTTGCTATCTTCGGAAACTCATGTTAGGCCAGTGCTATAACTGGCTGGTGGTGATCGGTGAATAGCACTCAAAGGATTCGGTACTCAAAAGATGGAAGTACTCGGTGGTGAGATGGTTGGGGTACTTGGCAGTCGGAAGGATTTGGTACTCGATAGTAGTGACCTTCACGATTGTCGTCAACGGTCGATTATCAGAGACTTGTGGTATGTGATTGGTACTCATGTATGGTAGTTTGATGGGTACTTGGTAAGCGGAGAAACTCGATACTCATAGACTTTGCTGGTTGGTAGCGATCGGTACTCGGTAGTCGGTATTCGATAGTTCTGGTTGAGAGTGATGCTTGTTATGCCTGAGTGTTTTGAGCGAAACGTTGGTAATTCCCGAGTACTTGTTGTTTTCAAGTACTCATTGAGTTAGCGATCATATTGAGTGATCCAATGGTAATTTCTGGATAGCGATAGAAAATGTGGTCGTGGATGATTTGGTTGGTAGTCGTGGATGGTTTGGGTCTTGTGTATGGATAGACAAGGGTGTATTTCGAGTGTATATATATGCTGATGTCAGTCAAGTTGGGAAGAACTTATGCTGGGAAAATGTTTCTTTGATTTTTGCTGTGCAGGTGAGCGTGAAGAAGATCATGGTCAGTGACAAGGAG
The DNA here is from genome assembly GCA_036346245.1 of Bonia amplexicaulis. Lineage (NCBI taxonomy): Eukaryota > Viridiplantae > Streptophyta > Magnoliopsida > Poales > Poaceae > Bonia > Bonia amplexicaulis. Next base: position 15,757,845 of record CM070737.1, on the reverse strand, counting down.
GACTAGGACTAGGATGGGGAGATCTGAGGTCCAGACAATTGAGAATGTCATACGAGGTGATCGGGTTAACGCTGGAGCATGTGAAGATCAAATTAGGAGGTGATGCGTGGAGAAGCTACGGGCAGTGCAGTCCTGAAGGCTTCGACACAGAAGTTGATGAGACGTGATGAAGATATGGGGGTTGTGATTCTAGAGGCTTTGTCATGTGTTGTGTTAGGAGTTGTGGATGTAGTCTATAACTAAGAAGATTGAGAGTCACTACTACAAAAAGGGTCATCACAGATGGTTCGGAACTGTCATCACAGACGGTTTTCTGAACCGCCTGTATTTATGTGTCAGTGATAATCGGAGGTTATCATAGACGGTTTGTGAGCCGTCTGTGATAAAGACGACGGTTTGTAACTAGAACCGTCTATGAAGAACACTATCACAGACGGCTCGATTCAAAAACCGTCTGTGATACTCACATATCACATATCACAGACGGTTGTAATTACCAACCGTCTGTGATTAGCGAGTATCATAGATGGTTGGTATGTAAAATCGTTTGTGATAGTCCTTCATAGACGGTGTGATAGTTCATTCTATACCTAAATTTTTTTTCTATTTTTTGGCTAGTCTTAAGAAATAATGTTACATATGCCCTTCGAAAACAAGCAAATACAGTGTCAAACACAACAACATATTCTATTTTCATTAAGATTAGAATCCACCATTACAACATAAAAAGATAATGAACCCAACTCTTTAACACAGCAAGAATATATGAGAAGCAGAGATCCTAACAGACAGTAGAAGCTGGATGCATCGGATGACGGCCGGATATCACCGGCAATGGAGAGGCGGCGGTAGCGCCACCTTTGTGGTATGACGGTGAGACTACACAAGACACTCTTACGACACTTATGACAAGAGTGTGTTGTGCAGTCGACCGTGGTGTCACAACGGAGGCGCTAGCTCACGGCGGTAGTCGGCGTCGTCGAGGAACAAGCTGGATGCATCGGATGACAGTAGCATCACCTTTGTGGCACGATGGTGAGACTGCATAAGATATTCTTACAACAAGAGTGTGTTATGCAGTTGACCGTGGTGTCACAACGGAGGCGCTAGCTCACGGTGGTAGTCGACATCGTTGAGGGGAGGATGCAGGAAGCTAGCTAATGAATGAACTCACGCGTGACTGCCGGTGGAACGGTAGATGGAGAGTAATTAATAAGGGCCGAGAGGTGGGAGAAACCGGTGCCTGCCATTCGATGTGGAGAGAATGGACGGGTGAGATCGGTGATGTGCCATTATCAGAGACGATTTGTTATACGAACCGTTTGTGATGTCCGCAATATCACAGACCGTTCGTATTAATAACCGTCTATGATATTTCATAGACGGTTATTCATACAAACCATCTCTGTGATGTCCACAATATCAAAGTATTAACACGAACCGTCTGTGATGTCTCAATTATCACAGACGGTTCGTGTTAATAACCGTCTGTGAAAATATCGCAGACGATTGCTAGTATAAACCGTCTGTGATAGTTTAAGCACAAACGGTTCCGTATGAATCGTCTGTGATGTAGCCGTCCAGTGTAGCCTCTTTTGTAGTAGTGAGTTTGAATAAAACCCGTGTTTGGAAGAGTTTCGGGTCCCTTGATTTGAGAAAGAGATAGGTTTGCATGTCCGGGTTGTTATAGACACGGTTTGAGATGAACACGGTTTAGAACTCTAGCATATAAAAACAGGGGAGAGGCTAAGGGTTTTGCCGTGGCTTTGCGAGGCCTTTTGTGCTAGGGCTTTTAGGGGTGCTTGTGAGCGCACTTTGTAAAAACACCTAAATCCAACAATAAAGATCGTCTTGAATTAATCTGGTTGTTCAATCTGGCCCGTGTTTTGTTGAAAATTGCTAGTGATTGCAGGTGGGTTGAAGCATACGACCACGTATGAAGGTATTGATTTGCTACCAGGAACAACAGAGCAATAAATAAAGCAGTCGAGCGGCTGAAGGTTTCAACTACATATAAACTGGTTGCAGAGCAATGCCGAATGGTCGTAACCTTCATTGAGCTTGTGCGTAGTCAAATGAGCGGTTGAGCGGAGCGTCTTGCGGTCTAATTTTACGTCTGTAAATTAAATTATTTTTATGTTAATTTGAAATTTATTTTTAGATGTCAAAAAAAACAACGGTAATCATTCATCATCCTTTAATTGCGCCATATACCATCCTACGGTACACTACGGAGGCAACAAGATGTTGCAGAGGAGTTTTGATTTGACTGGTAAGCTAGGATGATGCACGCGCACATACTTATTTAAGCAGAAGGACATCAAGAACCTGGCCATGATGCAATTATGTTAACAGTCGTTTCAAATTAATCATTGGAATCAAGCAATCAAAAAGTGTGACCCATTACACATCAAACCGTACTTGAAGAATCATCACTTTGTAATATTCATGCATCTACATGTATATTTGTCCATGCATGCAAAGCAAGAACTGGCCTGGCCCTGGTCCGTGGACCCAAGCCTAGCTACTTGCATTGATGTCCAGCAACGGACGGGCAAGCTAGGCCGGGTTCTAATAATCAGAAGAGTTTGTCCGGACGATATGACCGATATGATAAATAAGGGGAGACGAGAGGAATCTATCAGAAACTTCATGGGACATTTTTTTTTTCAGGTAAGGAGAGTTAACGTAGTTTAGCAAATCATGCAACTGAACTTAAACCAGCTAAATCAGCCAGGAGGTGACCCAACACGAGAGGACGTCCCAATAAGACCAATTGTCCGGTCCAAATAATTGGTGCGTATGCATTGAGTGCATACGAGCAAGAGTTGATGGATCTAGCACCTAGCAGCTTGCATGTTGCAGCTAGCCTACTTGTTGCAGTAGTTAATGGAAAGGAAAAGACTGTGCCTGTGTGATGGCGCGGTCGGGTAGTGTACTACATTTGGTTGGTACAACGGTGGAAAAGGAGGGGGTATCCTCTACTCCTAGAGACCTTCAGAGACAGGAGTGTAATTGGTAAAAGATGGTTAGTTGGACAGGTCAAACATAGAAAACCATAACATTTCTCAATTATTCAATAATCATTTCTCAACTATGTGGAAGCAATTACCAGTACTTAATGCTAATCTGAATCGAAATTAATGTGCTGTGTATGTTTGGTTATTTGGTATGGATGTTGGGGGGAGTAACTCCACCTTAGTCCAAACCGTCCACATTGTCAACACAAAAGCCGACAACTTAGCTTATAGGGCCAGAGAAATGGCATATATGCCCCTATAAGAGTAGATTTAGATAGGAGTATTTATGTAATTTTAAGTAGGAGAAAGAGAATGTGTGGCCCTATAAAGATAGGATAAATAGAGATATATGTTTGATTAAGCCTCTATGGCTATAAATACTTGTCTGAGTGCGCTATGGGGAAGACAAGAACTCTCTTTTTTAGCCAAAGGCTAGACATCATGAACTTCAAGATACTAACACAAACATCTATTGCCATCTCCAAGACGTGCAAGGCTTACTTACATGCAGCCTCTTCACAGTCTCCCTATAGTCCCTTCTCTTTACTGTTTAGTGTGTAACTATAACAATGGCCATGTAACGAAATGTATATGTAGATATTTTTTTCTCATGCAATTTATATTGTTGTGCAAAAAGGGTATTTTGATGAAGAGTTTGATTCAAAATAATTAATATGCATGAGGTCATCTCCAGTACTGCACCTCAGTCATGTATAATCCTCGCCATGTTAGTTTAAAGCCATGTCTCTCATGCAAGACATGGTGTCTAAGGCGAGATGAGGTGGAACACTCTATCAACTCTTAGACATAACCTAAGACACAGTGGGTTGGAGATGCCTGCCCAGACCTGCACCTCGTTAGTTCATCGTGAAACTTATTTGCCTAATGAATCGAGTGCTTCAATTAAAAATGTAAGCGACGGTACATGCCTCATTTAGCATTTAGCCCTATATTTAGTGTGTAAAAATGTAAAATGTATTTTAGGTGAATGTTGAAATAAGTCTTTTGGTGTAACTAGCTACTATTGGCACATCTAGGAATGCACAAGGCATTTTATTATTTAGGCTGTACAATTAAAACGTTGCATATTTGAAGTTTTGATCTAGGTATAATTAGATTAAAGCAATTATACATTCAAAGAAACACATACATATATGCATTTTATTCAAGTTCTGATTGTGAATTGAGATCCTCTGCATGATAAAATTACACGAAGCAAACCGAATGAAAAATTTACATACGTTTATCTGCTAACAGCAGCTTTCTCTGAATATTTGCTAACCATCTTCCATGTACTTAATTAATGTGCAGCTCAAACATAAGGATCGATCGATTGCATGCAAACAAAAGTTTTTTTATTTAAAAAGGTAGAGCAACTCGATCCTACACTCGATCGGCGATTGGCTGTTCTACCGTACTACATGGTGCATCGATCCGATCTTACGTGTACAGACTACAGACTGCAGTACGAGGAGTACTTATCGAAGATGAAATCCAACTTGCGCCAAGAAAAAAATCTAGATATGCATGCATGCCAATCGCACTACAGTAGTATTCCCCATCACATTTGTGCGTAGCTTTGCAATGGAATAGACGTAACGTAATACTAGTACACAATCAGCGTATGATATTATGCGTGGGCCTCTCCTATTGGAGTAGCACAGTCTTCTGGAGAAAGAGTGAGAGGAGGAATTTAATGTGGCTTCTCCCAAGCAGTTAATTAAATTCGGGAAATTGAAGCAGAGAGGGGGACGTGATCTCACCAAAGTTTCTGTCCTACACCCTGACTTCTCCTGCCCTGCGTGTGTCCGCGCCACCCTCCCCTCTCCCTGCATCATCCTAGAAATCTATAGCCCGCGCCCGCCTGCCTCCCTCCAAGTGGGGTGAAAACGGATCGGAAAATTTCTGTTGGATCCGGACGGATACAGATACGGATTGTGTCGGATCGGATTTTTTTCGGATAGTTCTTGGATCGGATACGGATTTTTATCGGACATGACACGAATCTGAGAAGCCTAGTATCCGTCGAATACGGATACGGATTATCCGGATAATACAAAAACGGATATCCGAGGGAGGAGGACTTTAATTTTTATTTTGGATTTCGAAAAGCACGGAAATTCATTTAAGCTCAAAAAAATATGAAATAAACTCCAAAAATTCCAGGAAAATTCACAGAAGTTCCTGGTGACATTTTGGACTTAATAAAAATATTTTCAACTAATGTTGGTATTTAATTTTCATAATCAAAAATACTTTTTAATTTCAAAAGTTGACCTTTAAACTCCAGAAAATCCAGGAAACCAAATAAAAGACAAATAACTCCATATAATTAATTTAAAGTAAGATTTTTATAGAAAATCAAAATATCATTTTAATTAATATCTATTTTTTGGTTTTCACTTAATTTACTTTTCAAATCAAAGTTTTCAAAACAGAAAATCCAGGCAAAACTCAAAAATAAAATTTAGGCAAAAAAATACTTATTTTAATTTAATTAATTTTAATTAATTAATTTATTTTTATTTTAATAAAAACCTGGACTGTTACAACTTGATGGATGAAATGAAGGAATGAAATGTGTTATGTTTGTTCAAATTGCTATTATGTCATCATGTGTGTTTCATGAATTGCACGTTGTTGTTACTTATATAGTTATGTTATGATCAACTATTGGGTATATTTTCATTGTGGATGAAAAGACTATGCTTGATTAGATTTCATGAATGTTTTAACAAGATGAACTATTTACGTATTTTCGTTAATTTTGGATGTATAGTTTAAGAGGTTTTCATGTTCCGATAAATATTCGTAACCGTATTCGTTTCGATTCGTATTCGATCCGTATCTGTATTCGATATTATTCATATTCAAGTTATCCGTATTCGTATATGTATCCGAAAAAAATATGAAAACAAATATGATACAAATATTATCCGTCCGTATTCGATCCGTTTTCATCCCTACTCCCCCACACACTTCACCAACGAAAAAAAGGAGAGAACTTGGAGAAGATGCTCTCCTAAGCTCAATACACATGTCCCTCTCAGGGTGTAGGTAAGAAATACTACTAGTATAATAATTATCGTACCTTTGGGAGAGGTCGTCATCCTTCCCCTTCTAGATCTTCGCCCCCTCTCTCTCTCAATATCCCAGCGTAAGCTTAGCTAGCTAGATTGCCAAGATAAGATCTGCACTGCACTGCACTGCACTGCCCTCTTTTGCTTGTCACTTTCACAAAAGAGAGGACGACCGGCTAGCTACACCAGCGCTTGCTAATATAGCTATAAAGCCGGTGTGGTTCTGCCGATGGAGCTGTGGGGTTTCCATGGCCATTAAATCTTTTTCCTCAAGATGGCGAGCTGTGTGAGCTGAGCTAGGCGCAGCGCAGGAGATATGGCAATCGCATGCAGGAATAGTATTTAGGTCCTTGTTCCTTTTTCTTCTTTACTGCGATTCCTGGCTTCCTCCTCTTCCTTTCCGGTTATCGGGGGGAGTGGAAGTGAGGTAGCTCAAGCTGGAGGAGGACAAGAACCAGTTGTCCAAGGGCATAGACCCTTGGAGCAACCCTACCGCCACCACTAGCACGCTGCACTACCTGCTCCAGGAGAAGGAGAGGGCGCCGGCGCAGGAGCAGCTCCAGATCTACCATCAGCAAGGGTTCAGCTACCTCCACCACCACCGGAGGCAGCCGGCGAGGGGAGGGGCCGGAGCCGATGGCGGAAGCAGCGGCGAGTCGACGCCCGTGGACTCCCTGGCCACGGCATTCGGGAGCGGGCGCATCGTGCGGTCGGCGGCCGGGCGCAAGGACCGGCACAGCAAGGTGTGCACGGCGCGCGGGCTGCGCGACCGCCGCGTCCGCCTCGCCGCGCACACCGCCATCCGGTTCTACGACGTGCAGGACCGCCTCGGCTACGACCGCCCCAGCAAGGCCGTCGACTGGCTCATCCGCAACGCCAAGGCCGCCATCGACGAGCTCCCCGACCGGTCCGAGGTGCCGCCCACTGCCGAGCCCGAGGCCGCCGAGCCGGCCGAGCAGGTGACCTCGACGTCCTACGGGTTCAGCAATCCCGGCGGCGCCATGATCGGCGTGTCCGGCTCCTTCCTTCCACATTCTCTCGGCGCGGACCGAGCCTCCGATAGCGTCAAGTCCTTGTTTCCCTCCTCGTCCACGGCCAGCGGCGCCACCGCCGCCCACGACGAGTACCGGGGCTCCCCGCCGGACCTCCTGTCGCGCACAACCAGCAGCCAGCCGCAGGAGCTATGCCTCACCCTCCAGTCCAACCAGCACCAGATCTTCAGCCATGTATCTTCGAACCATCACGGTATGATCTCTAGTGCAGGCGTTCCAGGTTGGCCGGACCACAGCCAGAGAATGCCGTCATGGCATGCCTCGGAGAACAGCGCGGGAGAGGGCCGCGGCGGAGGCAATGGCGACAGCGACATGTTAAGTATGCCGCCGCGGCAAGGGCTAGACCAGAGCCAGCTCTTCTCTCATGGGGAACCCCTTCAGTCCAGTGGCGGCTGGGCGTCGGCTCGCGCTTGGCTAGAGTCCCCCCTCGCCGCAATCCACCAGCCATCACCGATGGCTGGGCAGGTCGGATTCGGCCATCTGGTTGGCGGTGGTGGGTTTATGGGGTTCCTCGCGCCGGCAGGGCAACGGCTCCAGGGCGAGGAGGATCAAGGAAGTGAAGTGATGAGAAGGGACTGATGAATCGATGCATTTTGCGTATGAGGTGTGAGCTTTCTATTAACACACTTCATTAATCTGGTGACCGGTTGTATGTCATTTCATGTAGGAGTTTGGGTGATCAAATTTCTCATTAGCTGTTATATTCATGCATGTAAAACTAAGTCTTAATTAAGACTACGTTCCCTTGGAATTAGACATCTGTTACTGTTGCATTAGTTGCTATTGCTATTTTCCCCCTTTATTCTCGGCTTGGACAAGATGTGGTGACGATGAGATGAGCTGATCTTGATAGTTTTCCCCCTTGGGACCTTTTAATGTTTCTTATCTGGTTATGCTAAGGAAGATTCCAACCTTTAGCCAATTTGAAGGTGCCCTAGATCCTGATTCCATAAAGGCACCCAAATTTTTGCAACCTCCAATTATACGTAGGGGCAGGAGGAAAGCAGCAAAAGGCAGTTAAATAAAAAAATTGGTGGCTGAATTAAGAAAGAATTGAGTCCACTGTAGCAGTTAGCAGGGCAAGTGTTATGCTGTTTGCTTCTGCTGTCTCCATGCTGATAATGACGGGGAGCAGGCAGGCTGGAAGAAGAGGGGGATCTGCTCTCCTATGGCTCCATTATTGGAAGTGAGTGGCATCTTTACCTCTTCCCTTTCCTCTGTCTTTTCCTTTCACTGTTTGGGGGTATCTTTTTGCTCACCAGCCTCTGAATCTTCTGAAATTGCATGTATGTCATACCGTACCTCTGACAATTGCATGAAAGAGGCTGGCAACAACATATCAGCATCCTAGCTAGCTAACTTGGCAGTGGCTAGCGCACTAGCTCGTCGGTGTTTGTTTCTGCTTGTTTCTAGGCTAGGGACTCTCTTGTTTGCATGTCAGCCTCCGTATTCTTCTGAATTTGTTTGCAAGTTCATGGATATATTGCATATTCGCATACATCTGTCATTGACGCACAATAATCGATCATAGTAAAATAGGAGTCAATTATGGGCATGCAGAAGTACTCTTCATATTACAATTGGAAAACCTAATCCCATCTATTAATTTCGAAAATCAGGCCAAATTGGTCACCGTCAAGTTTGAGCTAGCACAGATAATCTAAGGGATATAGTAAATTATATGCATGTGTGATATGCGTTGCTAACATTTCAAATCAAATTCTGCATGCAATGATCATGCAGTTTTTATTTTTTTGAAATAGCAATGATCATGCATGCAGCTGTTTTTATCACGCAATGCAATTACAGTATTACTCACGTATCTGAAACATCTTTGGAATAGCGACAGCCCCTGATAAATGCCCGAATTGATTGGCTTATTATAGCAACCCCCACAAAAAAAGGCAAATTCTGAAAGCCACTTTAATTAGCTTGTTATAGCCTGTGAAAAATCATGAAATTATTAATCACATTTCATGTCAGAAACCATTAGATGTCATAAGCTCATAAGCAAAATCCTTAATTGTTTTTCACACAGCATTTGCTGTTTGGTAGTGGAACGGGAAAGCTGCCGTTACAGAAAAAAAGGAAAGAAGGCTATATAAGTCTTTTACTACTACATATATCTCTCCCCCCTCTTCTGCATCGGTAGCTCAGCTCAGCCTCATCAGCTTGCTCAGACACCGAACATGATAGATAAAGCATGGCACACAATGATTGCAGGCTCTCTTTCCCATTTGAAGATGCCGAGGATAGGTCGCTTTCTACTGCCATAGAAGCAGATCCCCAGTTGCCAGCTATGGCCACGCTCTTTTGCATATAGTGCTCGCAGACCGGTGTACTTCCTAGTTCTAGTGAACTGTTAACACAAACATCACTTACTTTTTTTTTCAAATTTAACCACCAAATTTCTATTTTTTTATGAATCTAGCCTCCTTTGTAAAACTACCAAGCTTGCCAAACACCTACTGAGCTAAGGTCGCCTGCCGAGCCATCCATGCCCGGTAGCATCTAGCTGCAGTGTGCGAGTAATTATTTAGCACTTTAATTAACGCTAATTGCAATTAATTAGCGCTAGTCATGTCAGTGCTAATTAATCGTGCATACTTTTTTGTTGCACTTGCAAGGTGATACCAAATCTTATGAATCTCTTACATCACAGCTTGTACAACGATTTTTTAAAATTAGATTTGAAAGTATTTTATAGTGATTGAACAAATGAGTACTACTTTGAGAAAATCGTAATTCATATCTGTACTTCTAATATTTCTTTTAAAAATTCACTTCTAATATTGATGATTTACTATTGTGGTTTTTAAAAGTACATGTGAGAATTGACATTTTATTCGCAAAAATGAAAAGTCTTTCACGCGATAAAATTAAAGATTTACTCCTTTCGCTACCGTCTCGCTTCGGCGATAAGACAAGGGGTTACGGGTGCATCATGCACCCCACTTCTCTCGCTCCGGTTATGCACACGTATCTCTCCCTCACTTTTTCCACCGCTTGCCTCCTTCTAAAAGTCACTTCTTTCAACCATTATTATTTAATTGTTGTACTGGTTAGTACTTACTTGTTGCAAAGCTACTGGCTGAATATTCAGAGGCAAGTGCATGCATATATTAAACTGCCAATGATTCTAATATTTTTAAAGTGCATATTATTATTAGCACTGACATTCTCTAGATGTTGTTGTTGCAAGGTAGTTGTAAGTTTGACACTTTGAAGCCTCAGAACGATAAAATATAATATAATAATTTAGAGTTTTTATAATATCCAAAGTAACATGGTTTTTGTGATGGAATCTTGTGAATAATACTATATAATTAAGCACAACAATCATGCTATTAGTGAGTGATTAAGCTCACGATTTAGCTCTAATTAATTATGTTTAGTACTAATTAAATATGATTAACACTAATTAAAGTGCTAAATAAGTTAAGATTAATTTAGTGCTTTAAGTAGTACTAATTAAAGACAATTAGTGCTAAATAATTGCACGCACAGTGTGGCCGGCTGCTAACGAGCAAGGATGGCTCGGCAAGTGCCTGCCAAGCTACTATAGCTCGGTAGGTCGACTACCGAGCTCCACTAGCTCGGTAAGTGTCTGCTGAGCTCGGTAGGTTCACGAAGAGGCTAGATTTGTAAAAACAGACATGTTCAGGGGCTAAATTGTTTTTAAAAAAGTGGCTACAATGATATTTATGTGCACAATTCAATTCTAACTTGTAGACGAGTTAGGAACAACAATAACAACAATAATAACCCAAACTCGCCTTTTCTTTCCTCGGAAGGCACGCTTCTGTAAGACTGTAACAAAACTAGGATAAAAATTACTCCAAAAATGAATGCTGGTTGTTTTCGTTTGGCCTTCCTCTGTGATCTTTTTGCATGTTGGTTGCGCTCATCAAGATGTTTTTGCTAGTAGTTTAATTTTTCCCCAGTTTTAACATATGGAGTACAATACTAGCTAAAGCCTATGCATGATCGACTGACGGCTAACATTCATGCAACCATGGATCGATTCTCCCTCTGTTATTATTCGATCAATGAAGCTGGAGTGGCTTTTCCCAAAAGAATTCTCGATCTTCCCGGTTTGCTCCGCAGATTTCGCTGACTCAAAAGCGAGCTTTCTCGCCCGGTCTGCTTTGCTTTGCTTTCCTACACTGCTAAACGAAAACGAGAGATGCACCCGCGAAAAAAATCTGCGCCCAGCACGCAACGGCGTCTCGAGGAAAGGGCTCGCTTCATTCTATAGCTTAGATGGCAATGGCATCTCATCCTTTTGGAGAAAGGCCACACAATTGATGGCATTCCATTGATCAATATTTATAGTGTACATCAGTTGTTACAAGGAAAGTATTTACAAATAAAACAATTGCCCTATACAAAAGATATGTACTGAATTACAAAATCGATCATGATTGATCATAGGCAATCATGACTAATATACATCTAACACTCCCCGCAGTCACAACGGTAGCGTAGCGAATGTTGAGGCTAGATCAAAAATCGAAGAACAATGATGATGGCAGCCCCTTGGTGAACACACCGATGAACTGTGATGACGACGAGATAAGGAGGACCCAAACCTGGTCCAGAGCAACGCGATCACGGCAGATCAATTTCGATGTGCTTCGTGCGTTGATATTGAATCGGGTTTGAAGTCATGTATATAGTGCTGACATTGTCGCAAAACACTACTGTAGCCTTGGTGAGTAGACGGTGAAGCTCCTGCAAGAGCGGGCGGATCAAGCTGTCTTCAGCCATGGCATTGGCAACCACTCAAGACTTAGCTTGGGCATAGGAGCGAGATATGGTGTGTTGTCGCTTCGAGGGCCAAGACACCAAATTCACGCCAAGAAAGATGCAGTGGCCAGACATACCATGGATAACGATGTCAGACTTGTACCAGGAATAGTTAGTGGAGGAAATAAAAGAAGCAAAGCATTGATACCATGCTCGAGATGCTTGTTTGAGATCGTAAAGGGAGCGGTTCAAGCATCAATCAATGAGGTCGATGTGTTGATGACAATAAACTACCTTTGAAAGAGTGTCGCGTAAGAAAGCATTATTTACATCAAGTTGATGAATGGCCTAACCAGAAGAAAGAGCAAGACAAAACAAATCCAATGGTGGCAGGTTTGACCACTAGACTGAATGTCTCATCAAAGTCAACCCCGCCCTCTTGAGAAAAACCACAAAGAACCCACCAAACTTTGTAGTGCTCAAGGGAGCTACCAGGTTTGAGTTATATGCATGAATATCCATTTGCCAGAGACAATTGGCATTTGAGGGAGGTGGAGTGTTATTACTGAGTAATGCTTGGAACTCATCAACCATGGCATCATGACAATGTGGGTCTTTGAGAGCATCACGAATAGACTTGGGAATAGGAGAGATATTGTCAAGGGTGGTGACATGAAGGTTGAGGCATTCCTGTTGTTTTATGCGTTGATGTCAACGGATTTGCTGGTTTTTAGTTCTTGGAGAAGAAGCATAGAACGAAGTTGGATGAAGTCCAGGAAAGGGTTCAGGAGTGGCATGATGGTGGTCACGTTGTTGAATTTTGGGTTCAACCCCTTGAGAGTTGTAAGGATGAGAGACTCGTGCTAGGGCATCGGGGAGTGTCTTGAGCTTGAGACAGTAGTCAGTCACGGACATGTCTCCTTCCATCAAGTTGCAAAACTTGGCGTCGAGATAGAGTGCCCGTATCTTCTTGTTGTCCAGGAACATGTTCTCGATCCGAGTCTAAACTGTATGTGTGGCAGTGGTGGCCTCCATGACGATGAAGAGTATTTCCTACGAGATGGATTCATAAATCGACTGGAGAATGGTGCTCAAGTTGCTTCTACTTTGTGTCAGTGTTCTTGGGTAGAGTAGAGGTGGTGTGGTCGGTGAGGACAAACTTGCCCATGACAACCATGAAGAGGTTGAGCTACTTTGCAAAGCTAGAAGCCTTGGTGTCAAGGACGATGGGTACCAACGACAAATGGATGCAACAGCGATGGCTTGTGTCCATAGTTGGGCATTGGTGTTGTAGGGGGCATCGACACCCATGGCTAGGAGATGGCGCACGGGAGAGAGGGAGGTAGGGAGGGCAGTGGAAAGGAGGAAGGTAGAAGCGTGAGAGCAAGGTGCGTCCCTTGCCAATGGGTGTCGGGAGTGAGAACACTTTGATACATAGGCGGAGCCACCTCCCGGCGACCCCAGATGGCTGCCTGGGCTCGTCGGTGAGCAACCCCATTGAGCTCCATTAAACTCACGTCGGTTTTCTGCCACACAGTGGCTGGTTTTGCCTAGATTCCCACATGGTGGCCGGCTCTGTCCTAGCTCCCGCCGTTGGCTCCACCACTGCTTTGATGCCATGAAAGGTTTTGGAGAAAGGCCACACAATTGATGGCATTCCCTCTCTCCTGACACCATGAAAGGTTTTGGAGAAAGGCCACACAATTGATGACATTCCATTGATCAATATTTATAGTGTACATCAATTGTTGTGAGAAGTATTTATAATTAAAACACTTGCCCTATACAAAAGATATGTACCGGATTACAACCAATCATGATTGATCATATGCAATCATGCCTAATATACATTTAACAATCCTGTTCGGCGTTGACGTATCAGCATCACATTAGTAACGCATGGGCAGCAAGGTCAGATTGCGCTGATCGCTTTGGAGATTCAACAGGCTACTTATCAGGGCGAGGGAGCATATATATTCTACTTTCAAAACCTCCTACACGGACCAGCGTCGCCACATCGACGATGACGGGTGCTCGTGCCCGTGCCAAAGGCGCCAGAAGATGGCTTCTCCGCGATCATGCTAGCTGCCTATGACAGATCATCTCGCGAAAGGTAAATGATGTCGGTTGGTTTTGTGACAATTATATTCGGTGAAATTGAGGTGCACGTGTGCATCTGCAAAGGCGGTCGTTGCGTGTTTAACGACATACAAGACCTGCTTAGGTGGAGTAATAAAGACATTGATTTGGTTAGGCCTCGTAAGATCAAGATCCTGCTGCATCTGCTATTACGTTGACCAATTACCTACTAGAAATTCAGGATGCCCCTGTACACGAGTCTAATCTACGTACGAGATACAATGATTCTTTGAAGTTCGCAGAAAAGAAAGAAATACTAGGAGAAGTTTGTGTACATGTGTGTGTGTGTTTGGTTTATCTCAAGATCCTAATGATTTGCAAGTTCATGCGTAAGCTAACCAGAGGGTATGATCCTCACGAAAAAGAATAAAAAACATGTGATTTGCTACCGTCTGGACGTTTGATGTGTTGGACGTTGCCAAACATAAACACTCATTCCGACCCCTCTCATACATACATCCAACTCTATGCTCTTTTTCCCCTCTCTTCTACTCTCTCTCCCACACGATCTCTCACCGGATGTCACTATCACCAATCTCACGGATCTCTTTCCCTCATGGACCCAGTGCATAAGAAGCAGTCTTCTACCCGTGAGCCTTGGCGAGCAGAGCTTCCTTATCGTAGGATCCTCGCTGGTGCCACTTCAACCTCCTTCCGTGAGCTCTGCTACTCACCACCATCCATACCCTTCCTTCTTTGGTAGGCTTGCTGTGGGTGTTTTCTTGAACTGTTGCGGGTCGCTTCCTTCATTTTTGCATAAAGTATTTTTTTTGTTGCAATATTTTTTTCTCAGATTTAGTAGCAAAATATAATGTTTTTTTTGCAATTATGATGATTTGTTTCACAATATTTTTTTGCAATAGTGTAATTATTTTGTTGTACATTTTTGTTGAAATGGATTGATGCAACAAGTTATTTGTGAAGTTGTAGAAGGTCTTTTCAATTGTTGTATATGTATCTTCAAATTGTTGTAGGGATGCAACATATTTTTAGTGGTAGATTTGTTGTTTTTGAAATTATTTACGCGTGGAGTAGGTATAGCCTAAGGCCATAGCGGCAACATCAAGCTCCATGACTATCATCAGCTAGCTCTTCTTGTTGTTATATCTATTCCTTCTCTGGTGGCCATGAGGAGAGGCCAAGAGGGCATCATAGCATCGGTGGTCGAAAGTGCACCGGGCTAACTTTGCTCTACCAAATCTGTCTCTCCTACTAATATAGAGACACTGGGGATTGTCCACCGCTACTTCTTGCTTCGAGCTCATGAGTCGTGTCCTTGCCACCGGCCACGCGACAATACCCCACGAGTGAGTGTAAGGAACAAAGCAGGGGGTGGATGTGGTGTGTTTTTGCTCGGAGGAATTGAATGGTGAAAGCTAGTTCTAGCATTCGGATTGGACATTGGGGAGATGGTCGCTTCCAAAAAACATAGGTTCTATTTGTTCTTCAACACGGGTACAGTTAGATATGCATTTCCGTATTTGTTGAAGTAGATCAGAGTAGCACGGATATGGATAGCTCATATATCATGTTCGGGCCAACATGGCCGATTCGGGCGACAAAGTTTTTAGATAAGCCAATCTGACCCAACAATATATTTCCTTGGACAAGACAATTTTAGGTATGAGCCGAATCTAGACGTGGTTATTTTTTGGTTAGACATGCGCCAGCCAGTTAATTAAAAAACGGGTAAAATGCATAGAGGGTTATTTAATTTATACGAAGCGTGTCATCTAGGTCACTGTATTTTTAAAATACACATCTAGGTTATCAATATGAGATAAGTAGGTCATGGTTCCATCCTTGCTATCACGTTGGTACATTATGTACATGGGCTTTAATGTAGTTGATAGAATATTTACAAAAAAAATCCCTTGTGCATTGTTTTTTCGTTTAGCCCTACCACACGGCATTATCGGTATCGATCAAACCATCCCTATCGCTTGCGACGGTGCGGTGCGTGCTTTGCGCTTTGCTATCCAACACAACAACTACTAGGATGGACACATCAAGCAAACTGCGTGCTTTGCAATATGTGAACTCTTAGAGTAGCTTGTTGCATGTGTTTGGACCTTTTTTTTGTTTTTGATTTCGGCTTATGCTGGGGCTTATGGATTTTGCTTGTTTATGAATGTCCAAGTACGGAGTAAGAGAAATTTGCGTACGATTTTAGCTAATATAAATGAAGTCGCTACAGTATGTAATATAATCAACTTATAAACTCCGTTTCGAAAAAATACTTTGTTTGAAAAATAGTTACTATAGAAAAATTGAAAAATAATTTTTAAAAGCTGAAAAGAAGAGGCTCTGAAAACTGTTCAGACGTTCCTTCTGTTTTGTCTTAACCTTTGTCCACTGTTCTCCTCTTTCTTAATAAAATTTGGCTAGCAGTTCCTCTGCTGTCCCGGCAAAAATGTTACCCAACATGACCATCACACAAGAAAACAGCAGTCGAAGAAAACGGGAAGGAAAAATCACGATGCAAGGGGCCATGCAAACCTCGTAACCTTATCGAACGTCCACCTCGAACTCCGCCGCGACGAGAAGACCTAACGGCCAGTACTCGAGCGCGACGAGGAGGCGAGGAGCTCAGACGGCGAGTGCCTGATGGTGAGAACCCGAGCGTGACACGAGTCCTGCAAGGAAGAATACATACTCCACCGCCACCGCCGACGCCTGTAGGATTCGATCGCAAGAGGATCGAGGAGGCGAGGAAGATGACTCAGTTGAGAGACTGGCTTGAGAGGATAAGGGTCTGTTCTTTTTTTTTGTTGAATCTTATGATTTTTGATTGTGGTTTATGATTTTTAGGCTGTTTATGTAAGAGATTATAGATTAACAGAAACTCATATGTAGTTTTTATCGATATAAATGAAATCAATAGAGTAGTTATTACAATTACCCCGTTGCACGACCCATCAAAACCACGTGCGAACGCGTGGTTCGGCCACGATCGGACCGGCCGATGTGACCGTGAAAAAAAATACGGGCACGGCCACCACCATCACCGCCGACCGGCTGGCCGCCGCCTCCGATGGCCGCCCGTGCCGCGTAGCTGCCAACCACGGCCACCCGCTCCAAGCGCCGAGCCGCCCCAGTCACAGCGCCATGCGCCGCCCGACTGCCATGCCGAGCCACCACGGCCGCCACTTCCGCCGACAGCCTGCGCCCCTTGCCGTCGCCGCCTTGGACCGCGCCGCTCCTGGGCCGGCCGAGCCGCCCGACGTCGCCGCACTCGGCGCTGCCCGACGCGCCACCGCTGCGCCTGGTCTCCGAGCGACCTGACATCACCACACTTGGCGCTGCCCGATGTGCCGCCACTATCTTGTGCCGCCACAGCCGCCGCCTCTCCGGCCTGTGCACTGCCTCAGCCAACCGCGCCGCCTGAGAGACTGAGAGGAAGAGAGATTGATGGAGGGATTAGCGATGAGAGACAGAGATTAGAGATGTGTGAGAGACATATCTGATGGGAGAGGAGTAGATGAGAAGACGGAGATAGAAGGATAAGGATGGGAGAGATAGAGAAAAATATGTGTTTTGAAATGTTGATTTGTTTTTTCAGAGTGTTACACTAGTTACCGCAGAAAAGTCAAAAGTAGAAATTAAAAGCTGAAAAAAAATAGAATCAAGATCTGGTTCGGCCGATTTTAATAATGGCATAGGGTAGGATTCAAGGACAAAAATAATACACAAGGGCTTTCGTCAACCGTGTTGAAACCGACATGACATACCACGTGTAGGTAATATAGCAATGTCAATATAGCTAAGAATGTTCAATAACCTACTTATCTCACATCAGTAATATAGATATACATTTTAAAAGTACAACGACCTGAATAATATACCTACACAAGTTGATTGACCAGAAGCAGCGAACACTTCAGTACCTCACTGGATGCCATTTACTAAGACACGTCACAAAAGTGTTTTTTTTAGCTGATGGAAGCTGCAAACTCGTGGCCATTTACTAGCGGACACTAATCTCTGCCAAAACACTGCAAAATCATGTTCATTTGCCGGTGGACATTGCGAACTTCTTTTTAATGCTAGCATGTGTCTAAGCAAATGATCACGAATTTATAGTTGTCCATAAGCTAATTGTCAATTTTGCTTAATTAAAAGCTGCTACATCTTAAACTTTGGGAAAGGCCATCCTACAAAAATAGAATTTTTTTTTTACTTTCCCGGGTGATATAAAAGTTTGTGTTGGTGTTGATAGTCACTGTTACATCTCATGTGTACATGAAGTGTTGAGAGGCAGACTATCACGCTTCTCTTTGTCAAGCACACATGTTACATGTACCGTGCCGAACTACCAACCACATCACCACACTAGTTTACAATTTGTTCATGGTTCTCCAGCAGTCCAGCAGCTGTACTTCTTGAACAGGGGAAGGAAAATAATGAGAACGTGCACACACCTTTCATGCAGATCTTTACTCCTATAGTCCTATGCAAGCAAAGCTTGATGATTTGGGTCGTCCATAGCGTTCAAGTGTACAACCGTAACTGATGAAATTCAAGAGCTGAGTATTTGTAACGGAAGAATCTTCTGCAGTACAAGCAGCGATAACTTCGTGCACACCATCATAAATTCTGAACGATTTTTTTTTTCTGAAGATTGAACAAAAAGAGGCCCTTGCAACTGCCGCATGCATGCTATTCCAGCCTTTGCTCAAACTGATGCCACCTTTTCTTCAGACTCTGCAGTGCAGGAGAGCCAGGGGCGGGTGGACCCACGTCAAATTTAATTTTTATTACTTAGAGTCTAAACTTATACAGTGTACATCTCTATATGCTAAAAATTAGTGTTTTAACATGTCAAAAACTATATCTATCTAAAAAAAGAAGGCTTAAACACATTAACAAATAAGAAGAGAAAAAAAAATACGCAGGACATTGACAAAACAAGACACCTAAAAAAATATGTGTAAGTTGAAGTTGGCACGACACAGAATATCAAATGACAGTGAAAAGAGAATAAAATAACATGGCTATTTGAACCGATTGAGCATGGTCCACTAGCCGATCTGGCCCCAAGCCAACGCCAGCCCAAAGCCTAAGCATCTAAGTCAGCACTAGCCCCAAGCCAACTAAGTAGGCAACACCAGGTTCAGACGATGCCTTACCTACCTTCCCTTATTCGCACACAATACACGCAACCTTTGGTAAGTTGGTCCTTTTGTCTGCAGCGACGACGGGCCCAGCGCCAAAGCTACTGTCGTCTGAGAGCACACCGGTCGTTTCTTGCTTATGCCTGCGTGCGTCGAACTCGGATGATATGGTTAGATTTCTTGCTATGTTAATCTCATTACGCGCGCATGCAAATGGAGTAAATCTCGGTGTATGTATCAATAAATGCAGTAAGGCCGACGATCACGGCAATATATAAAGTCTTCCACTGACCACTCGTCATCTCATTCTGGTTGACTGGCTCGTTGCCTCAAAATTCAATGATCTTCATAACTAACAAAGTAACGATCAACCGACTAAAATAGGTACTAAATTTTGTGATTTAGATTTTAGAGTTTTAATTCTATGATCTTTAAAATATTTGTGGGTTATGGCTTTAATATTAGGATGCCCTATTTTAATTTTTGCAATAATTGAATTAGGGAATTTTTCAATATGTTTCAATATCTAATTCAGTGTGTTTCAATAGCCAGCCATTTTTTGTTCTCGGATTCATCATAAATCATTCACTAATAGTAGGTTTCTCGATTTTGGTATATTGTTTGACAAATAGTTATTTACCATTGAACTTTGTCATGAACTTAGTTGATGTTACAAAATTTAGAATGTATTACTATCTACTACATTATTAATGAATACATTAATAAATATATAGATGGAGCATGAAGCCTCCACGTTATTTTTGTTCTAGATCCATCACCGAGCAAAACAGCTCTCGATGGCACGAGTTGGCATCAATCGACTGAGCCGGAGACATACATGGGGTGCCGTACAACTGGTAGATTCCTTAGTGCTAATTGCTACGGAAGCAAAAGCCTTTAATAGCGTATCAGTGTTGGGATATGGATGGGCTACACTAGCACAGATTAAAATTTTTCTACCGCATAAACCAGGAAGCCATGCGAGTAAGAGATCATGGATCATTACCACTAAACGCGCAGTGCAGCGGAAGTTGGGTTGAAGCAGCCGATTCAACGAAGAGCACGTCAGTGTAGCGGTAGTAGTCGAAAGTCCTCCGTCCAAACGTCTCCTCCTCATGATCGTCCCGATTAGCACCGCAGTCACAGCAGCGCCTCTACCGAAATCCACACGTCTAGAGATGGAGCACCGTGCGTCGATGTGCTAGTACCAACGTGCACGGTAAGGGATACGAGAGGTGGCGGCTAGGGTTTCGACGGGTGTGTTTTTTAGGATCCCTCCCTCAGCCTCCGCACCTCTCCTTATATAGCCTCCAATTCGATCCATATCCGATACGAGTAGAGATCGAATCCCACTTGAAAACTATCACCTGACCTCTTATCGTTCCAGCCCATTAAGTGTGTGACCCTGTAGGTTCATGTATATTTGTCCATGGGCCGAAAACTCATTTTCGGCCCATAAGTCAGTAGCGGTCCCTAGAAGGACATAATGACTTCCAAACACACATAAAGGTCATATCAGACGAACCTATGTAGTGCTTACGTACTGATCCTTTTGCCTCATGATACCAGATCGAATTCAAGGCGAGAAACGTGTCATCCTATGATAGATCGATCCTTCACTCGAACCTGTAGTGGATTACTCAGTTGTGATTGATTCCTCAACCACATTTGGCATGGTCATGCACTTTCTTAATCCAACCACATCGAGGGGCCCAAGGATATCTCTCCTGTTATATAGGAGGGGAAAATTCCATCTTGATCGTTCATATTCCTCCGCATGTTTCATAGCAAACCCGAAAGTTACCTTTATTACCATCTAGTTACGAAGTAGTGTTTGGTAACCCCTAAGTAAACCATTACACATGTAGGAAATAATGACGACCTCATGTCTAAGAATCCTACATACACTATGTATGAGACCAACTGATGACACTTAAGAATATAACAATTCTCGCAGTATCTCATGATGGGTCAATCCAACATCATGTTCTCTAATACGTGTCCACATTATTGATTTGATATCTCATATCCATGATCTGTGAAACATGATCGTCAATCAATACATATGCTGATCTATAAATCATAATCGTCCCCACATAATGATATAAGATCAAGGATAATTTAGAATAATATAAAAACATGAATACAGAGTTTCACGAACAATTCACATACTTGTTGATCAATACGAAAAGTATTTATTTAAGGGACAAAATAATATTTTGTTCAAATATTCATAAACATAAAAGTGATATAATCATCTTTATAATTGCCTCTAGGGCATATCACTAACATTCAGGCCATGAACTCGACTCGATTGCTCCGAACCAATTCATCCTGTAGCAAACGACGAAATAAACACCGTAGCAAAAACACTGGTTTGCACTGTAATAAAGCTAGCGTACCGATGGATCTACATTGTTCACCTGTAATCCAACGGTTGACAATCTCCAACGGCAGGGATACTGTGCTTCTAAGAGCAAAGGCAGAGGATACGACTCAAAAGAGAAATCCTCTGAAGAAGTGAACGGCAACTCTTTCAAAACTTAGCAATTCGTATTTGAGATCAATCCGATTTGTAAGGCCACGAGAGGAACAACTTGATTCGGCTGGAAGACGTAACAAAGCAGACAAACCTTACTATTCCAATAGAGCTAACCACTTAACCAGGTATAGTAGCCACTACTAGTTTGCTAGCCGACATGACAAACAAGGAGGGGTTCTGTCCTTGTCGGCCAAGTGTACATACAAAGGGAAAGCTGAATCTGGGGAGGTGCCAGTCAGGTCTTAGAAACTCGATTCTCACTGCAATTACTCCCGTCAGTATCGTCGACAATGGAGCGAGTGACCACCAACCAGACTGAAGGCAAGCCCTCCCGAGCCGACCAAGCAGTTGCCGAGCGTCACAATCCATCACCAAACAACCGAGGATTCGCAGAAATCCTCCTCCTCATCTCTGTCCATGACGCGGCTGGACGGCCAGGTCCGTATTTCTGCCTCCAGAGTTGATCCATGCTACCGCATCACGCGGTTGATCGTCCCGTCTGCCTCCAGGGCGAAGCTGTGCGAACACCTGGCTGTGCCGGTTGCCTCGGAGGCGAAGGAAACTCAAAGAAACCGCACCGAACCGACGTGCTTGGCCGCGATTCGCGTCGCCATCCCGTCACATCTCACGGGGGAAAGCGCGCGAATGCCGACCGAAAATGGCGGCCAGAGGGGTAAACAGGAGTAACCCGATTAAAAGTTTTTAAAACCTTTTCTAAAGTAGAAAATAAATATCTTTACTTTAATAGCTACAAGAAGCTATATAAAGATTGGAGAGTAATCACGCATAAAGAAAGATCTAATAAAAACCGAGCCAAACAGATCAAAACTTGCCTAAGCGATTTGACCGCAGTGTATAAAACGGTCTGAATGGGTTAGGGCGGTCCGACCTTTCCTCTCGTGACAGAACAATTTTTCAGTACTATTTCAAATAAGAAATCAACGAAACTTTTGATCCACAATTTCAAATAACTTAAAACTTGAACTAACTATATATCATAACTTTAAGAATCTATTTCAATTAGAGATCTTGAAAGAACTTGAAAAATTTAGAATCTTTTGGCTCTTAAATCTCTGTTACACTAAAACCGAACTTAAACTACAAATTAAGCCAACTCTCAAACCAAGACTTCAAATCACTTGAAGTTTGGCATACACATTCTCTAAGATATTTAGAAACTACTACAATCAACGATCAAGAAAATCATTATCAAAGTTTTGATATTTTTTCATTTGAAAAAAGGTTGCATCAAAACCGAGCGAAAGAGGAAAACCTCGATCTGCTCTTACCCGTGAGTTCTTGATGACCTAGATAATCTTGAATATGTTCTCACATATCATAGCAAATTACATTACAGTATGAACTAACGCCAAAAAGTCCATAAGACAAACCCAAAAACACCCTCTCTTGAGGTAAAATCGTGCAAACACAAGAATTTACAACAAATAGGTGCCAAGATGGATGAGATCTGATCTTCAAGATACATCATCATCACTTACGCATCCTTGCCATAAAGTAAGGTCAGGAGGTAAAGAAAAAGCACAAAAAAAATCAAAAACAAATTAAGATTTCATCACTTAACACAAGAGAGGATTTGGATGAATTTTGAACTCTATTGATACTTAGAGTAGAATGTTTACAGTCACTCTCTACCCATACACAAAGCCTAAGAACAACAAAAAAGATCAGCCATAAGTGCCTCTCGTATCTTCCACAAAGTTTTCTCCAAGAAGTTTAACTCCTATCCAGGCTAGATATGAACTATCTCAAAATCTTAACCCTAGTCACATCTCTCCCTCCTTATATACGGAGGCTCACAAGAAAAATCTTAACCAGTACCTCTAGTTGTGTTTCATTTATATACATAGATTAACTCGATAATCCAATACCATACCGTTTTTACACTTACACATGTACACTTCTCAAAGTGCACACACCCATTAACCCATTAGTGAACTAACACTTGATCTATTTCACATTTTCAACACAGCTATGACCTAAACCATTTAGGCAACAACACAATTTTGCACACCACCACTTTTTTGTATTGGACAATTTACCAAAATACCCCCTCTACCACCTTTTCTTGAAGCTCATGCTTCCTTTGCCTTGACTATGGACCTCACATCTTTTCAGAGCCTAGTTCATGGCCATCTTCTCATTTGCAAGCAATCATCATGCTTGTAACGTATAGGTTCACCAATGTCTCATGCACCGGCAACTCTTTCCGTGTCGGTTCTCCCTGACCATACCCTACTTGCACCGACCACACAATTTGATGAAACATTGCTTGAACCTTTTCTTCGATATCTCTTGTCTTTTATGTGCCTTTTTTGAGCCTAACCATCTCATCTGGCTTCCTTGACCATATCTCAGCTCATCTCCGAGGCTAGTCCCGATTTACGCTATGATCATGGTTGCCTCTAAACTTCTCTGCATATTAAAGACCAATAAATCGTTTTTGGACACAAATTCTTCACAACTTGGCCCACGTTAGTCCACACATATTTCATGCACCGTAAATACATCTATGCAACGGTACCCATGCCGTGCACATACTCAACTAACTCACGCTCCAAACCTCTAGGGCTGATCTGATCACCAAACACAGTCCGATCAGACCACCAGCATCTCGGTCGGTCAGACCACCAACCAAAGGCTAGTCTGACCGCCGCCTCCTACAGCTAGTCCGACTGCTAGCCTTAGGCCGGTCAGAGTACTCTTGATCGGTATGACTGTGGCCCTAATGTCAATCATATCGCCAGTAATACATAATAATTGAAAATTACAAACTCTTCAAAACCAAATTCAAACTTTAAAATTTTAAATTAAAAATCAATTATTCGTCACAATTGTAGGGCCACTTTCAACTGGTCTCACAGGCCACGTCGAAATATCAAATACCTGCACCGCTTTCCGCCAACGTGCCGCGACGTAGCCCCACACGACTCAACAGATCCGAGTCGGCACTCCGTCCGCTGCACACTAGCTACACCGCGCGCGAACGCCACGCCCAGTCGGCCACGTGGGGAAACCTATAAACCTAAGCAAACACTAGTAAACCATCCAAATCAATCATTAGCGCGCAGCTGCTTAGCTTATAAAGGCCAGACACTAGCTAAGCACGCCCAAACCGCGCCATCTCACCAACAAACACGCCGAGGAGAGGAGCGAGCGCGCGTATCTCGAATTATCGACCGAGACGGCTATGTCGGGGAACGTGAAGGACCCGGGGTCCGCGTGGTTCGGCGGGGGGGAGAGGAGCCCGGCGGCCGGGCCGAACCGCAACGTGCGGCTCATCGCCATCGCCGTCGCCGCATTCGTGTCCGTGCTCGGCCTCGCCCTCTTCCTGCACATCTACATCTGCCACGTCCGCCGCCGGAACCGCCGGCGCGCGGCGAGCGCGGTCGTGCTGCCGACCACTGCGGCCGACTCGGCGCCGAAGGGCGGGCTGGAGCCGTCGGCCATCTCGGCGCTGCCGACCGCGTCGTACGGGAAGGAGGGCGACGCGGGCTGCAGCGAGTGCACCATCTGCCTCGGCGCCATGCAGGAGGGGGACGCGGTGCGCGTGCTGCCCGCCTGCGGCCACGTGTTCCACGTCGCCTGCGTCGACACGTGGCTCGCGTCCAGCTCGTCGTGCCCGGTCTGCCGCGCCGGGGTGGAGCCGCCACCGCCGCCAACCTCGGCAGGGCCGGTGCAGGAGAAGCAGGACGTGGAGAAGGAGGCGGCGGGCACCTCGATGCCGGCGCGGGGACTCGGCGCGTCGCTGAGGAAGATACTGAGCAGGGAGAGGCCGTCGGCGCGAAGACCGCAGGCCGACCACGACGTGGAAATGGAAGACCTGGAAAGACAGCAGCCGCAGCCGCAGCTGCAGCAATAGCAAGCTATGAATGATTAGTTTTCTTTACTCCTTTTCCTCTCTGTCTCGGTCATTTTCTGCTTGATTGTACATCTAGCATTTGGGTGCTTGATTCAGTATTAAGCAATGCACTCATAAAGTGTGTAATCTCTTTTTTTTCCCATGAGCGGATCGTTCGGCTGTTGTTTATGACTGAAACTTTTGAATTCTGTCTATTCATGAGAAAATATAAAGAGAGATATATACGTACGATTTTGATCAACATAGCTAAAATCGATATGGTGTCTACTACAATCAACTTATATATTTTGTTTTGAAAAAACATTATATTCAAAAGTTAGTTACTACAATATAAATTATAAATTCAGAAGCTGAAATTCAAAAGTTAATTACTATGGCATAAATTATAAGTCAGAAGCTAAAAAAACGGCCATTTAGTTATCGGTGCTTGTAGCCGTGGATGCAACTTACCCATTTGTGTCTTGTATATGAGCACAGAAGGGAAAGTGGACAAAAGCTCTGTTAGAATTTGTCAGGCAAAGTGCTTTCCCTGTTCAGTGCTTGTTGCCTTGTTTGCTGCATGAGGAGTAACACACATGGTTTACAGAGGATTCAACTAGGATTCAGTGAATCCATAGCTTGTTCTCTGAAGTTGTGGTCGACGCCTTTGCAATTTTTTGTAACTATAAACTGCATGAGGTGCAGTTTTTTTTTGTAAATATATATATATATATATATAGCATGATCATGACCACACTAGACCCTGCTCCAAATGATTTTAGCTTCGGACTTATTTTGGTTTTCGATTTATTTAAGTTAGAAGCTATTTAAAATACACCGGTTTCTAATTTCAATACACCGGTTTCTAATTTCAACTTATTTTAATTTTTTCTTTTTCCTCTTATTCCTTTGCATTGTTCATGACGATATAACAATTTTTTCAATTTTTTTATCAGAAAGAACTAACAGCGGCTACAGTACAATTTCAACCAAAAGTTAGTTGAAGCAGCGGCTACAGTACAATTTCAACCAAAAGTTAGTTGAAGCACCACACAAAAATGGAATTTCTAGGATATGCCACTCTCTAAAGTTAAATTTTAGGATATGTAACTTTTATGTCTCGTCGACACGTGGTCCCGAGACCTAAGGCAGTCTGGTGCTCATTCAGGAAGATAAAAAACGGAGAAGGCGGGTGATACCGGATAAGTTTACAACAACTAGAACGGAAGCACTACCCATGGATGATATGAATATGCAAGCTGATCAACGTGCCAATTTCGCTAGCACTTGTTTAACATTTCAGTATAGTATGATTCTCTCAGTACGCAGTGCGATCGTAAGTGCTTCTAATCAATCCAAAACATTAGTAGTATAGTAGTATACACTATAGAATCGCACATGCAGTGCACGAGTCAGAAAATATGTTCCAGGTGTAGCCACCATGCGAGGACTTTCCATCGCATCGGTTCTCTCTGCTCCTTCACCATCTTCTGCCGGAATAAAAGCAGGCACGGGAGTGGTCTTCCGACGCAAAAGTTGAGAAAGGGGCGGCACATATTTGTTCTCCAGCACGAAAGTTGCGAGCGGTGACTCGGAAAGTCGCCGCTTACGTCCGCCGTACAGGGCGAAGTCGGTTGGATGGCCGGCCGAGTGGTGGTTGGATGGGGCCAGGCATCCATCCGCAACAAGGGACAGAGCAATCCGGCTCGAGTTCCATATATGGCCTCTACTACGTACTTAGATTTTGCATATGACCTCTTATGGAGAGAGATAATCTTTGTGTTCGTGCAAGATAGACATGTCTGAGTTCACTCCACCTCGACATGACCCTGATATTCAATGACTGGTGATCTTGGGTAGTAAACAAAATTTAGGCATCTGGGTAGGACAGAACCTTACCAAACATGAAGTCTATGCTCATATATTTAGAAGTGATGCTGCAATCTGGACCAATCGAGGGCACTATGACTTCGGCAGCAATGGATTCGCCCACTGAAGATCAAAAGCAAGATAAGGTTCACTAGCTTCGCTTGATTAGTACTGGGCCTATTTTTTTCTTCCAGCTTCAAAAGCCGTTTTTCGGTTTTTCTTCCAGCTTCAAAAGTCTTTTATTTATCTAGTTAGTGATGATCAAATTCTGGATAACCCTCCCTCCCTCTATCGAGACAAACACTATTTGATACACGACCACTGAGGCACGAGGTGGAAAGCAAATAGTAGCATCACGAACTAAAAAAACTCAAAAGAAACATGTGATGGCAATGTAACTTTAAACAACGAGAAAATCAGCAGATCTGAAACCAGAACTCAACTCGAACATATATAGCGCACCAATCACCAAATCTGACTAGGAAATCCTCACATAACTTCTACGCCGCATCAACCATACAGTGAGCAAATTGATGCATCTTCATGTACATGAAAGCGTGATTCAGATGGCGGGGATAGAAGGACGAGCTACAGTGTGAAAATTACACATCAAGTGGTCGAATTAGCAGCAAGTTATAAGTTCAGAGAACGGTTAAATACTCAAGATTCTATCTCATATCAGCTTCAGAGAACACTCGCTGCAAAAGTTCAGTCTTCCACTGTTCGTTAACTGGGCATGTTAACTCTTTGGCACATACTGTATCAAAGCAACTCAAGCTGCATGCTGGGTGTAATGAGAAGGGGTTTCAAAGTGCTACTAGCTAATACTTATAGTGTATGGAAAGCCTGCAATACTACTATTTATGAAAAACACAAAGCTAAATAACGTGTGCTTGCATCTCGGGTTATGTGACCCAGAGCCAAGGGAACTTACGAATTGAAAGACAATCCTGGAGGTAGAGATGCAGCTCAGTAGACATCAGAAGAGGCTAACTGGGTGAGGTTCGGCTTTTTCAGGCAACGTGTAACAAAAATGCAGGTTTAGCAGTTTGACGAAGATTGAATAATCCCTTAAATGCGGCTTTAACTCTGAATGACCATGCGAGAAGGTTCAGGATAATATTGTGATGAACCATTGCAAGTTTTGAGGAGTGGTGAAGTATTTTTGCAAAGATCGTATTTTGTCTGGGCTGTTTTCTGGAATTGTCAGGAAACAGCCCAGACAAAATGTTTATGCGGTAGTACCGACGTTGTGAGAGCGGTCATACCGCAGAACAGTAGTTTTGGTCAGAGTTGCATAACGTTTTTTCCAGAGAGGTCCAGTTCGGGTTTGCAAGGTGTGGAAGTACCACTTTGGGGTGTGGTAGTACTGGCATTGTAAGTGCGGTACTACCGATCTTCCCAAAAAAATAGGGTTTTAGGAATTGTGTTATGGATTGAGTTGTTGAGTGTGATCATGGTATGAGTGTTATTTCTTGTGTGCAAATGGGTTTATTATTTGGTCCTAGGTTTAGGATCAGTATTTTGCTTGTATACTTTTTGCACGCTGTATTATATGAATGGTTGCATCAATTAATGACTCTGTGTATTGTCCGGTATTACGTGACGGTTTGCTTGTTAGTTTTGGTTGCAGGACTTCGGAGCTAGGTCATGGTGAGACGTAGGAGGACTGGGACTAGGCACAGGGTGGTGCTAAGGTCCATAATAGTCAGGGAGGCACTGAAGATGTCTGAGACTCATGGACTGGTTGCAAGCCGAGATGACGAGGAACCAGAGCGGGAGCTACCGGTGGTGAACATGACGGGCAACGGTAAGGTGGACCGAGACTAGGTTCAGGGAGGAGCCGAGGTCCTGTGTGGTCAAGGAAGCCAGTTGCTATCATGCGCAAGGAGAAGTATGTGGTGTGCTAAGTGACTTGTGTCGTTTGCAAGCGATAACGGTTTGGTGGGATCCGGACGTGTGATAGGCTTGACGGCAAGTCATTGGGGCCATGTGGAAGATGACGAAGTATGGGCGATGCTTCGTGGAAAAGGAAATGGAAAGCTTCGTGGCAAACGGTAGAGATGCATTTTGGTAAATTGCCTAATACCAGAAGAGTGGCGTTATGTGAAATCACGGCGTTGGCCTAAGTTGTTTAGGTCTTGTATGTGCTGAAAATATGAAGTGGATCAAGTGTTGGTTTACTAATGAGTTAATGGTTGTAAGCTGATTTGAGAAGGTGCATGAGAGACTAAAACCCGGTATTAGGTGGGGTTAATGGGTTATCCCCAGTTTGACCTAATGGGTAAATCCATTAGGTTTTGGTTCAGATTGTGAAGCTATATAAGGGGAGGATAGACAAAAGCTAGGGTTTGGGAATTTTGGCTAAGTCTTTGTGGTGGATAGCTTTCCCTCCGTCCTATGTGAGATTAGGGTTCCTTGGGTTGAAGCCTTGTGTATGTGCTCTAGGCTTAAAGCTTTGATATCCCGAGGAATTGGCTGTAAAACTTACCTCCTCAAGTAAGTAATACATCAATCTTTGTGCATCTCCATACATCTATCTTGTCTTAATGGATTTGCTTTTGTTTCAGTTGGTTTTGATCTCTTCTCTTTTCTCTTTTTTATCTTGCTATGCCAAAGACGTTAATGAGATAGAGATAACCTCTTGAAATTAATCTCTAATCATCTAGACACTTTGATGGCAAATTCATCAAGAAACCCAGTTTTGGTTGATTTTGGCTTCTTTGAGCGATTTCATGATCCAAGGGTTTTGGTTTGATTTCATCAGTGTTATAACTTGCCATGACATGTGGAAATACATCTAGATATATCTTGGTCATCATCCACCCACGAGCAAATTGTATTCATTGATTTTAGTTTTTGCTCAATTTTTGTGCACCTTTCCTTTAAACTGAAAAAGGTCTCATCTTTGACCATGATTTTTATGATCGTTTGTTGGAATAAGTTCTCAATATCCTAGAGAAAATCTGTGCAAAATTTCATGTCATATGGATGTACATATCAAAAGTTCCATCGATTCTTATTTTTGTACTTGTGCTGAAATTTCTATTCACTGAGGAAAGGTAGTACCGCAATGCAAACAAATGTATTTCCAAAAATCGAATGTACCGTAGTTATAACATAGGTACTTCCGATTTTGTTTATAACATAGGTACTTCAAACTTTGCTGATTCTTCTCCAAACTTTCAACAGCTTGTCTTGCTTGTTTTGTGATAGTTTTTCATCCTAATTTTCATAGCTTTGTATCTATTAGAGTGAAGGATTGTGGAACATTTGGGGGAAAATTTGAAAGAAACATTCACCCCCTCTGTTGCCATCTTTGGTCCTACAAATTCATAATTAAGGCTCTAAGCTATTGTGATCGTAGATCATAAAGCAATACTGCTCGAGTACTCTTGGTCAGAGGATTATTGTTTATTTACCTAACTAGCTACTACTCGGGGATCATATAATTTGATAACTAGGCTTAACTCCAGGTAGCCTCTTGTGCAATGAAATAGAGCACATGTGCCTCCATCCCCAATAACCGCACGATGATTTGGCCATGTGCCTTCGACAACAATCACCTTGCGGTTATCTAAGATTCTCTCCCATTGATAATAACCGATCAATAGTTATTGTCAGGCTTTCCCTTACTGACAGCAACCGCTTGCTCGGCCAGGCACGAGGAAGCAATAAGGCACATGTTTGTGTGGACAACTGACATCTCTTCGGCACTATTTAAACCTTATAGGAGAAAATGAAGAGATGAACCAAGCAATTAAACAATAAAGCAATAGATAACGGAGGCAAGGAATAACAAAGTTTGGGCTAGTAGTATCTTCTTTGTAATCGCTCTACAAGAGCAGGCTGTAATCCTAATATAGCAATAAAGATAGTCTCATTTCTCTTTTTCAATCCTTCTATTAGACTCAGTTTTTCCCAACAATTTCGTAAGATCGACGATTTGATCGTTGACAGCTGGTGCCATCTGTGGGAAAGTAGAGCCGAGCCCATTAAGGTTCTCATCAACATCACCATTCTTTCATGTTTCTGTCAACATCGCCTATGCGATCATGGCAAGTCATCCTCATTTTTGGCACCTAACCTATTCATCGAACTCATGGAAAATGTTAGTCCACAAAACAATTGTCATCAATTACCAAATTTCACTATTAAAACATAATGGAGGGACTAGATTCAACAATCTTCCCTTTTGGTAATTCATGACAATCTCAACAAATAATGAGATAAAAATTGATTTGCGAGTATACCACTTATACACAACAATTGCATACTCTAAGATAAACTTTAAACAAAGCTTACTTATTCAGTTGTCATTAATCATTCAACCATTAACACATAATGGAGAAGTTAGATAACAACCCGATTGCACATAAGTATATATAAACTACACAAGTTATATATATATATTCAAGAATGTATTTCAAAGTAAAGATCCTGAATATGCATATTAAATAAGGCATGGATCAATACTTATGAAACTTCAAGACATAGAGAGAGCTCCTCCTAAATGTGTGATATAAGTATGTATAATGAAGACATATGCACATATTCATTTTGGACTATTTATGGAGTTCAATCTATATTTTGGATCTAAGGAATGTACTAGTATATGAGAAAGTGTTTATATGATCTAAATTGACATAAATTGTTTAATTATGCTAATAGACTTATTTTGATATTGCTAAATGATATATATCTTTATATGATCTAGGAAGCTCTGCTCAAACAGATGGTTGGGTCAAACTATTAAATCAATGCAAAATGACTTAGATACTTCTCAAAGCTTCAGGATATTTTCTCTTTTTCCTCCTTTTTAGAATTATTCTCTCTTTGGAGCCCTTGATGATTTCACTGCCAATGGGGGAGAAATTAGAGAAAGGGGAGAGAAATTGGGGGAGAAATTGGAGAAATTTGATAAAATTACTTCTCTTATGTTAAGAGGAAGTTTATGAATTTTGCCGAGTGTCTGCGAAGTTTCTTCTTTTGCTTTTCTTTCAAAACACAATTCATTCGAGAGTTTTTGAGGTGTTGTCAATGTATTCATCAAGAGAGAGATTGTTAGACCATGTGAATGGTTGTAAATAAAATGATGATGAATAATTGATATTTCGATTGCTTTGGAATTTTGCGTTTATGAAAGTTTTCATCGATTGCGGTCGAAGGTTTCAAGTTCTATTGGTTTCAGTCTGCTCCAAGTGGTTTTTGTCTTCTCCGAGTGTCTTTGGTTGCTCCGAGTAGTTTCGGACCAGTCCGATCGGGTCTGAATGGCATCGGATGGTATTCGAGTAGCTCTGGAGCATCGGACGGCACTCGAGTGGCATCAGAGGATCACACGGCTAAACGACCATAGCAGACTTCGACCACGGTGACTTACGATCACAGTAGACTTTGAGCATGTCAGACTTCGACCACGTTGATTACGATTCAGTCATTTACTACCATGTTCTACTTCGACCACGTCCGGCATCGACCACGGAATATCCGCTATGGTAGTTCGACCACGTTCGATTTCGAACACGACATAACGACCAGTAAAGGTAATCGTAGCTACAGAACTTTTTGATGGACGTAGTTACAGTACCTGACCGGTACTCGATAGTCGTAGATTTTATTGGTTGATAATCGAAGACTTTGCAGTCGATGGTCGTAGACTTTGTGGACTGTTGTTATAGTCGTAGACTTCGCAGTCTTGTTTTCCTAGTCGTAGACTTTGTAGTCTGATGTCATTGTCTTCGGTAGTCGAAGACTTTGCGATCAGTTGCTGTAGGCTTCACGGTCGGTACTCGTAGACTTCATGGTCGGTATGAGTGCTTTATTTTATGTGATCTTCGAGTATCTTGAGTACTCGTGTTAGGTCAGTGGTTGACTGATCTGGTCGGAGCGGTTGTCGGTGATACTCGATGATCGTTGGTGCGGTGATTGGTTGATGATTTGTATTCATACACTTGGCGCTCGGTACTCGATGATTTTGGTCGATAGCGATGAGTGGTATCCTTAAGTGTTTGGAGCAAAGCGATAGTATTTCCCGAGTACTTGTGGTTTTCGAGCATTCGTTGAGCTAGCGGTCGTAAGAAGTTGTCTAGACATAATTTGCAGTAAGCAATGGAATATGTGGTTGGAGACGACCTGGTTGATGGTTGTGGATGATTTTTTTCTTGTCTATGGATGGACAAGGGTTGTGCAAGTGTTTGTGCTGATGACAGTCAAGTTGTGGAGAACTTGTGTCGGAAAACGTTTCTTTGGTATGATCAGATCTATTCCAAGAAATAATAGATCAGATCTATTCTAAGAAAAGTTCATCGATGGTGTATTTTCCTGAGCATTGTTTTTCTATGTTCTCAGCAGCATACTAACACATCATAATCCAGCGTGCTACGAGCACGATGTTGTCTTCGACTTGTACTCGTTCGCGCGGTCAAAACATTCGAGCGACGAAGCGTTTGATGCTTTTCAATCGAGGGGGAGGGGGATTTCGACTAGTGTAAAAGCGATTGTAGCAATCGGTCGTATGGCTTGCGGTCAAAATCTACATCCGGTAATTTAGGGTCTGTTCTTTATGGCTGTGGTTTATGATTTTTGGCTGAAATTTTTTAATTTTAGCTATTTACGACAGAGATTACGGAAAGAGATGTACTCGCTTACAATTTTGGATGGTACAGATGTTGGGCTTTTAACGTGTACTACAATTAACTTGTAAACCTCGTTTTGAAAAAAATACACCATTTAAAATTTAGGTACTGTAGCAAAAGCCAAAAGCCGGTTTCAAAAACCGAAAAGAACAAATATCAAAATACGGAGGCAATCATTCACCACCCTCTAATTGCGCCATACCATCCAACAGGGATCGACTGGAAAGCATAACACCAAGAAACACCTATTGAATTTACAATAAGGAGCGTTGGTAGTGGTAACTGATAATCAGTACAAGCTAGCTAGTGGGTAAGAAGAAGATAACCGCATAGGCAACTGCCTCCTATGCAGAACAGATTCACACCAAACACAGCCTTTGTCATCACATAATATTAAACGCAGTCATGAGAGTACTAAGTTGCATATTTTTACCATGACAAAACAAACAATAACAGCTATTTGGTAGCTTCAGTACAAACACCGACTGGTGTCCATTCACTTCAGCACATAAACCATTTCACTACTAGACAAGTCATCCAACCTATGGACAGAATAAGCATGAGTTGATTTGAGGAAGTTAGCCATCACCTGAAATGTAGATTTCACAGTTGAGGACTACCATTGTTGAGATCTGGAACCTTCAGTCTTTTCACTTTATTGTTCAGGTCTGTCATCCTTGTTGCCAGCCCTGTAATCTGCTCAATACATTCTGTATACTTCGCAAGCCAGTGTTTTTGAAACCCATTAATCATCTGATGGATACGCAGTTGCTGCATCCAACAAATGTGATTCTGCTCATCAGCCATGCCAAGAACCTCTGAAGATGACTCACCACCTTCCCCACACAACATCCTGCTCCTGTACTCCAGAAATGCAGCAGAAGACTTCTGAAACAACTTTTCGTATTGTTGAACAGTGCAGAGCATAGCCGTCATATCCTGCTCGAGTCGACAAAGTGTAGCATGCCTTCCTTGAAGCTCCTTCAGTATATCGTTCTTGGTAGATGCGATTATATAGTCCTTTTCCATCAGCATCTCCCTCATGCGCAGTACTGCAGCTTGAGTCTCCATGAAAGCTTTTTCCTTATCCAAGACCGCATCCTTCATGTTAGGGACAGAAGCTAGGATTTGTTGTATGCAAGCATGGAAGTGCGGAGGAGATTGGTCAGCTATGAAATTGAAAGGGCCATTTTTGATGACAGGAGGGCTAGAACCAGCACCAACAATGCCATTGTCATCAGCTTCTTCGTCTTCAATTTCAATCACAAGTTGCTGATTCGATCCAGGTTGGAACTTGGTCCTAAAGATCACCTTCTGAAGGCTTGAGGAACCATCTTGCTCATCCATTGTCCGGAGGAGGCTACGGAAAGATGAATCATCAGTAGAACTCTGATAGTTGGCACTCCCACCACCAGCTCCTTTCCCTCCAATGCCTTCCATCTCACAACCCAAAACCTTGACATCTGAGGACAAGCATTTCTGTGATCCAAGCTCAGAATTTCCCTTGGTCATACCATGAATCCCTTCCCCCTCGTCCACAATTGCTCTCTTGTAATCCACAAAAACGACACCAGTAACATTCTTGCCCTTTCCTAAAACTGGCATCTCCTCCAAATCCCCAATGTTCTGGCTTATATCAGAAATCAATCCCTCCTCCACCTCTGCTTCTGTTGCCCGGCATTGATCATTGCGGCTGTCTCGACGAAGCAAGCTCTCCTCCCCCACCCCAACTTCACTGCAATCCACCAAATGCTCATCCGTCCTCTGGCACTGCTGCAACATCAAGCCTTTCCTCCTCAACCTTCCATCAACCTCGGCGAAAAGCTCCCGCCTTTGGCACTCCATCAAACGGAGGAGGTGCGGCAGGTAGCGCCGTGGCTCCCCGGTCACCACCTCCCTCTCCACCACCGCCCAAACCAACAGGCCCCAGTCCACCGCGTGCGCCTTCCCCTGCTCCACCAGCCGCAAGGCCGCGGCGACCTCCTCCGGCACCGCCCCGCCATCCCCTCCAGCCCCCAGCAGCACCCGATCGTTGACGAACCCCCTCACTGCGGCGATCGCCTCCGCAGAAGAGAACACGGCCGCGTCCACCTCCGGGGCGAGGGCAACCGGCCCCAGCGGCAGCGCGAGGGCGGCCGCGAGGTCGGCGGGCGAGGCGGAGACACGAGCGCCGCCGAGGGAGACGGTAATGCGGCCCGAGGCGAGGTCGACGGCGGCGGCGAGGTCGAGACCGTCGGTTGGGGAGGCGGGGAGGTCGAGCCTCGCGAAGCCCCCGAGGCCGAGGGCGCCGAGCAGCGCCGCATCGCCGCCGCCATCCCCCTTGCGCGTGCGGAGTGGCATGGGGGACTGCTCGGGTTAGGGTTTGTGGCTGGGCTGGGTGAGGCGACGAGCCGTGGTTGGGTTAAGCCTGATCGGAGCTGGGGTTTTTCCGGAAATGGGAGGGGGCGGGTGGGAGGCGCAGGGCAGTTGGTTCGTCGATTGATTTGAACGAGAGGGGGACGTGGGAATGGGCGCCCTCCACTTCCCGGCTCGAGAGATCGTACGCAACTGAAAGTGGGTCCAAGAACACTTGTGAGCCCACCAATCAGTGGCTCGGACTAGTTGACCACTCAGTGCGTGTTCTTAGATTGGGAATCAGCGGTGCTAATGCTTGGAATGCTTTGTCACACTGGCTTCTGGGGCCACTTGTGGTGGTACCCATGCTGTCAATGATAGAATGTGGGTGGGGATTGGTTCGCGGCGCTCTGCGAGGAGGAGTTCTGACAGGATGTAGACGAAGTACGACGATGGAAGCCGAGGAGACGGAAGGGGACTTGACCGGGCCCACACACAGCTGGAGTACATTACACGCTATCGGTATCGGTACGAATAGTATTTTTTAAAGAGGAATCCGTACGAAATGGCCTTGGGCTACTGTCAAGCCCAGCCCAGTTGAACTATCAGGCCGAGATATCCAAGCTGTTGCAAAGTGCTTGGGCCTTAACAGAACTGCATTTCTTTTGGTGTTGTGGTGGGCCTTTCGTGATCCCAAAGATTAGGGAATGTGTAATGCTAGCTGCTAAGCGGCGTACTGCATGCCCCAATGCTTGGGACTTGCAAGCAGATGATACCGAGCTCACTGAAAATCAATTACCACGTAAGTGTTAAGTGTTAACCTGCTCTTCTTGCTGTTTTTCATTAACAGGAAGGTCCTGCCTTTCATTTGCAAGATTCGTTTCGAGTAAATCCTAGAGATCCCACGCAGCATCCGTACAGAGACCTTCCCAAAAAGCAGGTGCTTCTGTAAAGAAGTCGCTGGATCTCTTTGGTATGGAGTAATAAAGAGGAATGTTAAAGATTGTGATAATAAAGAGGACACAAGATTCCCCGTGTAATGTGGAATTATACGCGGTGAGGTCTCTGATCCCTAGGATTTGCGAACATGCTCGTGCTCTGACGAAACGATACGCGCGTACTAGTTTTTTTTACGGTGCGACGCAGTCCTGGTAGGATTCCTTGTTTATCCCTCTCCATCGATCTCTGACACGATTGTGCGCCGCACCACAAACTAAGATGCAATGCAAACGATGGAGCCACGCGCTCCCTCCCAACCACGCACGGCAATCATCTCCCACAACTTCTTGTTTCTCCCACAATTATGCCACGCTTAATTAAGCAGCTAGCTCCCTGTGAAGATGATTCTGAATCCATACATACCAAGCAGAGATAGCTCACTCATGGCGGTCCATAACGAATCATGAAAGAAATGAATCTTCCGGGGCTCAATTATCATGCCACGTAATCAGCCTCCTTAATTGCTTGATTTCAAGGACTGGCATCACAATCAACCTGCACGCACATACAAAGCATGCACGCAGGGCGACTAGCTGCTTGCTTTTGGCGACCAAAACGCCCATTTTGGTGTGACAACGGCCGGTGGCAGATCCAAAGCTAAATTTTAGGGGGCTAATGAGACATAATGTACAAAAGATAAATATACTAAATATAAAGTGAATTATATTTTGCAATCTAAAATCACACATAATTAGAATAGGGATATAGTAAAAATACAAAATAGAACTAAGTTTGTACATCGGTAATAGATAATATGCCTCCCAATGCTCATAAATATATGTAAGCAGTTATTTGTACACCAAATTTAGCAAACTTAGTGCTGAAATCAGAAATTGTATTTGTGAATAGTTATAAAGATTGAAAAAAGAATGAAACATACCAGTGACTAGGATTGAGTAGTAGTAGTGCAACTACGAGGCAATAGTATTTTACGAGATTTAATGCTTTGAAAGCGTTTTCTAATTCTATCATCATCAAAGTTTCTAAAAATCTCTCGCTCAGTATAGTATATCATCAAGTCACTGAACCACTCATCCGCTACTCTATTGCGCAAATCTGTCTTGATAATATTCATTGCCGAAAAGACTCTTTCAACCGATGTCGTTACTACTGGAAGGATCAATGTTAGCTCAATGAGGCGATAGATCAATGGGAATGTTCTATTTTTTCCTGTTTCAACCATCTTTTGAGCTAGCTTTGCAATATCACCTTATCCATGGAATTCTGCACTTCTCTTGATATTGAGAACAAATGTTTGAAGCTGGCTTCTTAACAACAAACAGTCAGCTACGTCGAAGTCATCAGCATAGATCTCAGCAAGTCGAACAAGCTTATCTACATCAAACTTGGACAAAGAGTCTCTTGGATCAAGACAAGACATGAATACCAGTAACTCTGAACAAACTTTATTGAACCGATGGTTCATCTCTGATGTAATGGCATCAATAACAGTAATGAAAATATCAACATGGTAATAGTAATGGTAAGTCACCGTATGCTTCCTACGTGCAGACATACCTCTAACTGGAATGAGTTCTTTCATATTTGGCACATGAATCTTATTTGATTCATAAAAGCTTTTTACTCGTTGGAATAATGGCTCCCATCCATTGTCTCTCATGTCCTGCAAACATATTTTCTCATCTACAAGCAAATCCATACCTTCAACAATATCTCGATCCTTCCTTTTGCAAAGCAAGTGATAACTCACTTGTAATGCTTAGCAAATCTATTAATAAATGCAAGA
Source organism: Bonia amplexicaulis (assembly GCA_036346245.1). NCBI lineage: Eukaryota > Viridiplantae > Streptophyta > Magnoliopsida > Poales > Poaceae > Bonia > Bonia amplexicaulis. The sequence goes on along the minus strand of CM070737.1, from coordinate 15,718,706 downwards.
CAAAAATAAATTCAAAAGACATAAAAGCAAGATGTAAATGCCAAGCATGCCTAAATGATGAAAGTCTCTCCTGCAAACCGACCTTGAGGTTCACTATCTCCCGATGAAGCCTCAAACTAACCTTGATATGAAAACCAAAAGACAGGAAAACAAATAAAACCATATAAGCTAGAACCAATAAGTGGAGCAGAATGAATCATGAAAATAATCTAGAAAGAAAATTAAAATGAGCAGGGTATGGTAGGAAGAAAATTAAAATGAGCAGGGTATGGTAGGTATGCACACGAGCACCAGAAACACATACATAATTGCATGTGAAGGTCGGTATTTTGATGAACACCTAACAGGCATGGCAAGAGCGTGACCATGCAAGCACTGTGAGGGGTCCTTAAGCAAAATCGAAGAGAAGGGGGAATAGAAGCCAGTTGCCTCCAGAAAGCACTTCCAACCTAGAAGGTCCACATGCACAAACATGATTTATGAACCCAGACAAGAGGAACACAATTTACTTACGTACAGGATTTGACTTGTCTGATTTGCCCCATAATTCCTTTTACTTATCTAACTGAAAGCAGTTTTGGAACTACAATGCAAACATAACAAGCCGGTAAACCCTAGAAATCGAATTAATGTAACTGAAAAGTTAAAACCATAATTCAACAAATTCATATTCAGATTGAAATCAAACCCTAGAACTGCGTTGGGAGAGGTGAAACAAAATTCAAGATAGATTTTGGATACTACGAAAACAAAATCAGGAATCAAACAGTACGCATGGACACCTGCACCCGATCAATGGAGCTCGAAGCCAAACTGCTGGGGGAGTGCTGCAAGCGCAGGGAGAGAGGTGAGCGCGAGCAAGGAGCAGATGGCGCACCCCAACGGCCCTGTTGTACCCCCCACTCTCCCCTGATGGCATGATTTCCTCATTTATATCCATGAACCTCTATAACACGAATGCAAATCTCACTAAATCAGAGAACAAGCATGGCATCTCAAGCAGTATTTATCAGAGATGGAGCCTTCTCTATGGACTCCGCACAAATATATCCCGGTTTGTTCCCGACTCTGCACAAAAATCAATATATTCATATGGTCGAATTTATACACCAAAATGTGCAAGCTTTCTCGTCACAACCAACGAAACCAGATCCTTCCAAACACGCATCAAGGCAGTACAGCTTGATGAAACGAACAAGAGTTAGTTCCACCTACCACGCATCCTTGAGTGTGATTCACCTGGCCTTCATCCGAGTACAACCATCTTCACTGGCCATTCAAGCCAAACTTGGTTCTCATGACCGTGTCATCTGTGTTGTCCCAGCTTATATTTTTTATATTCCAGCAGTACCGACTGAAGAGCAATCGAAGAAAAGATGATTTAAAGTTTCCTCTTCACTATCTTGGCAGAGAACACAATAGTTATCATCTTCGATGATAAGATGTCTTCTCAGCAAATCCTTTGTATTGAGGCGATATAGCGTGCGCCTGGGGGTAAAACAAGAGGCAGGAATGGTGAAAAACGGCCATGTTTGGGCTGCTGAAGCCAGCAGCGACCACACCATGATAGATCTGAGCGTAGTGACGACGGTCCTTGGCTGTGTGCTTGTGTGGTTTCTGGTACCATACTAGCTAGGATACTGGTTTACTAGTACTGGTGCTAGCTACGACAACATCAGATCACCTCTACCATGTCATCTCAACTGTCTTTTAGCTATATTAAATAAGTAAAATTTTATATGAATGAGAGAATATGAGACTATCTCTTATGTTAGAGACGACTTAAGTCAGCAAATCAATATAAATAGTAAGAACGTGTGAGACGATAAAAATAGTATAAAATATTTAGAAAATAATTTACTATTGAAGAGATTGTTTTGCTATTTTTAGTTAGGATAAAAATGTTAGAGACAATCTTAAAAATGAATAAAAGACTGGCAGGCGTAAGGACAGCAGCCAAATACTCACTTTCCAGAAGAGCAATAAAGGACTGGCTGGCGTAAGGAGTCAGATTGCACATGAAAACTTGGTCGCTTAGCGTTCGATAAGTGTACTGTAGATTGTATAGTACGTCGTCGTAGGAGGCTAGGGCCTTGGATATCTTGTGTTTTGGATGATGATCGATTGATCCTACCGGCGTATGTTACTGTACAGCTACTCTTCGTCGTGCCTTGTGCAATTGTTACCGGCGTATGTTACTGTACAGCTACTCTTCGTCGTGCCTTGTGCAATAAATCTGATGGCTTTGGCACAGAGGGTGGTGGCACCGGAAGAAAACTCTCCAAAATTTTCCGGTGAAGCACATGGCTCGCTCGGGCCTTGATGGGTGGTAGCCTACTAGCCTTGGTCGGCCTGGGCAAGCTCCTCTGCCTTCGCTCTCCGGTCTCCACAGCTCGTTGGGTTCTCGTTCACAAACCGGCCAAACCGAGAACGTTGGCCGACCGTGCCAACTGCCAACACAACTCACCCACCGTTCCGCTGTATGGCCAACAGTTGGCACATCCATTGGATCTGGCTAGGTTTGGTCACTTTTTCCACAGAGAAGTCGTAGCCAAACCATGGGCGGTGGCACGGCTAAGGCTAGTTCATTCGGCCGCGACCGAAAATCAGCTTGGTTTTCTTTGGCCACGAAACCAAACGCACCCTCATGCGTTGCCTCAGATGGCTGGATGTAGGAACTGTACTTTTTAGCTGCGGTTTGTGAGTTTTAATCGTTGTTTGTGACTTTTGGGCTATTTGTGCGAGAGATTACAGAGTAACAGAAACTCACATGTGATTTTTACCGATATAAATGAAGTCGGTACAGTATATACTATAATTAATTAGAAGATCTATCTTAAAAAAATACTCCGTTTAAAAGCTAGTTACCGTAGAAAAACCGAAAAAACAGTACCGTAATTGGGGTGTATGGCTAGCTATGCAGTTGGGCCTATAAATCGGATGGTCCTGCTCCTGCCTGCGTGCCGGCGTCGAGTACTCCTGCCTGCCCTGCCCTGTGCGGCCCTGCCTGCCGGCTGCCCTGCCACGGCGCGCGACATGGTCGAGAGGGTTGCATGGTAGGCGCCACCACAACGGCGAATCATTTGCCTCTTGGCAATAGGCTCATATCAGATCAGATGTGGACTTTTACCATCCCAGAATGTGCTCGACCAAGATCCAACGTCGTATTAAGTCCGTGACAGATCGCAGTAATGCAATTGCGGTTGATTTCTGTGGATCTGATGGCCTGACTCCATAACAGTAACGAGCTGCCATCACTACAGTACAGCTCCATGGGTCAGAGGAAGATTTACGCAAACAAGAGGATACAGAAAAATCTTCGATGCACGGCATGGCCTCAGAAGATGGTAAAAGTAAAAACAGAGGCAAGTGCAACATGGACCAAAGCGTGACTACAGCGGACTACCACGCTCAGCAAGGGGCCAACGACGGTGTGCAGCAGAACAGGTTTCCAACGTGGTAGGCCCTTCCACAGGTAAGAGTGCAGGTCCGGGCTGCAGAAAATGTTTCTGATCACCACTGATCATTGTTTGTGCGGCACTTATCCAATCAGCAGCATAAATGCATGATACAGCACCAGGCACTACAGCTCAAAGCCCTTGTAAAGATTTCCTCACTGCATGCTTTCCTACTCCGTATATGATAATCAGTTTCTACGTACAGCACTGATAAAATCTCCAGAAAATTCGACGCCGGCCATATATACTCAAACTTCAAATAAGCCCTCCACTAGTCTTTTGTTCCAAAAAAAATGATTCATTCTTTGTCTTTTGTCAAATAATATAGCCTTGCCCTTCAAGAGTTTATGTGCGGCCCTAATACTCAGTCCAGCATTCACATTTATCAGGACGAAATAGATATGACCTAATAGACATTTTATCTTGCATCTTAATTTCCAAACCAAAAACTGGAACATCACGTATCAAAATTCATAAAATGGTAGGAGCGCTTCACAATTACAAGCAAAGCTTTGGCAATCATCAGGCTTAAGTGTTGCAAATGAACGGTGGTAAACCACCGCATGAAAGCTCCAACAGAAGTACCAGTGAATTCAGAAAAGATGCTACAGCTACACACAAAAAAAGAGGGCTTTTCTGTATACAAGTCATGCCCTGCCTGTGCTGAAGTTGTAACATGCAAAAAACAGGTTACAGCATAACAGCAACATTACGTTCTCATGCACAGTTAGATTTTTACCAGGCTTATCTGGATAAAATTCTATTCTTCAACCTTCTTGGGCTTCTGAAGTAGAAGAGATCTACCACGCCCCATTGTAAAGCCCCTTGTCCCATCTGGCATTCTCGGTCCAGGAATAGGCTTGTTTACAGAATCGGTACCAGAAATAGTAGGGAATGAACCGTGGCCTAATGTAAAAAACAAAAAATATTAGAAGTGTACAATCCTGTATTTGTGGTAGAGTTGCATAACATATATATGAGAAAACAGTGTCTCAAATTTTTGATATTTGAGAATGAGTACAAATCGGGAAAAATACAAACAGTTATTTTGTTTCCTTTTGCATGTGTGTTCCAATATCAATGGTGTACATGGAAGGATAATCAGGATTGAGTTCTTCAGCTTGGTGCAAAGGATAACCATGCAGAAAAAAATCTAGTTTTATCTACAAAATGTAGCAGAAATTTAAGCCTATGGAGAATTCTCGAGTTAATCATCATGATGAAAGCAGACCTAGCTGGGGATATGATAAGGACATCATCACACGAACTAGGTAAATAAATGTGTATCACAGCACGATAGACAGAGATAACAAAGATCATTCATTCATTCATTCCAGTTTCCCCTTTTTCAGAAAGAAGCAGAGTAACATGTTGACCATCTAGCCTCCCTCATGCATGAATCTGGGAATAAACTCAAGTTATGTGTGCAAATGGAGTCCATCTGAGACTACACTTCATTCAATGCACAAAACTAACGGTCGTCGCCCTATCACTACAGCAGTACAAAGAATAATCAGATCCACAAATTTAAGTAAAAAGAATACCTTGTCCTCTTGTATTTTGCTGAATATGACCTTTTTCTTGGCCTCTACATCGACCTTTTCGCCCTCCTTTAGCATTTGTCTTTTGGTGTTGGCGCACTTCCTATGGATATGGACAACAGACTATGAGCAAAGATACATGATCGATAATGATGGCAACATTCTTAATGTCGATAATCATAACCTCCCCACAAGCGAAATTCTAACTAGAAGACACATCTGAACTTTTGGTTTGCAACATATTTACAGTTCAAGAACAAAGGCCCGTAAGGAAGTGCACAAATAAAAGGTGATGCACAAGCATACAGGAAAATGAAACCTCGATGATTTTCAACCAGATAATTGAACAAATGAATTGAATAGATGCATGGGATAATTTAGACCTCATGGTTAACATCAGAGTTCACATTCTCCTTGTCCAAAGCACCCTCTCCTAAATCAGCACCGTCGTTCTTTTCTGATATTGTCTGTTGCTCTTCTTTTAAAGGCTGGCCCTGGTTGTTCTTTTTGGAAACTGTTCCATGGTTTTCTTTTGAAGACAGGTTATGCTTTCCTGATCCCATTGCACTTTGTTTAGCCAGAAGTCTGACTTTCATCCCAGTTCTCCAGTTCCTCTCATCATTTAAGGTGGTAACCTAATATGATAAAACCACACAAAAAAGGTAACCCTTCTAGGCATAAAACTCATATTGCTAAGCACCAAACAGGCCATTAAATATCAGATGAATAACTCACAGCCTTCTCAGCTGCTTCCGCTGCTTCATACTCAACAAGGGCATGCACCTGCACAACCCTGATCTGTTATCAACTTGCATGTTGAGTGAAAAGGATGTAACCAACTTGATCCAGCAGCAGAAAGAAATATTTTCAATATCTAGAGATGACTAATGTTATTAAATGTATTTTCCATTGAATTACTGGTTACAATAGAGTGGTAATTGGTAAGAGAGGTTAATAGAAATACCATGATCAAGAGCTATGTATCAAGGGTTATATATTAGAACATCTGTAAGATCTTAAATAATGAAGTCACAAAATGATGCTGAAAGCATACCTTACTACTTAACATGAAGTCAGGCTTCTTAGAAGTAGCAGATACTCCCACTGAATGTGGATCATGAATGGTTATCTTTATAATTCTGGTATATAAAAAGATAAAGTACAGTTTCAGAATGTTATAACATCAGTTACTAAGTGCTTTCAAAATGTTATAACATCAGTTACTAAGTGCAATACAAGCAAAGACCACTACAAATGTCCAATAACGTACTTGCCAACAGTTCCAAATGTCTCTTGTATACTCTCCATGGAGAAATCTGAAGGTAGATTTTCCACCACAACAGTCCTTTTCTGCAAACAGGTTAAAGTTAAAACATAGATAAATTAGGTATAAACAATAAATGATATATTCCAATAAAGAAGGAGTCGGCAATTCACCTTCACATCTTTCGATTCATTGTGTGGCAAGGGATGTAACCTCCTGATCCTTTTCCCATCTGAACTCAAAACCTAAAAGATAAGACAACAATTATAGTGTAAATATTCATAGCACCAAGTAGCAATCATTATTCCCATTAGTAGGAATTCCAAAGCGTCAGGACAGATACTGAAAGGGCACAATATTACCAGCTTTGATGATGTCCTAAGTGCAGCTTCAATTGTAGAGAGGTCCTGAACAAGTTTCTTCATTCTTCTAAATGATGCAATAAGTCCAATAGGAACTATTGTCAAATATAACACATCATTAGAAGAGACCATTTTACCTTTCTATTATGTATTATATAAAATATTCAATGGAAAAAACCCTGATGCATATACATGCAATATAGAATAAAATACAATAAAATTGCTAAACAGCGCTTAACTTAAACAGACTCTCTTTTGTTTATGTTTCTAATTTGCATAGCAAATAGTGGTAGGTTTATGACAGAAGAGCACCCCTACATCCAAATGTTTTTTATATATATTTTACCAATTTACAGTTACAGTAATTGTGCAGAAATACAGAAGAATAGAAAACCATGAAGGTAGAACAGAACATCATCAAAAGATATAACCTGAATAGAAACATAGTTTACGTAAAAATGGATGCCAAATGGATTGAGTGCCACGCAGTATAGTGCGTGCATGTAAAATTTGCCATTCTGTTCGGTGACAAAGAGCGAGCTCATGAACTATATATATATATATATATATATATATATATATATATATATATATATATATATATATATATGTTCCTATTTCATTTAAAAGTGACTATTTGGTTGTAATTTCCACCTTTAAATTTGCAAAAGCTTCTTTCTTGTTCAATCCATCTTGCCTTGTGTGAAATTTGAAAATACCCCCCACCCCCTTGAAAAAAAGAAGCATATAAAATTCCAAAAAGCAATGAAAACAAAAAACAATCCATCTCACTGTAATTATCAATCAAAACCAATCCATGGTATTGTAATTATGGGGCTACATCTTGAAAATCCACAATATCCGTTCCTATGTGCAATGGCACACACATGCCACCTACGTGCCAAAAAAATCCATTCCTCTGTGCAATGGCACACAAATGCCACCCACCTACAAAGGTAGTCAACATTCAGTTATATGGCAGGAGCAAGGGGCAATTCAGATAAGTAAGGACATATCATTTCCCAGTGATATCAACTTGACACAGCTACCATGGCAGAAGACCAGAAAACATATGTCAATTGCGGGATCAGATTTATTTATCTTCATGGTCCCACAATCAAACCAAAAGTAAGCCAGTCAAACTGACTACAGAAACCATGAAAAGGGAATGACAACAAAATGTAAATGCAAAAGTCTTAAAAATCAAGAAATAAATAGCAAAGCCCCGTAATTGCTTAATGAGAACCCCCAATCCATAATTTTCTTAATAGAACGGAGTGAATCAGATAACGGTACATTTTGTATTTACAGATGCCTAAACAAGGTTCACGGCACAACTAAAAGAAAGCTGTACCAGGAGTACCCATGTAAATGCCTCGTCATAAGTACCTGTCACATTTCGGCTCTGTTCTTTTCAGCTTCTAAAAGCTGCTTTTCGACTTTTCTACAGTAACTAACTTCTAAATAGAGTATTTTTTTCAAGATAGGGTCTACTAGTTAATTGTAGTACATATTTTACTGACTTCATTTATATCGGCAAAATCGCACGTGAATTTCTGTTACTCTGTAATCTCTCGTACAAATAGCCCAAAAGTCACAAGCCGCAGCCAAAAAGAACATGGCCTTCATCATTTTCATCTCCATTCCACTACATGTAAGATAGCTAGGGCCAAAAAAAATCACCAGTGTTTTAAATGCAGATAAATCTGAGGTAACAGAGCTGAACCATGCTCCCATGAAGGATAGGAGATATAAAAAGGTTGCAAGAAAATATATATAAAAAGGCCTTCAAATTGAACACATCAAGTTCCAGCCTTCCAGGATGCCATTTATGCACATAGAAAAATCTGTTTTTAATACCCTAAGTCCAAATATCTTGGTGACAAAATAATAGTGACGTTAGAATAACTAGCGCACATCATAAGCAGTTTGTCTCATAAGACACCTTATGCAACTGGTCAACTAGAATATCAACTTGTTAGCATCACAATTCGCAGTGTTTTCGCTACATGTATGTCCTAAAGCAAGAGCACACTACTTACCAAAGCCCTCCTTGTTCTTCTTCACAAATTTCAACAAGAACTCGTCCGTAGGAAGATTCTCATCGCTGAAGTAGTACTCCACCTGCAAAGATGGAACATTTCAAGTTTGAATAAGCACACCATTCAAGATATCCTTTGTGCTTGCACGAATGCACGGTGAGAAAGTTCTTGTGGATATGAACCATAAAGCCTGCGTTTATCTATCTGAAGGTGCTAACCAAAGAGAGCACACGAGTCTCAGCTTTCTCACGCAAAACAAGCATCAGGAACCGGACGGTCGCAGCAACAAACAAAATGCGAAAGAGAAGTCATAATTACGGAGGAAAGGACCGGGCACCGGCGTACCTGCTTGACTACCTGGTCGCGGAGCTCGTCGGTAAGCACGACACCACCGGCGCCAACCTCGGAGGCCTCCGATGAGGCGGCGTCGCCGGGGACGACGAGGGAAACGTCCTCCGCCCCAAGAGGCGGCGGCTCGTCCGAGACCGTAAGTGCCTCAGGCGCGACGGTGTCGGGGGCGACAAGTGGGGCATCTTCCGCCCCAAAAGGCGGCGGCGGCGGCAGCTCGTCGGAGACCGTAAGTGCCTCAGGCGCCACGGTTTCGGTGGGTGGAGATTGGCCGTCCATACCGGAGGGGATCAGGGGAGCCGAGTCGCCCGCCGCCCGGTCGCCGCCGCTCGCGGTCGTTGGCGGCTGCGGCGTGCGTGCGGCTGCGGGGTCGAGGTCGGGTGGCGAGTTGGCCTATATACCCATTAGACAGGTGTTTCCGGGCGAGTGAACCGGCCCACAGGCCACCGGGCCGTGAATCTTTAGCTCGCTTGTAGCAGCGGCGTTAAGGTGTTCATGGGCTCGGGTTGGTCCGTTTCGTCCGCGTGCATCTTCCGTATCGAGTTCCGGCTGGATTGTGGCGTGTGCGACAGAAAATGGAGCAGCGCAAGGCCCAGTTTTCACCTTCGCTATCTACCGCTTGACACGAGAAGCATCAACAAACCAACCAGCGGCTGAATTCTTTTTCACTTATAGCCTATAATTTATAATTTATATTACAGTAATTAGTTTTTAAGTGATATATTTTTTCAAAGCAAGATCAACAGAAAGATTATAGTAAAAAATGTACTGAGTTCAGTTATACCGGTTAAAATCGTATGCGACTATTTTTCTCTGCGTATTGTCTCTCGTGAACAACCAGAATTCAAAAATTTAAGCTATAACCCACAAATTACAGCTCAAAAAGAACCAACCCAAAATGTACCCTGGAGGCCTAGACGACGGCGCCAGGGTGGCCATCATCAAGCAGACAAGCACGCCTTACGCCGTGGGTCACCTCAATCTTCGACCCCTCTGGTGCGTACAGGCTTCACACCAACGAGCCCCCCCCCTCGGCAAGGTCACTCCGAGAGGGTCGCACGAGCAGGGCGCGCAACATGTTGATGTTTTTCCCGGCCAGTGTTTCACTCAGGCGCTTCGATCGGTAGCTGTCGCGAGAGGAGGTGCGGGTGGCCACCAAGGGTCGGCAATTTTATACTGAAACCAAAAAACCGAATCGAATTGGATAAAAAAACTGAAATTTGTGTCTTATTTGGTATTCAGTGTGGTTATTTTTTTTTTGTGTTATTCAGTATTCGGTGCACGATGCAGTTTTCACTACCCACCACGTTCGGTGTGCACTCCGCGGAAGGGTCGCTGGAGATATGAGGCACAGCTGAGCATGCGCACGTGCTGCATGCGAGGCCAGCCTGTGCCGGCTTAGCATGGGCTACTATCAGCACCATGTCGACCAGACCGCACCCATTGAGGAGGAAACGGTGTATGGATCGAACATGGGATGCACGATTTCAACAAAAAAATGACACGGTGGTAACGCATGCACTATTTAAAAATGTTGTGTCTTTTGTCTTTTAGCTGACTACGATAGAGATTGAGAGAGCAAATGACACTCACATTGAGAAGGCACTCCATTCAAAATGGTTTCTGTAGTAACTTATATAAACAGCTTACAAAAATCACCTTAAAAAACTATTTGGTTTCTAGAAACCAGACCACGGTCAACCAGCAGAGCTTTCATGATCTATTGATCTCATCCCAGCACAAAGGAGATCGAGGCTATGCACCGGAAGGACCAAGGAGAAACCGACGCGGTTACTGTAGTACACCGCAGAAAATTATCACCGAGAAAGTACATCCTCGATTGAGGGAAGCAGTAGAATGGCCATGGGCCATGGACACGGCTCTAATAGTGCATGCACGGAAGGAGATTTATTATTACCACCCTAGCACGCCTGCGCCCTTCTGCCCCTAGCTCGCCGGCCGGCCGAAAGACGTGGACAATTATTTGGCCGCGTCCACTGGCAAGTGGCAATCATCGTTGCCAACTTTTCGCTCTTTTTCATGGCAGTTTTGACGTCGGTGACCACTAATCGACACACTGCCTTGAAACCACTGTATAGCTGCCTAACGCACGCATGGTTATTGTCTTCAACCATGCCATTGCCGATTCACCGTGTGTAAATTGTCGGGTAATTGTTTTGCCGTATCAGTATTTGGAGATAATGAATAATCATTTTTTCCTTTTCTCATAGCAAATGATTAGCCTCAGCAAAAAAAAAGCTGCTAGTGTTTGCTTTTCATTTTCAATATTTTATAGCATGCTTTACTACAAAAGTGAGATGCCATCGGTATGAAAATTCAGCAAAAACCCTGCACAAGTCGTCTTGTTCTAGCTTCTAAAAGTTACAGAATTATACCTGCCCCAATCTATGGACTGAACTGAAGCAGAGTAAGGTATTCTTGCAAGTGAAGGAACCTATTTGTCGGGAAAACCGGAGAAGTTCCTATCTTTTCTATTAAAAAAACCTAAAAAAAATGGCAAACATATATAATCAGGCAGTATGAAACAAGCAAACAATGTGATTGCTAGGTGGGAACAAAGCCTCTTGCTTATTGGAAATTAATATTACAATGGCTGTGAGTCCCTTTTGCTAGGATACTATTGCTTAATACCAATTGCAGGATCACCTAGTTCAAAAACATCATCCAATGTATCATTGATATGTGGCCTCCCTCTAAGGGCCTGTTCTTTTTTGCTGCGGCTTGTGGCTTTTGGCTGCGGCTTGTGGCTTTTAGGCTGTTTGTACGAGAAATTACAGAGTAACAGAAACTCATGTGCGGTTTTTGCTAATATAAATGAAATCAGTAAAGTATGTACTACAATTTACTAGTAGACCATATCTTGAAAAAATACCCCGTTTAAAAGCTAGTTACTGTAGAAAAGCCGAAAAACAGCTTTTAGAAGCTGAAAAGAACAGGGCCTAATGCCATCCTCACGGTGGGTGAATATTTTTCGAGCAGTGCTTCTATATTTTTCTCTCTAATAAAAGTAGCATTAATCTTATATTTTAAATTTTGATTGAAGTTTTTAAATTTTGGTTGTTTACGATACAGATTATGAAGAGATAGATATTCACTTACGATTTTGGCTGGTACAAATGTTAGGCTTTTAACGTGTAGATCGTTTAACTTGTAGACTCCGTCTTGAAAAAATACTCCATTTAAAAGTTAAGTATTATAGCAAAAATCAAAAGCCGTCAGCTTCGAAGGAAAAAACATGCCCAAAGCTGGTAACGTCCGTACTTATCCTCCGCGGAATAAAAGATCTTTTATCGCAGTAGGACTGTTTGTTGCCTGAGATGAGAATCGGATGACGATGCATAGATTTGTGCTTCGTATTCCAAATCACGTGAGGCAGTGAGCCTGCCTTGGATGGTATGGATATTGGATAGACCTTAATTCCATGAACTGGCCAACTCTCTGTCCAACTTTTGTCCATGCACGTCGCTTGGAGCCAGCCAGTAGCAGCAGGAAGAACAATAAATTTTGCCATCTAGTTTTCTCTTGTCGTCGATGCCTCTGGTTTCTGATGATGAATATCGGTTACAGTAGTGTTGTACTGCTAGTAGAACTGTAGAAGTAATAGTACGCATGTGGAGCGTATTTGCTACCGCATGTCCTAATATTTCGAAATCTGATCCTGAACACTGCGCAGTGGAGTATTACTAGTAGGTCCACTGCAATGAAAGAATGCAGAAAACGACTTCATTGCACGAGCCTGGCTTGCGAGTGAATATTGCAATGTGCATTCATGCATGGCTGACCTAGGAGTGAATACTGCTATATGCGTCGATGGCTTTGGTAGAAACAAAATGGCTAGAGAAAGACAATCACATTCCAATTCACACTATTGAATCGACGACGAGCTCTATGCGAAGTAGCATCAAGTTTTACCATGTGAACGCCAAGAAAATGTGTCGGTGTGCAGCATACTGCAGCAGCTCCACTCCCGATCCCATCTTCGATATTTGAACTTAGTTGTCACTTAGCACTGTGTCGTTGTGTGCGTGAGCGCAAGGTGAACGTTGCTTGGCGACCAGACCACGGCGTCGCCGAGTTCCAAAAGAGAGTACATGACTCCTAATTAAACTTGTCTGAAGATTCATTAAGGCCAACCCCACCAGTGATCAGTCATCACTGATCTAATGCTAGTAGTACTTTCCTGTGCTAGATTAAGAATTGCCACTAGTGTTCAGAAGTGGCCAGCATAGTTCTTTATGGATAACATACTGTCGATGTTTTAATATCGATTTTATATATGATTTATTTGGATTCGAGAAAACTCTAAAAGACTCGGTGTATGAACATGTAGAGTAAAGACATGAATTTTTATATAGGCTTAGGTCTTCTCCTAGGAGAATAATAACCCTACATCCTGTGTGGCTATTGCTTAGAGAAATTGATTACAACTGAGAGTAATGCGAAATGCCTAGCACTATCTTCTGATCCAATGTGATTTGATCTATTTCCCTCTGACGTTAATCTTTATATAGTTGACGAAGCGACGGCCGTTGTCCTGCACCAAAAGACGTTTCAACGTTTCAGGAGATAATCGTATGGCGCAAGTTATTTTCAGAGATACGTGGTGGCCCGTTTGCCATGCAGCAGTTGTTGTTAGAGAGAAATCGTGTGTAGTTATTAGGAATAAACGCACGTTCTAACTGTCTCATCAGATAGACCTACCATGCAGTAGGTAATCGTAGACATGCCAGCCGAAGATTGAGTAGTTGCAGGAAAGGTTCGCGACCACGAGGTGGTCGTAGGATAACTTACAACTATGTATCCGTAGAAAAACTTATAACTATGTGATGGTCGTAGAAAGACTTATGACTAAGTAGTCGTAGAAAGACTTACGACTAAGTGGTCGTATAAAGACTTATGACTACTCTGTGAAATCTATCTCTTAACGATAAGGAATATACTCGAAAAACATAATGACGTAATTATTAGAAGATTATGGGCATGTTCTTTTTGGCTGCGGCTTGTGGCTTTTGGCTGCGGCTTGTGGCTTTTGGGCTGTTTGTACGAGAGATTACAGAGTAACAAAAATTCACATGCGATTTTTGCCAATATAAATGAAGTCAATAAAGTATGTACTACAATTAACTAGTAGACCCTATCTTGAAAAAATACTCCGTTTAAAAGCTAGTTACTGTAGAAAAGCCGAAAAGCAGCTTTTAGAAGCTGAAAAGAACAGGGCCTATTATATCCACATCATGTAGCCCCCCAACTTCAAGTGAAAATAACTTACTTGAGAAAATGGGGTCGTAGATGAATAGTAGTCGAAAGCAAGGCTTTTTCGACGCTCATCAACCAGAAATGAGTTTAGACAATACGGTAATTTTGCTTGAGTTGTAAAAATAGACGGACTACAAACATGTGAATTCCAATCAACACCGTCATCTTGTCCGCCGAATCGGTCCTCAAGATAACCATTCGGTTCCCAAGACTAGTAACCGACCCGCACGATTATAAAAACTTACTTCAGGGTAACTTTAGGTCTTCTTACTTTCCACATCTTCTCCGATCTACTTTGAGCTTTCCGACGCCAACCAAGTCGCCATCTTCCTTCAATCTCCTCCAAATCCACATCAACCAGTTAGGAAAATGACTAAGTCCACATCTAATTGGCCAGTGTTAGAGATGGATGATACAAAATTGAAGGTATTGGAGGATGCTAAGAAGATTCCTCTGCGACAATTTATCAAATGGATTGAAGCCGCCAAGCAACATTGGACATCAGGACAAATTGGGGAAATCCCGGTGTTCCAAGTGTATTGTGAGTGTGGCCTTCGTCTCCCCGCTCATCCCTTCCTCACAGTTGTACTCAAGTACTTTGGGGTCGAATTGGTGAACTTGGTTCCCAATTCGATTACCATGCTTAGTGTGTTCACGTACCTGTGTGAGGCTTATCTAGGGATTCCTCCGGATCTCAAACTCTTTCGTTATTACTACGAAATGAGTCGGCTGACCAGAATCGTCGGGTGTTGCGGTCTGAAACTCCACGGCGGCAAAACGGAGCAATACATCCAGATGTTCACCCACTCTTCCTAGCCAGGCTGGAAGAAGAAGTGGTTCTACTGGAAGACGACCAGCGAAGATGGTCTTTCTTTCATGGGAAAGGCTGTGGAGAAGAATAGTCTCTAGAATTCGATCCCCAAGGACCTCACCTGAATAGTTCCTTGCATCTCAACTATCAAAGAGCTAAGGGACAGGGGTCTTACAGGCTGGCATATGGTGAAGAACTTCATCACGCATCGAATCAGTCCTTTGAAGTGACGAGCACATCCCACGTGGATGTACTCGAGTGCCTTGGATCCGACCAGGGATTACGAGAATGGTAAGTGACTCTCGTACTCATATTCGTAATTGGATTACTTCTTTTGAGTACATTGTATCGGCCACCATGTCTGTATGAATATATCTTGATTTGGGGGAATCAATTTCTGGGTCAAGGGTGTTTGAGAGAAGGCTCCTTCACTCAAAGTGGAGGCTCCTCGTATTCTGGTGGATATATCCATTGAAGAAAAAGAAGGACGCCTAAAGGTAATCGAAAAATTGACTTTGTCTTTTAGGAAAATGTAGTCGTAGAGAATGACTAAATAGTATTATTCTTTCTGATAGGATGTAGGCATGAACAACCATCAGGATGACCAAAGGTTCGAACTGATGATCATCGGAGGGGAGACGGAGAAAGCCAAGGCTCCTTCGCCCAAGAGACGTCGGCTGACAAAAGCCACTGACAAGAAAAAGGGGAGCACAAGTGTTGTTGTTCCCTTTCTATCCTTCCTCCTGTTGCTCCAAGCGCCCCCGTCAAGCAATTCCTTGCAGACGTAAGTATCGTAAGTGAGATAGGGGTTGTTGTATTCGAGTAACCGACTTCTAAGATTAAGGTAACCTTCTATTACGATACCAAAACTCACTCAGTATGCGCTTCTCAAGGCTTTATCAAACAACTCAAAAAGAAAAACTGGAAAAATTTTGTATCCTTTATGAAGGAGACTATTGCAGCAGCAGAACCTGTGATAAAAAAGAAAACCACCCTTCAAGTGGTTGAGACTGGCTTCGACTACCAAGAGGGGAAAGAGGAACAAGGAGCAGTAGCTTTTGCTCCAAACCTTCGACCGAACATGGTCGAAAATGTTCTCGTACGACTAGACATGGTCAAAGAGAAGAAGCCAAAGAAACTAATCTCCAGAAAAGTTTCTTCTAAATTCAAGATAACAGGTGTGAAAGAAAGGTATGAAAAACATAAGCATAAATTTTAACCTTTGTATGTCTAAGAGCGACGCAAAATTTTTAGCTGCTGCGCTCGACAACAAGAGAGTCGATACGCAGAGGCTCAAGAAAGACTAATTCTACAATTAAGGCATTGCAGGAGAAAATAAATAGTAAGTTTTGAACTTAAGACTATTTATTTGGTTGTCTTTCTGGTGTTCCTCTTACCCTTTTCTTTTGACAGAAAACGAGGCTGAAGCGAGTAAGTCTCAAACTGAGGTTGAAGAAAAGACCAAGGTGATCAGAGAACTTACTCGAACACTTGGGGACGGGTCTCTTGTCATGTTGCGAGTCCTGTTCATGGTTGGATTAACCCTTGCCATTTGGGAAAACTGGTTCCTTCGTCTAGCGTACTATTGCGGAGGATATGGATCCCTCCTCAGCCTTTCCCATGGTGGAGTCTCCGAGATCCCAGGATGGATCTCTAGGAAGAGCCGCACCGTTGAAAGCAAAGCATCGTCTGCTCGTAGTCGTAGCAGGTGTCTATGTCGAGATATGCATAATCGGCCAAGTCGAACTAGTTCTCCTCGTTCCACTCCCCTGCCATAAGGATATCAAAAGAAAGAGAACTTGCCGATAAGAAAATTACCGGAGTCTTGGAAGAATTTTCCCACGAACGACGCCAACTATCGATGTTTTAATATCGATCTTACATATGATTTGTTTGGAGTCGGGGAAACTATAGAAAATTTGGTGTATGAACATGCAGGGTAGAGACATAATAATTTTTATACAGGTTTGAGCCTTCTCTTGGGAGAATAATAACCCTATGTCATGTGTGACTATTGCTCAGGGAAATTGATTACAACTGAGAGTAATGTGAAATGTAATGTCTAGCACCATCTCCTGATCCAATGTGATTCGATCTATTTCCCCTGGCATTAACCTTTATATAGTTGACGAAGCGACGGCCGTTGTCCTGCACCAAAAGACGTCTCAATGTTTCGGGAGATAATCGTCTGACGGAAGTTATTGTCAGAGAGTCGTGGTGGCCCATTCGCCGTGTAGCGGTTGTTGATAGAGAGAGATCGTGTATGGTTATTAGGAATAAGCGTACGTTCTAACCGTCTCGTCAGATAGACCTACCATACAGTAGTTAATCGTAGATAGGTCAGTTAAAGATTGAGTAGTCGCATGAAGGCTCACAACTACGAGGTGGTCGCAAATAACTTACGACTACGTGGTCATAGAAGAACTTACAGCTATATGATGGTCGTAGAAAGACTACGACTAAATGGTCGCAGAAATACTTATGACCACTTTGTAAAATTTATCTCTTAATAATAAGAGATACTCGTAAAAATAATAACATAATAATTAGATAATTATTATGTCCTCGCCACATACTATTAGATTAGATTGTAGAAGGCCGTACCACCGGGTATGCTTCTCGTTTACTCAAACATGCCTCACTTTTGGAGATGTTGATGGTTTTCCGCTGCTTTGTCTGCAACCACCTACCTAAAGCAAAAGCATATACTGATATATCGTTGATTTGTCTGAATTTCCTTATGCTCGTTGCGCTCCACACCACAATCATGTACTGAGAAAAATGGTGTGTATACAGAGACAAGGAAAGACTGAACTTCGAACCTATTTTTACGACTTCACTGTAAAGTACCACCATGTTTTAGTTTAGCTTTGGTTGGTGTCTTAACCAATAAACACTGTGTGACTGTACATTCACCGATGAGCAGATCAGACTTCTAAAATTAGGTGCTCATAAAGCTCCTTCCTCTAACGATGGTTGGCAACAATTACCCGAGCAGGATCTCACCTCACCTCGCCTTGACTCGTAAGACCATCGGGAGGGAGCTAATCACTCGCTGCTTTCTTCTAGCGACTAGTTTTACTTTTTTTTTGTTTTGAGATTGACTAGTTTTACTGGTAGACTAGTACATCTCTTTCTTGTGTTCGACAAAGTGGTACCAAAACGCTGCAAAAAGCAAAAGGCAGGTGGCCTCTAGAGGAGAAGAATTGACTATGACATGTTCTTTACTGCTTTTAAAAACGGATTTTAATTTTTATTATAATATCTAACTTTTAAATAAAATATTTTCTCAAAACGAAATCTATCAGTTAATTGTAGTACATGTTAAAAGTCTAACATCTGTATCAACTAAAATCGCAAACGAGTATCTCTCTTCGTAATCTCTATCGCAAACAACTAAAATTTAAAAATTTCAACCAAAAGCTATAAACCGCAACTAAAAAGAACAGGCCCAGCTCTGTATTTTTGGTTTATCACTGTGATTTTGGTTGCAATTTTTGAATTTTAGGTTGTTCGCGATAGAGATTATGAAGAAAGATATTCGCTTACGATTTTGGCTGATACAAATATTGGGCTTTTAACATGTATTATAATTAACTTGTAGACATCGTCTTAAGAAAATACTCTGTTTGAAAGCTAGATACTTAGCAAAAGCCAAAACACTATTTTTAAAAGCCGCAAAGAACAGGCCTTACTGCCACAATTCTCACCCAGTGGTCACTGTTCCCTTCAGACTCCAGGCCTTTGTAAAATAGAGGCTAAGTTCTTTTCGACTTTCAGCCGATTTATGTTTATATGGTTTACAGTAATTAGCTTTTAAATAGTGTGTTTTTAAAAAACATGGTTAATAGAAAGATTGTAGTAAAAAATATACTGAGTTCAACTGTATCGACCAAAATCATATATGACTATTTTTCTGTACATACTACCTTCCATAAATAGTCAGAATTTAAATGTTTAAGACATAAATCATAAACATCCATTCAAAAGAACACACTAAGGGCCTGTTCTTTTCTGTTTCTAAAAGCTATTTTTCTATTTTTCTACAGTAACTAGCTTTTAAACGAAATATCTTTTTAAGATAGGGTCTACTAGTTAATTGTAGTACGTATTATACCCACTTCATTTATATAGATAAAAATCACATATAAATTTCTATTACTCTATAATCTCTTACACAAACAATTTAAAAATCACATGCTATAACCAAAAGTCCTAATCTTCGGAAAAAGAACAGCCTTAATGCGCGTGGGCAGCAAAGTGCCAAAGGGAATCGCCATCAGAGAGGACTCCCATAAAAAGCAGGGCGTGGGCGAGCAGGCAGAGTTGCCTCCAACACAGCAGTGAGGACTCACTCGGCTGCACCCAGAACAGTGGCCTCTTGTCTCCTACCTCTCCCCACTCACCACACTCGCACCTCCCGTACTCCCCGTCTCCTACCTCTCCCCACTGACCTCTCTCGCACCTCCCATACTCCCCGCTTTTCTTCCTCTCAGAGGGAGGAGGGGGGAAGAGCCAGAGACGGAGCTGGGAGCTTGAGGGGACTAGGAGGAGATGGAGCAAGATTTGGTGAGGAGCTGCTCCTGCTGCTGCAGGCTCGCATTGCTGGGGCTGTGCCTTACCCTGCTTCTGCTGGCACCTTCCCATCTGGCCTCAGCCGCTGCAGTGGAGGATGGTATGCTGCTCTATCTTTCATCCCTTTCTGTTCTTGCCCTTTCTTGATCACTAGTGTGGCTCTTAATGCATGCTCGTCTGCAACCTGTCATTTGAGGCAATCCTGTGCATCTTCGTGCAATCTTTGGTTGGAGTTTATGTGTTTTTCCTCTGTGCCGGCATCAGATGTCACCAGTACAGAAAAAAAACATGGCGTTTAGTGCTAATGGGGAAATTTATCTTTCCCCCTTCATCTAAGCACTGCTGAGTTTATGAGCGTTCATACCAATGGGGAAATTTCAAGGAGGACAATGAAAAATAGTACAGTATTTGGAGTGACGTAGGACAATAAGATCGCTTTGCGCATCCGGAATCAATAGATGTTTGGATATACACAAAGTAAAGTGAAGCCGTTTGTACCTTTTTAGAGCATAGTTCAGTATACTCCAATGTTGCAAAGTAAAGATGCTCAAAGGTTGGCAGGATCAACAAGATGGCTTCACATACGGTGTGCGTGCTCATACAAATCCGTCAGAGTTCAGACAAGAAACGTGCAGCGCTGAGCTGTGAAGATTTGGCCACGTCCTGTTGCTTCTGTATCACCCCTGAACAGCCAAACACTGACCTGCCCCCTTCTTACCCCAAAACTTCCCTTCCATATTTCAAGAAGATGTTCTGTTGCAGGCAGATGGCTTATCTTCACCGCTCGAACTGGCTGCAGGCAGATGGCTTATGGCTTATTTTGTTTCTTTGCTTTGTGAGAAAGATGTTCTGTTGGATGCAAAACACCGCTAAAACCACTTGCAAGATTCAGAAATTTTACAGACTTGGCCACAGGGGGAAAAAGTCATGATTTTATAAGCGAAACACTTTCCTGCCATGTTTCAAGAAGATTTTGACCTCACTGCAAGGACGAAGTCACGACTAATCAAAAGGAAATCACGCGTAGTTGTAAACTCGGATCCAGAGGGAACAGCACAGCAGAAACGGGTGTCCTGCAAGGAACAGCACAGCAGAAACCAGTGTCCTGCGAAGTGTTTGATGAATCGTCTCGTAAGGGTCACATGACTTATTTAAAGGGTGGCCGTGAGGGACCGTCCATCCACGCCTATCTTCTTATTTCCGTACCTTCACCTCCCCCAAATTTACGCCACGAGTCCTCGTGCGTTGTTCTGGACATGTAGGTCTGGACCATCGCATGGGGCTCCACGGTAGGATGGTTGATGGGTCGGGTTTGGTGGATGTTTCACTTTCACCACATAACACATCGTTGTGCGTAGTCACATGGCTGTCCATGTGAGAACAATGAAGCATAATAAAGTGGCCTATTCTTTTTTGTTGCAGCTTTTGGCTGTGACTCGTGGTTTTTGGGTTGTTCGTACGAGAGATTACAGAGTAACAGAAACTCACGTGTGGTTTTTGCCGATATAAATGAAGTCGGTACAGTATGTACTACAATTAACTAGTAGACCATATCTTAAAAAGATACTTCGTTTAAAAGTTGGTTATTGTATAAAAGCCGAAAAACAGTTTTTAGAAGCCGAAAAGAACAGGGCCAAAGTGGCCTAGTGGTTAATTGCATTGGATGTACAATAGAAAAACCTGGACATGTTTCTTTCCAGTAGTCCAGTAGTACTGCATAGCGGTTTAGCACTGTTAAATCTTGGCGTAAAAAAAAGATGATATTGTGATGAAAATGAATTAAGCATGGAAATGAAACTTGTCAAACTCTGCTGTGATTGTTCATTTCACCGTATTACATGTATATGTTCGGAAGGGTCCAAGTAAAAACACCCTAGATAAGATGTGGATTGGGTTTCCTCACTGTTTTGCACTTGACCATAGGTGTACATTCTGGACTGTACATTGTTTCAGTATCTATATCATAGAGAGTCCAGCACATAGTGTACTAGACTCTACAGGGGATCAAAATGCAAGAGCTACACAGCTTATGATAGATATTTTTTTTCTATTCCCCCAGCTAGTACGGTGGTTTGATTGCAAAGTAGTAGCTGTCTATCACTTACACATGTTTCACGGAGTAGATATTAAGTAGAATTCTTAAAGCCAATATATTTGCTGTCTTGAGTTGCAGCAGCATTACGTTTGGAGTGAGATCTGATATTAAATTGACCTTGGCACTTACATGAGCAAGTGATCTTCTTGTACAACAGGTCTGCTCAGCAATGGTGATTTCGAGACAGCACCAGCTAGGGGCTTTGTCAAGTCTGCTTCAGTCGCTGAGGGTGCATCGTCGATCCCAGGTTGGACGATCAATGGCACAGTTGAGCTCATTTCAGCAGGACAGCACCAGGGTGGCATGATCCTTATTGTTCCACAGGGTATCCTACAGAGCTTTTTTCTCTGAATAATCAATTTGCACCCGAATTGATTTGGCATGTGGTCGTGTTCAAACATTTGAGTTTTCATGGCAGGGGATCATGCTGTACGGTTAGGGAATGATGCAGGTATCAGGCAGGTGGTGCAAGTTGAGAAGGGCTCAGAGTATGCTATCACATTCAGTGCTGCCCGGACTTGTGCGCAGCTGGAGTCTCTGAATGTGTCCGTGCTCGGTGGTGCATCTCAGACGGTGGACTTGCAGACATTATACAACATAGAAGGCTGGGATGCATATGCATTGGCCTTTCAGGCAACGGACGAGCAGGCAAACCTTCAATTCAGGAACCCTGGTATGGAGGATGATCCGACTTGTGGGCCTATCCTTGACAATGTTGCCATCAAGAAGCTCTTCACTCCAGACAAACCCAAGGGTATAAGATTCCACTGCCTATCTCTAGACTTTTTTCTTTGCGAGGATATGTCTAGACTTATTAGTAGTTGGTACAGCACTGAAACTTCAGTCACGGTGTCCATGATATTGGTATGTAATGTTTATATCACTTCAGTAAGTCTTAAAGGATTACAGGTGCTCTAGTTCATTTCTCAAGTGTATATTTGGTATTATCTTGTTTTCAACAGATAATGTAGTGATCAATGGAGACTTTGAGGAGGGTCCGTGGATGTTTGCAAACACGAGCTTCGGAGTGCTGCTCCCAACCAACCTTGATGAGCAGACATCTGCCTTGCCTGGCTGGATGATTGAGTCAAACCGTGCGGTCCGCTATGTCGACTCTGACCAATACACTGTTCCCCAGGGGAAGCGTGCCATTGAGCTTCTCTCGGGCAAGGAGGGCATCATCTCACAGATGGTCGAGACAACCCCTCAGAAAGTGTACAGCCTGACATTCACCCTGGGCTCTGCAGGGGACTCATGCCAGCCACCAATGGCCATCATGGCATTCGCAGGTGACCAAGCGCAAAGCTTCCACTACTCACCCATGGGCAATGCCACAAGCCAGGCTGCGAACGTGACGTTCACAGCTCGTGCTGAGAGGACACGTGTGGCATTCTACAGTGTGTACTACAACACAAGAAGCGACGACCACAGCTCGCTTTGCGGGCCAGTGATTGACGACGTTCACGTCTGGGGCTTGAATGGGGCTGCTGGGTTGAAGGCAAGTACTGGGCTGCTTCTTGGCATTGTTAGTATCGTTGGCCTGGTGCTGTTCTGAATTTCTTAGTGGGTGTGGTTTAAGGATATATATATATATAACCTCTTCTGTAAGTATGAGGAGGCCACTAGTTTTGGTAGTAATCTTGAAGTTTCTATGAGGTTGAGTAATGTGAGCTTAGGCTAAAGCTACCAGAAGCTATATATGGTTGTTTTTGTTACTTCTGTGATTCAGAAAGTAACAGGCCACTACGGAATTACGCGGTTACTGTGCCAAGAGCTTGTAATTTGAGATGTCAGAATTGCTGGAAGTTCATCTCTTCAATATATTAGAAAATTCAGAAGTTAATGTGCCTTTCTTGGCTTGTCTGAATGTTGTTTTGGGCAGCTATAGTACGTGTGGAATGGCTTGATGAAACGTATCCAGGCATGACACAAGCACAAAGCCACAGAGTTCTGAGATTTACAACGAAGAGAGCTAGTTCGAATTTTGCAGTCTAAAAATTTCTAGCGACCAACCAAATTTACGACATGTCATTATGGACCGTTTTTGCATTTTTGTTTCCAGCATTTTTATTTATTCAGTCAGTCTGTCACTGGTGATCTAGCTAGTCATCATATTTGAATAGATCTGCATGGCATCAACTGTCAACAGATAAGTCCTAGTGAGTTGTAATCAGTTGTATAGTATCCAACACAATCACAGTCAGAGCCACGAATGGTACAGTAACAGAAGTCACGGGGCCTCCTCCAGTATAAATACGCAATGCAGCCGCGGCGTCCCTCTGCAGAATTCAGCGCTCTTAAGTCTTTCAGTAAAGCCTTACTGCAGCGAAATGGGACGTTCTTCTTGCACGAGGTCATGGGCACAATGCTTTCCATGCTAGATGGCGAGAGAGGCAGCGAGTTCAGTGGCTGCAACTTCTCCAATGATCTCCTGCCATCGCCACTTAGCATCCTCCCAAGCTCAGGAAATACCTTGTGTCGCCTTATGATCCACGTTACTTTCTTCGTCCCATATGTCGACAAGAAATCTTACCTTCTTGTCGACGATCCGAAGAAGATAGCAGTCAGGTACTATACTACCCCTTCAGAGCTTGCATAGTTCCTGCACGACGTCATCTGCAGTTGTGCACAGCATTACTTCTGCAACTGCTATTCTTGTGTTCTCTGCAGGTATCTGTCGTCTTGGTTTGTCTTTGATGGCTGCTCC
The DNA here is from genome assembly GCA_036346245.1 of Bonia amplexicaulis. Taxonomy (NCBI): domain Eukaryota; kingdom Viridiplantae; phylum Streptophyta; class Magnoliopsida; order Poales; family Poaceae; genus Bonia; species Bonia amplexicaulis. The sequence continues at coordinate 15,694,226 of CM070737.1, read as the reverse complement.
ACAGTTCCATTCCACTCAATCAGCCTCCTGTTCAGCAAGCATGAGCATAGCCTTGACTTCAAGTTTCTCAAGACTTTGGCGGTTGCGTAGAGTCGGCTCCTTGTTTGCAAGGTAAAACATCTTATGCTAAACATACCTTGTTAAGTGTTAAGTACGGTGGTCGGCGTGAGTACCCAATGTGATCTTTATTTCATAGGCTGGAGAAGAACATCCAGTTCAACTACACAGTGATACGCTGCACAAAACTCATCTCAGTGTTGGGTTGGACTCCATCCACATGGAGAAGAAGCGTATAATCAGTCCATAAACTTAGAAGCTTGTGAACTGTTGATTGCTCTCTTGACCAACGGTCGAGATGTCTCCTTCTTGGTGAGAGGAAGAAAACCCTAGCCCCTTCCTTCAGCTACTGGATAGATGGGGGTTGGTGAATAAGAATAATACACACCCACACAACAAAGAAAGAGAGGAGAGGGAAAAGAAGAAGAGGAGATCTGTTTCAGCTTAGGTGATCATATGCAGTCTTTATCAAGACATTGATCGGAGCATCAAACGTCATTAGATCGAGCTCAAACTTGATAAGTGTGTTCTTGAATTGATACTCTTCGATTTGTATGGTTGGATTGAAGATTGGAATAGATGAACATCAGATTTTAGAGCAGTATTTTCAGTTTGGGTTGCAGCAGATTTAGCACCGTGCAATTTTGGTAGATGATTTGTTTTGGGGTTCAAATAATGTCTGATTTGGCTGAAATTTTGACAACTTGTTAGGGATTCGTGGATCCACATTCCTACAAGTTTCACATGATTTGGATCTGCAGTTTGCAAGATATGAACTGATAATTAAAGGGGACAGGAACTGTATCTTCTCTGCTTGGCTGGTAGTGTACCTCTTGTTAATTGTGTGTGACATTTGATGTTGCAGTCTACGACCACTCAGTCAGTCGTTATGACCACGTCTAGAGTCGTTACGACCACTCTGCTGTTAGCTACGACCATGTTGTAGCTGCTCCGACCACGCCTCCCAGCTTCGACTGTGTACTCGTAACTTCTACTGAGAAAGTTACGGCCATGTTGACGCTGCGCTACACTCCTCGTAACCACTCATTCGACCACTGTCGATCACCGTAGTCGTAACTCGATTATGACCACACTGTGACTTACGACCACGTTGAAGGCTTTATCAACTGTTGTGGTCGTAACGCTTTACGACCATATTTTCCGCTGTGGTCGCTTACGACCACGTCTTCTCGCTGTGTGACCGTGGTCGTAACTCGCTTATGATCACGTCTTCTACTCCTACGGACACCTCCACTCGCCGTGGTCGTAAGTCGTTTACGACCACATTTGCGATCACGATGAACTCGATACTCGATAATTTCCCAGAGCCAAACCACTCTTTCCTTCTCTTCTTTATTTCTTTCTCTCGTTCGATCATACCGATCACTACGATCACCCCGATCGCTACCTTCTTACCCTCTTGTTACATTGCTTTGCCCTTTTATACGCACATTCTACGACTAAGTAATGGACTCGATTACGACTACGACACGAACTCAACAATCTGATTCGAACTCGAATATGACTACGACTATGACTCATACATGACTACGTCCACCAACTCGTACACGACCACGACCATCAAACTGAAAACAAGATTACTAACTCTAACACTTGATGATGATACCAAGATTATATCTTGATGATACTGTTGTTTCGGTGATGTACCTCTATATGTTCTGAAGAAGACTTTTTGTACCCATTGTCGATTATAGTGGAAGATTTGCAAGTGGGCTGTGCAAACCCTATGGTTTTTACTCCTTACATTAAGGAGGTTTTTCATGTATATCGTTATGTCATTTTGTGCATATTCTTGTTGTTAATTCCACAGCTTAATTACTAATTGAAGCTATCCTCATTGGTTCACTACAAAGTGTAGGATCGTCAATGGCAATCAGAGGGGTGAATGATTGCAGTGCGCAGTGAAACTTCTTTTCGCCCAATCTATGTCTTCTACTCTTTCAACCTGTCAATCATAGCAAAAACACAGCAAAAGAAAAAAAGAATTTTTTTCCCTTGATTACTGTAGCAATCTAATGTACGACATTAAAAATCGCATATTCCTCCGGCCATTGCTGCTGTTTACTGTCATGCTGAAAATTATTAATTAATCTTATCGTTGCATTGGACAGAACGCGTGCCCCTTTTCCCGTGAGCCTTGCAGCCTCTTTTCTGACCTTGTTCTCTATTACTAGAGAGATGACGTGAATGCAATACAAAATAAACAAAAGAGAGGCCAGCTACTATCCCCTTGACATGATGGATAAATTCACAATGCAATTTAACATAGACTAGCTCCCTGTAGACTTTAGATCAAAAAAAAAAAATTCTTCACGTCATACATGTGCACGGCAATCACGTATGAAAACTCACCAGAGCCGAGTTAATTCGCTGGCTTCACGCACGAGAATTGAGATCAGAGATTTATTGCCGTGACGAACTGCCTTACACGCACAAGACAGCCAGGCGGACAGAGTATCGGATTTCACTCCAACCGAGGAGTTGAAGCAACGCCGCACACGAGACTGAGACGATGAGACAGAGATGCGCCACACAAAACCACGAGACGACGACGACGCGAAGTAAAACGCGCCGCTGCCAATTTCTTCTGAATAGCTCTAAACTTTTATTTCTAAATCACGGTAGCTACAAAATATCTTTCTGACACTTCTAAACTTTAGTACAAAATTAGTATCTTTAAAAGCTCACGATTAGATCCTAACTTTATTAATTGTAATGTTTGGCCCCAACACTCAGCACGTTCAAACTCTCTTCCTCTCTGTCCCTCTACCGAGTTCTTCCTCCAGAACCGTACCGCAGATCACCCTCTTCGCGATACACTGCGCCAGGTGCATCAACTACCTGATCGCCGACAGGTACCCGGACCCGAAGAGGACCTTGATTGGCGCCGTCATGCCCAACTTCAGGGAGGACGGGCTGTGCATCCGGTATGTGACGTCCCTGTATTGGTCCGTCACGACGATGACGACGACAGGCTACGGCGACCTGAATGCCGAGAACACCAGGGAGATGCTGTTCGGCATCTCCTACATGCTCTTCAACCTGTGGCTCGCTGCCTACCTCATCGGCAACATGACCAACCTTGTCGTCCACAGCACCAGCCGCACCAGAGACTTTGTATGCCCTCCGTTCTCCTTTCCCAGCTAAAAAAACACTAGTACTAGTGCTTTTATACTGCTCTCATGTTGTGATATGACTAACAATGGCTTGTGCATAAAATGCAGAGGGATATGGTTCAGGCTACTTCAGAATTCGCGGCAAGAAACCAGCTGCCGCAGCAGATAGAGGAGCAGATGCTGAACCACATATGCCTAAGGTTCAAGACAGAGGGGATCAAGCAACAAGAGACACTGGATATCCTCCCGAAGGTGATGCGATCATGCATTTCTCTTTATCTGTTCTTCCCAGTTGTTCAGGGAGCCTACCTGTTCAAGGGAGTCTCCTCAAGTTTCATCCAGCAACTGGTGAGGAATTAGTAAAGCCGTAAATTGAAGATGTAGTAATGGAGGGATACTGACACACTTGGTGGAACTATGCAGGTTACTGAGATGCAAGCTGAGTACTTCGCCCCAAAGGAGGATATCATATTGCAGAATGACAACCCATTAGACCTGAATCTTCTTGTATCTGGAGCAGTAGTATGTAGAATCCTATTGATTTACCATGTATATGATCAATGCAAAAAAAACCTTCGAGGACTTGAATACTAACCAAATGTGTATGTTCATTGACAGGACATTGTGGCATTTCTAGATGGAACAGAACAGGTAATGTATCCTGGCTTCATCATAACAAAGAAAGATATCTTGACTTCAAATTAAGTTCAGACAGGCACTGAAAAAATGACTCCTCAAGTACTTACTATCATGTCAGGTTTATGGAAAAGCAGCTGAGGGAGAACTACTAGGGGAGTTTGGAGTACTGTGTAACAAGCCACAGCCGTTCACTTTCCGGACGACCAAACTTTCTCAGATTCTAAGGATCAGTAGGTCCAAGCTGATGGACATTATCCAAGAGAATACAGAAGATGGTGAAATAATCAGAAGCAACCTTCAGAACGTAAATATTTAAGTAGCCAGCTTCCCAGTGCATACCCAAAACGAAACAAATGCATGTGCGGCAATAACTAATTTTTAAGGTATGCACGGAAGGATTATAATGGCTTTGTAGTTCAAATATACAGAAACTACGAATGGAGGAAAGATCGTACATTGGAACGCATCAGGACGATCTGGTCCCTGAATTTGAACAGGGGCTGAATCCTTGAGACAGCCTCACCCGTCAAAGAATACAGCCTGCTATTTAGCACAAAATTTAGTGTTCTAATCGCCAAATGTATTGGCGTGAATTTAACGAGTGTGACGAGCGAGATCTGGGTACGGAAGGCTGAAAGATATTCACTTGGGGACCGGGCCTATTTCGCATGGTTGTTCTAGATTTGGGCGGTTGGGCCTCTCTATAGATCCTGGAGCTCAGTTGGGCCTAAAGCAAGAACGGCCCAATTAATTTTGGGCTACTCCTATTACGCACAGTCCTTTGAATCTGGCCGAGATGCGATCGCATCTCGCTAGCCCACAGAGATCTGCTCAGAATTTTTTATGAATAATATATTTTTATTCGAAATTATAGAAATATACCCACAACAAATTTTCTTATAAAAAATAGGCTATAGTCTCCAATGGGGAGGCGACTAGAGCCAATCGCCCATCGGGGGGGGGGAGGCGGCAGAGGTCCAGTCACCCGACCTCCGGGTGACTACAACCAGTCGCCTCCCATTGGGCGACTTGATGTTTAGTCGTCCACCCATTGGGCAACTGCACTCAGTTCTCTGTGAATTTTGTTAATTTTGTAGTTTTTAACTGAAAAATAATCCACTGAAGTTGTAATAAAAGTTTATGTTCATTGTATGTTGTAGGTGCGTAACAAATTTTAGAAATTTTTTTTTAGAAACAATTGACTGTAGAACGATCGGTACATACGATGGTAAGTGATATTTTGATGTTACTGAGAATTCGTTTACGGAGAAAACCGGTATGCTAATATTGTTAGATGACTTGCTATGTGAATCATTGGATGCGAAAAGAGGAGATAATAAGCTTGTCTGAATTTAAATAAACTTCAGAATACAGTTAGGAGTAACATACCGCGTACTTTTTGATTACATGCATAACATATAGCATCATGTGCGACTACCCACCTAACTGCTCGTATGACCTACTGTGTGGACCGGGGTCATTTTTCCTTCCTTGACAGTTCAGCGTTGAACTCCTCGGCGGCCTCTTTTGCCTTAGTCGTCATTTCCCTCTTTCTCTCGCGCTCCCTCTCGCGAGCCTCCCGCTCCATATGCGTGTACGCTTTGATATGAGCTTTCGTCTCGCGTTGTATATGCAGGGTTTGCTCGTTCTTGCGGTGCTCCTCCTCCCGTGTCTCCGATGACCTTGCGGCATTCCACTCCTCGAAGTCGAGGGCCCGTTGGTCCTCAGGGTGGATCTCAAGATTGATCCATTTGCTGTAGCCACATAGTGGTTATGAGGACTGTAAATACAGGGGAGAGATTGTTAGTGCGTGCTGTGAAGGAGAAAAGGTAGGGGAAAATGGTGCATCTGGTCCTTCTGCATTTGCCGATAGGTTGCGATGTCTAGGCAGTGATGCAGGTAGTCTTTGGAGTAGTTTGCGCAACCCTAGTAACGCATACCTAGGCTGATGCGGTGTCTATACTAAATTTTCTGTATTTATAATTTTTACTAACAGTAACATTTGATAAAAAAATACTGCAAATACAATATACCAAAAAAATACCTGGATCTGATTCTTCCTCTTCTCTCCTCCCACTCCTCCTTTCTCCCTCTCATCTCCTCTCCTCCTCTCCCTCTCCTCTCCTCCCCCTCCTCTTCTTCCCCTCCTTCATCTCCTCTTCTCTTCTCCCCCTCCTTTCTCTCCTCTTCTCCTCGCTTTTCTTCTCTCGGCGCAGAGCAATGGATGGAATGGGGCTGGGGCGGCAGCGACCGAGCGCACTGGCTTTTTAACCCCCTGTTGCCCGAGCGTTGGACGACTGGTGGTCTAGTCGCCCAACCGTATGGCGACCGGACCTCCAGTCGCCCAACGCTCGGGCGATAGCAATAACTCTCCCTACCGTTGCCATATTGCCCACTTGTCGCCCCCAGTTGGGCGATTGGCTTCAATCGCTCCCCATTGGGCGACTGGAGCCTATTTTTGTAAAAAATGTTGCAGTGGGTATATTTCTGTAATTTTGAATAAAAAATAGATTATTCGTATAAAAAATTTGATTTGCTCACCCCTGGCCTACACTATTACTGTACATATTGAGTGCAGCGAACTACTATTCTATATTGAATTTTGTTTTGGGTGTTGCTACTATATATACGTACGGAGTTAGAGATTTTTATCGGACGTTTCCACCTCTCTTTCCTCATTCCCCCCTTCTCTCACTCTCTTCCTCTCTCCGCACAACACACCGACCCCCATGGTCGGTGACGGCCATAATCCCCAGCCACCCCATCCCCACTATCACTAAATCCAGCCACCTTCATCAGCTTCCTCTTCGGTCGTCCTTGGGCGCGGCACCGCCAGATCGGGCCACCGCCATCGACTTCAGCCATCCTCTGGTGCGGCGCTGCCAGATCCGACCGCTGCTGTCAACTTCGGCCGTCCTCGAATGCGCCACCACTAGAACCAGCCTATCCACGCTGCACAAGCTCTGCCGGCTTCTCCTCCCGACACCGGATCCACAACACGAACGCCACCTTCCTGCCGCTGCTGCACCCAAGGCCTCGCGTCGTCTGTCATGGAGGTAGGCATTTGTTTTGTTGAAATATTTTGTTTCATATTGCAACAATCAGTAACAACCAGTGTAACATTTAGATTTTTATCAAATATTTTTGTTGCATATATGGCCGATAAATGTTGCATACTTAGTTGAGAAATGTTGTGACCGACTGTACGGTGCAAGTGCCCAGATTGGATGTCCAGGTGCTAGCAACTCCCTTTTGTTTTTGCCACTGAACTAGCATGCTAACATGCAGGCTCAGATCCACCTGTCTAGTGAGATGGCTGATGGCAGAAACGAGATGAGGGCACCACTTAGCCCTGTTTCAAAGGCACGTGATTTTTTTCTTTATTCCTGCAATGATTGGACTGTGCCATGTGAAATTCAAATGAAAATTCCATGAGATTTCTGCATTCCAAACGGAGTGTTAGTTGCATTGTCACCCAAAAAGGGTAAATCAAGCATGAAAAACCAGGCATTCTAAGCCTATGTTTGAAACACATGAATTTTTGTCAATTTTTTAGTAGAAAAAGAACCATTTCTAGTCAAATTCCTGTGTTCCGAAGAAGTCATAAATAGGTATACGCATTTTGTTCGTCAATTTTTTGTACAACAGCGCAGGAGGGAACAACTTTGAAAATCAAACCAAACCCTTTCGGATGGTGGAACACACTCGAGCGTAGCCGCATAGCACACCTGTCACATCCCCTCATGATACCCCCAGCTATGGATGCAAGGGGTCTGGTTCGGCCCATTTGCCCACCTGGTCCACCCATAAATCTTGGCACCAAAAGGTAGTGGGACGGCCTTAAAATAAGGAGGTCCAACAAGGGACAGGACACCATTGGCCCTAGGGTCGACACCGAGCAACGTGAGGTTTCTGATGGAAACCAGATCGCTTTCCTTCCCTCTATTCCATTTCCAGTTCTGTTTTTTCAAAGATTACATTGCCCACCGGTGTCTCTATCTTCTCTCTGCACTCGCCTCCCACTCCAAGATCTGGAGGCGACTGAGGCCATTGGATTCAGTTTCCTGTGTCGGTGGTGACTGCGCCGCCAGTGACCAACAGATCTGGAGTGTGGCGGCGAAGTGCGGCGATAGGCAGCGACGTGGCTTTGTCATCCTCGACCTCAGATCTGGTGCCGACGCCCTAGATCCAGTGGCTTCCTCGAGCTCATCATCGGCCCTCGGATCCAGTTGATGTGTGTCACCCTCAACCTTGACCGACGACTGTGTGGCTTCCTTCCCCTAGATTCAGTGGCTTCCTCCAACTCAAGGGGCAGCCATGACGACGATTGGGGATGATGACAGCGCATGAAGCGACACGCAATGGAGTACCTGATTTTTTCCCTCCATATATTTGTGAATTTTCTCTATATTTTTTTATTTTTGTTAATCTTCTTGTTTATCCATTCTTCTAAGACCAGCCGACCCTAGGAATCTAATGGCCTCGTAGGGAGGGGTGAAAATGGATCGAATACAGGTAGATAATGGCTCTACCATATTTGCTTTCATATTTCCCCTGGATATGGATACAAATACGGATATCCTGGATATGAATATAAATACGAATAATTTTGACTATAAATATAGAGCGAATACGAATCGAATCAAATATGGTCACGAATATTTCTTAGAACATGAAAGCCTTTGAATTGTACGCACAAAATAAACAAAAAAAATAACTAGTTTATGTGATCTAAACATTCAAAGAATATTCATGAATTCTTCATATAGGTAAATGTTCCTTCTCTAACTCCTTGTATTGATGTATATATTAATGTATGATGGGCTACTAAAGTATCATATAAATGGACTGGGTTGAAATACAAGATGTTGGCTGCGGTTATCCAGATAATTCGGATCTATATCCGTATCCGACGGATAGTAAGCAACTAAATCCGTATTTGTTTTGATCTGATACTATCTGACAAGTATCTGAGCCGATAGAATCTGTATCTGAAACTTGTGTGTATTGATAAAAAATTATCCGATCTGTTGGAAATAATCTTGACCTAGAGTTCAAGACGTAGTAGAGTCCATTTCCGTGTGTAACTCAAGTTGAAGTTGTGTCCAACTTGAAGTCCGAATACGTATGCTAGTATGGGAGTATTAGCCTATATATTGAGAAGGCTTGTAACCAATTTTTGTGAGAAAGCAAGAAAAAGAGAAAGCAAGTAAGATAATAGAGATATTCAGAGATTCTCCTGTGTTCTCTTCGTTTATTTGCGATGTGTGCGTTTTTTTTCTGGATCAAAGTTTTAACACGATCCAATTTTACCCCTACTCGCAGGTTCTAACCTCATAGGGGGGTAGGACCGACCTGACATTTGGTAAAAAGGCCAGGGGACTGAGGAACAGGTCGGCCCACCCCCGCCCCATTTGCATCCTAACCCGAGCTCACGGAAGTGCTCAAAAGGGCTTATAAGCCCAGGTTTCTAGCTTTTCTACATTGTAGAGACTGAAATGAGGATAGTTGAAGAAGAAGCCAAGATCTTACCATGGGAGGAATCAATGCCAAGAGTTGTTGTAGGTGTTCGCAATGCCTCTGACTCCGTCGCTGTAGGTGACCTTGCCGCCGGAGAAGTGACCACTGCCGATGAAGCCACTGTCATCAGGAACCTCGCCACAGAATACAATCTCACCCTCGGAGAAGTGACAGGTAATCCCCTATATACCGTTGCAGGATGCATTAAATCCTGCATCTTGGACTTGCCATATTGACCGACAGTGGGGATGAGCTCGAGGACGGCGGCCGATGTCGAGGTCCGCTGTTGTTGGTGGCGGGTTGGATGGGTGGCAACGACGGAGGAGGTGACGGCGGGGATCTGGAGGAGCTCGTGGCTGTAAGATTGAGGTGGCCGACTAGAGGGGGGTGAATAGGCGGTCTTAAAAATTCTCTACAAATTAATACTGGCAATTCATGACCTTTTCTATTTGCCTAAACTAAGTATACAATGCGGAAGCTTAAATCAATTTGGTTTAGCTCAAATAGCGCCTACAACAAATAAATTCGTATAAGTGCACCAACAATTCTAGCCTAGGTCAAGGTTTGCAATTCTAGATATACAAGCAATCAATTTAATTCTATGAATGTAAATAAGGAACAAAGAAACAAACCACAATTTGACACGGTCTCTTTTTACCGTGGTGTTTGGAGAGTTACCGCTCTCCCCTAATCCACGTTGAGGTTAGCCCGAACAAATCGGACTGGCTCCACGAATTAAGCCGAAACACCTCAATCCACTAGTGGTAGCTCTTTCCCTTTCCGGGTAGGTGAGCTCCAACCTTCACAACTTCGCCGGGCCTTCTTACAACCTTCTTGAGAAGATCACGCAAGACGACGCCTCCAACGCCGTCTAGAGTCGGCAAACTCAAGAGTAATAAGCCAAGCCCCTCGCTTGACTCTCACCACGTGCAATGGATGCACAAGCTCGCTGGACACAAAGTCCTCACCTAGAGGCAACACATGCACTCTAGTCCTCTTCTCCCTTCTCACAAAGTGCAACACATGCACAATTGAGTGGAGAACCTCAAACTAGCTCAAGGGCCAACAAATGAATTCTTCAACACACTCTCCAACCAGCCTCAAGGTGGTATAAATACCCCACATCAAAAAACTAGCCGTTGGAGCAAAGTCACGAAAAATTCAGACGAGCGGAACTCATCGCCGCCAACGGCCGTAGTACCGCTCCTTACGACGCTACAGAACGGCTATGTCGAGCTTCGAACTAGCTGGTTGCACGGTCGGTGTGCGGTAGTACCGCCGTTCATTTTGCTTAGGTAGTACCGCTCGACGGTAGTCTGTAAAGTCGGTGCAGTACTTCCGCTTGAGTCGAGCCCAAACTTGGCGCTCGGAAAAAGGTTCCGCTCGGGACTCGGAACTTCGGGAGCGGTGAGTACCGCGCAACACATGCCGGTACTTCAGCTCACCGGTAGTACCGCCCACAAAGCCAGTACTTCGATTTTTACGGCGGTGCAGATATCTCAGCATTTTGCAAAACATATTCGCAAACTACGATATCATGCACACAAGGATCACACATGATTTTCAACAAGTTGCAAAACACATTTGCACACTTTTGAAATCATGACGCAAAGATTAAATATGAGCTACAACCATTTGCAAAACGCATTTGCAAATCTAAGCATCATATTACAAAGAATAGAAACATGGACTTCAAGCACTTGCAAAACACATTCGCAATGTATAGTCCCATATTGCAAAGATGTTTAACACATGAGCTTCAACTATTTGCAAAACACATTCACAAATATAAGCCTCATGTTAATTTGAGCTAGCGAGGTGAGGATGAGCCATCAACACATGATGAGACTCAAACTACTATACATGACCCCTCTTAAAAGTACGGCAACCTATACTAGCAATCCGGTCTTCTAACCAAACATCAAGACCGGTAAAAGGCTAGGAACATATCCTTAGCCCTAGCTAGTCATACCTTTGCCTTGAGTCATCAACTTGATATGCATTAACACATAATGCATCTTTCACATCAACTCCATCAACACATGATGGTCTTTTCTTGATCAACATATGATCTCCTTGATGACCTTCAACACATGAAGTCTTCATCTTCTTGATAGCATTCAACTCATGAATCTATCTTCTTCTCGTATTTTGACTTGATGATCTTCAACACATGAAGTCATCCCAAGTCATCCTCATTTGTGGAACCTAACCTATTCATCCAACTCATGGAAACCGTTAGTCCACTAAACAATTGTCATCAATTACCAAACTTCACCATTAACACATAATGGAGGGATAGGATTTAACAACCTTCCCTTTTTGGTAATTCGTGACAATCTCTATAAATCATTAGATATTAAAATTGATTTGCGAGTATACAACTTGTACACAACAATTTGTATACTCTTTAGATAAGCACAAATCTTACTTATTTGGTTGTCATTTGACTCTTCAAACATTAATATATAATGGTGAAGTTAGTTGATAACCCGATTGCATGAAAGTATATTAGAACTACATAAGTTATAGATATACCCAACAATGTATTTCAAAGTAAAGATCCCAAGAATGAATATTTAGAGAAGCATGGATCATTACTTGTGAAACTCCAAAACATATAAAGAGCTCACCTTAAATGTGTGCATGCAAGTGTGTATATTGAATACATATGCACATATTCATTTTGTATAATTTGTGGAGTTCAATCTATATTTTGGATCTAAGGAATGCACTAATATATGATAGAATAATTTCAAATGCATACCTCTTTGATTTCACCTTTCCATCCAAATGAGACTAATCATAAATAAACTTAAACAAACATATTAGTCTCATATATGCATTTGTCAATATCATTAAAACAGCATAATGGTATATGATATTATCATTAAAATCACATTATGATATTTGTCATTAACACCAAAACCAACTTAACCGGAGCTTGATCTTTCAGTGGCGCATGAGGTAGCAGTGGGGATCTGGAGAAGCAGTTAGCAGGGATCCGGAGAAGGAGCTAGAAGGTAGAGAAGCTCGCGACGGTGGCGATGGTGGAGCGGCGGTGGAGAGGTGGCGTTGGCAGGGGATCCGTGCGTCTCGTATGCGAAAGGGTCAGGTCGACTTGGTTGACACCCCTCGTTAGACCTGTTGATTTTGTGGCCGGCCCGTTGTCCTTTGGTGCCAATAATTCAGAGCGGGTTATATGGGCCAACGAGCCGAACTGCACCAGTTACATCCCTAGCTGACCGGCCAGCTACTACTAGCCCTTCGCTAGTCTCTGGATTCCCTCCGCCGGCACGCATGACGGTTCCAGCTCAACGGCTAGCTCCTGATGATGATCAGCTGCCTGCGCCACTCAACTTTTAGCGGCTACTCCACTCAAAGACGACGCGAGACCACCCGTTCCCCGCTGGGCCCCACCTCCCGGATTCGAACGTTTTCGAAGGTCTCCCTGCTGCGACCCACCCCAACGGCTACATTTACTCCCGCCGCTCCTATAAAATCCCCCGCTCCGCCTTCCAGCCCCACACACCATCTCATCCATCTCACACGCATTTCCACCGCGGAGTTTGAGGAGGCAGCGAGAGAAGCTTTGCTATACAAGAGCCACTGAGCTTTGTTTGCTCTCTCGCTTCTCTTCTCTTCTCTGCGACCAACCGATCTCGTCTTGTCTCCATGGCGGCCGTGTCGACCAAGGCTGCTGCTCTCCTCGCCGCGGTGCTCGTCGCGCTCGTCGCTGCGGCGGCGGCCGTGAGGGTGCTGGAGGAGGACGTCGTCCTGGGCAGCCTCGCCCCGGCTCCGGTGCCGGCGATGGCCAGCGCGGCGGGCGCCGTCGCGCCTGGGGCGTGGGCCGTGGCCGCCGTGGTCTCGCTCCTCGCCTTCCTCGCTCACTGAGGCGTGTGCTTTGCGCTGCGGACCTGGGTCCGCCGGGCTTGCTTACCTTGAGAGATGGGAATCCTGCGATTTGGGTTGCTGCAGAGTTGTGTGTGTTCGTTCCGTCGTTTAGCTTGGTGGTACTAGTGATCGATTGAGTCGTGGTGGTGTGTACTGCTTATCTCTCTTTTGCCTATATAAGGGAGAAATATGTTTTGAATAACACCATTTATTTATTATTCTTTACAAGCTCTCCCTGTTTGCGCATTCAGCTCTGTTCGATAAGCACTTGAAATCTTGTTTTTTTTAAAAAAAAAAACTTGTCATTTCGAATTTGACAGTGTCACTTTCGAACACAAGAGTCTACGAACACTCTAAAATCTGGGGCTAATCACACTGTGTTAGCATTCGCGTGACCGACCGACCGATTGATAACTAATGGGGCTTGTTAAAGTGCCCTACGGCTTTCCGTGCAAGTCAGGAGAATTGTAGTAACGTTCAGCATCGTAACTCGAGGTAACACATTCAAGATTTAGGGCGGTTCTTTTGAGCTACGGTAATTTCTAGTCTAATAAATAATTGCTAAGAGAAACTAAAAGCCAAAAAGGATATAAACCCTTGCGCTGCAGCGATTCGAACTGACATCGCACTAAAAGATTTGCGCACACACAAGAAAAATTACCATGCAGAAAAGAACACCTCGGCTGTTACAATTTTGTGGAGGAACTTTGGAACATTCAGCTAATCAGTTAACGGGCGGCTCATCTCTATGCTAAGCGAGCTTATATCAGTAGGCAATGATGTACTCAGTTAACCAAACACCTGACGTACATGTCTACTCCTCCCTAATTCTGATTAATGAAATGAAGCTCCTTTTTCTCGGAAAAAAAAAGAGAAAAGTTAGCGGGTTCTGGCCCGGCCCAAACTATATTGCCCGATACGTTGATGAATTTTCCGGCCCATAAATTCCAGGCCCACGACGCCCTTACGTATCGAGGCGCGCCTGCCGGGCCAATCGGACAGGAAAACCTCGTCCCGCGGTGTGCAGGTGCAGCATCCATCCGCGCTGTGCAGAGCGCGCCGCAACCACCCGCGGCGTGGTGGGTTGCCTCAACCAGAATAATATGGGCGCCCATTTGAGACCGGTTCGTGGCTGCGGCCGACGGTCCGCCCCGCGTTCGCTTCAGCTATTCTTGCTTCGTCCGTCCATCCATCCATTCCCGCGCTTGACAAGGCGAACCACACCACGCTAATAGGTGGGTTCTTTTGGTCTTTGGTGATTTTCGGATTCTGACTATTCGTATGAGAGATTACGAAGAAGGAGACAGTTGTATGTGATTTTGATTGGTATAACTGAATTCGGTATAGTGTCTACTATAATAGACATAAAAAGACGTACCATTTAAACGCGAGTTACTGTAGACCATACAAAAGCAAAAAAAGTCTAACCTGATTCGAACCCACACAATAATTGCGATAAGAGGAGAGCCGAGCTTTGCTCGGATTGTGAGGCTGCCAACGTATAGCCCACTCGCCTGGGCCTAAACCTGAGGCGTCTCAATTTTGGAGGGTACTGTTCACATACCATATGGTATTGTTTATGCGAATAGTGCCCCTTAAAGTACACGCACACGTGAGTGCGTTTAATGGTCAAAACGCGTGCCTGCAATCTGTGAGACTTTAGGTCTCCGCTTTGTCTAAAAATCGTATGCATTGGATGCACCCACGTGGGTGCGTGTGTGTGGGGGGTGTCACATGTGTGTGAGTACGTCCTTGTTATACTTTATAAAAAAATAATAATTACGATAAGATGCATATTTTCCCAGAGGGTGAGAGAGGCTTGCCAGCGATGGTGAGGGAGGGAGGACGGTGAGGGAGGGCAGCGGCGAGGAAGGCTTGGTGGAGCCAGTGAGGGGGAGCGGCTGCGAGGGAGCACAGAGCGACTGGCGAGGGAGTCAAAGTGGCCATGAGAATGCATGAGTATGATTGGAGGTTAGGGATAGCCGGAAAGGGTTACTGTGTTAGGGAAGTGGAGGAGAATTTTTCTAATTTTCTATCGTCTATTGTTACCAGATATTTTACTGGATAACTTTGACTAATTTTTGGATAGCTTCGAATCCGACGAATACCTGCACCCAAATTTGTTTCCATATTTGACAAAAACTATCTGGTTCCAACTCTAAAATCCGACAAAATTTCTAGACATCTGATTTCATGCTCTAAATAATATTCAAGTTTATTCAGATGGTCAGAAACTATCCATGCCATTCACACCCCCTAACCAATAGTGTGACGCACCCCACATTTCTCCGGGGGGCTACTCCATCTTCTCTTGCCATGATCGCCGCTATTGCTAGTTGCTGGTAGGCCTGCTAATGGGCCAAATTTGTCAAGGCTTAAAGGGCTAGGCTCTCTAATGGGCTGGCATTGGGCCGCTCTGAAAAAGTCCATTGTTAAATTGGGTAGGGTCAAGCTGGGTTTATCTCAAAATGGGTTGGATCGAGACTGGGTTCAGGTTGATAATAAGCTGGGTTTATTACGGTTGTGAGAATAATTGAAGAAAGAAGATTTATGACTAGGATGGTCAAGGCAATCACATGAACAAAGAACTGGGAATTAGGTTAAGAGAGCGGCAACAACATCAACTAAAGGATCCTGAAATTGTGTGGGCATACGCTGATGTAGAACACATGAATGATCTGAATACTGATGAGTAGTTAGTATGTACGCATGTTGTTGTTGTACTCTTTTCCCCACTCTGAGGCACAAGAATTTTAATGAGACATTTACATTGTTTCTGTAAAATATCGAGAAATTTCCACTTTTCTCTCGAAATATTTACGTGTATATACTTTTACGTAATTAATTCAATTTTAACTAGCTTTTTAACGAGGTGGATACGAAAGGAATGTAGATGGCCGCCGCCGCCGCCTTCGTCACCATCGCCTTTGCCGTCTATAGTTATTTAGGGTTAGGCTAGAGCCGGCACGGAACGATTTAAGTAGAATAGACTTTAGGCTATACCTGAACTTGACCGAAAGTAAAATAGACCAACACGATATGACATAATAGGATAGCCAGGGCAAACTGTCACGCGGTCCGAAGCACGCGAGCCCGGCCAAGTCCCATCTCTGCACGACGATGGTCTTCTTCGGTTTTATCCGTGTAGGAGCATTGCGCTCGCAGGAACCCGATTCGGCTGTCGGTCCGAGCAAGGGCGTTAGTTGCGCTGTTCGGGTGTACCGTCTACTATCTATCACCGGAGGATTCTGAGATGTGCGTGCAACTCGCCAACTTGAGCCCCGGTGTACGGTCCAGCCTCTGCCAACAATCAGTACTTCCGATTTACGAACTTGGTCCAATGAATTGGTCCTTGCTCTCTTTCCATTCATCTACATATTTGCACGTGACTTTTGTTTTTCTTTTTTTTTTTGGATATAAAGGAACATAAGCGATTTTGTACGAACTATCTTGAAAAGATTAGAGTGACGTGTCGTACTTTTAACCACCACAAAGAGGTATTGTGCAATATACATCTTTCGTTTTGTACTCTGGTACGCTACTCTCCAGCTGGTGCAGCACAAATAATTTCAGTGGCATAGACATAAGTCACTGCACGTCTTCAAGTAGCATGTGCAAATTCCCATCGCAAGTGGCAACGGCACAAACAAATTGCACAGTTCGTATTGGTAGTGGCACACCAATAATTTGCTGTTTTACAAACGGCACGCCTACAGTTACAAGTCTTTTGCACTTGTACGCATCAGGAGATTACATTGTACTAGAAGAAACGAAAATTTTGGCATATGCACTGTTCAGATCAGGCATGTAGTGATCTAATAGTTAGTAATCAGATATGGCAATCAGAGTAGGTGAATGATGCCTTCAAATTCAACCTCCTAAAAATATTTTAATACTTTTATTTCACTAGTTACTAGAAGCTACGGAGATGGTTTAGGCCACCAAAAAGCACTCACAAAAGCGCAGAAGTAAATGGACTTTAACTCCCCAAGGCCAGTCCGACCACTATGAGGAGCGGTTGGACTGGTGCGGTCGGGTCGCAGGGCTAGAGGCGGTCTGAGTGCACCATGTTCTAGAATTAAAAATCAGCCTGAACCAAAATAAAAAATAATACAATCTTCAAAATATACCTCTAAATGATATGAAACTTTGTGCACACGCCTTGCTGAAGATATCAAAAACCTAATCCATCCAAGTATCACATGGATCTTGGATAAAATTTTAACATTTCCTCAAGACAAGTAAAGTTGCACTAAAACTGGGCAAAACTTAAGAACTTGATATATAACTTGCTCGTGTGTTAAGTATATCCATGATAGCTCTAAATGATTTCCCACATGTCACAGCAAGCAAGATCACCCAAAGATTCAAGATCAAAATCCTATCAACAAGATATCACTAGAAGTGCTCCAAATCAAAACAAACTAGACAATCTTCGAGATCTTGCTATGATTGGTCTCTAGATGAATGAAATATGATCCTCATGAGATATCTTCATCACTTACACATTCTTAGAACTCAACAAAATCAAGAGAGGGCAAACCACCAACCAAAACAAGTGCAAAATCAACAAAAGCAAGAACACACCATATATGATGAATAAGATTGATCTATTGCAACTTCTAGATATTTGCTTTATAGCCACTTGACCCTAGAAAACAAAGCTCTCTCCTCCAAGAACACTGACCCAAAAGCCTCCCCTTCAAGAAAGTCTCTCTCTTAAACACTAAAGAATAGATAGTTTGGTTGGTTACCTACATGCCTCAAACCCCCTTCCACTCATATAGATAGAGTAATCAACCCACATCTAATACTAATAGATACTATCTATTAGCACACTCAGGAAAACCTATTAACCCCACACACCGGGTATTATACCTACATATGATTTATGCACATTTCTTAAAGTGCATAAGTCTAAACACACTAAGGAGCAAGTTTTCCACCCCTTGGCCTACCCCACATCTCCTTGACTTAAACCACTCTCCGAACACTCTTCAAGCGTAGCGATTTTGGTCCTATCACCATTTCCGATTTTTGGCTTCCTTGCCAAAACACTCTCGCTTTGCCTGTGGACCTTATCTCTTTCCTCGAGCCTAGTTCATGGTCATCTCCTACGTTGTAAGCAATCCTCTTGCTTGCAACGTGTAGGTTCACCAATGGCTCACGCATTGGCATGTCTCTCTGTGAACTATTGCTCGAATCCTCCCTTCAACTTCTTTTGTCTTCTATGTACCTTGGTTGAGCCCAACCACCCCACTCGGCTTCCTCGATGATAACTTAGCTCATTTTCAAGCTTAGTCCTGGTCCAGACTGTCGATCATGATTGCCTCCAAGTTTCTCTATACATCAAATACAAAAAAAATATTTTCAGGTAAAAGCTCTTCATAACTTTACCTACGTTAGTTCAAACATACTTCATACACCATGAATACAATGATCTAAGACTCTAAAACTGAACCCATGACCAATTACCAAAAACACCCAAAGCCATTCGGATAACTTCATACACAACCGATCTGACCGCCATTGACTGACTGGTCGTACCGCACCGATCAAACCCCAGTAATAGGGGAGTCGATCAGACTGTGTCAAACATGCCAGTCTAACCGCTTGACCAAACCCCAGTCGGATCGCCACCCATTGGCCAGTTGGACCACTCTTATTTCGTGTACACAAACGAGCACCTCTTTGGAATAAAGCTACCGCCAACTAGAAGTCGGTCATACCGCACCGATGGTCCGATCGCCCTCAATCACATTGGACGCCGATCAAATCCTCTCTGCAAGCCAATCAGACCACTTTTAATCTAACAGCAAAACTAAAAACATGAAAACTTTTATAAATTTAAATTTTAACTTGATATAGTTCTCAATTATTCAATGTAAATGGTCCGTAGATATTTTCAGCACGATTACACGACTGCATATGTTAACTGTAGGTGACTAGGCGTGTATATCAGCTCATCACCGCTAGCTACCAAAACGTTCATAGGATATATTTATCTCCTCCAATCATATGGCAACAAGCAAGCAAGCACAGCAAACATGGATCGCCATCGCTAGATATCCCCGTGATTCTTTAAACCTTGACCACTAGTTACTGCCATTGAAGCCTAACAGTGTTCTGATAACGCATTATTATTTGGTCACGGTGAGAACAATTGGAATTGGCACATTATTGGTATTAGTAGGGGGCACGATGGGATGTCCGAATGACTTCGGTTTCATCGAACTTATCTTTGACACCGGTCGATCGACGCCATAAACGTCACGGGCGATTCGCGGAAATAGAAGGGATCTATTGACAACAAGTTGACAGCCACTTTTGACCGCCCCAAGGTACAATGATAACTAGAGAAAGTTGCATTCCTCGTACGTCTGGACCAATGAACCCGGGCTCTCTCCATCAAAAGGACGAACAAATCTAAGCTGGAATCAAAGCCACTGAGCACTAACAAGCCAGGCTTCAGACAGGACACGGGTACATGGCACAGCAGTCGAGAACAGAGCCTAGATATATCGAGAACAGAGCCTAGATGGATTAATTGGTAAATTTATTCACTAGTAAATATATTAAGTACCAACACAAAAGATCTATAATTTAAAAAATACTATCATAAAAAAGAGGCTACAAAATACAGTCCCCTAAATTCTTGAAAATACCATCACCCTGATATTTTTACCCAAAGACTATGAATTAACCATTTTACCCTATTCTATATTCTTCTTCTATTCCTATTTCTATTTTCTTAGGTGGTCACACGTGTCATTCTGTCTCATTTCTTCCTCCTTTCTTCTTGTTTCCTTTCTTATTTCCTTTCTTTTCTTCCTGTTTCTCTCTTCTGTGCATCAGTATAGGATCAAGCATAAACAACTAGAACAGAGTGAACAGAAGGTTTTAAAATTCTTTTGGCTAAATCACAATTTTTGTACAAGTAAGAACTAATAAAATCGTCTTGCACAATTCAAGGCCTAAAATCTCTAAGTCTTACTATGACACCATAAAGTTAAGACCATGCAAGATACAATTTTAGCTAAATAAGGGAAGCAATTTAATACTAAAAAAGTAAATGCGGAGAGTAAATGGCAAGAGAGATATACCACATGATAGACACACGATTTTTTTCCGTTGTCTTGAAAGCTTACCAGTCCTTTCTAATCCATGTTGAGGGAGCTTGAACGAATTAAGCCGACTCCTTGCGCAACCTTGATCCTTTTCTCAATCTACTAGGGTAGCTCTTTCCCGCTTTAGGAGGTGAACTCCAACCTTCACAACCGCGCCAGGTAACCTTGAAGAGATCACCGCGCCAACTCCTCCAAGCTATGTAGGTATCGATAACTATCAAGAGTAATAAGTCAATGACACATGCTTGAAACTCTTCAAGTGCCACAAGGATTTACTAGATAATGCAATGCACTTGAATGCTCTCAATAACCTCGAAGAAAGAAAGTAATGCACTACAGTTGATGAGAGTGGTGCAAGTGCTCAAGAGTATTCAATGGGGGTCCAAGGGAGCTTGCTTGCTGCTAGTGGGAGGTATTTATAATCTCCACCCATCAGGATAACCGTTGGGGATGAAATCTCCAAAAAGTCAGATGGAGCGGTACTAACGCCATGTAGTTGCCGGCACAACCGCACCCACTGTCAAGAACAGAGGTAGTACTGATGCAGTTAAAGCACAAAAGAACACCTCTTTGGAAATAACATATCGGCATGAAAAGTCTGGTAGTACCGATACACCGGTACTACCGCGATCAAAACTACGGTCATACCAATTTTCAAAGAAAAGTCAGAGAAGGTTAGCAAATAAATTTTCAAATGCATGTATGTACTAGATTTGATCAATGTGGCACAAAATTAACTTCAAACTACTATCCATGACCTCTCTTAATAGTATATCATCTATCTTAACAATCCAGCCTTAATCCACCAAACACCAAGACCGGTAAAATATATAAAGCGATCCTTAGGCTAATTTACACCTTTGCCTTGAGCCAAGACTTGAGCCATGTCAACCCGTAGTCACCCTTGTATGCTTTTTCCATGATATCATCAAAATCCGGTATTAAACCTTTCAATCATCTTAATAAACACGTTACTCCCTTAAGCACTGTCGTCATTAATTACCAAAATCAGTTTAGGGGCATATATGCTTCAATCTCTCCTTTTTGGTAATTGATGACAACCTAGACAATTTAAGTGAATAAAAAGTTTTTGAATATACATCTAGTTCAAGAACAAGCTGCATATTCTAGATTTTAACCTTTGATAGCAATTAACTCTTGAGATGAATTCAAAAGGGATAAAGAATTAAGTGCTAGCACAGTCTTAAACAAATAAAAAAACTACTCATAAATATATCCATAGAGGTTCGTGAAGCGATTTTGTGCATATTTGTGGATTCTTAGAAAATTTTGGTAGAGTTTTTCTCTATTTATTGATTTTGAGGAAGCATCAAGCAAATTTGCAAAGATAATCATTATAGAGCACAAAGATATACTAACAATGTGCATAGGGCTGTAAAAAAAGCTCGGAGCTCGCGAGCTACTCGAGTTCGGCTCGTTCTAGGCTCGATTCGAGCTCGGTTCGAACTTTAAACGAGCTGAACTCGAGCTTGATCTCGAGCTTGCGAGCTTTACCGAGCCGAGCTCGAATAGTTCGTGAGCTCCGATTCGAACTTAAATAGTAATACATATTAATTCTTACCGAGCTTACTCGAGCTCGAGCTTTTCTTTTTGTTGAAAATTAGTGTATATTTGAATTATTTTGACTGTTATCGAGCTTACTCGAGCCGAACTCGAGCTCGAGCTCTTCTTATTATTGAAAAATAGTGCATAATAAATTATTTTAATTGTTATCGAGCTTCACCGAGCCGAGCTCGAGCCTAATCGAGCTTAGGCCGAGCCGAGCTCGAGCCCAGGTTCAAGCTCAGACCCCATCTCGAGCTCGGCTCGAGCTTCTACCGAGCTCGAGCCTGGAAGGCCAAGTTCGCTCGAGCTCGGCTCGTTTACAGCTCTAAATGTGCACCACATAAATAAGCCATGGACAAGATATTCTATCAAACATTAGGCATAATATAATGGAAACATTGTAGCATAATATTGTAGCATAACCACCATTAAGAAGCACGCAATCAACATGAGTTCATTACAAAAGATCCAAAATAGATATGGCTAATAATAATACTAGATAATGTTGACTTCTTGACTAGCTTGACTTCCTTGTCTTCACTTGATCTTTACTTGTCATTTTCTCTCCCCCTTGGCACCAAGTACCAAAAGCGCCATCTAGTTTGGGGAAACGTCAGAAGGGTCACGGCAACGACGATGGTAATTAAGAGGCGAGGACAGTTGCGCTGGCTGTGAGGACGAAGAGGGATGCTCAACCAAACTCACCTGCTGTATCAAAGCTGCCAACTAAGTGTTGGTGTCAAGCTGAGTGTCCCGAATATCTGAAAGAGTGGTTAATCTGAGAGAGAGAGAGCTAAGAGAACGGGATTGTTACTTGGGGTTGCTCTTGAGGATGTTCTTCTTCAGCTTGAGGCAAAGGTTGAGTGATTGTTGGCATTGGGGGTCCTTCATGGGGCTTGTATGGCTTGTGAATTGAAGGTCTAGTACCCTATTAGTCCTTCTTTCTCATGATAAGAGCTATGATATATGAAGCATAATAAATACGCTTCACTCTATCATTCTTGGAAGAAGCACTCTCTCTAATGATCAAGTCAACTACATCAAATTTATGCCCTTGCATGATGTAGTCGATGGTATTCTAAGCATATCCTCATATTGCATTGAATTTTTACTCTTTGGGAAGAAGGTGTGATTTATGATCCTATTCATCAAGCTAGGAAGATGAAGCAGCCCTGCTAGCTTTCAGGAGTGCACCTCACATTGGAGTCATAGAATTGGCACAAACCCGGAGTTTGAAGAGCTCTATGAGAATACACCTTTTCATACCGGCTCGAGTAGGTTCCCAAAGATTGCTCAAAATCCGCCTTTGACACCTCATACCTTTGATTTTCTATCATCTAAGCCAAGTACTCGAAGTCATAGGACACAAACAAGGTATCACAGAACTGACGAATGATATCTTCCTGGAAGTCACACTTCAATGCCACTATATATTGTAACCCAGCACCATCACTACTACAAAAGAGGCTATACTGGACGGCTACATCACAGACGGTTTATACGGAACCGTCTGTGCTTAAACTATCACATACGGTTTATACTAGCAACCGTCTGTGATATTTTCACAGATGGTTATTAACACGAACCGTTTGTGATAATTGAGACATCACAGACGGTTCGTGTTAATAACCGTCTATGAACTTTCACAGACGGTTCTTAACACGAACCGTCTGTGATAAGTGAGACATCACAGACGGTTCATATAAAAAATTATCTCTGATATTCTGGACATGACAGACAGTTCTTGTAACAAACCGTCTGTGAAATCGGCTTAGGTCTAACCCCATTCTGGATAGGCCACACACACGTAGCAACCCGCTTGCACTTTCGCCATCACTTCGCGCAAAACGGATAACCATGGGTGCTACCATTAGAACTCCTAGGATTATATGTAAGTGCTTCTCAAGATAAGCTAGCAAGATCTTCGATTGTTGTGTCAGAGAGAGATATATGATAATAACAGATCTTCGATTATTGTTTGTGAGAGATAATCATGGAGACAAGTGCATGGTGCTTGTCTGAGATGCAGGGCAGAATCGTTATGATGTTTGGAGCGAATAAAGCGTGTGCTTTATTCGCCACACGGGAGGAATTTTCTAAAGGCGGACCCTTATACCAGTTCATAAAATCTCCAATCGGCATCTTTGGTTGCGGGCGGACCCACGTGGTATGCGGGTGGGCCACGGCATACCATGGGGCCCGGCCAAGCGGTGGGCGATGGGCTCGATCACCGGTCCGCACGCACCTAATCGCCATGGAATATGGATGGTTCGGCATGCAATACGCGCGGATGCGCCGTGACGGTTCGTTATTCGCATGGAATACGCGCGGACGCGCCACCTCGATCTCAGTGTGTGCGTCTTCGTGCTCGCCTCCCGCTTTGTGTAAGTGCGTCTTGCGTAGTAGAGCAAATCGCTGCGTCCGTGCGTCAAGGCCCCACCGTGGCTGCGCCTCCGTCGATTCCGCTGCGTGGTGGTGCGTCCCGCTGCGCTTGCGTCTCCTCCGGCGCAACAAGAGGTAATCATCTCCAAACACTCTGTACCAATATACGAATTCTTGATCGGTTTGCATGCAAATTATTTAGCAGAGCATGAAGAACAAATTCATCACCAAAAAAAGAACTTCTTAGTGGAGTAGAGCATGTCCTTAATTATTCTTGTTTATTCAATTACGGATAGTAATTATTAGTACTCGTGTAGCAATTAGCATAGGACCAATCAAACACATGCTTTGACATGAGACAAGCTGATAGCTTCAAAGATCTAGACAATCTTGTTGATCTCTCAGTTAAGCTTGTTGAAACAAAGAGGCATAAAGTGTATGATATGGTTTACATGCTTCTCAAATTGGTTTTGCTTCTACCAGTGGCAACAGCAAGTGTTGAAAGGGCATTTTCTGCAATGGTTTTAGTGAAAACAAAGTTAAGAAATAAGATGGGTGATAGTCTTTTGGATGATTGTCTAGTCACATTCATTGAGCGGAATATTTTCTTTGAAGTGGATGAAGATGATATAATCGAGACTTTTATGTCCTTTAGAAAGCGTAGGCCAAAAAAGTTAGACAAATAGTATTGTAAGTCTTTTTATGTATATTTAAGATATTGTTATAGTGTTTGAACTATTTATATTGTAATTTGTGCAAGTTTCCAATTTAATTCTTAAATTTAAAGCTTATCTTATTATTTAGTGCCTGTATACCGAATTACGGTGCAAAATTTACAATTATTTATCAATTTACAAATGGTTTTACCGAATTGCATATGAAAATTTTGGTACGGCATACCCTTTGGTAAAATTCTGGGTCCGCCACTGGCTGGTTGGGTAAAATATATAGCAAATCTTTGACTATGGGTAACCTCTGGAAGCTTACAATCGCATAGGTCTTGAGACCTTAATTGAGTATTAAAACCATATTTGATAGATTATTCAATCATCGTCACCATCCATCTAGGCATTAAGTGTGTGAGTAAAACCCATGTTGTATAGGGTTAATGCATTTCTCCTAAATATGCTAGTGGATAGTATTAATTATGGTTAGATGTGGGTTGATTGCCTTATCTATTTAATGGATTTGGGATGGAGGCTTGCAAGCTAACCATCCAATCATCTCTCATTCCAACCTTATGTTCTAGGGTTATAGTTAGAGAAGAGGGATATTTTCAAGTAGCAATATATCAACTTTGTTCATCTCTCATCGTGTGTCTTTGTTTTAGTTCATTAGCTCTAATTATTGTTGGTTTTGATATCTTTTCTCCCCTTCTTAATCTTGTTGTGTGACAATGACGTATAGGTGATGGAGATGACTCATGAAGATCGTATCCCAGGCTGGATTCCTTGAAATGATTCAGGAGGATAATGGAGATGATCTTTATTGCTATGAACTGGTTACAAGATGATCTCACTAAGAGATTACAAAGGGATAATAACTAGACCTAATCTTTATGATCTTCCCACTGGTCAGAAG
This sequence comes from Bonia amplexicaulis, assembly GCA_036346245.1. Classification (NCBI taxonomy): domain Eukaryota; kingdom Viridiplantae; phylum Streptophyta; class Magnoliopsida; order Poales; family Poaceae; genus Bonia; species Bonia amplexicaulis. The sequence goes on along the minus strand of CM070737.1, from coordinate 15,668,323 downwards.
AGTACGATTGTCTTGTTTAGTATTCTTCTAGTTTTGGTTGTGATTCTGATTGTTGGAGTTGTTTTCTGTATCATGTCTTTTTCTGTCAACCCTTAAATACTGCTAAAGGGGCATTAGTTATCCACGTGGGTAGGTGTCTTGTTGAATTGTCCCGTCCGGTTGAGCGAATTGTTGTGTCAGAGAGAGATATATGATAATAACATATCTTCGATTATTGTTTGTGAGAGATAATCATGGAGACAAGTGCATGGTGCTTGTCAGAGATGCAGGGCAGAATCGTTATGATGTTTGGAGCGAATAAAGCGTGTGCTTTATTCGTCACACGGGAGGAATTGTCTAAAGGCGGACCCTTATACCAGTTCATAAAATCTCCAATTGGCATGCTGATTGGGTAAAATATATAGCAAATCTTTGACTATGGGTAACCTCTGGAAGCTTACAATCGCATAGGTCTTGAGACCTTAATTGAGTATTAAAACCATATTTGATAGATTATTCAATCATCGTCACCATCCATCTAGGCATTAAGTCTTGCAGGATTTTGAAGTTGCCCAATTTTGCTTGGTTTTGGTCTAATATTAAAGTTTCTTGATCCCAAGTTTTTTTGCTTTGAATCTTTAGAAGATTTGCTTGTTGTGACTTATGAGAATACATCTAAAGTCATCTTGATCATCCTCGAACAACGAACAAGTCATATCTCGAGTTTTCGAGTTTTGCCTGGTTTTGATAGAACTTTGCTTATTCTTGATAAAGATCTGAACTTTGACAAAGATTCATGCGATCTGTGGATGAAATATGTTCTTGAGACCCTAAGCAAGGTGTGTGCAAAGTTTCATCTCATTTGGCTATAGATTTTTGGAGTTGCACCAAAAGCGGTTTGTATTCGAGCCAATTTTCTGTTCTAAGAATAGGGGAGCTATCATACCACTCGTTGGCCTAGTCAAACCACAATCTTGCCACCGGTCCGACCGCTCTTCAGTCAGACCGCACCTCGGTGGCCGGTCATACCACTCTAGCAAAAATCTACCTATGAGAGTGCTTGGAGAAATATCCCATATCGGAACAGGAATCCAGTTCCCTGTATATCAAACCATTAGAATCACCGAATCCAGATTTCCTTAAGTTGCCCAGTGCCGCTTAATTGGGCTCAAATAAGTTGGTTTATGGTTAAAATTACATTGTAGCTGATGGTGGTTTATTTGACATAACTAAATTTAAAAATAAAAAAAATGTTAACTCATCACGGACAACGCAAACGAATACGGAAAAAAAACCCGGCAAAAAAAGTTTAAAAAAAGCTAAAAAGTCAGAAAAAAATAAAATTTAAAAATAGTAAAAAATAAACCAAAAACTAAAAGCTCAAATTAAAATGAGCGGAGCCAACATTCCAATCGTACAAACGAGGTAGGTTTTTATAGCTAGTAGCCTAGTTTCAGGGAACAAGTCCCCCTAATGTCATGTCTGGATGTAGTGTAAGCAAGTGGAATAGCTCCTAAACTCTGCTTTTGTTTGTGCAGTGGATATGCTTTCCTTGGCTAGCTCGTTCAGTGCTCAACACACTTCTGTAGAGCGTGAGTTTCCACTTGAGCTAGCTAAGATCTGTTCTTTTTCTTTGAAACTAACGGTTTTTAGTTTTTGCTAGAGTACCTAACTTTCAAACAGAGTATTTTCTCAAGACGGAGTCTACAAGTTAAACGATGTACACGTTAAAAGTCCAACATCTGACCATCCAAAATCGCAAATGAGTATCTCTCTCCGTAATATGTACCGTAAACAGTTAAAATTCAAAAATTTCAACCAAAAGCCATAAGCCGCAGCTGTTGCCAAACATGCCCTAAGCAGGCCTGCAAGGAGGAATCAAATTGCAATTGTCGGACGAGATGGTTAGGGGATACGTGCGACTTATCTAGGGGCGTTAAGAGTACGAATTGAATAGTTTAAATATAAATATCAGATAAAATAAATAATAAAGATATAATTAATAAAAGAGTCTTTAATATATCTGATATGAATCCCTTGCTCATTTTGACTTGAGCTTCTGACTTATTTTTCACTATTTATAAATTTTATCTTTTCTGATATGTTTTGCTTTTTTAAGCTTTTTTTCCGGTTCTTTTTTCGTATTCGTTTGTATTGTTCGTGATGGGTTAATCTGTTTTTTCTATTTTTATTTTTTTAAATTTAATTACGTTAAATAAGTCACCATCAGTTATAGTGTAACTTCAATCAATTATAGTATAATTTTAATCATAAATTAGTTTATTTTAACCGAACGGCACCCAAATAACTCCAATATACTAGATAAAACAGATAACTCAGATGTAATTTACACCCTTCTCTCAGCACATAATAAGAGAGAGAGAGAACTGATTGGATAGCTGATGTAGGTAGGGTAATGATGGCCAGTATCATGCGCGAGACGTCTTGTCGTCCACGGATATCAATCTCCACCTCCATGCATTGCATGCGCCGAGATTCCAATTATGTACTCCTAACCTGCTCACTACTAGTAAGCATCATGGGCATCACATTAACTAATGTCACCGTCTCCTGATCGACGATCCAGCGCCCGCAGATAGTCTACTAGTCTACGGCTGCTGCACGCGCTCGCAGCACTGTCTCCGTTGAAGCGAATATAGCATGGCGTGCGCAGCACAGAGCAGCACAGCACACTAACGCGCGAGGCCATTAGCCGACGCGACAGGTGTCTAGTCAGGAAAGCATCCGCCTCTAGCTACATCTAGACCTGGGAAACTCAGAAAAGCTTCGATTTGATTGAAAATACACTATATTAGCCTCACTCGTTTCGATTCCAGCTTATTTTTCACTATTCATAAATTTCGTTTTTTTTTGAACTTTTGGTTTTTTTAAGCTTTTTTACCGATTTTTTTTGTATTCGTTTGCGTTGTCCGTGATGAGCTAGCATATTTTTTTATTTTATTTTTTTAAATTTAATTATACCAAATAAGCCACCTTCAGCTACAGTGAAATTTTAGCCGCTACAGTACAGTTTCAGCCATAAACCACAGCTTTTTAGCCCAACCGAACGGAGCCTTATAAAGACCACTTTACTAGCAAATGCATAGTAAGGTTTCTCTAAACCGGTCTTTAGCTGAGGTCCAACACCTTTCTCCACTAGAGCTATCGTAGAAGATTAGATTTATAAAAACAAATATTTAAGAGCTAAATTTTAACAAAAATAGTTACCATGTTATTTATACGAGCAGTTCCGATCCCTTTACGTGCCATCGCAATCTCAAATAAAGGCAGTTTTAGGATCAGTTTTGCATAGAATGTCTCTGGTTGTACTGCATGTGTGTGTACTACATGCATTTCTGGCAGGTGCGTGTACATTGGAGTACAATATATGGTGATAGCTGCAGTAGCGAATGTGAACTTATCAACCGCACAAAACGTACCCGAACTAATTTATGGACAGTGGAATTCAGTCTTTTTCGATGATTTTTAGTTAAAATAACATTATAACAGTTGTTAGTTTTTTTATGCATTCAATTAAAAGAAATAAAAAAAATACCATTGTATCTCTATAAATAATATAAAAATAAAAAATACGTTAAGAACCCAACGTATTTCAAATTTTTTTTTATCTTTTTAAAGTTAGAAACCGGAAATGAAAAGCCGGTTGAAAGCAAGCCTATATGCCTGTTCTTTTCCTCCAAAGTTTAACGGCTTTTGGCTTTTTCTGAGACTAACTTTTAAACGGAGTATTTTCTCAACATGGGGTCTACAGGTTAAACGATCTACACGTTAAAAGCCCAACATTTGTACCCGCCAAAATCGCAAATGAGTATCTGTCTCTTCGTAATCTGTACCGTAAACAGTTAAAATTCAAAAATTTCAGCCAAAAGCCATAAGCCGCAGCCGAAAAGAACAGGCCCTATGTATATCTAGCACCTTACAACATTTTTAATTTGAAAAGCTGTTCTGAAAGCATGAGAAAGCTTAGGAAAACATTGACTAGGAGTGATTTGTTTATGAGATCGAAGAGCCCATGGCCAACTGGCGAGCCACCACTGTGCAGGCCTAGATTAACCACTACTATACGTGAAACAATGTCAGGCGCCGCCGCTCATGATGTGTGCTTTCTATGTGCCGAATCAGTGGAATATGCAAGAGTATCTCATGAGCCCGCATGGGCGTGACCCCGTGATTGGACCATCGATCCATCTATTGTTCACTCCGTTGTTCATCCCTCGGCATCCATGCACGCACGACAGTTATTACCGAGCCACCGACCTCGCCAGGGAAGCTATTGGAGGCGGACAGGCTCATCTGAGAGACCTCCCACCACATTGACAATTACGTGCGTTGCATTACATAACATTATAGCCGGTGGCTGTCCCGGAAATATGACACAGGAGGGTTTTGTCGTCGAGCCGTGCACCAGCCGGTCACCGGTGGATCGCATTCGCCGCGACCCCGCCACGGTCGTCTGGCTCCACTGCCCTCTCGGCCGGTGCCCCGCTCTATATATATATGCCCCACGAGCTCTCCCACTTCTCACCCCCACATGCACTTGCAGTAGTACAACGCACCACCTATCTCCCCTGTTTCGTCTGCCTACCCTGTTCCTTTGGAGCTTTGCTCCTCTCGCTCTCACATACCATATTTGGTAGCACGGCCAGCCATGGTGGTTCTCGCCAGCCCGCCCGCCGTCGATCGCATCCCGCTCCTGAGGTCCCCCGACCCCGGGGACTACTTCTCCGGCGTGCCGGTCGTCGACCTCTCCGGGCCCGGCGCGCCGCTCGCCCTCGTCGACGCCTGCGAGCGCTTCGGGTTCTTCAAGGTCGTCAGCCACGGGGTGCCCGCGGGCACGATGGAGAGGCTCGATTCGGAGGCCGTCAAGTTCTTCTCGCTGACGCAAGCCGAGAAGGACCGCTCCGGGCCGGCCTACCCGTTCGGGTACGGCAGCAAGCGGATCGGGCCAAATGGCGACATGGGGTGGCTCGAGTACCTCCTCCTCGCCGTCGACTCCGCGTCGATCTCCGACGCCTGCACCGTCCCGTCAAGCGAGGTCTTCCGGTGAGTCCAAATAGTCCCTGTTAATCTTGTGGTGTCCGTGCAAGGACGCTAGTGCAATTACTGCTGCTACCTTACTACGACGCGCGCGCGCGTGCCTTTTGGGTTTTACTTGAGCCGTTTGACGTGACGCGGATCGGTCGTGGCGGACTGGTGGTGTTGCGTTGCAGGGGCGCGCTGAACGAGTACATCGCGGCGGTGCGGAAGGTGGCGGTGCGGGTGATGGAGGCGATGGCGGAGGGGCTGGGCATTGCGCCCGTGGGCGCCGGCGCGATGGTGACGGAGGAGGGCGACCGGTGTTCCGGTGAACCACTACCCGCCGTGCCGCGCTGCGAGGGCTCGGCTGCAGCGCCACCGGCCGGCGAGCACACCGACCGCAGCTCATCTCCGTGCTCGCTCCAACGGCACGTCCGGCTGCGGTCGCGCCCGCGACAGCCGATGGGTGTCCGTGCCCTCCGACCGCGACGCCTTCTTCGTCAACGTCGGCGATTCGTTGCAGGTATGTCCGTTCCTGACTCTGACACGTGACACGCCAATTTTGTCACGCCAATTCGATCGAGGCGCTCTCTCTTTTTTTATTCTCCTTCCCTCTCCTGGCACATGTACTTTTATTTATTTATTTCTTTCTTTCTTTACTATTATTATTATTTCATTTTTCTACAACAATTTGCATTATACTCCATAATAAAATGATGTGGGTACGATTAAAATGGAGAACTGTACACTTTGTTTACAAGTCAACCGGAAGATCACACCAAACGCCGGTCCATCAATTGAGAGCTAGAGCGTTGGGTTAACATCAATATTAAGAGAAGCATTAATTTGCTCGCCATCTCATCACCTGAACTACTAATATAACCAAATTAAGACGGGAAAAGGGAGAAGGAAATGGCTGTTCTTCGTGATGGTACGATTGCCACGGCAGGAACGGGAGTTTCGTAGGTAACTACAGGAGATTTGATTATTTGCCACTTTTAAGTTGTACATTTAAAGATTTGCCACTCCATATGTCACTGACATGTGGGTCCTGTAACTACGGCTCTCAAGCCAGACCCAGTAACTGCCGCCACTCGCAGATTCGGCACATGAACATAGTGTTCGTTAGGCATGAACTCGGTGTGATGGCTGCATATATAGCATCTAATTACACCACCATGCACAGCTAGATTGCGGCGCGCACACAGTGCTGTGCACTTAGATATATCTTGATCTGATTGTGGACCGGTATTTGTGTGTGGACCGGTACACATACTAATGTACATGGTGTGGTTTTTGGATGTGTACAGGTGCTGACCAATGGGAGGTTCAAGAGTGTGAAGCACAGGGTGGTGGCCAACAGCCTAAAGTCTAGGGTTTCCTTGATCTACTTTGGAGGTCCACCATTGGCACAGAGGATTGCACCACTGCCACAGCTGCTGGGGGAGGGAGAGCAGAGCCTGTACAAGGAGTTCACATGGGGTGAGTACAAGAAGGCTGCCTACAAATCGAGGATTGGTGACAACAGGCTGGCCCAGTTTGAGAAGTAGCAGCTAGCTGCCTAGCAACAGAACAGGCCGGTCAAGCAACAGCTTTACACGTCAGCTAGCTAGCTTATACTACATGTCAGACACCATGAAGAAGAGGAATCGAAGCTACTAAAGAGAAAACAAAAGGAAAAGGAAGAAGTCCATCCGCAGTGCTCAACTCTTCCTATGGTTTAATTCTTGTCCCTCAAGTGCAATACCATTTAGAACTCTTCTCCCAAATACAAAACCAGCACAAATGATGTCTCGAGAGTGGGTTCGTAGGCGATTTTGAGTGATGTGACATTCTATTTGGCATGTAAGCTAACATGACGTCGACATCAGTAGGTATAGATGTGTTTGTGATATGGAGCCCAAAATTCAGCCACTAAAAAGCTTATTCCCTTCTCCCTCTTTCTCTCCCTTGCTGTTGCACACACAACCCGCCGTCGGCCACTTCTTCCTCTCTTGCTATGCTTCCTCCGCTCGATGCCTCCAAGAACACATCGAGGCACTTGCTTTACTCCATGACAGACATGAATCTCCTATGGCCCGACGACACCCAGGCCGAGGAAACAGAGGGAGCAGAGGAGCTCAACTGAGTGAGCGCAGAGAGGACGTGCACAAACGTTGTTGAGAAGAAGCGAGAAATATCTATCAAACCGATAGTATAAAAATCCAATTCTCTCGCTTCACTTTCTCCCCTATCCACCCTCTCCTTTTCTTCAAAATTCCAGCTCTTCTCCTTCAGCGCACCTCTGAGAACGCAGTTGTCTTCGTCAGCTCCGATGGGCATGTTTGCAGCACATCACCCGTGTCTTTGCCACTCCGGTGGTTTGCTAGAAGAATCTATCGCGTCGCTTTGCGTTCCACCACCTGGAATACTTTCGCTCAATCAATTTCTGTATTTGTGTATTGCCTAGTCTAAATCGAGTTGTCTTCTTCAACTCCAGTTGTCACTGTCACAAAGCCAAATCCTGCTGCTCCGGTGTATTCCCTCGCCAATTTTTCGCTTTGGGGGCATCCCTGTCACTCCTTCACTCGGTCCCGTTGCTCCTTTACAGCCACCATCGCCGAGGAGTGTTGCCGCCGTAGACCTACACCTCGTTGCCCTGGCCTCTGCCACTAAGCCATTATAGAACTCCTTTGACTCACCCCATAGCACGGGTGAGTTCTTATTAGTGTTGTGCTACTAGCGCACTTGATGGATTAGCTGGATGTAGCATTTCCAATAGTTGGCGCCGTGGCTGTGCTTAGCTCTGCCGCCATGACCACTACTTCGATGACCATAGGGCCCCGAGCTAACACCTATTTGCATCGCAATGCCCCCCTCCAGCTTCGCCCAAGCTCAACTGTTGACGGGCTCGGCCGAGCAAGCACAACCGAGATCCTCTGCTCCCTCCCCCTCTCTCTCTCTCTCTCTCTCTCATTCTTTCTCCCTCTCTATGACACGTAGGCCCCACCGCTATGCCTTGACTCGATTCCGCTTGGACGCCAAGTGGGTCAGAACCAGGGTCTACGGTTGAGGGATATCATTTAACTGGTATTGACATTTGAGAGATGAATTCTAACCGGTATTGTATTTGAAAGATGAAAACTGAACCATAGAAAGAATTAAGGTATCAAAGATGGACTTTTTACAAAAGAAAAAGAACCAAGAAGAAGAAGGAAATAGTTTGAAGATGCACATCATGTACAGCTAGGGAGCTATCTAGATTTTTTGGTGATGTGTGCGCGTGCGGATGGTTGCTACAACTCGCTAGTGACGTGTGGCGAGGTGGGCTCCTTTCCTATTTCGGAATGCTGGACAAATGATGAACATCCTCCATTAGTTAATGTTAACCAAACCTATCACAGCAAAGGGGTTCTTTTCTCCCTTTCATTGGTTTTGTTTTCGCATTTCTCTAACTTCTTCTTTCTGTGTTTTTAAACACTGTGCGTGTATTGTGGTGTACGTAACGTAGTTGTGTGTGTATGTGGATCTTCTGTTTAACCTGCAAATGTTCCAAGCTTTCCCTTTCATGCAGTGGACTTCCATGCACGAACGCTTTGTACGTAGCGCTGTTTGAATTCGCTGATAGAGATCTCCGTTGGAATTCAATGGCACCTTGCCTTGCTCGATTGGGCGGATAAATAGTGACTTATGGCTGAAATTGCATTGTAGTTGATTGAAATTATACTGTAGCTGCATGTGATTTATTTGACGTAATTAAATTTAAAAAATAAAAATATGTTAGTTGGACAACGCAATTGAATACGAAAAAAAAGAACTTACAGAAAAAGCTAAACAAACTAAATTCAAAAAAAGACAAAAATAATAAAAATTAAGTTAGAAATTAGAATCTCAAACCGAAATGAGCGCGGCGTGGGCTTCCTTTTATTTCTTCGATCCAGCTCTTCGTTGCTTGCAAGCGCATGCCGATCGGGCCAAGTACTCCTATATTATCCCCTCTCTTCTGGCCTGGGCTATTATTACCTATTCGCTAGATTCTGCCACTAGCACGAGCCTGTTTGGAATACAGAAGTTTTATACGAGACAGTTTAAGTTCTAAATTCTCGTGTTCTAAGGACTTGAACGGGTAATATTCTCACTTCACTATGTAGGCCGCTCTCGCAACACAAAAACAGTTCAATTTCTACGGCGTTCCAAACAGGCCCCGACGGCCATCTATTCTCCGTTCCTTCTCCCTTGCAAGTCAGCAATAACACCTGTCATTCACTTATTAAAGGCGGCACAAGCGGCGTACCACATCGTACGACCCGGGGTTCACCACGGCGAATAAAAATGTGAAGTACGTAAAATAAATTAGGAATTTACTAAATAACACGATAGTATTTTTTTGTTTGTGATCATTTAATTTTTTATCTATTAGATATTACTTTGTTTGTGTTTTATGGTTTTGACTTTGTAATTTTATTTCTATATCAACAATATATCAATTTGTTTTGTGTAGTCAAGAGTTACATCATAAACAATCAAGTATGGTTTTTGTATAGTTTTTTGTTGTATTCCTTATAGTTTGTTTTCTTCCTCTTTTTTACAAATTGTCACATCATTTTTTACATAATTTACTTTATGTAAAACTAGTATGTAATTGACGTAAGAAGGCCATAAATAAAAGAGTAATATATATTGGACCATTTCTCAATATATCACATCACATGCTAATAACTAATAAATAAACTAGTAGATGGAGGTAGATATGCATTCAACATCTAAAAAATTAAGTACTCCTCAATAAAATAGAACTCAAATGGGAGAGGAGAAATCAAAGTGATTTCACACATTGGATCTAGATCTAAAGGCTCAAAATTTCAGTGCTATTTGACAAAAAAACATTCAAGGTCTTGCTAGACACCACCAATAAATTAATGAGCTAGAAGCTTAGGCTCTGCTCGTTTCGGTTTCTCTACCCAAACCACCATCAACATAAGGTTCTTTATATCTCGAGCATTCCGTTTCGCTATCTCCTGGAGTTCTCTATCAATGTCTTCCTCTGTTGAAAACCACTTATGAAACCAACATAGGGTTGAAAAATGAACAATTTTAACAGTTCAAGGGTGAAAAGTAAACAGTTTTAAAGTTAAATGTTGAAAATCGAACCAATACCAAAGTTGAGGGTCGTAAATTGGACTTGTTTCCTTATTAAACCAACCTAGCATTAAAAATAAACAATTTTAAGCCCCTTTAAAAAAACAGTTCTAATAGTTCAAGAGTAAAAAGTAAACAATTTTAAAATTGGAGATTGAAAATCATATCAAAACCATAGTTAAGGGTTGTAAAATGCACTTATTCCTTCCTGCAAAGATGCGGGTAACATTTTTGGATAATTCTCACTCACTCCGATGGCGCTCCAAGGGGCTGCCTGCTTCGACTTGTGGCTTCGGGATAAATTTTACTGCAGCAACTGTTAACTTTTTCTGAGAAAAAAATTAAAAAATTAAAAAAAACATTTATATCGTTATGGAGAATGCAAAGGAATAAGGGAACAAAAGAAAAGGCAAAAAACAAAAAAAGATAAAATTAGAAGCCGATGCGTTTCAAATGTCTTCTGTCTTAAATAAGCTAAAAGCCAAAATAAATCAGAAACTAAGGCTATTTGCGGAGCCAGATCCATCGTCTATCGATCGCTAGCTCTAGCTTAGCTAAC